>CM052886.1:88405500-88421849 GCA_028534135.1 Potos flavus
TCTAATTCCAGAGCATTGTTACCACCCCCTAAGGAGACCCTGGGCCCATTAGCGGTCACTCTGTTCTCCCTGCCCCCATAGCCTCTAGGCAACCACTAATCTTTCTATCTTGATGCATTTGCCTCTTCTGCATATTTCATATAAGTAGAATTATACAACATATGTAACCTTTTGTATCTGGCCTCTTTCATTTAACATAATGTTTTCGAGGTTCATCCAGGTAGTAGCAGGTAAAAAATGACAATTCATCTTGACATCCCGTGTCTCAGCAAAATCAACAGTTCCTCCAGTTGGAGTTCCGTAGAATTAAGGCTCCACATAGGTGGACGGAGCATCAAGAGTATTTGTGGAATGGCTGACTGTGAGGTTCATTCGGAGCAGGGAAATGCACTCACAGGGGCCAGAGCTGGGAGGGTGGGGATCAGAGGTCTGAATCTGGTAATCACCAGGAGCAAAATGACTGCCATGGGGGAAATGGGGAGGAATGGGTGGGAAGGAACTTGCTTTTAAGAGGGGGAGGAATGTCCTATTTCAAAGTGGGGTAAATTTGGGGTCCCAAGTTAGAGAATAGATGTGGAAACTGGAGCCCATCTAAAGTGGGGGTGATCTCTTGTGTGCATAAGTTAGGGTCACCCAGAACCGCTTGCTGCGGTGAGCAGGTGGGCAGACCCGAGTTTCTGAGGAGGCCCATGAGGTGGAAGGCGCTGCAATTGTGGCCTGCTGGGTAATGATGCAGCACCGCTGCTCTGAGGGCTGCTCACTCAGTTAGAAGCACGGTGAGGTGGGAAGCAGACCTGGAGTTTCTTTCTGCTTCTTTCAAGTTGAGTCAGCCATTCTGTTTGGTGCTGAGATTAGTGATGGAGTCCAGCGGTGCTGACAGCAAGGCCACTGCAGGGCCCAGCTGTCTTTGCCTGACTGTCTCCAGAATAAAGTTTTCAGGACTTCCGGGCTTGCAGAGTCTTCCCCGTTTTGTCCCCGGCGTGCTCTCCAGCCTCACAACCCAGCGTACCACCCGTTCCACAGACAGATCATGGGTACCCCTGTGTGCCACGCACTGAGCTGATGGTACCTGGTGTACCAGACCAGGCCCAGCCCTCGAGGACTTACATACCAAGTAGGTGTTAATTTGTATTCGGGGTGTGATTGGAGAGTAAACTGAGAGTCCTAACCTAGACTTGGGCTTTGCGGGAGGAGTTAGGGAAGATTTCTCTGGAGTGTTATGGGAGGGTTGCGGCATAAATAAAGGGAAGCAGGAAGTGGGACAGGTGGACGAGGGCACTTCCACGTGTAGGATCTGCCGGAGTAAAGGTTGCAGTGGAGAAGGGGGAAGGAAGCGAGTGTGGTTGTGGGGGCAGAATGCTGGAGGGGAAAGCAGAAGTTGAGCTGGAAGCTGGTGGGAGCTGGTGCATGAAGAGGGCACTAAGCAAAGTGAGGGATTGTAGATTGTATCCAGGATTAAGGGACACAGTTGAGATGCTTCAGGCAGGAGTGGCCTGATCAAGTTTGGTGTCTTCAAAATACTCTGGTGCAGTGTGGGCATGGATGGGAGGGGACAGGAGTGGATGCTGGAAGCCCGCTGTCTGGAATAGTGGTACAGATGGGAAGAGGGTGTTGACAAGGAATGCGGGGATGGCATCAACAGGTGAGGAGGAGACTGAAGCGCTCTGGTACCCTGAGCCTTCTTCCTGTTCTGCCCTTCATGCCTCTATGCCTCATTCCGTCCTGTGCCGTCAGCGTGAGCTATCCATCCACACTCCGCCTCCCGGGCCTACCGCCTTGAACAATCCTTAATAATCTGGTCACATACCGCTTGTGTGAGGGCTTCCCGGGTGTCCTGTTGGGAAGCAGTCCATTTAACAAGTATTTGTAGGGCTCTCACATGCTTTACAGTGCTTCAACTCCTTGCTGGCTTGATTTTCTAGCAAAGGTAGTGTTCCCACCTGCAGGTCAGCTATGGGGGTTTCGTAATATAGTTGAGGTAAAATTAGAGATGTTCCTCAGGCTCACCCGGTGCCATCCCAGAGTATGGCACCTCACTTCTCTCTCTGTGCCTTCGTATTTGAATACCCTTCCCTCATTCCTTGGCCTACCCACACCTAATAATTTTGTGTCAGGCTAAGCCCCTGCTCTGGGGAAGCCTCCTGATGGCCAGCCCCAGATCTCTGCTTCCTCACCATAGCCCTCAACCTTTGGGTCTCCTCTTACCTGGTGCTTTCGTGGTGTTAACTTTCCATGTGTATATGATTCTAGTTACATTAGATAATTACAGACTCTTAAGGACCACTCCATCCACGAGAGTGCCTGGAAATAATTGGCATGCATAAGTATCTACACATGGCTTATAATCTTTATAAATTTCCACGAGCAATAGATAAGATATAGGTACTCTAAAAAGAAAGAAAAACAGCCTTTGGTTATAAATATCATACATTTGGCTTATGACACGGTAAGGGGTAACAACCTAGAATGTATGTTTCAGATTGAAGAATAATGCCCAGATGATTCTACTTTGCTGTGTCTTTCTATCAGTTATTTTGTGCTTGGGTAGGACATCTAAACACGTGAGAAGCCGGTCAGTAGTAAATTGAGTGGGAAACAAATGGCATTTTAGAAGAGAAGTCGTACACTGACCTTTCTGAAAGAACTTAACCGTGGGATGGGATTTTCACGTTAGAAAGTATGCCTGGAGGGTGGGGCAAAGTCTGGAGACTTAGTTTAGCACAGCATTTTCCTACCTTTTCTCAGTCTGTGTGGAGTAGGGTTATCGGTGTCTGAAAAAAGTCCTTGGCCTCGGGTTAATTTGTACCCCCAGAGGGTTGGGGGCTTATTTATGCAGGCCTTTTCTCGTGTTTGCACATCTCTGGAAGTTCTTCCATATGTCAAACCTCAAGTTAATACTTCTTTTTTATATTCTTTGGAGATAAATTTTGATGTTTTGTTTTTATGATAGCTCATCCCTCAACTTTTTGTCTTGCCAAGCCTAGTTATTTCAAACTCATTCCCATAGGCCTGGTATTCTTTTTTAATCTTTTAACTGTACATACCCATGTTTTTTAATGTGTATTTTAATAACATAAGTTTAGGTAATTAATATCTAGAGATAAGATATATCTATAATCTTTTCATATGTCTGCACATCTGTATTTTAACGGGATGTGGGAAAAGCTCATTATTCATCCTGGCTCTAGAAACTGACAAGTGCTAAGCACGATGGACACATTTCTCATTCCCTATCGTGTTATCCTCCTGAACACCCTTAACAGAAGTTTTCACCTACTTTTTTTTTTAGTCCCAGCATGGCTGAAATCACATTATCATTATTATTTGCAGGCACAGACTCAGTGATAGTATGCAAAGAACACTGGTATGTGAGCCTCCGTTTCCTTTTCTGTAAAGTGAGAAAAATAACCCTTTACAAGGTTAATGAGAAGATTAAATGGTGCATGTGAAGTGCACGGTAGCCTGCTTAGCAGTACTAAGTGTTCAGTGTTAGTTACAATTATGATTACCATTGTCATGTTTTCTGTTTTTAATAATGTTACTGTCCTGAAGCCAGGGACTCTCTAAAGGAAGAATATTATGGTTTCATAATGAAATCCTCTTAACTCATTAGTGAGGCGTTACAGTCTATAACGATGGGAGATTTGTTTGATGCTGGGACAAATGAGGCCAGAGTTAATGCCATTTCATCCTGTTAGACCTTGGATAGCTTATCCTAATGCCTGCCCGACATTTTGCTGATTAAGTTTTCCTTTCATTGTGACTTTATTCTTGGATAGTGTGCCACTTGTCACCATGAGGATTTTTGTGACCCAAGTAGGAGTTGATTCATTCTAAATTGAAGCCGTTGGGTCCTATGGCACTTATTTATTCTGGATGTGGTGACTGAGTGAGAAGTCCAGCAAGAGGTCTCTTTGGGGTTTCTCATTTGTGTCCTGTGAAATGCATATGAATTTTCTCTGTGAGCAAGTCAGAGTATTTTTCTGACTGCTCACTCAGTGCCTCTACATGAGATTAGAAAAATCAGGCTGTTTTATGATGCTTTGTTGACAAAACTAGTAATGACATAAACTGAACTTGGCTGACTCTGCTACTGATTAGCCAAAATGGCCTATCTTCTGCAGAATGTTGTGTACACAGTTAAAAAAAAAACAAACCCAACTGGGAGTCTTCAATCTTCAAGTTGTTAAATACATAGAACATTTGGGGTGGTTTGGGATTTGGATTTTTTAAACATTTAGTTATTTTAAAGCTAATTTTATGAGCCTATCTTACTAGAATCAAATTTACTGTTTTACAAGGGTTCCCTTGTGATTGGGTTAGTAGATTCAGTTTAAAAAAAAAAAATGCTCCATGTCCCTGAACAAACTAGACAACAAATGCTTTAACTATGCTGTTTATAATCTATACTTGTTCTCGAAGATCACTATTGTTTATGTAAGATGGAATGCTTCTCCGAGAGGTTTTACAGATGGTAACTAGATTTAGTTCCTTGGTTTGAAGGAAAATTTTTGTGGCATGCAGACAATTCCACTTACTAATAACCTGAAGGAAATAAAGATTCCTAACATAAGTGACCTCTTAACACATATCAGCTTATTATATTCACAAATTAATCCTTTAGAAGTGGAGGATACACAGTATTCATTATTCCTTTTTCTGTTCTGAGCATTATCCAGAAACGGCTCTTTATCTATCCAGATTTTCAGTGTATAATTCAGTGTTTATTTAGCCATTGGGATTTCTGTAGGATTTATATTTTTGATATATACACAGAGTATTTTATATTAGACTAAATTAGGGGGGAAAATCTTTTTTCCTTGAGATTGATTACCTAGTCCTGGGCAGGATGCAGTTATGTAGGCTGCTCCTGTGTACAATGCTGGTGGGAATGTTATAGGTAAAAATGTTTTGGAAAGAAATTTTGCAATATATGTTGATCCCTCAACCTAATTGGCCAGTTTCTGGGAATCTCACCCAAGGAAATAACATAGAGCTAAAGTTTTATGTGCACAGATGTTCATTGCAGTATTATTTAAGAATAGTAAAAATTGGAAACAGATTAAACGACTGATAATAGAGGGAATAATTAAAGCATTTATATAAATATTTGAGAACTCAGATTTCTGAAGGATATGATTGCTATCGTGTCAAAATGCAGGATTGCAAGTATGTGCTTTTTTACAGCATAGGAAAATAAATAGATTCATATTTTAAATATTTGTATTTTATTATGGAATATTAGCATGGCTCCAGGCTAAATGCTCTACATGAACCATCTCATCTGAAGGTATTATATTTAGTCCCATTTGAAGGGAATATGCCAGGTGAGGAGAGTAAGGCTGTCAGAGGTCAACTTGTCCACCATCACTCTGCTAGTAAATGGTAGAAGGGGAACATGGATTCTGCCACATTCTTGGTTCCTTTTTGTTTTTACTTTAAAATGATACAAAAAAACTTGACAGATCTTTCTGCAGTAAACATCCTTTTTTTATTTTTACTGTAACATTGGGGAGGGAGTAGGTGTGGTTCTTGGAAGAGCAGGCTCTGGAGTCCCTCTGTCTGCTGTTGGGTGTGACCTTGGATAAATGACTCTGCCCTCTGCCTCAGTGAACTCCTCTGTGCAGAGGGGATGTGTGAAGGAATGATAGAATTGAGATGAGCCTTGTAAATTTATAGCAGAAAAACTACTAGCACATAGGAGGGTCTGAGTGTTAATTGCCATTGTTATAATCATTACGATCTTCAAAGAAATGGACTTGAAAATAAGAAAAAAAAATCATTTGAAATGGTGGGCTGGTTAGGTTGTCCATCGTTGTTAGCTTCTCTTGGATGTTAATGCAATGAGAAAGTGAGTTGAGAAACTCCCTTAGAGCAATCGTTAGCAAACCATTTAGTAAAGGGAACTAACGGTTTGCTAAATAATTCAGCCTCCAGAAGTGTGTTGTAATTTATCTTAGAGCATAGCTGGTCTGTTTTTGTGGGTTTTTTCTTTTTTTTAGAACACGGGTATGTAAATCTCTAAACAAATGTGTGACAAAGGTCCCAGCATAAGCTTGAACTTTCTTACACTTAACATCATGAACTCAGTGCACAATTCACCTTCCAAATGGTTCCCTTATAAAAGAACATATCAGTTCAGTGAATTTTCACTAATTTGCACTCTGGGCATTCAGATTGTATAGGGAGCCTCCTAACTCAGTAGGCACATATGAAACTGTATAATCGATCTGTGATAAATAAGATTAGTAACGGACCAGTACAAGATGGTCAGAACTTTTCATGTTCCTTTCTCGTGGACTGCTTGCCCCTGTGCTCCCTGACTCCTTGAGCAGCACCCCATCCAGGGTGCAGAGTGGGAAGCCAGAAGCTTGGACCCCTACCTCTTCCTCACATGGCCCACCTTTGGACAGCTCTTCTCTCTGGCCCCTGTGTTCCCTCCCCAACTTGGCCCGATGATGTTCTCTGCCTCTGATGTGGGCTGTGGCAGTGATCTTCTAAGTGACGTGATTTTCACCTCACCTTCTTTCCAGCCTCCTGCACACCCCCCACTCTCGCTCCACCTCCCCAGTTTCAAATAAACACTAGAGCCCTTCCCTGCTTCTCCAGTATCATCTTTCACTTTGCTCTCCTCTCCCCTCCATCCCATCTTCCCCTGGCATGCCTTAACCAAAACATGACACTGAAGCCTCACCTGACCCACTTGTCCCTATGTAAAATTGGCTATTCTTTTTTTTTATGTTCCCGTTTCCCCCGTACATCCTTTTTGTCAAGGCACCTCTATCACTTTATTACAGTTATTTATCACTTCTCTCTCCCTTTGCTAGACTCTGCCTCTCTGGAGCCAGGTTTATTGTCTTGTGGATTTCTCTGTCACAATGCATTAAATATATGTTTGATGGATGTTTGCTGCTGATAGTAAAAATAGCTGCCAGGAATGAAGGTGCTGATGCACCGTGCTGGCTGTTTTAGATAACCTCACTTAATCCTCACAACCACCCCAGGAGTATTAGGCATTACTGTGCATGTGCTTATGATCAGATCTTATAGGTCAGACGTGTACTGAGGTCTGTACAGATGAGCAGCTTTCCAAGCATCCTGTGTATGTTACAGTGCTGCGTCAGAGCACAGGATTGTAACTCAAATTATACATGTTACGGATTATATTTTCTCCTAGTAATACTGAGAATTTACAGTCCTATAGGGGCCACTTAATGATGAGTTAAGTGGCAAGAGGGCCCATCTGGAGATCTATCCACCACTTAAATGTAGAGTTCCTAATTTGGGGATTGGGATCCCTAGGATTTGGAAGACTCTAAATGTCAGTTTTATCATTTGTGGATAGAGAAAAGGTCTCTTTTGCTTTAATCAGATTTTTACAGTTGGTGTGGGATCTGCAAAAGGTTAATAACTACTAATAGAACATTATTTCTATAGAAAATAGAATTTTCCAAAGACCAGAAGATTCGTTTATAAGTTAACATCTGGAACACAGCCCTTTTGTCAAGTAGAGATTATGTGTTTTGATAACTTGAATGAATGAAAATGATTCACCTAAGAGACCAGGTTTTTAAAAAGCAGCAGTGGTCTTTAGACACTGTAGTATAATCATTCCTGTTAGGTTTTAAATGGAAAATTGCCTCTTTGTTATAGACTAAATGTTTGTGTATGCCCCCCACCGCCAAATCCATATATTGAAGTTCTAACACACACACATGCCGGCCCGCCCCAGTATATTGGTATTTGGAGGTGAGGCCTTGGGGATGTAATGAGGTTTAGATGAGGTCATGAATATGCCCATTATGGGATTAGTACCCTTCTGAGAAGAGAAGAGATCAAGGCGCGTTCTGTCCCCACCGTGTGACGATACAGCTGGAAGATGGCTGTCGGGAGCCCAGAATGTGTGCACTCCCCAGGAACTTAGTCCGCTGGCATCTTGTTTTGGATGTCTCAGCCTCCAGAACTGTGAGAAATAAATGTCTGTTATTTCAACCACCTGGCTGTGGTATTTTGTTTTAGCAGCCTGGGCTAGGACCCTCTCCCTTCCCTTCTCCTCCCTGGTGGCATGTACTAAATTGTTCATGTCTGTGAAAAATATCAGTGGAAAAAACCGTAGTACATTTTAAACATGTCACTGCTTCTGTAATCACATTAATTTTCTTCAAGTAGTTGTTTTCATTTGGTTTCTAGTGGGAAAATGTGATAGCTTTTCCTGATCAAGGTGGAATATTATATATCATTTTATATGTGTTCCCCCACCACCGATTAAATATTCTTGCCTTTCAGAGGTGGTGTGGGGGTAGGTATTGAGCTGTTGTCGATTTGTGCTAAATTTGTGTTTTGAAATGAACTAAAAGATGTGGGTTTTGACTGGATGACAGCTAGATCTTGGAGCTTCAGGGAGAGGACCATGTTCTCATATCTCTACCAGCTATCACAAGGCCATAAACACATTTGGTGCTCTGTAAAGGCATGTTGTTAAACAATGATGCAAGCATTTTGCAACCTAAATTCTTTTCCTAAAATTTTCACCTGATAGACTTCTCCGGGAAAGAGTTTTTACAAGTTCTGTACACAAAGAGTTTTTACAAGTTCTGTACACAAAGAGTTTTTACAAGTTCTGTACACAAATTCTGTTTTTTCCTCCTTAACTATGTCCTTAATTTTCATTTTGGGCCTTGTTAGCATTTCTCCCTTGTTCTGGCTGTAAGTGGGCACCTAATTGACTTCATGTTAATTTGAACGCTGGCCTCCCTTTTTTCATTTCGTTACAGCAACCTGGCTTTTATGACAGCTTGGAGTTGAATATTGATACTTGGGGAGAATTGAAATGAAAGGAAAATCTTGTTATTAGCCAGTTGGAATATTCAGTTACATTAATATGACTTGTTAAAATACTTGTAGTTCCACTAAAATGTAATCACCATAGGGCTTGATTCTCAGCATTTCACCTTTAATGGTCGTCAAGGGGGTTTTAAACACAGTGGCACATTTGTTGAAAGTAGCACTTTGTGAAAAGAAGAAAAGCATTGCTAGGAAGAGATCTAATCTTGCCGGAGAATTTCCAGAGAGGGTTACAGAAGAAGTCATCTCAGCCTTTTCTGGAGTGCCCATGTCCTCTGGAGAGCTGTGGGAGTTGAACGACTCCCTCCTGTCAGCAGCAGGAAGAGCCACTGCCCAGCTCACCTGTGACAGGAGCACAGCCCGCACCCCAGCAAACTGTGAAAGCGTGGTGATGGGGACTCTTCTGCGTTATACAAGAGCTTCTGAACCGCCTTGTTTCTCAGTGGATTGACGAGAAAATGATCCAGAAAATAGAGGAAAGCACAGTTTTTATTTTTCATAATGCAGTAAGCTTTTCTTAATATCAAAAACATCTAGAATCTGATAGCTCTCAGTGATTGCTATCTAAAGTTTTCTCCATTCCATTTATGAGAATGGAAAGTGGCAAGGAAATGACTGATTGCAGGAACTTCTTTAAAACCACTGAGGCGGGGCGCCTGGGTGGCTCAGTGGGTTAAAGCCTCTGCCTTCAGCTCGGGTCATGATCTCGGGGTCCTGGGATCGAGCCCCGCATCGGGCTCTCTGCTCAGCGGGAAGCCTGCTTCCCCCTCTCTCTCTCTGCCTGCCTCTCTGCCTACTTGTGATCTCTCTGTCAAATGGATAAATAAAATCTTTAAAAAAATAAATAAATAAAACCACTGAGGCACAGCGTATTTAGATTTATCTAAATTATCTATGCCTGCTCATCTACAGACCTGAAAAATGGAATTTGGCATTCATAATTCTGACTCTGAAACACTCAAACATCACAGAATGCCTCTGAATCACCGTAAATTTTATTTAGGGTGATTTTATTAGTGTTGGTTGGTTTCGTTGTTGTTGTTTTTACGTAAGCTCTAAACCTAGTGTGGGGCTTGAACTCAAAACCCTGAGATCAAGAGTCACTTGCCCTACCAATTGAGCCAGACAGGTGCCCCAAAAAAGAGTTTAATATATTTAGTGATTTTCTTATTCTATGAAAACTGGCTCATATGAACTCTATAATCCCTTGAAGTGAATCAGAACTTGACACTAATCAAAACAGTACTCCCCATAGCCTGAATAGTCTGGATATAAATAACCATTTACCAAGAAGCTACATTAGACTAAAAATTAAACTTAGTTAAAATACCAGCACTTTGGTCGAGGGGTTAAGCTTTCATGGAGTCACAGTTCAGACAGTTCCTTTCCAGAACAGACCTTCCTTTACAGTTACACATGCCAGAAAGTCACAGCCATGTGTCATTGGATTGGGGTGGGGATGTAGGGGATGGTATTTGAATTTTTTTTAAATCAAATGCTTAGTCTTATTTGTTTTCCTCACTTTTATGGATTTTTTAAAAAAGATTTTATTTATTCGAAAGAGTAAGCACGAGGGTAGGGGGAGTGGGAGGAGCAGAGGTAGGGGGAGAAGCAGACTCCCCTCTGAGGAGGGAACCCTACATGGGGCTTGATCCCAAGACCCTGGGATCATGACCTGAGCTGAAGGCAGACGCTTAACCAACTGAGCTACCCAGGCACCCCAATGTGGATCTTTTTCTTTTTATTAAACTTTTTATTTTGAGATTATTCTGGATTCCTAAGCAGTTACAAGAAATAATAGAGATCCCAAGTACCTTTTTTCCCAGTTTCCCCTGCAGAGCTGTAGTTCTGTGTCACAAGGAGGATGCTTACATTGTTACTGTCAAGCTACAGACTTTTCTAGCCACATCTCTTCCCTCCTGCCTTCCCACCATCTCTGACCCCAGGCACCCACTCCTCTCTTCTTCACCTCTGTAAGTTTGTCATTTCAAAATGCTATGTAAATGGATTGGCCTTTTTCACTCAGCATAATTCTCTGAAACTTCATCCAGGTTGTTAATGTCTATCAATAGAGTGCTCCTTATTGCTGAGTAATGTTTCATGGTCTGATTGTTTCCAGTTTTTGGCTATTACGAATAAAGCTGCTGTGAACCAGGTACAGGTTTTTATGTGAACATAGGTTTTTATTTCTATAAATAACCAATAATTTTGTTTTAATGGTAGCTTAATATTTAATTGTGTGCTTGTACCACAATTTATTTAGCTGGTACTTCTAGATGGATATTTAAACCACCCCCACCCTTTATTTTTTCTTCTGTTACATCACTGATGACAGTCCTATAGGTAAATTGTAATGCATATCTGCTTTTATTTCCTTAGTATAAGGATTTCTAGAGGTGGGCTTGAATATGCAAAATTTTTAAGCTTTTTTTTTAAAGTACTTCTCCTTTTTTAAAGTTTTTATTTTTAGGGCATCTAATTCCAAAGCATTTTTTTTTACCTCAAAAACACCATATAGTTCAGCACTTACTCCCCCTCCCACCCTTCCCCAGCCCCAGGCAACCACTAGTATTCTTTGTATGGATTGCCCCTTGTGGACATTTGTGTCTGGATTCTTTTACTTAGCATAATGTTTTCAAGGTTCCTTCGTGTTGTAGCATGTGTGTATCAATACTTCCTTCCTCTCGTGGCTGAAGAACATTCCATTGTGTGGATGTATACTACATTTTGTTCATCAGTCAATGGACTTTTGGGATGTTTCCATTTTTTGGCTATTGTAAATGATGCCACTGTGAATATTTGTGTGCAGGTTTTTATGTGGACATATATTTTCATTTCTCTTGGGTATCTACCTAGAGGTAGAATTGCTGATGTTAAGGTAGCTCTGTGTTTCGCTTTTTGAGGACCTGCCTAATGTTTTCTGCAGCAGACGTATCAGGTGACAGTCCTACCAGCAATGTCTGTGTGTTCCAATTTCTCCATATCCTCGCCAACATTTGTAATTGTCTGTCTGTATGTTGTAGCCATCCTACTGAGTGTCACATGGATCTTGGTAAGAGACAGGGCCAGAGCTATTTGAGCAATGCTGACTTGCTGCTAGGTGGCCCTCCTGACATATGAAAACCCTTTGCGTGCTGTTTCTCAGTGATGCCAGCTGGCTGTCTCCAGGCTTCTGCAGCAGAGGAGGCAATTGTGAGCCTGCCTTCCCCTCAGGCGAGAGCACTTGACCTGGTGTGCAGCCCTGGGAGGAGCCCATCCCGTCTGGCTGGCAGCCCCGTGAGCTGTGCTGGCGGGCTTGAGGGCCTACAGAGGCCCGGGGCAAGTGTACCTATCATTCCTGGCCTCAGGTGCTATTTTGAAACAAAAGTTTGCAGAAACTCTTATGTAGAAAAATTTCCATGCTATATTGTATCATAGGAATAGCAGTTTACTTTTTTACAGGAAAAAAAAAGTCTTGGGTACCGTGAGATAGAGAAAGGTTTGTGGTTCTCATTTTCATAGGTGGCATTTTGAAATACATAAACTGACAAAATGATAGCCTTAAAATGTACTTAAAAAAAAAAAAAAAAGCCGCTGTGTGGTGAATTGCGAAGCACTCAAGACGTGGACAGAGTAACCAGCTCTTCTCAGTGTGCCTGGGGCTTTCCTGGGGTTGGTTTGTACCTCCTCCCCCATTTAGTTACTTGGGAAACCCTTGAGTTCCAATAATCCAGGACAGTTGGCCACCCCAAGTCTGTAACCTGTGGAATAAGTAAATGGCCCTTTTTGTTGTTTGACCAAGTTATCTGAACTCTTCGATCTTTGGTCCTCATCTAAAAATGAGGGTAAATCTTTATTGAGTCTTTGAAAAGCTGGATTTGCAGTGATCAATAAATATTAGCTTCCTTGTTTGTTAAGCCTCACTCTAGTAATAAAAGTGTTCGTGTTGTTTCATAACCATATTCTGTACTTTAGACAACAGCCTTTTTCATTGCCTTCCCAGTTCCAGTTTAATCAAAGTAGAAGGAGCATTTATTCTTTAGGGCCGAGCTGCCACTTGGTGCCTTAGTCGTGTCCTAACCAGATGGAAAGCCAGCAAGAGGACGAGAGTTGACTTTGAAGAACCTCGCCTCTCAGCCTCACTGACCTGTTGGCTTCTAAGCCTTGCCTCTGTAGCTGAGGAACAAATTACTGTAAGGTTTAACAGCTTCAGACAGCAATCATCTATGTCCCTCCAATCTCTGAGGTTCAGGAATCCCACAGAAGCTTAGCCCCGGGGTTCTGGCTCCGGGGCTTTGATGCAGCTGTCAGGCTCACTCAGTGGGTCGTTGGCAGAGGCCCTCCGTTTCTTGCCATGCTGGCCTCCTCTGTAGGACTGCCCACACCGTGGCAACTGGCGTTCTCCAGGGCTCACGATCTGAAAAACAGGCAGAGACACAGGGACTGACCAAGATGGAAGTCACAATGTTTCTCCAGACCTGATCTGAGAAGTGACGTGCCATCCCTTTTGCTATTTTGGTCATACGCACAACCCTGGTTCAGTGTGGGAGTGGGATTGTTGGTGGCGGGCATCTTAGAGGCTGCCTTTCATGACACCAGATTCACTGACAGGAACCTTGACCATCTAGTCCAGGTAATGGAGCCACCAAGAAATGGCTCCGTTTAGGACAGATGATAACAAGGCCCAAGCCAGCATCCACATCTCAGCCAGTGTCCACATTCCTCCCTTACCCATTCGGTCTCCTTCCAAGGAATATACACAGTTGGCTGTGGCCAAGTACGTGGCATGATTTCTGGTGGTGGCAGCCAGTCAGTGGCATCCCATGCTACCCATTCAGGACGATGAAACAAGTAGTTACTAAATTCCTTCTGTATGCCCAGAACAGCTGCAGGGGAATACGGGGGGCAGAAGAGAGAAGTTCCCTGCCCTCACTGAGCTTTACCGACTTGACTACCACGGCCGCCTGGCTCAGGAGGTGGTGCTAGGGGTGAGGGTTCCCTCTTACTGACAGACATTCCAGAATGGGCATAGAATTGAGGCTCCTTTAATGCATGCTGTTTATATGTGATGTGTCCTATGTAACGTGGTGTTTGAAAGATAGGAGAACTGGTCTCTAACCTAATGGGGTTTTATTGCATTCAGCTTGAGAGATGGGTTGAAAGGAAATGATTTGTTGTTGTTGTTGTTGTTGTTGTTATTTTTTTCCTGGCTGGTGGAATTGGAGAAAACAGGGAATTGTAACAAAATTTGTTAGAATGAAAAATAGTTTGTCCTTGAGACCACAGTCCTTGTCTAGACTCTGTCAGTGTAATGCAATATATGGATACCATCTGGGTGACAGAACTTCAAGAACTGCAGGGGATTTGTTAGCATCCAAAAGCCCAATTTATTAATTTATATATATATATATATATATATATATATATATATATATATATAAGTTAAACATACATATATATATTTTTTCATATAACATCAAATATATATAAGTATACACATTTATAATACATAATATAATATATAACAATATGTATAACTAATATTTATATATGAATATAAAATAAATACATTATTTTTGTATATTATTATTTTTATATATATGGCAGTGGTTCCCAGAGAAGGCTGTTCATCTAAATAACATTTCAAAAGATGAATTTCTCAGCCTCTAAACTGTTGAATCAGAATTTCTAGGAGTGGGTCCCAGAAATTTCTAGGGGTAGGATCACAGTGTCTGTTTTTTTACAGCTTCTAGGTAATTCTCAATGCAGACAAATTTGAGAACTCTTCAGTAGGAAATTCTAAAAGGCATGGAGGCATTCATTCATAGTTTCAACCAGTAATCAGCCACCTGTCAGGCATCGATCCAGGCTCTCTGGAGCTACAAATGGGAACATCAGAGGTTTGCCCTTAAAGAGCTTAGAGCTTAATTGGGATTGTGAATGAATGAACAGATAATTACAGTATAACTGATAATCACATCATTTAAACAATAAGCCTATAATTTTATCACTGATTGAGATACAGTGGAAGTGGTGGTGAGCATATGAAAAGGAGGCAAGGAGGATTTTGCTGCCCCTTTTTCCATCATCTTCCCCTCTAGAGAAGATTTCTGAGGCCTCTGTTACTAAACAGCATAGGTGGATAGAACTGGTTTTTGGTTTTTTAACTTGATAATGTTATTTATTTTTTTATAATGTTATTTAAAATAAAATTAATTATCTCATTCTCATAGATATGAACTCACACGGTATTGATACATATTGTCACCATCCTTTTAATAAGCTTATGAAGATGCTTCTGTGAAAGTTTATATGGGCTGTTTTGTTTTTGTTTTTATTTTTTTTTTTAAGATTTATTTATTTGAGAGAGAGAGAGAGAGCACTCACACGAGTAGGTGGAGGAACAGGAGGAGAGAATCTTCCAGCAGACTCCCCGCCAAGCATGGAACCAAGACCCATGAGATCATGACCTGAGCTGAAACCAAGAATCAGACATTTTAACTGTCTCAGCCATCCAGGTGCCCCTACATGGGCTGTTTTAAGAGCAGTAGATCATAGCATAGGAGACTGGCCTCACATTCTGTCTCCACCCACGTCCTGTGACGTCAACTCAGCCACTTCCCCAGTTGTAGTAAATGAATAAATTCATTGGGCATCTTCCATGTGCTAATTGCTAGGAGTACAAAAAAGGCATCTCAGGTACAGACCTCCTTCCACCCTGCTAAAGATGGTATGAACGTTGATTTTTCTCTTCCATCCACAGAGGAGTCAATGGCAACATTCCCTTAACATTCCAGAGGAATTGATCTAGAGACTCAAAAATCTCCATATTCGCAAGTACCATTATGACATGTGATTCATCCAAAATAGAGAATATCAGAGCTGTGAGTGGTGGATGTGGGCACATTTCATTGCCCATGGCCTTTCCAGGGAACTCTGATTCGTGACTTAGCAAAACTCTTTTATAACCATTGAATGTGAATTTGTTAATGGCAAAGGTCTTCGTAAGATGATATTACAAGTAATACAAATGTACAAGTAATACAAATAGGTCGGCAACCTATATTGTGTGCCATGCACTCGCCATTCTGAGTATTTGGTATGTATTTAATCACATGAGGAATGTACTGTAATTACTTAAAAAAAAATTTTTTTTAAGTAACCTCTGCTCCCGACGTGGGGCTTGAATTCACAGTCCCAAGATCAAACGTCGTATGCTCTACTGACTGAGCCATCCAGGTGCCCCTGTAATTACATTTATTTTATAAATAACAAAACCAGGGCATAAAAGGGTGAGTCACTTGCCCAAGGTCACATGGCTAGTCAGTAGTGTAGCAGAGCTCTGAACCCAAACTGTATGGCTCCAGGGTGTATGCTCCTAACCACTGCTGCCCAGAAGTGACGGACTCACAGGTGTCTTTGCACACCGTATGCTGCCATACCTTTCAAGAAGGTGGGGTCATAATTATCATATGATCTCTCTGATATGAAGAATTCGAGAGGCAGGGTGGGGGGTTGTGGGGGGT
>CM052886.1:88421949-88447694 GCA_028534135.1 Potos flavus
CTTTCAGATGACTAGCAGAGAGAAGGGCAGCCATTCTGTAGGAATTATTGGGAGCACAGAATTAAAATAAAATATTATTGGGAACACAGAAATAAAACCAGTCACAGGCTTGACCCAAACCCAGGGCTTGATCTTTTGCCTTGTTTCTCACTGCAGCCTTGGGGGATTAACTGCTTGTCAGCAGAACTCTGGGAGAGCAGAGTTCCAAGTCTGTCTGCAGCAATCTGGCCTTCATCCCCCAGCAAGGAGAGTTTTGTGTGTAGAGTAGCATTGTGTTTTCCCATGACAGTGGGCTTCACCTGAGCAGAAGTCCTCACCCGTTCTTCTTCTGTGAACAAGTGAGAATGAAGGTGTCCTACCAGAGTAACTTTGTTCAGTGAAACCCTCTCCAAATGTTTGTTGGTTAAGTGGGATGGTGTGTGAGGCCCTTTTCTCCCCCTCCTGAGAACTGTGGGAAGAACTTTGACTTGGATGGCATGTTCTGTTCTTTAGCTGTGAATAAGAATTGCCCTAGAAAAAAGTTTGAAGGTAATGTTACTCTCCCTCTTCCCACTGCTGAAAAAATTATCTACGTCTGAATTTCTCAAATTGAGCATATTTATGTATTGCCTTCCAAATTAGAGAAATAATCTTTCCCAAGTAGGGAAGAAATTCCCTACGACTGTTTTGAGGGGGGATGTTAATTGTTTTGGTATTTTGTTATAGTTTCTTTTACACCTTATGAGGAGAACAACTCTGTTAGAGCTCCAAATCCCTAACATCAAAGAGCTCTTCTCTGGGGAATGCTTCTGTCAGTAGCACTTAGTCCGTGTTTTAGGAAGCTGCCATTGTGGGCTCCTGTGTATCACTGAGTGATGCTGTTTTCCCTCTTTTATTTCATAATAGCAGGTCTATCTCCTCATTTATGGCATCACCAATAGATAATTGTTGAATTCATAGAACAAATTGCCCTTTGAGGGATTTGGGCTTTACCTAAGGATGTACAGAGTGTGTTCCCATAATACCTGAAAACAGAAGTACCCAAATCCTATCAAAGTTGAAGTTGATATGTGCTAAATGAGTTGTCAAGACCTCAAAGCTATAAGAGGCCAACGGGAAGTCTTTGTATCATCTAATCTGGGCCTGGGAGAAGGGGTTGGAAGTAAAGACTAAGGGAGAGCAGAGAGGAAAGACCCACAGATGATTCACTTAAAAACAAAGCCACAGGGGTGACTCCACTGGTTTTAGAAGACTGTCCTTCTCCAGCAATGGTTAAAATAGTACTACTTGGGGTGCCTGGGTGACTCAGTGGGTTAAAGCCTCTGCCTTCTGCTCAGGTCATGATCTCAGGGTCCTGGGATCGAGCCCCGCCCTGCATCTGGCTCTCTGCTCAGCAGGGAGCCTGCTTCCCCTTCTCTCTCTGCCTGCCTCTCTGCCCACTTGTGATCTCTCTGTCAAATAAATAAATAAAATCTTAAAAAAAAAAAATACTTCTTAATTAACTGGTGGCACCCAAGGAGTGGGAGATGGGTACTTCTCTTTTAACCTATCTAATCTTTATAGTAAGGAAAATTGATTATTGAAACATTTAAAATCCACCCCACCCCCACACTGAACACTATGCCAGAGTGAGGCTGTCAGCTTTCTTTAACCATGGAGCTAACCTGAAGCTATCCTTTGTGGTGCATATTAGTGCCCTAATTTTGCAGTTATTTATCCAAAGCCCCGAATAGGACTGTGTTCTCTCTCTACATGTGTGACCTATGGTGAGCAACATGATTGTGTCAGAGTTCATTATGCCCTTAGAATGAAGGCTAGAAAGTATGGGAATTCTATAGGAGAAAAGAATTAAGCATAGATTTGTGGGTTGGCAGAGTGACAATACCACTGTTGATGTGGCAGATAATTTCTCTTGAGCCAAGATTTAATCCAGAGTTATCATTTATTTAAATGTGAGCATTCTAAAGGAATTCTCTTGTCAGTTTACTTTCATATCTGAAAGCTTGCTAGTACTTAGATATTCTACCCCTTATGGTCTTTATGACAGTGTTTTTATATTTTATATTTTAACATTTCTGAGCATGGTATGGTTTATGTTCCTCCTCTCATTGTGGAGCTGATTTTTTCCAATCTAGGAAAACCTTTTTAAATTCAGGAAAGAGTGTTGTGACTACCAAATTAAAGCACTGTTTAATTTTTCATGTTATTGGCAGTCAGCTTGAAGAATGTTCCCATGCCTGCCTAACACAAGTTGACTGTTGAAGAGATGAATGGGTAGGAGAAGAGAAAGTGGAAGGAGATTTCATCCTGACCCCCTTGTAGCTTGTCAGCTCAATTGACTCAGTTTTAGGTGAACTATGACAAGTCAAAGAATAAATAAAACCAGATATGATGCGGAAGTTATGCTAAACAGTAGTTAAATGTCTGCAGTAAACACATCTGTAAGCCAAAAGCCATGTCTGGCTTAACTATTTTGCAGGAAAGGGAGTTTTCACAGCAAGCTGACTGCTGGCCTACTACCATCACCTTAGCAGCAAGAAGAGCCAAGACTTGACCCTAGAGATCTTTACTTACCTGTGAGTTTAGGAAATTAACTTTCTTTACTATAGTACATTTAAAAAAATCTTGATGTCTTTAAAAACAGATTGGCCCTAAGATCTTAATACTTTTCAGTTGCTGAACCGCCTTCCAGCTTTCTCCTGCTGCAGCTATAAACAGCCAAGATGATAGCGTTTGGATTCTTAGTGAGACCAAAAACTCATCTTGAGAGCTATGATGGAAGAACTTTCTATGCCATCTCTCATTAACCTCACCACCCTTCTCTTGTCACCACCACCCTATCCCCCCACCATTCTCTCACGTTTTGTGGTCCCTCTTGGGAGCCAAATGGAAAGGAGGTGGGTGCAACTGATTTGCTTAAAGCTTAGTGTAGTGTCTTTTTTCAGACAAGCCTCTAGCAAACTCTTTTTGATAGTAGATCAACGAGCACAGTAATGCTTATTTAACCTCACACAGATGATTCACCTGGCCATACCCCTCCTGGAGGGAGCTCACAGATGGATTTTCCACATGAGCAGATCTCTCTTTGGAGGATGCTGTTTTTGCCCTTTTGTCTTCTGCTTGCATCAGTGTGTTCAGGTTTCTGCATTTCGTTCTGTGGTGGTTGTGATATTTCTCTTGTGTTCAGGACTGAAGTACACCTCAGTCCTGTAACTCTTGGTATGGGTGGCAGGAACTTGCCCCATGACCCAGAATTAATATTTGACTCAGGGTGCCTGGGTGGCTCATTTGATTAAACGTCTGCCTTTGGCTCAGGTCATGATCTCAGGGTCCTGGGATCGAGTCCTGCATTGTCGGGTTCCCTGCTCAGCGGGGAGTCTGCTTCTCCCTCTCCGTCTGCGCACCCCCCCCCCCCCGGCCTGTGTGTATGCTCTCTCTTTCTCTTTCAAGTGAATAAATAGTCTTTTAAAAGAATATTTGGGGTACGGGTATGCTAAACTCTCACATCCTCTTATACTCTAGGGTAATTTAAAAGAGTGACCAGCCCCCATTAATTAATTTTCTTAGTGAGATACTTATAGTGAGGCACAATTATAATACAGTCACATGGTTACCACAAACACTCCAGAATTTGATAGTGGGAAGTGGCTTGCAACTAAGAGTATCTTTTGAAAAATGTGCATAAAAGAGGAATTCTTTAGAATCTATTCTTTTTCTTTTTTTTAGAGGGGCAGAGGAAGAGAGAGAATCTTATGCAGACTCATCGTGATCTCATCATGAAATCATGACCTGAGCTGAAATCCAGAGCGGCACGCTTGACCGACTGAGCCACTCAGTCTGTTCTAATTTACCTGCCTCTGATTTCTACCCTTATCCCATTTTTATTGCAGTTATTTTTTCTGTATGGCCTATGAATGAACTGGTGAATACTCTGAATACTGTCAGGGTTAGAATTTTTTTTTTTTTAAATAGATCCTGTTGCTTCCCATCATGACCTGTAATTTTGGGAAGCCATATAGGTTGAGTGGGCATCAGAGATTTAGGGTTACAGAGGTTGGGGGAAGCAGTGCTTGGCCTGCTGTCAGTGTGATCTGGTTCCTGGGAGGTGCTGGCCACGCACTTTTCCTGTCTGTTTGGGGAACCAGCCAGATCAAAGAATGGCTTATTCTTTTGCTTCATTTAGGACCAGAGCTCCTCTACCATGGGCCTGGTGCCTGGACTTGGTCCCTGCTAGTACAATTGTACAGAGCAGCTGTGTTCCCACTTGGCCCAGCTTCCCCAAGCTGCCAGTAAGGTGACTTGGATTACTGAGAAGGGATGTCTCTGGCCCACGGGCAGCGTGGCAGAGGGGGGACTGCAGCCCACAGACCTGGCAGTACAGTTGAATGTCTTGTGCAAAGTGGGTCATATCGTTTCCATGATTGCAGATCACTAGGCAAAGAGTCAAGGGTTTTTCCAGGGCCGTTTGCCTCTCCTGTTCCTTTAGAGAAGTATAAAAGAGCAGAGCTGGGCCCATAAGCCACTCAGCAAGTGCCCGATTCATCCAGCAGGGCGGGCCAGCCCCGCCTGGCTGTGAAGAATTCATTTGCTGAGACCTTTTGTACTGTTCCTGTGGCTCAGCAAGGGAGGGGAGGAGGAGAAGGGCATGGTGCTGGCAAGCAGCCTGCAGCCAGGAGGATGAGGGGACGGTGGCAGTGAGAGCAATTAAGCTTTGGCATCTTCTGTTCCCAGCCTTTTGGCCACATGCTCTCTGCAAGCTGTGCCATGTGGCTGCTTTCTGTGACCCACCACCGAGCGAACTCCAGGTGCCAGGCAGGGAGTCTGGGACAGAAAGGCCTCCTGCGTGCTGCCATCCACTACTCCACCCCGGCCTAGCCTGTGGCCTTCGAACATGCCACGCATGGGCTGGCCTTGGGGCCCCTGCATTCACCTATCCCTCTGACTGGAATGCCCTTTGCCTTGATGCTCTGTCTGTTCAGGTGTCTGCTGTCTCGTCACCTTCTCGGGGCAGCCTTGTGCATTTTCCAAAGTAGATCCTGCTCCATGATCCCACCCCCTGACCCCTGCTGTATTACTTTCTTGCTGACAGTCCCGTTACATAACAGATTCTGTACGTGTGCGTTTCTCTGCCAGCCTGGCATCTTGTCTTGTTCTCTGCCGCATCCCTCAGGGCCCGTGCGCCTCGCACATCGTAGGCACTTGGTAAGCGTACGGCGTGAGTGAGAAAGTGAATACATGGTACAGAGGGATGCCGGACACGTGGCTGGCCAGACAGAAACGTGAGCTGACACTGGGTAAACGATGAAAGTAAACCTTTGGTGATGGTTTCTTGGTAACCTGTGTGAAAACAAACACCCGTGTCTGACAGGGTTACCGGACATGTCCAGCTGCAGGTGTGGTAGAGGGAGAGTTTGGGGGAAGCCTTTCACGTGGCAGAGTCCAGCCCAGAATCAAGCCTTTGGTTCACAGACCAGCACTCCACCGATTAAGGACCTGTGTGCCAGAGGCCACCTCTGCGCATCCTTTCACCCCCTCCCCCGTGGATATTTCAGGAGTAACACGCCCCTCTCTTCTATTCTCCGTTCACGTTCTTGCAGAGAATGTTTTGCTCGCTGTTTCATGTGTTCCTAAGTTTGATTGTGAGAAGTTCTGCCAACCCGAGACAAGAATTCTCACGCGAAGAAGAAATGCAGTCTGAGAACAGATGTGCTGTTACAGAGAAAATCACGTGTTGTGTGTGGTTTTGTAGAGATGTTCCATCGTAGAGAGTTACAGGAGTGCTCCGGGGCCTGCCAGCTTCTGCAGGGCCTCTGCTCAAGATGGGCTTAGACTGGGATTGCTCGGACAGATGGCTTGTCACAGAATTCTTGAATATCTCCAAATACTAAATTTCACAGTTTCTTCTGGTAACCTGCTGCTGGCTTCAGGATTCTTGGACTGAAATTTTACCTTATGTTTAATCAAGCTGCTTTTCTGTTGCTGTTGTTAGCCTAGATTCTCAAATTGAACGCTGTCCTAGGCATTGTTCTTACAGTGATGGGTCATTATACCAGTTCCTGGGCCTCATTTTTCCCAAGACCATTCATGTTCTCCCCACCTCCCAACTCTCTCCCACAGGTCTGTTCCCTGTCATGTTTGACTTTTTTTTTTTTTTTCCTACTTGTTTCCACCTTTTCTATATTCTCCTTATATTTAAAAAAACAAAACTGGTTACAGCCCCTCTTGGTTAAGGCCTCTTGGTTAAAATTTAGAATGATTCCCTTGTCAGATATGTTCCTAATGATAGATCCTAGAATACTGTTATTTGAATGGTATCTTGACGGCTTATTAGTATTAAGTATACAGCTTGTTGTACTATGCATCATTCTAATATCCACTCATTCACTGGATGAGCTTGGTTTTGTTTTTGGTTTGTAACCCCTGGCTTCTTTCCACACTGTGGATGTCTAGTTTGTTCTAGGTTTCTAGGTATACTCCTTTGTGTTTATCCCTGCTCAGCAATCCTCTGTATACAGTAGGTGCTTGATAGTTGTTCATTTTAGCCATGTCTTCCGTGTTTAATGCCTCATATTAACAGCTCTCTCTCAGATGATGCGATCAGCTCACCCACCTTCCACTGCTGTCCCCGTGGGGGTGTTAGGACTTGAAGGGGACATCGTGGGTGGGTTGTCATGATGACTGGGGGCTCACGGATGGCATTGAGTACACAGGGACCAGGGACAGAAGGCCAGCAGTGCCCCTGCTGAGAAGCACAAGCGGCCACAGATGGTTGGCAGTATCCCTCATGGAGTTGAACCTGTTGCGGACATCCAGTAGGAGACCTTTAGTGAGGGCTTACTGCATGCCTGGCACTGCTCTAGGGATCTCATGGGTATTAAATCATTTGATCGTCTTAACCTTTGAGGCAATTACTTTACATTTGCCACCATTTTACAGATGAGAGGTTAAATAACTTGTCCAAAGTCACATTGCTAGTAAGTGGACAAAATGGATTTCAAACCCAGGTGGTCTTGGGGCGCTGGGTGGCTCATTCAGTTAAGTGTCTGCCTTTGGCTCAGCTCATGATCCTGGGGTCCTGGGATTGAGCACCGAGTCTGGCTTTCTGCTCAGCAGGGAGTCTGCTTCTCTTTCTCCCTCTGTCACTCCCCCTGGCTCATGCAGGAGAACGTACTCTCTCTGTCTCTCAGATAAATAAAATCTTTAAAAAATAAAAATCCAGGTGGTCTGATAAAGAGCCCAGCACTTAGCCACCTAATCAGTCACCTGCCAGCCTGTTATCCTGTATACCTGCTCTCAGCCCCTTTGTGCTTAATACCTGATTTTTATATGTGTAATATGATCCATTCGTAAGCTATATATTCTTTAAGGAAAAGCAGGATCTAGATTTAAAATGTTTTGGAAGAAGGTGGATTTGTCCCTGGTGGGCAGCTTGTCCATCAGTGATTCAGTGCAGTAGTCAAGGTGTTCATAACCTTGTGCCTCCTTGTGCCTGTTTGATTGGGGGTGAAGAGGACCTCGTGACCGCCATATGAAAGGTCCACCAGCCACCACAGATAAACTGTATTAGAATGATTTCAATTTCCCAAAAACATGGTGTTTGTTCTAGATGATTTTCAGCTGGTAAAGCATTATTAGAAGGTTAAAAAATCATCTAGATGATTTTTAGTAGATGATGAAAAAATAATTAGATACAGTTAAATTATTTTCCAACTGCAAGACTTTGAATACATAAAGCATCCTTAAATGGATGACATCCTTTTTAAGAGGAATTCTGCTTAGGAAATGTAAAGCTTAACCAATTCTCAAGATTTCCTAGAATTTCTGTCCCCTGAAGAGGTTCAGTCTGGGGCAGGAAAATGGATCAGGACCAGAATGGTCTTAGGTATGTTAAAAAGCTGTTTAATTTTGAGGATTTCAGAAGTGACCTAGTACTGTGATTGTGTATAATTGTTGGCACTTGGATGTGTGGAGGTCGGTGGCTTCCTGGTTTCCAGCCATGGGTTGAGGGAGTCAGTACCTTTGCTGCGCACCCTACTCCCCCTCCCCCCCCACCCCTCCCACCCCTGCCGCTTGGGGTGGGAGGGGCAGATGTCAGAACAGAACCCTGGTAACTACTTTGTAAGTGTTCTTGGTGGCTCCACCTGTCTCTGTCTCACTGCCGGCTGGATTGACACAGTTGTAACTACTAGAGTCCATGGATGAAGGAAAGTTTATCCATGAAATTAGCCAAAGAACACACATTCTTCAGTGCGGTAAGCCAAGAAAGGGAAGTATCATTAAATGATTAACAGCTTACTTTAGTTAATAAAACCAATTTTGCCTTTGCCCTGGGAAAGTAAAATATTTGTGGTTATTTCTGTGGAGAGTAAATGTATGCCTTCTAACTTTAATATAGAAAATAGTATTGCATATGAAAAGATGCTTAGCTGTGCTGTAAATGTAAATCTTAAATGGGGGAAATGTGGGGAGCTATAAAATCTTATAAGATGAAGGTGAATCTGTAACTACTGATAGACTGTATTTCCAAGATGTTTTAAGTGAAAGCAAGCAAGTAATATGTACTCTTCTTGATATAACATTGTTTTCTGTTTGTTCACTGTAACCTGCACAGTAAGAATATATTTTATACCACAACACAGTACGTGGTACTTCCAAATATATCATCATACTTACGTGATACAGTAACACTAAAGATTTATGAAAATATTCATTCTCTTTAGGGGCAGAGCACTCTGATTAATATTATTGTAATTACTTTCTAATGCTGAGTTGACCAAATCATCTATTAATGGGTTGAAGTCCACAATTGTAAAAACAATTGGCATGACCCCTTTTGTGCTCAGAAAAGTCTCAAGGTATATCCAAGAAACATTACCATAGGTTCCTTCTGACAGTGAGGCTTTGGGATTGTGGCTGGAGTGAAGTGATGAGATTTTTTTTTACCATGGACATGAAATATTTTTAAATAATAATTAATGAAAATAGCAAGCAGAGGAATCCATCTCTTCACTGTGGCCTTCCTTTCTTCGACATGGCTCTTCCTGTCTTGGCTACAGGCTTACCTCAAGCTTTGGTTCTTGCCCAGATGGGATCTTCTCCCGTCTGCCGCCTTTTTCAGTCCAGTTCCACTCTTTTCCCCACTGAGATTCCAGCTTCACGGAAAGCATTTTTATGGAACTGGGAAAAGAAGTTCAGAAAACTGGCACTTCATTTATAAAGTGAATTCACGGGATTCTTTCCTTTGGTTTTCAAATTAGGCATAGCACACAGGTTACTTTGGGAATTAAAAAAAAGTTTCAGCATAACCTTGTCCGTAGCATATTCTTTGAAAAGGATTTGTTCTTGTTCTTTTATGAAAAAGCACTGTATAAAAAGCATTTTGGGTAGAGATTAATCAATGTCTGTTTTTCTTAATAGGTTTTAAAATGGAAAATTTTGATGCATCACTTAGTACCTATTTCAAGGCATTGCTAGGCCCCCGAGGTAAGGTGGTTTTGGTTTTGCTCCCCTCCCCTTATAGACACTTATAAATATTGCATGAACAGATTCTAGAAAACATTAGTGTCTTCTATGATAAAACTAACCCTTTGTCCTGGATAACAAGGGGCTTGGAGAAGTCCTGTGACGACGGTCTTGAAGTGGTGCAGTGTCCCTGGCTATCGGAGCAGAGACACAGCTGCTGTGACCCTCTGCTGACTGTAGCTGCAGTTCAGATCATGCTAGAAAGCTTGCAGCCCAGGAATGCTGCAGATTGCACCATCACTGGCGGAACGTGTTCCTCAGTTCTTGTGAGTCTGCCGCTGAGACTGGTTTCCAAAATGCACTGCTGGGGTAGTTTAAAACTTGTCCCCTTTTACAATTGTAAAGGCTTATTAATGTCCTTTCATGTCGTGTCACATCAATGGGTGAATATATACACCTGACCTCACTGTTTTATACTTCGTCATTTGTTTCCTTTTAGGAAGTAAATCAGCTCCATATTGCTCTCTTTGAATGTCATCTGTAATGTCTCCTGATGTATCTATAAAGAAGGAACTTTCTAGGTTCACAGAGTCATTAAAAAATTGCAAGAAGCTTTTAAACAGATGAAAAGATTCAGTTTCACTTATGATTTTTTCAAGTACAAAAGAAAACAGCAAAAGGAATTCAATCTCTTAGTGTGGTAGAAACGAAATGTGTTTGATAACAGCAATAATGTGGGAAAAGGGTCTAACTGGTATGACCTCTCTGGAGGGTAATTGTGTCTTCCATTGAAATCAAAAAGCACATGCCCTTTGACTCAGCTCTTTGACTCCTGAGCCTTCATCCTAGAGCTTATCTTGATCATATATGAGAAGATAGGAATAAGAGTGTTCTCTGCAGCATTGCTTGACGAGACTGGGAATAATCTAGGTGCCCATCAGGAGGGAGCAGGTTAAGTCAATTAGTGTACATCCAAATGAGAAAAACAAGTTAGATCATTTTGTATATTTACTTGTGTTGAGATGATGCCTTATTTCAACCTTATGGGACAAAAGAATCCAATTTTAAATGGCTAAAACAATAATAAAAATGATCAGTTTACATGACCAAGATTGAGCAACTCCTGAGTTATTTCAGGGACCAAGGACGCTTGTTCTTGTCATTTTCTACTTTGTATTCTCAGTATATCAGCAGTTGTGTCCCTAGAAAAGTCTCTCCACCTTTCATGGCTGCAGAAGCCCCAGATATGGCACCTGCCGAGGAGAAGGAAAACATCTGATCACTTGCATGGATTTGAGAACAAGGAAACTCTTCCCCAGCACCTTTCGCCCAACCGTCGTTTCCTCAGAGCTCCATGGCCACAACTGTTCACAGGCCCATGTCTGAACAAGTCAGCACAGGGTGGGCAGAGACTACCAGGGTTGGCTCGAGCCCTGGGGACTTCCTGCCTGGAGCTACAGTGGGGCTGGAAGTACTGGCAGTACGTGGCAGTATGGAGGGAGGTTGCACATATGGCATATGGCCTTATAAAATTTAAAAAGGAAGGTGTAAAATAGAACAT
Source organism: Potos flavus (assembly GCA_028534135.1). Taxonomy (NCBI): domain Eukaryota; kingdom Metazoa; phylum Chordata; class Mammalia; order Carnivora; family Procyonidae; genus Potos; species Potos flavus. Next base: position 88,432,952 of record CM052886.1, read on the forward strand.
TAAGTGAAAGGAAATGGGAGGTTTCTGCATGTGCATTGATTGCATCTGTGATCTATATGTGCACACAAACATACATAACAGTCTAATGTTAGTTGTTAAATGGGAACTTGTTTTCTCACAATTGATAGCCAGGGCCCAGAGTTGAGAACACAAGGCATTAAGAACCTCCTCCTTAAGTCCACTGGGGCCACCTTAGCCTAAGTAGTGGGGAGAGGGTGGAGGCCATCTCCCTCTGAAGCCAGGGGAGGAGCACTCCAGAGAGACACTGGGTGAATTTAGAACGTCTGCAAGAGAGGAAACTGACAACCTGCTTCCCAAGTGGATGGGTGCTTTTCCTGCAAGGTCAAGAGAAAAAGCACTGGAGACGGTAGCAAGATGGCCCAGTCAGGAGGTCAGAGGGGGACAGAGACTGTCCCTACTAGCTGCTGCTTCTCTGAAGATGGAGGAGGCAAAACGTGCATGTGCCCCTGAGCTCCAGAGTAGGTGACCTTGGAGGGGAGAGAAGATTGAGGAGGGATAGGTTTTGGGGGTTCATCAAAGCAGCATGCCGAGGGGAACGTGCTGCAGACGTGGCTGCCTGGGCATCGGTCAGAGGATGAAGTTGACTTGCTGGGGCCAGGTTAACACCTGGGGGAGGGTCGGCTGCCAGGGAGCTTAATCCCGTCCAGGGAGAGGGCTGTCAGATTGCTCCCGGCGGCTACTTGGAGCTAATTTTCCTCATCTCTGCAGGGGAAGGAGGAGGGGAGCGCAGGGGAGAGCTCTCTTCCCCCTGTAGCTCCTTTGAATCAGTGTAGGTCTTCTGTCTCAAGCTGCTGCTGCTCCGGTGGTTCCTTAAATAGTCACTGCACTGGTCCTTGCTACCTCACGCCTTTTTATTTTTCCTTGAAAAGTACTGTCCCCTCTGCTGTTGACCATTGCACTCATAGCAGATGCTGCCTTTCTCATCAGTGACTGTTGCTAAGCTGGATGAATAGCCCGTTTTCTCTGAGTCTGCACCTGCTGGGCAGGCCGGCAGACACCTCAGGTGAGGACTCTGGAGTTCAAAAAGACTGTCATTTCTGGAGTTTCATTATCCTGTGCATCAGTCAGCAGATCTGGTCAGTAAATACAGTTAGTGGCAAATTTAGTTTTCTCCTTGCTTTCCTAAGATTCTGAATACGTATTTTTTTTGCTTCGCAAAAACCATATATGATATATACGTTATTCAGAACATGTAACAAGGAGCTTCACCTTGTAGGACAAATACTGAAAACTCCTGCTTCCTCTTCCAGTTGCTTCGTTGGCATTAGGAACTTGAGTATTAGATGACTATTACAAAATTATGGGGAGAGAAGATTTTTAATGTTTGGGGAAAAAAAGTTGTGGTTGTTTTTATATCTGCTTTATTAATCACTAAATATTTTTCTTTTATTATTTTCCAGATACCAGAGTAAAAGGATGGTTTCTTCTGGACAATTACATACCTACTTTTATCTGCTCTGCCATATACTTACTAATTGTATGGCTGGGACCAAAATACATGAAGAATAGGCAGCCGTTCTCTTGCCGGCGAATTTTAGTGGTATATAACCTTGGCCTCACATTGCTGTCTCTCTATATGTTCTGTGAGGTAGGTCTCCCCCTTAAATGTGCTCTGATCACCGTCCTGCATGGTGTTCCTAAATGAAGAAGGGCAGCTATGTTGCAGGGTGGGATGGGAGGACCTAAATGAAGAAGGGCAGCTATGTTGCAGGGTGGGATGGGAGGACTGGGAGAACAAAGACATTAATCCATTTTGAGTATGTTTTAAAATTGATTTTTCCAAAATGCCAGAGTTGTTTTCATAAATATGCCTTCTAGCATATCTAAAATAGAAGCCTTTGCTATTGATTGTTTTGTGATGTTTCCTATTCTATTCAGAATTAAGTAGTTCCAGAAATGCTTTTATGCAGGCAGAATACAGGGTGGAAAATGAACAAAATGTGAAAAACAGATCTGTGAACATTTTATTATTAAGCATTTAATAAATGCAAGATTCTCGTTTGGAGGTGGGGGAGGAAGGAAGTGGGTAGCAGTTGTGTTTGGTGTGTTTTTTGGTAAGTCAGCCTCTCGCCTGATCTGATAACTGTAAATAGCTTCGAGATTTGACAAGTTCCGTTTGTAAGAGCTAAGAAGAGTGTATGGTGAGATCTGCGTTTAAGATTTGAGTGGTCTGTAAGTTTGGGCCAAATTATTTTTTCTGTATAACTGGGATGTTGAAAACTATATTCGATGATCTCAAAGGCAAACATTATAGCTGAAATAAAAATGAAAGAAATTGGAATCAAAACTTGGGTCCTCCCTGGTTTTCACTGTTATGTAATACAGGCTTTAAGCTAAAGAGGGGAGGAAAGCCACCCTCCGAGGGTAAGCATGGTTTGTATACAGTTTTAGGGGAGGGACCTCACCTTTCAGACTTACGGTAAAATGTCTCACAACCCAAAACTATTGTTCAATCTCTGGGTGGAGAATTTAGCCATATATAAACATTTGCAAGTACTCCCATTTAGATTTTTAACCTTTTATTGTGGCTTTAATTCTCCAAGGAGTAGTAAAGAAAAAGATAAGGGAAGGAGGGGGGAAATCAAAATGAATCTTAAAATTGGTGTTTAGAGGAAAGAACGAATTCTCCATTAGCCTCAGGCCTCTCCATCCAGGATCCCTGTCTATGTGCATGTGGTTGTGTGCGAGAGTGTGTCTGAGTGGTTACACCAGTGCAAAACACTCTTGTTTGAGCGTGAGAGGTATTGATTGCACCTGTGGGAGGTATGCGCCTTGTTCTCCCATGTGTGTTTCATAAGCCAGCTAAAGAGTTTAGGATTAGAATGGTAGACGCTACTATCATTACTTTTATGCTTGATACTCTGTGAAATGCTTACAACCCTTTTTTTCACTTTTTTCTGTCCTATTCTAGAATGAAGGCAGTTTAATTAGCCTCTGAGATGGATATTGCAGGACCGGAGGCAGGGGCAGTGCGCAGGAATGACTCCTGGGCCCAGCACTGTGCACATCTCTCTGTATTCAAGGGACAAAACTACAGCAAGGTGTCAGGTTTTTCAGAGTGAATGGTTTACTTTCACATAATTGATAGATGATATAGCCATTTCCTTAAGAAAGCTTTTATAGAGTTTATTATTATGCATAGCAGTATTCTAGAGAAAAAATATTTAAGATTATTAAATCTTCTAGAACTTAAGGATCTGCCTTATGGGTTTCTCAAGCCCTGGAGATAGAGCTAGAACTTAATAATTTAACCTCTGTCAAATAGATCATTCTTGGGTAGAGGGGAAGAATAGTGCTGTATAAATTGCTGCTGTGTGCATAGGACTGAATTTGGAGGGTTCCAGAAGCACCGTAGTAGGAAATACAGATTTTCCTCTGACAGCTTGGTGAGAACTAGAGGTGACATTGAGCCATCTAAGCACTGGATGAAGAGACGTAAGAAATAATACAGTGGAGGAAAACAGTTCTGACGATTTAGAGTACATACAACAGTAATCCTAAGGAGGCAGTAAGTCCTTAATTTAAATCCAGTTTCTAAAATATGTCCAGATCAGGTGTTCCTGAGTTGAAAATAAGCCCTACATTTTACTACTTGTTACATGGTATTTGCATTCAGTTTTTGTGACTTTTTTCCCTGTATTTATGTAAACCCATCAGCAATACCATTATATCCTTTGTCAAGTTTTTCATTTCATCTTAGCTCCTGTTTTTTTCTTTTAACTAGCATTTATATTCCATTGACTGATAAACCTAGGAGGGCAGTCATGGAGTTTTATGACAGAACAAACTGAGGAGGTCATAGATCCCAGTTGGGCCCCATGTTTCAGCGAAATGTCCCAGGAGCCATTTGCCTGTGGTCACACAGTTGGCAGAGCCTTGATTATTAGTCTTTATTTACCCTTCTGCTTATCTACATATTTGGGTCTGTAAGGAATTTAAAAAATAAATATGTAGTCATTGATAGTTGTGTTTACTTTATTCCATGTGAATTCACAGCTGCCTTGGCAAGTTCTGGGCTAATACAAATAAAAATAACTGTCACTTAAAGGAGACAAAGAAATCTTGAAAGAGGGGAGATAACAAGGAAGTGAAAGGGGGAGAGTCACTATAAGTTTCAAATTACCAGAAGAAGGAAAATAACTAAACGACAGTTTGAAACTGTGAAAGAGTTTAAAATCTAGAAGAAGTTTAAACTTGTTCATAGTTACTGCGGTTGATAGTAAGAAGATTAAAAGGAGAGCCTTGGCATTACTTATAGTTATCTCCAAAAAACTTAGTGTTTATTTTCAGGAAAATGATCGTAGATCCCTGATTAGAAGTGTATTTGAACAATGGTATGGTTTTAGATTAAAAGTACAGGACTTTATGGCAAGCCTTTTGGCTTTTACTTACTAAATGAGGTGTCCTCTAAAATCACAGGGGACGCCTGGGTGGCTCAGTTGGTTAAGCATCTGCCTTTGGCTCAGGTCATGATCCTGGGGTCCTGGGATGGAACCCCGCATCGGGCTGCTTGCTCAGAAGGGAGCCTGCTTCTCCCTCTGCCTGCCACTCCCCCTCCTTGTGCTCACTCTCTCTCTCTGTCAAATAAATAAATACAATCTTGAAAAAAAATAAAATCACAATCAGTGGTGAAGGCTCAAGTAAAATTTCAGGTAATAGAAGAGAAACAGCTTAGTTTGTGTTAGTTACTCAGCATTGTAAATCTGTGCCCTTCATTAGCAAATGTAAAATTCTTGTGTGCCTTTCTACCCTCTGAGATGGAGGGCATATTTCATCTTTATCGAAGCCCCCCTGTTTCTCCAAGCTACCTGTAAGTCCCCGAGCTCCAGATTGAGAATCCCCAACCGTACAATGCCAGATGAAGCTTTTCCTTGTGATGCGGTATATGTCCAAGCTGGACTCGTTTCCACTGGCCCCCACTTCTAACTCCTTTGTTAACATGTCAAACGTGGGAGTCCCTCTCAGGCAGCTGCTGTATCCTGACGTGGAGCCATTTTGGTGTGTCTGCTCTCCTCCTGCTTCTGGCCTCTTGTGCCCCCTCAGCTGAGAGGATCGAATTGCTTGGTTTGTTTCAGTCCAAAAGGGAGCATCCCTGTTGATGGGCCTGAGTCTTGTGCACTGCTCCTGGGACTCAGCAGTAGCTGCAGGGGGAGCACCGTCGGTCTTGTATAGGACACTAGGCTCTGAACTTTAAGAACTGCTGGCCCCTTTCCTCAGGAGGAGACCCTTTGAGCTCCCAGCCTGCGCGTCATTCATAGTTCTAGTCAAACCCCCCAACACCAGTTTCTTTCATTCTTCTGGTGTCTACCCCCTAGAAACTCCTACTTCTTTCAGACCTAGGCCACCTCTGACAGTCTCCATCTCCTTAAGGAGTCTACGCAGGACCAATTCTCTGGGAAGCCAGGAGCACACAGAGTCAGGACTGGAGCTCTGCGGAGCGGTGATTCTGTGATTTAAGCCTCTCTTGCCCTCCCACTGTTCCCAAGGGACATGACACATTGCTTTCCACTCAGGTGTTCTGCTGGGTGTGGCCTCAGCATCCTGTCTCTCACACACCGGTCACTGGCTTGGAAGATGGCTGTGATCTCAGGGCTCTGTTAATATGGCTCCACCATGGATCGTGAGCACGGGGGTAGAAAAAAGCAAATGCCTGAACCACGGTTTTACTTTAGTTAACAAAATCACAGATTACAAATAAGATTGTTTTTTGCGTGTTTATTTCCTTGCAGTTAGAACTGTTGGTTGTGAATAGGGTGAGAGGACAGTCTCAGACATTCAGAACATTTAAAATGCAATTTTAAAACAATGGTTGACAGCTGGATAGATGGATCTGGATTGGCATAGATCCAAAACTTCCTCTTTCTTCCCCTTTGCATTTCCTACTTTAAATTGTAATTTCAGAACTACTTCAAAATATGGAAAGTAAAATCACATCAATGATATCTATGTGCCTCACAAATATTGGCCTTTTATCATTGGTTTGGATTATTTGTTTAAAAAAGATAATATTAGGGGTGCCTGGGTGGCTCAGTTAAACCCCCATGTCGGGCTCCCTGCCCAGCAGGGAGTCTGCTTCTCCCTCTCCGTCTGCCCCTTCCCCTGCTCACGCTTTCTTTTTCTCTCCCATAAACAAAAAAAATCTTAAAAAATATATATTAATTAAAATGCATGTGATAAGCCCTGGATGTTATACACAACTGATAAATTATTGACTACTACCTCTGAAACTAATGCTATGCTATATATTGGCTAATTGAATTTAAATTAAGAAAATAAAATATAAAAATGCATCTGAAATACATCCCCTTTCCAGATAACAACTTTCTTCTGAAGTTCATATGTTTCTTCTCTGAATATGTGTTTATACTTTCAGTACATGTGTATTTATACATGACAATATGTAGTATATTCTGAGAAATTTTTTAAATTTATATGAATGGTTTACTGTTTATACTCTTTCACATAGCTTTCTTTTAGTCAATATTCTATTTTGAAATGACTCCATCTTGAATCATAGAGCTTTAACTTAGTTAATTTCTGTATTATATCAGTGTTAGAATTTAGTATACCATTTTAGGAAGTTTTCTTTGCATGAGCATACAGGTTTCCATTGGTAGTGTTGTATGGAGTACTCTTGGTCTCCTTGTGAAAATGTGATTTTTTTTTTCTAACTAGATACACTAGGACTTTAATGACTGAATTTGATAGTCTCTTGTCTTTTAGTGGGGAAATGTAACCCATTTTCATTTAGTATAGTGATTATTTTGGAATAGGTGTGTGTATGTGTTTTCTTTGTCCTTTTTTCCCTTCTTTCCTGTTTTCTGTTGAATTTTTATATTTATTTTTTCGTTTTACTGATTGAATATTCATTCTAATTCTGTATTTTACTGTTGCCCATAAGTTTTTAATATGCCTCCTCGAATTCATAGTCTACAGTGAATTCTTATTTCCACCCTCCTGAGTCACACAGGATGTTGGAAGTTCGCTTGCTGATGCCCCTCCCCTGTGTGTCTCCCATAGCGTTTTGTCCCAGCGTTTGCTAATGTCCTGCACTGTCGTCATCTTTGCAGTCAGGCCTTGCTCTTTGCTCTGCTCACTCCTGATCTGTGAAATCCATTCTTCTCTTTGAGGCTCCGTTTCCTTCTCCTGGAGTAGTTCTTTGCTGTGAAAACTCAACTCTCAGTCTCTGTTTGAGCATCATTTTATTGGTCTTTAGGCATAGAATTCTAGATGACGTTATTGTTCTTCAGCACTTTGAAGATTCATTCCAGAATCCTGTTTTTGTCCATTCGTAAGCAATCATTTTTGTTCCGGGTCATTTTTAAGTTGCGTTTGAAAATAAAACAGTTGTGTGCCCGGATAGTCATCTATTTTTATTGGTCTTATTCGGGACTTGTGAGCCTTGGGTCTGAGAGTTTACATACTTCATTTATTCAGAAAAATACTCGGCTATCATCTGCTCGACTCCGGCCTCTCCTCCCTCTACTATTAGACACATGTTAACAATCCCCGACTCCACATCATCTCTCTTTTGTATTTGTGCCTCGTTGTCTCTCTCCTCTTCATTCTGATTCACTCACACTTTCATTTGTGTCTCCTCTGCTGTTCCATCCATCTATTGAGTTTTCAGTGTAAATGACTATATGCTGTTTATTTCTGAAGATTTACCACTTGTCTTTTTTTTTTCTTTCTCATTACATAATGTAAGAACATTATGAGGGGTTTTTTTTTTGCCTCCGTGATCTAGATATGACAGTTACCTCCAAACTTAACCATTTGCTTTCAGCCACATCTGTGAGGTCAAACCTCTGGAAATAATTATTAAATCTACGTTAAATCTCTTCTTTAAAAACAAAATGGTTTGTCTGGTGTCCTAGGTAAGCATCCCGAACTAGTATTGCTGGGTGGCGTCATCTCAGGTAAGATGTCTTCCTCAAATACAGGAAAGATTCTAAAAGGACTTACATGTAAGCTAACATCCTCTTTTCTGAATACTGTTTTGGGGAGCGGGCCTCACCGTATAGTTAGGCATCAGTGATGATGGACTTGGTGTGTTTCTCGTGGAGCATTTCTGTGGGTCTTTGTAGTGGGGGAGTTGGTTCTGCTTTTCTTCAGTTTGCTGCATTGCCAGAACCAGACGTCAGTACTTTTTTCTTTGCATCTTCTTTTGAAGATTTCTGATGCTGCTTTATTGGTAAGATGAAAGAAATTTGCTGGGATGGGTGTTTTGCTTGTGCCTTCTAACCCCTCTGTAATTGTGGGGTTGATACAGCTGAAGCACCTCCCCGGGCACCTGACAGCGTGTTCCTCCCTGGGCTCTGGCTTTGAAGGTCCTGATAGAACCACAGAGCAGTTGCTTTGGAAACATTATATTCTAAACTGTCTTGTTGTTTTTCTTTCCCTTCAGGCTTTCCTAAAATAGAAATGTTATTGTGGGGAAATAGGATTTGGAAAAACACTTAAAGGACGTGGTAGTTGAATATTGAATTTTATTTAAAAAATATATATATATGTTTACCAAAGTACTTCAAAAATTTTTTTTGCTATTTTGCTTTTTCTCCTTTAACAGAGGTACAGAGAAATTGAAACATGTGGTAAGGTTAATATTTCTCAGAAAGGCCTGATCGTTGCCTTAAATTACTTCTCACTCTTAGTTCCCTTGCGACTGAAATTCCTTGCTCAGAAGGAAACTTTTCTCTGGGAGTGGAAACACCCTGCTCAGTTATGTTCCTCTCAGTTTATCTGGCACTGCCCTGAGAGAATGCCTTATATTGGGCAAATGGAGAAAGGGTGCAACCCAGACAGCCTTTCCCTCACTCCTCACACCCAGCAGGAGAGTGAGGATTACCTTCCAGTAGAGCGCAAGCTTTGGAGTTGGTCCAAAGCCCGGCCTGACTTCTCTAAATCTGCAAACCTTTAGTAACTTGGCCACTTGCAGCTGGGGTACCAAGGAACATGTCACTTGACCAATCCTCAACCAAAGCAGGCTTACCCTACAAAGCCAGAGTCAGTGGTAGGCTGGAGAAGGCTCTTTAAATTGTGCAAACGATGCCCTGACCGGGGCCTCGGGACACAGAAGGAGCAGCACTGCTTCAGACCCAGTCGTGGGCCTTCATGCGTGAGCAGCAGAAAGAGCAAGCATCTGGCTAGAATCATAGCAAAGACTTATGTAGTGCTTCCCATGCCAGGTCCTGGGCTAACTCCTTTACTATTCCTTGGACTGTCACCACCCTTTCTGTGGAGAGAGCGTTCCTGGGAGGCCTGGGATTCGGGTGTGTGCCTCAGACCATTGTACAGTACTGTCTCGAGATGCTGAGTCTTGGCTTGAGGTTTTCCTCTCCCTAGTCACTTACACCCCATGAACAACAAAATGAGTATTTCTTGCTGGATGCGTGGCGGCTACTTAGCAGAAGCCATTCCTCAGGAGGCCTGAGAAGTGAGAGACTAGGACTGGCAGCATAAGAGGACAGGGTCTTAGGGTTCAGGGGAGAATGCCAGACATCCCTATTTCAGCTTGGGCTGAGGACAAGCTGTTCCTTTGTGCTTTGTTCTAAGGGCTTCTCTAGTGTACAGAGCCTGTCCTTATGACTTAACCAAGAGTATTCCATTCAGTAGTGACCCAAGGGTGTTCCTGGTCATAAGGAAAACAAAACAAAACACTTCTGGAGGTTATGAGTGTGAAATTATTTTAATGGGCATCCTTATGGTCTGGACATGAAAGATTTGAAATGCAAAGCCACAGGCTTTGACTTGACCCTGTTCCATAAGAGCAGGCCAAGAGCGGCTAGTTAAGCCCTGAAAGAATGAGACACTTTCAGTTTTGGAGCAGCTGATGGTTAATTTTAAACTAAACATCTGCTGAAGTAAGGATGCAGGTAAAAGTCTACTTTTCCTCAGATTGCTTCAAGGAAAGAGTACCCCCATTGTGCTCTTGAATTATTAAGGATTCAGAAATAAGCAAGGAAGGTCAGAGGAGCATGGAACTACTGTTTGAGGTTGCAGTTAAACTGAGAGCCAGAATTCCTGTGCTGGTCCCAGTGGTGCCAGTAAAAAGCTATGTGACTTTGGGGCATCCGTATCACTTCTCATCTCTGTTTCCTTATTAAAAACATGGGCTTGTACCAAGTCTAAAAAATACACATTCAGCCATTCACATAGAAACAATATAAGCTGTGAAAGTGTCAAGCCACCATATACTTGATGTTACTTGGGGACATCCCTGGGTCCTCTGGTAGATGCAATTTGAATTCCAGTATGGACAGTCTCTTCTCATTCTCTTTTATTGGGTGGATGTCTGCTTGGGGGTAAGAACCACACAGCCCACCAGGCCCTTATCACTAAAAGCAGCCGGACCTTTTGGAAAAGGGTTATCTTGTGGCTCTGACATCTAGAGATATTGGGGCGAAAGGCTGATAATGGCCACCCAAGATGACATTCTTCTGCTTATTCTTTAAACGTTAAATGACCTTGTTTCTTGAGATGCTTTGGTAGAATTCCAGAAAGTGCCCTGGAAATGGTTATCATGCTAAAGGTTATACCTCATTGGTGGCTAAATGTGGTGTTAGACGAGAAGTCACCTCTCACCATTAGAAATGATTCACTCCATGAGCTGCGTCATCCAGACCTCGCTGTGATATTCGCCTAATGTCTCTTCTTTAAATGAAAAGATGCGTTGAAACCACCTTTGGTTATTGAATTTGTCCCATAAGAAGAGAGAGCTTCTAGCTCAGCTTTAATTCCAGCTCTTTCTGTGCTCCTGGCCTAATTAAAGTTTGCTTTACTCCAGGAAGGAGAAAGCACATATGGTTTGCAGTGGTGCTGTTCGTATTTTGATTACTTGGGAAAAGCCAGGTCGAGTAAATGCACGCTCGGTTGCTCTTAGAGTAGCTGTTGGTGTCCGGAACTGTGCACATGGGGACAGGCTGTTTGTTGTGGCCTCTGTTTTCATTCAGGTACAGTCCTGTGTGCTCCTGAGCGCATTCCCAGGAGCCCGGGGTAGAGAGACCTGTCCTTACTTTCCATGCCTCACGTTTGTCCAGCCTTCTGGGCCCTCTGGCTTTGCAGTGTCTGCAGCAGTGTGTTGACTTTCTGGGGAACTGACCAGAGCAGCTCTGGAGGGAAGCCAGACCCAAGCCCTGAAGGGAAATGGTAGCGAAGGTGACTTCCACTAGAGTATTGTCTCCACTGATGTGTTCCTAGGCACGCTGGAAGGAAGAGTCTTGCAGAGCCCATGCAGTTTCCCTCTTTTGGGGGATGGAGGAAGCAGAACCTTCTGACACTGACCCGTCATAGAGAATTGATGAGAGTCTTAGATGAATAAACTTTAACTCAAGGGCTTGGTCCTCGTGTGTTAAATTATTCTATCCCTTCCAAAGCTGAGAATATTTGAGAATTCAACTCTCCATGTTCCCCCATTTGATGGGGACTGGTTTTTCCATCTTGTGAACAGAATTCAGATGAATAGTATCAAATCCAAGTTTCACTAAAATACTTTCTCGTGTTTCAGTTTCTCCATTTGCAAAGCAGAAAGGACATCTTTTTGGTTTGGGGGTGGTTTTTTTTTTGGCTATGAATAATATATTCAGCCTCGATTTGGGTGGGGAGGTGGTGAGGCAAAAAGCAGGGCCTGAAACGCTTTGTCATTAGTTTAGCCACTGTTCAGCATCTCTTGTGTGCAGGTCCCCATGCTGGGTTCTGTGCCTGCAGGAGCCCCAGTCCCCACTGATGTGAGCTGTCCACAGAGCTTAAAACAGACCCTTTAACGAAGGGCTGAAAGGGAACATATGAGCAGACAACTACAGGCCATGGCAGGGTGAGGTTAGAGGAAGGAGGACAGACTCCAGGCTGGAGGCTCAAGCAAGCAATCATGAAGAAAAGAGGATTTTAGGGGTGCCTGGGTGGCACATTCAATGAAGCATCCAACTCTTGATTTTGGCTCAGGTCATGATCTCAGGGTTGTGTGATTGCGCCCGATATCGGGCTCTGAGTTCAGCAGGGAGTCTGCTTGAAGATTCTCTATCTCTCTCTACCCACTCTATCTCTGTCTCTATCTAAAATAAATAAATAAATCTTTTTTAAAAAGGGATTTTAAGCAAACTTCGGAGGATAGATAGGATTTTAAGAGCTAGAGTTGGGGGTCCCTGGGTGTAGAGGGCATTCCAGTTGAAAAGAATAAGCTAATGGTCACTGCTAACATTTGTTGGGTTTATCCTATGTACCAGGTTGGGTATGGTAAACATGTGTACACTCCCTGCATCTCATTTACTTTTCATAGCAGCCTGAAGAGGTGGAACTGCTGTTTTTATCCTCTTTGGGGAGTGAAGAAACTGAGGTGTATAGAGAGGTGTACAGACCTTCGTCTAAGGTCGCCTGGCTAAATGTGGGATGCTAGGAATTAAAGTCCTTCCGGCTGGTGCCTAAACCTGTGCTCTTTGCCCTTGGCGACGGTGGGGTGGGTGAGGAGTGAAAGAGGGCCCGTCTGACTATAGGTCGGGGAGCCATGGAAGAACGTGAATGCTGCGCCTAGGGTTTAGGATTGGATTCTAAAGGCACTGGGAGTCACCGAAGGGTTTTAATCACAGAAGTCAGAGGTCTGCCCCAGTGGAAGTGCTGAGTGGCAATGGTGAGGGAGGGTGGGCTGCCCTGGGGGCTGCGGGAAGCCTCTCCTGGGAGAAGAGGGCCGTGGGCTCAGTGCCCTGAAGTGGTACTGAACTTTGGAGAGGTTCACCCCCTCCCCAGACCTGGAGTTCTTTAGCCTCCAGAGATGCTGCGTGTGTTAGATACAGATGTCTTTTTTTCTCAGTTATAGGAAGAGGGACAAATGGAATTTTAAGGTAATTAGCTTAGGGAGCAAAGCAATCCAACCTGGATGCCTTCTGAAAGACATTTTAAAGGAAAGGCATGTGTTAGTCCCTTCTGCTAGAGTTAACGGATCCTTCCTCAGTCTGCCCGCCTTTGAGGTCGGGGTGCCTACAGGAATACACGGAAGGATTAGCTCTCTTCTTCCCCAGCTCCCTTGCCTGTCCCCTTGCCTACCAAGGTAGGCATTCATGAATGCAGTCATCAGTACCTCTGCACACACAGTCAGCCATCCTAGTCTAAAATTGGCAAAAGCAAACCAACCCAAAGGGTCTCAGGACACGGTAAACCAACATATGGTTGGAAAACAGTGATGGTAGGTCCTAGAATTTTAAATTGATAAGATGCTAACATTTCAAAAAGCATGTCTAGTGAGGACAATCATGGTTAATACGTTTTTAATTTTGCCAAGTAAAGCTATCGTTTTAAATAAAGGTATCTTTTAAATTGCATAAATGTATCTTCATGAAGCACTTTGCCGTGTTGTCCTTTTTATCATTTGCAGTAGTCATGTGAGAATTTCCTCAAGAACCATTCGTTCCTTGTCCGTAGCCTTCAGCCACAGAAGATAATTCACTGGTTCTCTCATGGGGTAGAAGGAAGGGCAGGGGAGACTACAGTCTCTTCTCTTCACCTCAGGTCTTCTGAGGGCACACACACCAGCACCCCCACTCCCAACCCCACTTTGGGTTCAGGCTTTTTATCTCGATTCTTAGAACTCGGGGTAGGTCTGCATTTGAGGTGCTTAACCTGCCGTGACTTAAGAGCACAGTGTTGTCCAAAAGGACGATGTACCTTCTAATAAATTACCCTGCGGTCGTTGGTCTTTCAAAGATAGTGAAGTATAGCGTAGTTCGTGATCTGTTTATTAAAAGTCCTAACGTAGAAATTGTAGAAAATTAGAACCTTTAGAGATCATTTAGTCCGACCTCATCGTTTTACATAAAAACACCCAGAGCCTGAGGAACTTAGCAGGTTCGCCTCAGGTCTCCGGCCTGGGTGGACGGCAGCCTACCTCGTCCCAGCTCGCTGGTCTTCTGCTTCCTAATGCGAACTCTTCATCACAAAACGATGCCTCCCTCGTGTGTACTCCAAACCCTTGTGCTGAAACCATGTTAACGCTTAATACTTTTTTACGTATAGAAGATGATAAAGCCAGAAGGCAGACCACAGAAAGGAAGTTAATAGAAGAAAAAGCAGTTTCTAAGAAGTGCGTTCAGTGAGAGTACAACGGCCACACCCGCTGTGGCATTTCCGAGGTCAGGCCAGGTGGGAGCTTAACTGGCTGTCTTCGGGCCCTTGTAATCCCTTTGCTGCTGACCCGGCATGAAACCCGTGGTTCCCGCTGCTGGTTGCAGGTTAGAAATACCTTGAGAGCTGTGTGAAGGCCCCTCCAGAGTCTGTTTAACAGTCTGGGGCGAGGCCAGGCGGCAGCAGGTTTGGAAGCTCCCCGGGTAGTTCTGTTATATAACTAGAGTGGGAACCACAGCTTTCAGCCGGTGGTTCACAAACTTCAGCTGCATCGAAGTCACCTGTAAAGCAGCCTGTCGCCACGCCGCTGGGCTTCGCCCCCAGAAATTTCTGATTCAGAAGGTCTAGGGTCGGGCTTGAGATTTTTTTGTGTTTCTAACAAATTCCTGGGTGATTGTGACGCTGCTAGGTTGGGCACCACACTTCGTAAACCACAGTATTTCAGTTCTCAAAGGCTCTGTGATCGTGACTGTGAGGCCCTACCGTGATGGTCTGCCCCCAGAGTTCTGATTCTGGAGTGGGCTCAAGAATTTCCATGTCCGAATGGCTAAAATGAGCAGGTCAGGAAACGACAGATGTTGGCGAGGATGCGGAGAAAGGGGAACCCTCCTAC
>CM052886.1:88448194-88485595 GCA_028534135.1 Potos flavus
ATCTGTTGGAACCATTGGCTGTGTGAGAGAAAGTGCTTATTTTTTAAAGAAGATGAAGTGGGAAAAGGGTGGAATTTGGGTGTTCCCACTGATGACATGTGTAGGATGTGGCTGAGAGTTCCCAGGGGGAGGTAGTAATTACGCCTTCCAAGGTTATCCCTAGCTATGCCTCCTGCCCACATGCCCTCCTCCTGCTCTCCCCTACCAGCAGCGCTGAGGAGGGACCTTGAGTGCTTGTAAGGAGGCTTGGGACTCACCTGTTAGTTAGAAACCGACGGGAGTCTGTTGGGCAGATTCAAAGGGGGCCTCCGACCTTGTGAAAATTCCTTCTAGCCAAACAACTTGACTTTGAAGTCTGAAAACTTGGGACACCTGAAGGAATGGATCACAGGCGGGATTCCATGTTGGCTTGGAAACAAATGCTTAAGTGATTATGTCAACACATACTATGACTGGCATTCTGTGTTCAAATGACAAGCAATAGGTGTGGTTTCCCCATGACTGATGAATGTGACGATGTTTCAGCCAACCTAGCACTTTCCAGCAATTTACACGCCCTCCCCTTGACAGGGTTCCCAGTGAAACAGGTACCTATTTGGAGCGAATCATCAAAACCAGGTTCCCACAACCTCATGCCCTCCCGTACCCGCTCATGGTGCTCCGGTCAGTGGTCCTTTGTAAGGCTATGTGACCAGGCGTCTGAGCCCCTCCTGCCTGCCCATGGGTGCCTTCTGCTCTCAGGACACTGGGTAAAACAGATGAGGAGACCAAGGCCGGAAGGCATGCGATGCCCTTACAAGAGAGCCGCCACGATCCAAATCTTAAGCTTTCCTAAGGGATTGGGAAGAGAGAATTTGTGGTGGCCCCAAGCTACACCCTCAATCCCACCCTCATTTTAGAACTGGGTGCAATAGGACACATGTCTTTCAGCATGGAAGGCATTCTTGCCTGTGCTAGAAGGGGTCCATGTGTGTTGGGAAGTGGCACGACTACATAGCGTTTATCTTTTCAGCATCACAGTAAAGCTTTTGAGTCTAAGCTTCTCCAAGACACTGAAGAAAGTTCCAGATCATTGGATTTGGAGCCATACAGCATCTTGGCCATGGACTGCTTTCTCCACGCCCTCCCGATTCTTTCTCTGCACGTGCCCACTCTGCTTGAGGCATTCTGCGCGTCGCTGGGGGAAACAACAATGAAAAGATCACCTCATTCTGGAGGAAAGACGGTTCTGGAGGAAAGACGAAGACAAACAAAATAATTACAAAATGCAGTGACTCTTCTGAAGGAAACCACCAAGGAAGGTGCTGGTGTTGAGAATAATCTCTCAGGGACTGTTAGAACAGAGATAATTTTGAGGCATATGGAAGGATATCGGCATATTTAGGCAATCCTTATTTTCCTGAGCTGAGTGAGATATCACTAGAAGTTTTACGCCTTCTCTAGAAAGTCATCTGGAAGCTTCTGATAGCACCCCCTGTTCGCCTGAGCAATAGTCCTTCCCTGCACATGCATGAGTCTGACGCCGGGCTCTGAGGATTCTGTGAGCCCTCACTCCAAGGCTTGGCAATTCCTGCTGCCCTCAGTTGCATTGCTGCTGTGTGACAGGTGGGCTGCTGCATTGACAACGTGTCCTTTTAACCTTGCATCACATGCTGATCTCTCTGAAGATTTTTTTTTTTAATGCTATTTACTTATTTCAGTGGTAGAGAGAAGCAGAGGGAGAGGGAGAGCGAGAATCTCAAGTAGACTGCCCACTGAGCTTGGAGCCCAACACCGGGCTCGATCTCACAACCCTGAGATCATGACTTGAGCCAAAATCAAGAGTCAGATGCTTATCCGACTGAGCCACCCAGGCGCCCCCGTCTCTGAAGAATTTTTAAAGCAACAATTTAGGATCCGGATTAAAGTGAAATCCAACGTGAACGGGTAGTGCCAATGTGAACCAATGATAACTGGGTCAGCAGATGCTCTTCATGCCAGGTGCAATCTGCTTGGCCTCTGGCAAGTTTCGTTAATGAGAAGAATAAGACAAATCTCCATTTCAGAAAGTCCAAAGCGGTGAGTGTGTTTGCAGCAGGGGTGTCTGTGGGATCTCACTCCATTCCGGGAGACGCAGTGTAGATTCAGGCAGCCCACTTGTTTCTAAGACGCTTGAAGGCAGGAACTGTCTCTTTTTTTTTAAGATTTTATTTATTTATTTGACAGAGAAAGAGATCACAAGTAGGCAGAGAGAGAAGGGGAAGCAGGCTCCTCGCCGAGCAGAGAGCCCGATGCGGGGCTTGATCCCAGGACCCTGAGACCATGACCTGAGCTGAAGGCAGAGGCTTTAACCCACTGAGCCACCCAGGCGCCCCAGGAACTGTCTCTTGTCTGTATCTATACCCCTAGTGCGTGCCCAGCACAGCTCCAAACACAGCAGATGTTTAATAAATGTTGTGATGAATGAAAGTACTCAGGAAGGATTAGCCGGTGTGATAGATAGTTAAAACAGGCTTTCCAGCCAACTGGATCTGAATTTAAATCCCACCACCACTCAATAATCAAGTGTCATGGGTTGAATGTTTGCATCCCTCCAAATGCATGTTGAAACCCTGCCCCCCAAAATGATGGTATTGGGAGATGGGCTTTGGGAGGTAGTTAGGAGTAGAGGAGGTCATGGGTGGAGCCCGCATGAATGGGATTAGCATCCTAGTAATGTCAGAAGAGAGCTTGCTTCTCTCTGCTGTCTGCCACCTGAGGATACAACAGGAAGGTGGCAGTCTGCAACACAGACGAGGGTCTCACCAGAACCTGACCAGGCTGGAACTCTGGTCCCACACTTCCAGCCTCCAGAACTATAAGAAAGAAAGGTCTGTCTGTAAGCCACCTAGTGTATGGTCCTTTGCCACAGCAGCCTGAATTAAGACACAGTGTAACCTTGTCAAGTTATCTAACCTCCTCTAAAACTCAGCATGGTTCTCTAGGGTTGGCGAAAAAGCATATTGTTCACATGGTCTACAGTGGGGAGCCAGAAGGACTTATTCCCGCATAATAGATGATGGTTATGTGAGGTGGCAGTGTAGCAGAAATAAAGTCTGCTTTCCTTAATAATCTCATGTTTCCACAGTCGACAAAACCAAAAGACAACAACAGAATGGGAGAAGATATTTGCAAATGACATATCAGATAAAGGGCTAGTATCAAAACTCTATAAAGAACTTATCGAACTCAACACCCAAAGAATAATCCAATCAAGAAATGGGCAGAAGACACGAACAGACATTTTTCCAAAGAAGACATACAAATGGCCAATACATGAAAAAGTGCTCAACATCACTCGGCATCAGGGAAATACAAATCAAAACCACAGTGAGATACCACCTCACACCAATCAGAATGGCTAGAACTAACAAGTCAGGAAATGACAGGTGTTGGCGAGGATGCAAAGAAGGGGGAACCCTCCTACACTATTGGTGGGAATGCAAGCTGGTGCAGCCACTCTGGAAAACAGTATGGAAGTTCCTCAAAAAGTTGAAAAGAAAAAAAATAAAAATAAAAGAAGTTGAAAAATAGAGCTACCCTATGACCCAGCAGTTACACTACTAGGTATTACCCCAAAGATACAAAGGTAGTGATCTGAAGGGGCATGTGCACCCCAATGTTTATAGCAGCAATGTCCACAATAGCCAAACTATGGAGAGAGCCCAGATGTCCATCAACAGATGAATGGATAAAGAAGATGTGGTATATATATATATATATATATATGTATACACACACACACACACACACACACACACACACACAGTGGAATACTATGCAGCCATCAAAAAATGAAATCTTGCCATTTGCAATGATGTGGATGGAACTAAAGGGTATTATACTAAGCAAAATAAGCCAATCAGAGAAAGACAGTTATCATATGATCTCACTTATAAGTGGAATTTAAGAAACAAAACAGAGGATCATAGGGGAAGAGAGGAAAAAATAAGGCAAAATCAGAGAGGGAGACACACCGTAAGAGACTCGTAACCATAGGAAACAAACTGAGGGTTGCTGGAGGGGCATGGGGTGGGGGGATGGGGTAACTGGGTGATGGACATTAAGGAGGGCATGTGATGTAATGAGCACTGAGTATTATATAAGACTGATGAATCACTGACCTCTACCTCTGAAACTAATAATACATTATATGTTAATTAATTGAATTGAAATTTTTTAAAAAATCTCATGTTTCCAAAAGACCTAGGATGCCAGAGCAGCTCATCTGAATTATAAAACCACCAAAACCTGACAGCCGTAATGACCGGGACCCAGAGACTCTCCCCAAAATCCCTCAATGCTCCCAGCCTGCTGGGACCTGAAGTGGTCACTGCTGGGCTCAGGGACTGGGAGGGTCTGTGGGAACGAGCGCAGAAGAGCAGACTAAGAGTCACTAGCTTCCCCTTGCCTTAGGGCCACCTCTAGACAATAGCTTCACAGTGAATAAAATGCTAATTCTTCCCAATGACCTATATAGGCCCTCCCTACGCTGGCCCCCAGCCTCCTTGGATCTCCTCCCCACCCCCCAACAACACATTCAGCCACCCTGAGTCTTCGCTGGCTCTCCGATGGCTCCTCTCCCACCTTGAGGTCTTTGTCCTTGCTGCTCATCCCCAGATAGTCATTTCCATGACTGGTTCCTGCACTTAAATGCCACCTCCCCAAAGAGGCCTTCTCTAACTACCAGATCTAAAATGTTACACCCCCCGCCCCATTCCCCCAGACACACACACTCCGTTCTCTTACTTGGCTTTATTTTGCTTTGTAACATTTTCATTATATTAACTATTTATTTGTCTCCCTCCTGGAAGGCAAAGACTTTTTCTCTGGCCGGGCATCTAGGAAAGTCTTACATGTTTGAATAAATGAACCTGTGAACGAATGAACCTGAGATGATTAGTGTAGATGTCGCCCACACCCTCCCGTGGGGGGACCGTAACCTTGTCTCACACCAGAAGGGCATTGTGTTGTTAATAGCCCTCGGGTTATCAATACGACATCTTAATCATCTCAGAAGAGCAGACCCGATATATTTCGGAAGGGAGCATATGACAGTGAACTGTCAAATCCCACCAATGTTAAGAATTAATGAGCTGTCTTTTCCCTTATGAACTTAATGTATAAATTCTGCTGCTCTGTGCCATTCAGATTTAGAACAGAAGACTAAAATAATTGTGAAGGTGAAGGACAGCATTGGGAACTATTTTTAGAATCCTGCAACAAAGGGGTTTTTTTTGTTTGTTTTTTTTTAAAGCACTCAGTGCAGCACGATTTGATTTTATGACCTTTCTTATCTGCTTCTCGAATTCTAGTTTGGGAATTATGAGCATCCCAATTTTTCTAGTCATTAAAATTCACAAACACTTAGTGCCTGATGAGAAGGGAATGGAGGGATGGTAGGTTTGTCTAGCAAAGAAATTACAGAAATCCAGAGGTCACACTATTGTTAATTGTCTTTGAGCTTCTTCCCACTTCCCCGGTTAGGCATTGCGGGGCAGTGGGGCGCACCTGCAGGCAAAGCAGGGCGGTGGTCTGCCGAAGAGTTTTATAGGCACGACTTCAGATATTATAGCAATGATCCTTCATTCGCTTCTCCTAGAAACAACTTTTCAGACACAGAGTCAAGACAGAAAACACTGCAGCAGCCGGCGGAACCAGGGGGGGTCTGATGGGGCGAGTTCTGGGGTGGCGAGGAGGACCAGCAGCGGCAGGGCCCAGAGAAGGCTGAAGAGCTACAGAGAGACGCAGGTGATAAATACCATGAAAGTCAAGTTGGAGGAACAGAAGTAAGAGCACGGGGGAGGGAAAGAGCTTTTACGGCGGGGACACTGGAAATCCTGGCCTCACTTCTCCCCGCTTCTCCAGCAGACAGATGAAAATCAAGCTAAAACTTATCAACTTCCTCTGTTTCATTCCCTGTCTTCAATCTTTTCTCAAACCAAGGCCCAGACAGACCACTGCGTGGAAACATCACTATATTTTTATAAGACCAAGCGTACCCATCGAGATGGTGTTTGTAATTTTAAAGAAGGGTGACAACCTAAAAGTTCAACTGAGTGGATTGAGGGACCTCTAGGATGATGAAAACATTTTATGATGTGAGAAAACAATCATGGAAATATTATTAAATGAAAAAACAAGTTTAAAAAGGTTATCCATCAGTTTATACCACATTTTCTTCCAATTTGTTAAAATGCAGTCATCTGCATATGGAAAAAGACAGGAAGGAAACATCAAAATGTCAATAGCAATTATACCTCAGTGAGAGGATTACAGGTGATATTTATGGTCCCCTTTGTGTTTTTCTAACTTTTCCAAAGGTTCTGCAGTAAACATTATTTGTATAATGGGGGAGTCATTACATTTTTTGGAAAGAATCAATCCACCGGCAACCTGTCTGAAAGAAATATCTTTGGAACAATGGGGGAAACCCCCTTCCCTCTTGAAGATACTGTCTTCCTTTCTAAACCATGGTTTTCTAGAAGAAGAACATGTTTATTTTAAAGTTTTTTTAATTTAAGTAATCTCTACACCCAACGTGGGACTCGAACTCAATGACCCTGAGATCAAGAGCCATACACTCTTCCAACTGAGTCAGGCACCCCTAACATTTTCATTTTCGAGGGCAGCAAGTAGCTGTGAGATCTCGCACAAGTCATTGAATCATTTTCAAATGAATTGATGGCCTCTCGTGCATGAGAAAAGATACAAGACCGAAGTCCACACTCTGTCACTTGGACCTGGGGCTGCTTTCCTGTTTACCTCACAAGATTAATTCTGGGTCCCCAAGACTCACATTCCATCGAAAGTTAGGTAGCGCTCTTCTAGTCTCACAGAAATACAGTCGAGCCTTCTCCTTCAGCATAGGGCCTCTTTTACTAGAAGGCCAGAGAAGAGGCTGACTGGGAGAGAAAACTCTCTGCAAGGAGCGAAGTACGGGAGACAAGCTGTGAGTCACTCGGTGAGTCACTGAGGAAAATGGCAGAGGCGGCAGGAAACGTTCTCAGACCGGAGCCCACCAAGGTCTGCTGCAGGAATGGAAGTTCAGCCTTTACCCAAACACAGTGTGGGCTTCACAGCACAATATTTTGACTGTTCTGCCATCTGGCAGTATTGGTTTGCCGCCAGCCTGGCTCTGAATATCTCTTCCACGAGAGATTCTTGCCCATCTAGATACAGAGAAGGGGCGAGAGTATGTTCCAGGTCTTCTTGGCCAGCACTCAGGGTCAGAGCTAGGCAAACTAGTCACACTGCTGGTGCTTGACATGAGCGCCCTCGAATTCCCCTGGTAGTCATTGACAGGCTAGTCAGAATTTGAGTCCCTAAAGCTCTTCTCCCGATAGCATTGTAAGCTCGTTCCTTGTGGTAGGGATGACTTTGTCTAGTGCTAGGAAAACAGAAGTCAGTAGTGAACGAGGAAGAAGGGTGAGGTCAAGCAAATTTAGGGGAAACATTGCTCACTTTCCCCCAGGGCAGAAGCACCTACTCTACTATTCAAAAGTCTGGTCTTAAAGCAAGGCCAGGGGAGCCTGCTTTGGGAAACACATTACCTGAGGGGAGTACTCATGGAAACGAGTAATTGTGGTGCTGAGGGCTTTCCTTAAAATTCCACAGATGAGGGGCCCCTGGGTGGCTCTTGGTTTCAGCTCAGGTCATGATCTCAGGGTCCTGGGATAGAGCCTCAGGTCGAGTGCTCAGCAGAGAGTCTGCTTCCCCTCTCCCTCTCCCACACGTGCATGCACATGTGCTCTCTCTCTCTCTCTCAGATAAATAAATCTTTTCTTAAAAATCCCACAGATGAGAAAATGCAAACTTTTCACATAGGCCTGGGGCTCCACATAATCTGGCCTCTGCCCACCTCTCTGGGGTTCCCCACACACCCCCTATTCCAACCACATGGGGCTTCCTGAACAAAGCAAGCTCCTTTCTGCCTGGAAACCTTTGCCCCTCCTGTTTTCTCTCCTGGAACTCTCCCTCACCTCATTCACGGGGGTCTCATGGGCTAGAGTTATAAGATAAAATGCAGGACACCTAGTTAAATGTGAATTGCAGATAAACGACGCAAAATTTTTTAATACTTGTATGTCCCAAATATTGCATGGGGCACATTTAGGCTGAAAAACCTGGCATCGCTTCTCCTGATAAGGAAAATCTGTGTTCTGGGGTGGCTGACCAATCCAGCAGGGGAATCCCAGTCCCGGCCCGAGAGCCATTTCAGGCTTTCCCCTAGCCCCACCGGCCGCAGCCGCCAGAGTGGCACAGACACAGAAATAAAAGCGTATAAACCACCCCCTTTGCCTGTGCTCGGGGCTCAGACCTTGAGAGATTACTCTCCCCTGGGCCCGCCAGTGTGAAATAAATCTCCGATCCCCCAAGGTCTCCGAGTGCTGCTTGGTTTTTTTGGCCAGGATCCAGTCCGCCTTCCGTAACACTCCCAAACTCAAATTTAATTGGGTGTCCTGCAGTTTTATTTGCTAAATCTGGAAATCCGACCGAGGAAGCCTGACCAGCCTGCTCATCTAAACACCCCCACCCCATGCAACCGCCTTGGCGCTCTCTTACCTCCTTACCCTGTTTTGTCTTTTCAAAGCACTTAGAACCACATGAAATTTGCGTTGTTAGCCTCACCCTGCTAGTTGGAGAGAAAGTCCCATTGTTCCAGGCAGAGAGAGGCCTTGTTCATGGCTCTCTCTGCTACCTCTCTGATAGCAAATACCATTTCATTCGAATGAATGAAGGAAAGTATACATGAGTGAGTTTTACGTGTCTTTTCTTTCCTTGCATCTTTTACTTGAAGGAAAAAGCAGATAACTTCCAGCACAGAGTTTTGAGTTTAAGGTTCTCTGCTCTTTGCTTCCTTAGCTCCCATGGCCCCTCCACCTGCCCCTGGAGCCCTAGCTAGTGGCTGTCTTCGGGTCTGAAAATGCCTGTCCTGCTCTCACCCTGCCCTTCCCGCGCATCAGCACCGTTCCCTGCCCCCCAGAGCGGGCCACACCCTCTCACCTGACTTCCCTGACATCTGAAATTGCACAGAGACCCATTACTGTGCTTTGGGTCTTCAAAATGCATATGCTCCTGGGAAGATAAGAGTTTGTCCATTCTCCTGATGCAAATGAATTGATCAGCTCCTTCCCTGGGAGCAGGTTTTGGTTTAGAGAAATGAGAAAGGAGAGAAGCTCCGGGGGGGGGGGGGGGAGATTATATCCAGGACACCTGGACAGAAGGCAGGGACTCGGAATAAGGGAGATCGGGAGTGACCTTCCGTTGTACTATGAGGCCAGCACCTTCTGTCCACACTAACGCCTCCCAGCACCGCGCCGGCTGCTGCCCGGCTCTCCTGTCCTTCCCCCGTCAGCCCCTCAAAAGAACGAGGGTTTCAAGCCTCTTAGCTATTGTCGCTTAGTCCAGCGCAAAGCCATCTCTGTGAGCGAGATTAGGTGAGCATCTCTTGACTGCTCTGGAAATCAGGGTTTAGAGAGAACAACGAGCCAAAGTCATCCCCAGGCCTGGCTCTGGACTCCGGGCCCCCTCTGCACAGTCTCGGGGGGCGGGGGGCAGTGTCCTAACTGGAACAGCAAGTCAATCCCAAGTGAGGAAGCATTGCGGTGGCTGAAAGATGAGGCATACATCCCTGTAATCAGCCAAAGTGCTCATGTAGGGCCTTCCTATTGATTTTGGTTTCCTTTGTGCGCAACTTTGAATCTCTGTCTCGTATTTGGGTCAGAGTGACCGGACGGACACATGACTTGCTTTAAAATTAGCCTCCAAACTCATTGTATAACAGCTCTCGTGTCCACTAAATGGAAGGGTTTCTTGAGAGGAGAAGCATAGCATTTGTAATTAAGTCGATCTGGTTGAATTATCTTGGAGAAAATCCCTTCGATTCACCGAGACTCACTGTTTCCACCTGTAAAATGGGGTAGATTTTGTTTGAAAGAAAAGAAATAAAGGGTAACACAATAAAAGTAACCACCTCAACTGGACCTTCTTCCCCAAACCAACACCACACACACACACACACACACACACACACACACACACATACAGTATTTGGCGTTGTCGGCAGATGGAGAACAGTCCCTTTTAATCCACAAAAGAAAGGACAAAGGTAGAGGAGGAAAGAAATGCTTGTTTCCAAAATCACATCATCACCAGAGTCCAGCGTTGAAGTTCTGAGAGCTACTGCAGTGAGCTCAGAGAACGTATTTTAAGTCTTAAGAACACAAACTTTTCTATTTCTCCTGGGACAGTGAGATAGTCTTAACACAAATTCAAAATCAGCAAAAAGAAAGTAACAAGAATCCATCCTTGTTACTGTCCTTCTCCAAGGACAAAGAGTTTCCCCAGATTTCTGATTCATCTTGGCAACATCTACAAATAAACCCAAATGACCCAGAGGCTAAAGAGATGCGAAGAACTATGAGTGATTGTGTATGCCTAAAATGTTTCTTTATGACACAGAAACAGTATTCCCATGATCCCCCGAGTTAGAAGAACGGCCCATTGTAATTATATCTCACTTCTGAGGCAGTGGTAAAGAGCCCAGGGCTGGGGGAGGGGGTGCTCAAAGAATCAGGCCCCTCCCTTTTTTTTTTTTTAAGATTTTGTTTATTTGTTAGAGAGCGAACGAGCCCAAGCAGGGGGAGCAGCAGGCAGAGGGAGAAGCAGGCTCCCTGCTGAGCAAGAAGCCCAATGCGGGACTCGATCCCAGGACCCTGGAATCATGACCTGAGCCGAAGGCAGACGCTTAACCATCTGAGCCACGCAGGCACCCCAATCAGGCCCCTTTTTAAGTAGGGGGACAAAGACCACATTGCACAGACAAAACCAACAAGTGTGGGGTGTGTCTCCTTTATAGCTGGGTCCAAGACACAGGAGGGAGGTTTCTGTGTGTGCTTAAAGGAGGTCTTTGGAATCAGAAAGACCTGAGTTCAAATCCCAGCTTACCAGCCACGTGGCCTTGGGCAAGCTACATGGCCCCTTTGAACCTCCCTTTGCTCATCTATCAAATGGGGACAACAATAGCACCTATCTCTTGAGGCTGCTGTGAGGTTTAAATGAGATAATGTTTGTAAAAGGGATTTAGTAAAGGGCCTGGCATGTAATCGGGCCTAATAAATGTTCAACATTATTGGTCGTTGTTATAATCGGCCCTCAATTCCTAAGGCTACCGTAACAAATCACCGCAAATTTGGTGGCCGAAAACAACTGACTTGGGTCCTCTCAGAGCTCTAGGGGCCAGAAGTCTGAAATCAAGTTTTCGGCAGGGCGGGGCTCCCTCTGAAGGCTCTAGGGGAGAATCCTTCCCTGCCTCCCCCAGCTTCGGGTAGCTGTCAGCTCTCCTTGGCTTGTGGCCACAGCACCCCACTCTGCCCCCACGTTCACATGGCCTTCTCCTCCCTCCGACTCTTCTCTGTCTCCTCCAAGAACACCTGTCACGGTACGGAGGGCCCACCTGGATCATCCAGAATGATTTACCTTGAGATCCCTAATGTAACACACCTGCTGAGACCCTTTCTCCAAATAAGGCCCCATTCACAGGTCGTAGGGATGAAGATATGAGCATATCCATTGGGAGCCACCATTCAACCCACTATGGTCGTATTTATATGGTGACCTAGCAAGTAACCCAGTACTGGCCACAGACCCGTGCTGGGGGTCCCAGGGCTTGGCCCTTTAAAAGGCTCTGTCGTGTGGCTCTGAGCACTGGTTCAGTCCCACCTGTAACCCCGAACACCATTCGGCTCCCGGGAAACCTCTCTGCTTTGCCCTGGGTTCTCCAAACTCAAGGTAAGCACCCCCAAAGCTGCTGACGTCTGTAGGGGGTGTTACTGCTGACTTCAGATACACACACTGCGTCGGAGAGGGAGGGGGCCGAGAGCAGCAGAAGCTCCTGGGCGGGGAGGAAAGATAACTTAGCTCTCCAGACCTTCGCCGCCCAAGGGTTCTTGTTGTTCTTCCTGTTCCAGTAAATGGTTCTGGAGTTTCTTATGAATTAGCACAATATTCACGAATGGCTCCTGTTACTCTCAAATGAGTGTGCATGTAGGTGCATACACAATATGCATGAAACGTGACATCAACCCTTTACGATATTATGGGCATCTAGATTTTTTAAAGATATTGTTCTTTTTTTTTAAGATTTTATTTATTTGAGAGAGAGAGAGAGCGAGACATAGCACACAAGCAGAGGGGACAGGGAGAAGCAGACTCTCCACTGAGCAGAGAGCCCGATGCAGGACTCAATCCCTGGACCCCGGGATCATGACCTGAGCTGAAGGCAGGCGCTTAACCAACTGAGCCACCCAGGCACCCTAAAAGATATTGTTCTAAAGGATTTTCAAATCATGACAAATTCATTTTTAGGATGAAATTTAAATCTTTGTAAGTGTCTCGATAATGGCACTATATGGTATGACCCCATTACAAAGCTCGATATTTAAAATTAAGAATTTTATTGACAATTTCAGAGGCACATGGGCGGCTCAGTTGATTAAGCAACCGGCTCTTGATTTTGGCTCAGGTAGTGACCTCAGGGTGCTGAGATCAAGCTCTGCATTGGGTCCGCGCTCAGCAGGGAGCCTGCTTAAGATTCTCTCTCCCTCTTCCTCTCCCCTCCCCACCACGTTCTCCTTCTTTCTCTCTCTTACTCTGTCTCTCAAATAAATAGACCTTCAAACTAAAAAAAGAATTTTATTGACAATTTCAATTGCTGCTGCCTCTGCAGTGCAAAACTTACCCAAATTGAAATTTTTAAAAACCTAAGATTCAAGAAAGTTAATCTAGTTTGGTTTTACTGCCAATGTTGCACAAATTAAGTGCAAATGTTGATTATAAGAACATAATGACTTTGTTGAAGTTAAAGCAAAAAACATTAATTTTATGGATAAATATGTAATCATACATGAATTGTGTATGTCTTTAATGCTCATTTATTTAATTTTATTTATTTATTTGACAGATGGAGCCAGAGAGCACAAGTACGGGGGTGGGCACAATGCAGGCTTCCCACTGAGCAGGGAGCCCAGTGCAGGGCTCGATCCCAGAATTCTGGGGCCACGACCTGAGCCAAAGGCAGACGCTTGACTGACTGAGCCCCCCAGGCACCCCTTTAATGCTCGTTTAAACGTGTCATAGCAGAATACCCACAAGTGTGCAATAATCACAAAATGGTTATTTTTAAAATTTTTGCAAACATCCGGTCTTATAAAACCCATAAATTTCACTTTTTTCCCCAAATTTGCTGCTATGAAGATATATTTGCCCAGGTTCAAGGATGGAGGAAATTTTATCTAACTATCAGACCTGGGCTGTGTGGGCCTCCATGCGTATTCTCGTCCTGGGCCCTGCAAACAGTAACAGCTGATCTGGCTCTGTGTTTCAGGGTCTTCATCTATACTAGGGGACATCTGCATTTAATGAAGGTTTTCTTGATTTAGAATCTCCCTGTCCTGGGGCACCTGGGTGGTGCAGTCGGTTAAGCACCCAACTCTTGGTTTTGGCTCAGGTCCTGATCTCAGGGTGGAGTCTGCTTGAGATTCTCTCTCCCTCTCCTTCTGCCCCACCCCACCCCACTTGCTGTCAAATAAAAAAATGTAAGGGGGAGCCTGGGTGGCTCAGTCGTTAGGGGTCTGCCTTCCGCTCAGGTCATGATCCCAGAGTCCTGGGATCGAGCCCCACATCGGGCTCCCTGCTCAGCGAGGAGTCTGCTTCTCCTTCTCCCCCTGACCCTCTTCCCCACTTGTGTTCTCTCTCTCTCTCTCTCAAATAAATAAATAAAATCTTTAGGGAAAAAAAAGAATCTCTCTGTCCCTCAGCAGGATGACCCTTAGGCCATCTAGGAAGAGGGAAATTCACAGGAATGAAGGCAATAGATCATGATTTGTTTTGCGGAATGCCATCTCCTAACTAGGGGCCTTGGGCCATCAGTGTTTGATGGGCATTTTCAGAGGTCTTCCCTCACTCAAAAAACACAGCTCCCTTATTTGTCTCTGCACCCACCTCATCACTTAGGTCCTAAATTTATAAGTGAATAGTCCAGACACAAAAAGGCAAACAGGTACAGCTTCTAGTGATCCATTCTGCCTTTTTCTCCCTTGGAACATTCCTAAACCACCTCTCAATCACTGCTTCATAATCCTTTGCCTTTGTTTCTGACCATGAGTTGTAGGAA
Source organism: Potos flavus (assembly GCA_028534135.1). NCBI lineage: Eukaryota > Metazoa > Chordata > Mammalia > Carnivora > Procyonidae > Potos > Potos flavus. Next base: position 88,462,389 of record CM052886.1, read on the forward strand.
AATTCTAATTCAGATGGTAAGAAAGTTTAGGACCTGTCCTAGCTAGGGGATCCCAATGTGCTATCTGATTCCCAGGCTCACATGTGTCTCCTGTGATATGTAAAATGCAGCACGAGGCACAGAGCTTGACCTTACAGCCCAGGGATTCACTGCAGGGCTCTCCTAACCCTGCTCCTAACCCGCCCCCAGAGACACCCTTTTTTTTAAATTTTAAATTCATCCACCAGCAGTTCACCTTTTCTAAATTATGTAGGATCATTTTTATAGGTTTGAGGTGGCGCAGCTTGCACCAAGAGTCCACAGTCCTTTTCTCCTTATTCTACAAATCAGGGGTCCTAGAGGACTGGCAATTGATCTAGATGAGTGAAACAAGATAATGACCCCAGGCTGTGTATATTACAAACAAGCATATCACCTGCCCAGGTGAATTACCTTTTAAAGCCTGTGCTTGCACAACAAATAGACAATAGCCAGAGCGCAACACCTAAACAAATTATACTTGAGCTTTTCCAACCTGGAGGCTGCCACAGCCAAGGTAGAGACCAGTATGCAAACCAGCTGGATGTTCTTGGTGGCTCTCCGCCAGTCCCCTGAGGTCCAGCAAAAAGGTTCTTGGTTCTTGTCCCGAAAAATCTCTCCAGGCTCTCAGGCTCCACCTACTGGCTCACTGTTTCCCCTCACCTGTTCTCAGTCTCTACCGGTGGTTCTCAGGTGGGGCAGTTTTGCCTCCTTAAGGGACACGTAAGGCTGTCGCAACCTGGGGAAGGGACTCTACTGGCATCAGATGGGTAGAATCCCGAGATGCTGCTAACCTTCCTACAATGCACAGGATAGTGGCCCCCATCAAAGAATGATCTGGTCCAAAATGCCAATCGTGCCGAAGCTGAGAAAGCTGTGCACCCTTCACTTGGAGACTTTTTGTTTTTAAGATTTTATTTATTTATTTGACAGAGGGAGAGAGATCACAAGTAGGCAGAGAGGCAGGCAGAGAGAGAGGGGGAAGCAGGCTCCCTGCCGAGCAGAGAGCCCTATCTGGGACTCGATCCTAGGACTCTGAGATCATGACCTGAGCCGAAGGCAGAGGCTTTAACCCACTGAGCCTCCCAGGGCCCCTCACTTAGATACTTTTACTTCCATTTGGTTCTTACCATCTTATTGACCCCTTGAATGATGTTTGGCCACCCTTGACCCTGAGCCCGCTCTCACCTTGAATGTAAATGTTGTGTTTCTTTTTGTTCAGTGTCCTGCAGCCACTAAACAAAGACAAGGCTGTCCTCCCCTCACCAGATTCCCATCAATTCTTTCAAGCGCTGTCTCAGGCTCTGTGATGACTTCAGACCATTCCACCATCTTCCACCCCTACAAGTCAAGCAAAGCCATGCAGGACCAACTTCATTAATGCTAATGTAGTCTTGGGGCACCTGGGTGGCTCAGGCGTTAAGCGTCTGCCTTCGGCTCAGGTCATGATCCCAGGGTCCTAGGATCGAGCCCCGCATCAGGCTCCCTGCTCAGCGGGAAGTCTGCTTCTTCCTCTCCCACTCCCCCTGCTTGTGTTCCCTCTCTCACTGGGTCTCCCTCTTTCAAATAAAATAACATCTTAAAGAAAATGGTAATGCAGGCTTGCTTTTTAAGTAGTGTGAATTTTAGATTTTTAGTTCTGTTTTGTGAAGGTATGCTATATAACAACGAAAAGCAATCCCATGCTAAGCCTCCAATCTCTGCTCTGGCTTTTTCACAAAGGATTAATGTGTATCTAACACTGTTAACTACTTTTGTTCGTGTTGTGACTTACCTCCTTTCTTGGATTTATTTTTTTTTCCGTCTGAACCCTGTCTACTCCTTTTTACCCCATAAATTATGAAGCCTAATTTCAATTTTTCAGGAATATCCTTTAGTTTCTCAATACCTACACATCTTTATTTTTTATTTTTTGGAAGTGAGAACAGTTTATTAAAGATACAGAGAAGTGTAGATGCGGACAGAACTTCAGGGAGACTCAAAAAGGAAGGAGAGTGAGTCTTACCACTACACTTCTTTTTCTAAAAAATACCTACACTTCTTTGAACAAAACATTCCATCCATGTAGAAGGCAGAATAGTGTCCGCCGAGCCCCCAAAGATGAACGCACCCTAATCCCCAGAACTCACAAATACGTCACCTTACATGGCAAAGGGGACCCTGCAGATGTTAAATTCAGAGGTGAGTCATCCCAAACTATCTGGGTGAGTTCAACCCAATCGCAGCGTTCCTTAAAATGGGAGAACCTTTCCCAGCTGTGGTCAGAGAGGAAGATGCGACAAGGGAGAATGGTCAGTGCAGTGTTGCAGGTTTTCAAGATGGAGGACGGGAGCCATGAGCCAACGAATGTGCTCGGCCTTCAGAAACCAGAATATGCATGGAGGTGAAATCTCCCCTAGGGCCTCCAGGGAGGGGTGCAATCTTGCTGACACCTTAGTTGAGCCCAGTGAGACCCGTATCAGACCTCTGACCTCCAGAACTGAGAAAAAGTTGTTCTTTGGAAGCCACCAAACTTCTTTGGAAGTTTGTGGTAATTGGTTAGGGCAATCGTAGGAAATTAATGCAATCCCACATTCTCCATCTCTCATATTCATTAAGGTATTTTTTCCCCATAAAACGATTTTTTTTTTTTGAAGATTTTATTTATTTGACAGAGCTCGAGCACAAGCAAGGGGAGTGGCATGCAGGAGAGAGGGAAAAACAAGCTCCCAGCTGAGTGGGGAGCCTGATGTCGGGCTCGGTCCCAGGACCCCAGGATTGTGACCTGAGCTGAAGGCAGACGCTTAACTGACAGAGCCATCCAGGCACCGTCCCTCCCCCCCATAAAACTATCCTTGATTTCTAGGGACACCTGTCTGGCTCCATCAGTAAAGCATGCAACTCTTGATGTCAGGGTTGCAAGTTCAAGTCCGATGTTGGGTGTAGAGATTACTTTAAAATAATATCTTTAAAAAAAAAACTATTCTTGACTTCTGAAAGATATTTTCTTATCTTAAACTATTCCCCTTACTTCCCATGTCTCCCATTAGCAAAGATGATTCAGACATCCCTTCCAGACGTCTCTAGGAGCTGTGAAGTTGCAAACATTTTAGTTTGTTGGGATGCAGCCTGATCTCCTACAGATCTTACTTTGCAGATAAGAACAGGACACCTCTGAGAGGGCAAGGGGCTTGTCAAGTTCATGGAGTTACCAGAAAGCAGACGGGCACCACACCCCATGTCCTGACTCATTGGCTGTTCCTTTATTCATTTCCTTCCTCTTAAAAAAAAGAAAGGACTATCCCACTGATTCAAGAAGAGGCTATTTCCTTTTTCCATTTTGGAGAGATCTGATAGTTGATGCTGTATAGATCAAAGTTTCCTGGGAAAAGTCAGGGAGATACTTCTGGAAAATGTTTAAAAATCTTCTGTGGTCAAATAAGCTTGGGAAATGCAGCATGTTTATCCCCATCTTGGAAAATCATTATGTACCTAAACATAGAAGAGTCCTCAAAAGTCCTGTAGAAAGAACCAAGTTCTAACCCAGAGTTTACCCTTTTCCTATAATATGCATGGGCATGAAACAAGAAATGCCAATAGAGTAGAGATAATCTCTCCATGTCCTTTGGCCCTTCACCTATTGTGTGGTTGCTTTAGACCATATATGGACTTGGCCGAGTACACTATGTGGGATCCTTTGAGAATCAAGCAGGTGAATGCTGAGACAGAGCCTGCTGGTTTCTACCCATTCTCCCTTTCTTCCTCATTAACAGAAGCTTACTTTATTTGGGTAAACAAGTGTTGAACTAAAACTATCTGATTTCTTAAGCTCCTTTGAAGCTGAGTGTGGCCATGGGACAGAGTTCTGGCCAATGAGGGTGGAACAGAAGTCTATAAAGGGACTTTAAGGAAGACTCCCACATGCATTTGCTATTTATTTATTTGAGAGAGAGAGAGAGAGAGAAAGAGAAAGAGAGAGAGTGCAGGGGAAGAGCAGAGGGAGAGGGAAAAGCAGACCCCCTGCTAAGCACAGACCCAGACACAGGCCTTGATCCCATGACCCTGAGATCATGATCCTGAGATCGTGACCTAAACTGAAACCAAGAGTTGGTTGCTCAACCAACTGTGCCACCCAGAAAGCCACCCCTGCATTTCCTCATTATCTTCCCTCTTCTTCCCGCCTACAGTGCCGAGGCAATACCTGTGGTCCAGCAGCCACCTTGTGACCATGAGGTCCATAGGCATCTACCAACCATGGCAAAGAAGAAAGCAAGAGCCTGAGCCTCTGATCATGTGATGTCATCTCACTAGTCCTGGACAGCTTCTGGTCTTCTTGAGAATGTAAGAAAAATAATAAACTGCTATCTGGTCAAGTTCTGGTAGCCAACACTATTCCATGCATGTAAATAACTTTCTGACTGAAATCATGTTTCAGTATTTATTTCTGAGTACCATGGAATCTTGCCCTATGAGTATTGTCTTGGCTTTCTCTATGAAAGGCAATTACTGCGAAGAGTATACGTTTACGAAAGCCATCCAGCACCAGCGCCAAGTCACCCAAGTCAGTGGTTTTCGAAGTATAGTCTCGGACCAACAGCCTCAACACCACCCACGATCTTACTAGAAGTGCCCATCCTCAGGCCCCACCCCAGCCTTATCAGAGCAGAGAATCTGGGCGTGAGGCCCAGCCATCTGTGTTTTAGCAAGCCTTCCTGGTGATCCTCACATACGCCGAAATCTGAGAACCACTGACAAGTTAAACCCATCAACCTCAGTGGGTTCAAACGCAACACAGGGGACACCCTTTGAATGAAATAATTGAGTCTGAATAGGAATGCCCATGCACTAACCGAGCATAGGCTCTCAGGGACGCGGTGTCCTGCCATGCCTTGACAACTCAAACCGAGAGAGAAGTAAATACACCACCAGTTAGTGTGATTCATAGTGGGCCAGGGTGGAAATTTTCACAGGAGGCTTTCGCTTTCACTTTTCTCAATCAGTCACATGCTGTTCCCTTGCCTCCAACTCTGCTCACAGGACAACCAAATCACAGGTGGAGATAAGATTTATATAAAACTCCGCAAATTACGAATATGTGTATGTGTTCACTACAAGAAAAAAAAAAGGATAATTAACGAGAGGTGATGGAGGCACTATCCCTACCACGGCTAATAATTTTGCGATATAGACATGGATCGAATCATCACCTCATATACCTTAAATGCACACAATTATATCTCAGTAAAGCTGGAAACACGCAGAATGTGTACATGTGTATAAGAGTGGAGGTGGGGTGAGGGTGTGATTAGAAGTGATCAGTGTGTCTGGACCCATTATGAGGATGCTTCAGAGGCTAAGACAAGATCCCTCTCCACTGAGGTCTCTGAACCCTCTTGATGCCAATGCCACCCCAAGGTCTATTAAATAACCAATTACTGATAGACTCCTCAATTTTCCAAAGACTCATATATCATTTAATCTTCACGAGCATCCCTAAGAGGCTGGGATTTGCAGTGGACATTTGTTGGATTCTTGGACGCAGAAGGAGCCAGACCCTCCTGTCCCCACTCTGCTGGTACGGTGGAACCTTCAGGATGCAGGTTGAGAGTGACCCCCAGCAACAGGTGTGGTATTGGGAATTTAGCTCTGGCAGAATTATCCAGTGTCAAGGAGAGGTCTCCCCAACAAACCATTGACCCTGCATGACATTTCCTGCTCCCGGGCCTCCCTCTATTGTGTGAGTTGGAATACATCAGGTAAATTCCCCTTTTTGGCTCAGTAAGCCAGGATCATTTTCTGTTGCTTGCAACCGAGAGGTCTGACTACCATAATATTATTACCATCTTTTTTCAGATGAAGAAACTGAGACGTGGAGATTCAGTAATTTCTCAAATGTGTGATAATCAGCCATTAGGATGAGCCCCAGTGATCTTCTCCTCTTAGGTGTTTACACAATGATGTCGTCTCCTCCCATGCTGCTCTGCGTCAAGCCTGGCAGAGGCGATGGTGTGTGACTTCCCAGGCTAGACCACAAAGAGCACTGCAGCTTCTGCCTTGCTCTCTTGGATGGCTTACTCCGGGCAGAGCCAGCCACACCATGCTGTGAGGATGTAGTAATCACGTCTTTTATTTTTTTGTGTTTCCATGCTTTGACATCTAGGGCCTTAATGACCTGGAGAGACTGCCCCTCCAAGGGCGAGCCAGTTCCTCTAGGTAACAAACACCTTGTCTGTGAGCATACTTTTCAAATGCAAGCCAACCAGTTCAGGGCCCACGTCCCCTCCTTTATCGAGCTCCCACACTCTGGGCCCCTGTCCACTTGCCCTAGTCACCCCACGGGCAGGTACCAGACAACCAGGACACAGCCAGTATGCCCCAGAGCCAGCTGAAATAATTGCAACTAGCCAATCCCAAGCCTGCTTAGCCTACTTTACCCATTCCTTCTTAGGGAAACCACAGTAAAGTCTCTTGCCGCCGTCTTCTCCCTACTGCCTCTGCTTCCAGAGCTTTCCCAGTGCTTTCCTAGGGCGTAGACGTACCCTCCTCTTGTGATCTGGGAAGAATAAAAAACCATCTTCTCACTGGCAGTCATTCCTCATCGGTTGGTCTTGCCACATCAAAATAACAATAAGCCATCTATTTATTTATGTATTTAATTACTCATTCACTCATTCACTTATTTATTTATTTTTAAGCAGGCTCCAAACTCATGACCCTGAGATCAAGACCTGAGCTGAGATCAAGTCACATGCCTAACCCACGGCACCATCCAGTCCTTTAATAAGGACTTTATAGGCCTAATAAGGCCTTTATTTAAAACAGCATTGGGAAAAAAAAAAAAAATTAAAATAAATAAATAAATAAATAAAATAAAACAGCGGACGTTCAAACAGCCCTATGGGAAAGCCCAGGTGGGGAGGAACAGAGGCCTCCCAGCAGCCGCCTGAGTAAGCCGTCTGAGAAGCAGACCCACCAGCCCCAGTTAAGCTGTCAGACGACTACAGCCCCAGCCAATACCTGTTTATAATCTCATGAGAGAAGAAAAATCTAAGCCATCCCCAGATTTGCAATACACGGAATCTGAGAGATGATACATGCTTAATGTTTTTTTAAGTCAAAGTTTTATTTTTCATTTTTATTTTTTAAAAAGATTTTATTTATTTGTCAGAGAGAGAGAGAGCACAAGCAGGGGGAGCAGCAGAAGGAGAGGGAGAAGCAGGCTCCGCACTGAGCAAGGAGTCCGACACGGGACTCAATCCCAGGACCCTGGGATCATGACCCAACCCAAAGGCAGACACCCAACCGACTGAGCCACCCAGGCATCCCAGTCACGAAGTTTTAAAGTAATTTGGTCCTCCGCAACAACCTGTAAGTGGAGGAATTGAAATATGAAATCGGGTCCACATAGTTCTAAAGCCCAGGGCTTTCCTCATTGCCTCACCAGTGTGGCGGCATGAACTGTATTAAAATGTTTGTGGCTTCTAATGTCTACAATAGCAAACTATGGAAAGAACCTGGATGTCCATCAACAGATAAATGGATAAAGAAGAGGTGGTATATATATACAATGGAATACTATGCAGCCATCAAGAGAAACGAAATCTTGCCATTTGCAGCGACGTGGATGGAACTAGAGGGTATTATGCTAAGCGAAATAAGTCAATCAGAGAAAGACAATTATCATATGACCTCTCTGATATGAAGAATTTGAGAGGTGGGGTGGGGGGTTGTGGGGGGTTGAGGGGAGAAATGAAACAAGATGGAATCAGGAGGGAGACAAACCATAAGAGACTCTTAAACTCATGAAACAAACTGAGGATTGCTGAGGGGTGGAGGAGGAGGGATAGGGTGGCTGGGTTATGGACATTGGGGAGGGTATGTGCTATGGTGAGTGCTGTGAAATGTGTAAGACTGATGATTCACAGACATGTACCCCTGGGGCAAATAATACATTACATGTTAATAAAAAAAATGTTTGTGGCTTCTGACTCAAGCAATGAGAAAAAGTTATCTCATATAGCAAGAATTCAAGAGGTAGAAGAGTTCCAGGGGTGATTAAGCAACTCGCCAAATCACCAAGGACCCACGTAATTCTTTCCATTTCTCTATTCAACCAAGTTCATTCAGCCTGTCAGCTTATCTCTCTCATTTTCAGAGGACGGCCCGGACATTCAAGGCATAGCATGCAGACATCACAATATGAGATTTCTCTCAGCTAATCTCCCCCACGTTGGCCAGAACTATAATACATGTCCACTTAAAAATACAAACTATGCTTGAGATCGAGACATTGATTTTGAATGTTATCTAGTTAGACTTTCAAGCTCCACCCTCAAAACATTTTCTCTGGTGTTTCCCAAACAGGCCAAAAGTCCAGCTAATAATAATGTCAGCTACTTTTGTTGCTCTCCAATAAATTACATTAAAAATTATCAAGAGGAATTCTTTTCCAAGGAACAGCAAGAATTAAGGACTTCCAATCTCCAGTTCAAGAGTTCACTGGACTCATTACTTCAGAGAGAATATAAATAAGCTTCCTGAGATGATCTTTCTAAAATAACTCTTCTGTCTACCAGCTGACTTGCAGAACTGACTTTGTACTTAGCACAGGTCCACATGACTGGGTGCGAAGGGCTTTGGGAGAAGATTTCCAGTTTTGCCTCCTTATGCGATTTTCACCCTTGATTTCTTGGCTTGTTTGAAGACGTCAAAGGGGAGCCACGTATGCCAACTAAATGGGCCTTCTTATCATTTTCTATTTTCCTTTAGGAGATCCATTCCAATTTTGGAAATGCGGCAACATTTTTCTTAAAGGGCACTACTAAAGATGCAATCTTTACAGGTGCCTGGGTGGCTCAGTCAGTTAAGCATCTGCTTTTGGCTCAGGTCATGATCCCAGGGTCCTGGGATCGAGCCCCACGTCGGGCTCCCTGCTCAGCGGGGAGTCTGCTTCTCCCTCTGCAGCCCCCTGGTGCTTGCTCACTCTCCAGTGCTCTCTGTCTCAAATAAATAAATAAATCTTAAAAAAAAAAAAGAAAGATGCAACCTGGTAAGGGGGCACTAAGGGAGTGTGTGTATGTATGTTTTTGTCTACGTGTGTGTGTTAGGGATTGGCTGGGTGGAAGAGGAGGATAAATTTTGGAGTTGCAATTAGAGCACTTGGAAAAACAACGAAAAAGGATGTTTAGCATGTATCCATAATAAATGTAGTCTTCATTATTTTTAGTTAGTATTGTTAAACCCACAAAAATAATTTAAACATTCATAGGTTAAATAGATGATTCACAGAAGATAATCAAAGGCAGTCCGTTCGGTAACTATTGTTTACTTCCCCCACTAATTTTCAGGTTGCCAAATCACTATCAGGAAAATATTCATAGTCAAGCAAACTATATAGAATTTATTTGTCCTCATCCACTTAGGCACACAGGTGAGTACGTTAATTCTGATTAAACAATTCATCCATCAAATGTACAAAGGACACTTGCAATGAGATAGCTTTTGTGCTACTATAAAAGGAACAGTAAATAGGAAAAGACAAAGGGTTCCATTTGGTGTAATCCTGTTGTAGAGGCCCAGACAGATGCATGAAAACTCACTGGTGAGGTACCATCCTGATTTGAGCAAATAGATAGCCGGGAAGGTTTTCAGGAGGTGACATCTGAGCTAACTTAGAAAGACCTATCAGAGTCAGGCAGACATGGAGGTAAAGAGAGAAGGGAAAACAAAGGCTTGGAGGGTGAGGAGGGAGTGTGGCGCTTTCAAGAACCTCAGAGTCAATATGGCGGAGGTGTTGGGAGGGAGAGAAGAGATGGATAGATGCAGAGCCCCTGGGGACCAGCTCCTGAGGGGCGGCGTCTGCCTTGCCAGGTCAGACTAAATCCTGAGAGAAGTGGGAGCTACGGAAGGAATTATTTCAAGCAGAACAGACTTGTTTGGGTTTACTGGAGGAGTGGGGAGGTTGATGTTTGTGCGTGTGCGCACATGCGTGTGTGTGTGTGTGTGAGAGAGAGAGAGAGAGAGAGATTGTTTGGACAACCTTGAAGCTCAGTAAAGGACATTACCAGGTACTTGAGGTCAAAAGAACCAATACATTGTATCATTCACTATTGCAACATCCTCTTCATTTATTTAGCACATTAGGATGAATGTGTTCTCCCCAAATGTTTCCTTCTTTAACTGGCAAGCAGGGAGATGGTTGGTGGGAGACAGAGCAAATAAAAGAGACGCCCAGTTTTGATGACTTTTTTGGATGTCCCAGGATCTCACCGCTGATGTTTCATCTGAGAATTTCACACTGGTTTCCTCAAACTTTTTTTCATTAAAGTTTTAACAACCATCTTGTCTACCTGTGATCTTGAAAACTATACACAAGGTACCTTTCTGGGACAATGTATTCAGGGGAGAGAAATCTCTCCCTTTGTCTTCTCCCCCTCCCCCCCCACACACCCATCTGTGCTTATGCCTGAGTCCTTCGTGTTTCAGAGTTTAACACTGTGTTCTTGAGATCTCAGATTTCATTTCTAGGAGCCATATCAGAGAAACAGAAATTCCTTTTATGACTTGACTACTTGAAACTTTGTAAAGAATGAAAAAGAAGCTTTCTTGTCAGATTCCGGCTTATTTAAAACCTCCTCTTGGGGCACCTGGCTGACTCAGTCAGGGGAGCATACGACTCTTAGTCTGGGAATCATGAGTTCAAGCCCCATGTTGGGCGTAGAGATTACTTTAAATAAATAAATGCATAAATAAATAAATAAACGTATAAGCAAACTAACTAAATAATTAATTAATTAAAACCTACTCTAGAGAATTAAAGGACAAGTTATGTTTATTTAAATTTTTAATCATTACAGCTCAGGAGCCACCAAATCAGATTCCATACAACTTTATTTTTTTTCATTTTTTTAAATTTTATTTATTTATTTATTCATGAGAGACAGAGAGAAAGAGGCAGAGGGAGAAGCAGGCTCCCCACTGAGCAGGGAGACCAATGCAGGACTCGATTCCAGGACCCCAGGATCATGACCTGAGCCAAAAGCAGACGCTTAACCATCTGAGCCACCCAGGCGCCCATCCGTCCAACTTTAAACACATTACACACCCATACACAGACACACACACCCATGATTTGGGTAGGGTCACCAAATCCATCCATTTTTCATTACAAGTTCAAATTCACTTAAGGTTTTTGCATTTAAAGTCAAACATCAGGGCCTGGGGGTGGCTCAGTCAGTTAAGTGTCCAACTCTTGATTTCAGTTCAGGTGTTGATCTCAGGGTCATGAGTTCAAGCCCCACTTTGGGCTCCACCCTGGGTGTAGAACCTACTTTAAAAAAAAAAAAGCCAAACGTCTTTGGGGCGCCTGCCTGGCTCAATCAGTAGGGCATGTGACTCTTGATCTCGGGGTCATGAATTTGAGCTCCACACTGGGTGTGGAACCTACTTTAAAAAAATAAAAATATTTTACAAATAATAAAGTCAAACAGCTCTCTTGGCTCCCTTTCTGGTCACCACAGTCCCATGTTTTAAAAAAGAAATAATACATCTAGTCAGATAAGTCAGTATTAGAAACTACTCACTACTCACATAGGACATGTTCTTTTGTCTTAGGCACAAATATTCCCCCAAATAGCTATTTGCAACTATTTTCTTCTTAAGAAAATTTATCTGAAAGACACTCATAAATTTTGATTTGCATATAATTTTGAAAACTATAATTTTCCCTCTGAGATTTCTTTTTTAAAATTAGTAAAGGATAGAGGAACCTGGGTGGCTCAGTGGGTCAAGCATTTACCTTCAGCTCAGGTCATGAACCTGGAAGTCCAGGATCGAGCCCCATGTCAGGCTTCTCGCTCAGTGGGGGGTCTGCTCTCACTCTCCCTCTGCCCCTCACCCCTGTTTGTGCTCTGGATCATGCTCTCTCTCAAATAAATAAAATCTTTAGAAAGAAAGAAAGAAGAAAAGAAGAAAAGAAAGAAAGAAAGAAAGAAAGAAAGAAAGAAAGAAAGAAAGAAAGAAAGAAAGAAAGGAAAGAGAGAAAGAAAGAAAGAAGAAAAGAAGAAAGAAAGAAAGAAAGAAAGAAAGAGAGAGAGAGAGAGAGAGAGAGAGAGAGAGGGAAAGAAAGAAAGAAAGATTAGTTAAGGATAATTTATCAAAAACAAACCACAGAGTGAAGTTACATTTTGAAGTATTTTGTGGATTCGTAAGTAAACAGTGGCTGCATCTTACCCCATGAAAGACCATGGGTGTTTTAAATATCCTCTCCAACCACCCCCCACCCCCAGGCAAAGGCAGAGCTGTGTGCTTCCTCTATCCCTTCACCCCCACCTCTGTATTTTAAGGCTCTAAGTCAAGTGATGCTATCATCTGTTTGAGGATCCATGAAGTCACTTTTTCTAGACACCAGAAGAGTTAAACTGGTCTTTAAACCTCAGTAAAGATTTCGCTCACCATGTTAGCCCCCCTCAAACAAGCCTCTGTCCTGCAGACCGGGATGGAGGTGATTTCAAGGGGAGTGGGGTGGAGCGAGAAGGTGGAGAGTTGGAGGGGTTGAGGGGCCAGATTGAAAATGATTAGGGCGGGGGGGGGGGGGGGGAAGGCATCCAGTCTCTGTCTGGGTTGAAAGTGCACTTGCTTCCCCCGGAGCAACTGGAGAGGAAACACTAGGAGTTAATCATTCAAGGCACAGGATGAAAGCAAGAAGGAATTCTAAAAATAATGCCTTCTCCTTCCAAACTGAAGCTGTCTGCAAGAAGTAGAATTGGAGAGCTTATTAGCATGACTCCTTCACCCTTTGCAGCCGAGGCACCCATTTAAATCCTGGCACGATCCTAAAGTGGGAGTTTGCTCTGCAAGGTCAAAAGAATTGAGGTCAGCGAAGAACACGTATTAAGTAAAGTTTGGTGGCACGAAAACCAAGTCACCGTTCCGCATGTGTGTTAAGGGCTCCTCCGACCTCTCCATCCCTGGTGCCACCTACAGAGGTGACTAGAAAGGAAGTGGCCGGACAGAGCTCTCGCTGACCGCCGTCCTCTTGTTACACCGCTTTGTCATCTTGCCGTATCAGTTGCTTTGGGAGGAACAAGGGAAGGGAAGGTTGCCAAGGCGTTTGCCTGTATGTACGGGTCAGTTCCATCTTCTGTGCCCTTTATGCAGAAGAGGCCCTTGCTACGGCTCCCATCTCCTCCCAGAAAGCTCGCCACCCAGATCCACCTGTCTTTCAACAAACACAGCACGTTTCTTGTTATCATATACCTGATCCCATGACTGGTATTACATGCTAAATCCCTTCCTTCTTTCTTCTCCCTCTTCCAATTTCTTTCTAGCCTCAAACATCTGCACGAGATGCTAGAGATAGGAAGAAGACCAGAACATTCCCTTCCTTCAAATTATTCTCAGTCCAGTGAAGGAGACAGAAACTGAGATCTGAAGGGTGCCTAGGAGTTAATTAAGTGACTGACTCCTGATTTCGGCTCAGGTCATGATCTCAGGGCTGTGAGATCGAGCCCCATGTCAGGCTCCGTGCTCCATGTGGAGTCTATTTGAGATCTTCTCCCTCTGCCCAACCCCCCAAAATAAAGAAATAAAATAAATCTTAAAAAGAAAGAAAGAAAGAAAGAAAGAAAGAAAGAAAGAAAGAAAGAAAGAAAGAAAGAAAGAAAGAAACTGAGACCTGAAAAATCTGAATAGGAAAGCAATTTGTCACAGAGTCCTAGGTCATATGGGAGGTAGAACTTCTATCTTCTGACTCATAATGAAGATCTCTGTGCTCAATGCCACATACAAAGCCTGTGCTATTTATAAATTGATGAATCCCATTAATAAATAGGGAAATCATTCCAGAAAAGGCCATTTGTACCCAGAGAGCAGAATTCCAAGTACTAACTTTTCTTCCTCCCACTCTGTAAACAAAGACCTTGTCTGAAAGAACATGAGTGTCCCACCAGCAGAGAAGCTGCCCGAAGCACTCAGGCCTTGCATACTGATCGGTTTGCAGCACGTGTGGGGAGGTCCCTTCCTCTTCACAGGGCGCCCTCTCAGCCCCGTCCCACCAGCAGTGTGAATGCGCACCAGCTCTTCTGTCTTCTGAGCCTCGGGTCCCACATCTGTGTCAGAGGGATCATTGTTCCCCCTTCACGGATTGCTGGGATATTTACATGGCATACAGGTGCACCAGAAGTGTGCAACAAGTGGACATCCTTGTCACCAGCCTGGCCTCTTACTGTAAGCCCCATTCCTGAAGAAGACAGGGAGAGAGGGCCTGGCTGGTGAGCGTTGCTCTCTGGGGCCTTGCAGGTATCGCGGCTGGTGATGCAGAAAGAGCTGCAGGAAATCCCTCCATTCGCGTACAATGATGTGCCGCCAGGCTTATAAGGGTAATAGGCATGAAGGGGCACCAGGAAATTCGGGTTGAAGGGATGGATGCCAGAGGCCAGGAAAGGTACCCAAAGAGATGAAAAGTTGACAAGTGTATAGATAGGCCGGTGACACAAAATCAGAAGATGGACTAGGCATGTTTATTTATTCCCTTTGAGCAATTCTCACATCTTTCTTCTTTCAGATGCAACAAATTCATCCCACTGCCACAGCACCCATGAGTCCTAGAGAAAGCAAGACTCTGTTGATTAGTAAATACTACCCCTTCTATTGCCTCTCAACCCCACCTTCCAGTGAGCTGTCAGGCCCCTGCCCCATTGCCAGGGTGCCATGTCCGGAATCTTGGGCTAAAGCTAGGTGCTCAAGTCCAAACATCACTCGGTTTCAGTCAAAGATGGTTTCCCCAATGTTTTGGTTAGCTATAGCTGTGTAACAAACTACCTACAACATAGTGGCTCAAAACCCATGGTTTTATTTGCTGTTGATTCTATGAGACAGGTATCAGGCATAGTTCAGCTGGGTCCTCTGCTTAGGCGGGGTCCGCTGGGGTCAGCTGCTCAGCTTGCATCCTTCTGGCGACTGGTGGGGCTGGACTAGAGGGTCCGAGAAGACTTCACTCACAGGGCTGGTGCTTGGGTGCTCCTCCTTGTGGCCTCTGTCTGTCCACATGCTTCATCTGAATTTCCTCACAATATGGTGGTCTTAGGGTAGTCAGACTTCTCATATGATGGCTGGCTTCCAGGGGAAAACATTTTAAGCAACCAGCAGGAACTCTGAGCCTCTTAGGGGCCCAGTCTCAGGGCTTACCCAGCCTCATTTCCACTGCACTCGATTGGTTAACACAAGCCACAGGACCAGTCTAGATTCAGAGGGAGAGTCAAAGGACCCCACGTCTCCATGGGGAGAAGAGCGAAGAACTGGCAGCCATCTTGAATCTACCATAATCAGGGCAGCCTTCCAGACCTCCAGCCTCAGACCCTGTCACAGTCTCTCCTTGCCTCTTGAATTTTTTTTATGACACTTATCACAAGTTAATTATGGGATGAACTGTCTCCTCACAGGAGCCTTATGACCAGAGAATGAGATGAATCTGTTAGATTCACCACTGTATATCCATTGCCTCGGGCAGTGCCTCACATATTGCAGGCTCTCAAAAAATGTTTGTTTAGAGAATTGGATAAAACATTATCAGGATAATAGAAAAACACATGGGGAAAGTCAAGACAGCATTATGTAGTTCATATGATACGGTTCTTCATAGACAAAAGGATGAAATTGTGCTCCAAGTCTTTGAAATCTGTCTGTTTTGATACCAAAACCACCTAGAAATCTCCTATTTCCTATCTTTTCCCCCATGGAAGAAAACGTCTGATATATTCCACCCAAGCACCTCTAGGTGGGAGTTTTCAGGACAATCTATAATTTTTTTTTAATTAAAAAAAATTGAGGGGCACCTAAGTGGCTCGGTCAATTAAGCTACCAACTCTTGCTTTCAGCTCCTGTCACGATCTCAGGGGCAGGAGATGGCGCCTTTGTGGGGCTCTGAGCTGAGTGCAGAGTCTGCTTAAGAGTCTCTCTCCTGGGCGCCTGGGTGGCTCAGGTGGTTAAGCGACTGCCTTCGGCTCAGGTCATGACCCCAGCGTCCTGGGATCAAGTCACACATCGGGCTTCCTGATCAGCAGGGAACCTGCTTCCCCCTCTCCCTCTGCCTGCTACTCCACCAGCTTGTGCTCTCTCTGTATGTCAAATAAATAAATAAAATCTTTAAAAAAAAAAAAAAAAGATTCTCTCTCCCTCGAGCTGCCTGGGTGGCTCAGTCAGCTAAGCATCTGTCCTGGGATAGAGCCCTGCATCCAGTCCCTCGTGGAGCCCCACCTTGGGCTTTGCCCTCTCAAGGGATCTGCTTGTCCCTCTCCCTCTGCCCTCCCCTCTCCTTCTGCTCCTGCACCCCCACACTCACTCTCTCTCCCTCTCTCTCTCGAATAAAAAAAAAAGATTCTCTCTCCCTCTCCCCCTGCTTGCTCACATGCTCTCTCTCTCCAGCACTCTAAAAAATAATAATAATAATAATAATAATAATAATAACGATTTTAACTGTGGTAAAATACACAAACATAAAATTACCATCTTAACCATTTCTAAGTGTAGTATTAAATATGTTCACAATGTTGTGCAATTAATTTCCAGAACTCTTTCATCTTGCAAAACTGAAACTCTACCCTCATAAACAACTCCCCATTTCCCCGGCCTCGGGCAAGCCCCATTTCATTGCCAGTCTCTGAGTTTGACTACTCTAGAAACTTCATGTAAGTGGAATCAATAGCAATCACCTGTTTTTCTGTGACTGACTCATTTCGGTTAGCACAAGGTCCTCAAGATTCATGCATTTTGTAGTGTGTGTGAGAATTCCCTTTCTTATTAAGGCTGAATAATATTCAGAAGCGTCTATAATTTTCACCTCACTTTTTCCTTTTACTTATAAAATTAAGGACATCTGTCCTAAGAAGATCTAAGAGATCAGGAATACCTAGAAATGCTGAACTTCTCTATGCTTCCATGCTGGAAAGTCTTATTCTTGCTCCCAGCCACCAGCCTACTGATTTCACCTTCTTTCGTCTATTAGAGTTGATCCATATTTGATAGCAGAATGCCTGCCTGAGAGATGAGCCCTAACCTGCACTCTAGGCAATGATTTGTGGAGCCCAGTGCAAAATGAAAATACAGGGCACCTCATTAAAAAAATTATTAAGAATTTTTGGGACACCTGGGTGGCTCAGTTGGTTAAGCGTCTGCCATTGGCTCAGGTCATGATCCCAGGGTCCTGGGATCAAGTCCCATGTCGGGCTTCTTACTCAGGGGGGAGCCTGCTTCTCCCTCTGCTTGCCTCTTCCCTCTATCTCTCTGACAAATAAATAAATGGAGTCTAAAAAAAAAAAAAAGGAATTTTAAGAGAGTGAAAGCAATGCATTAAAACAAGTGTGTAGCCCTGGACAACTGCAAAGATAGAAGACCCATGAAGCTGGTTCAGTCTATACTGCAGAGTTTCCCCAGAAAGCACTGCCTTATCATTTCTGCCTATGTCTGAAACCCTGATTTGTTTTTAGCCACCACACCACTCATTAATTCAAACTTTTCAAAGTACACATAAAACCACTATAGTGGTCCGGCCATATCCAACACTGCTCTGGATCTCTGGTAAGAGGTCTAAGGGCAAGGCAGCCTCTTCCTCTTATGTCTTCCCCAAACTCACCCTCAGAACTTGGTCTTTTCTTCTCTGGTCCTGGTACCTCCCGGAAGCAGACAGAGTCTGGGGGCAATTCTCTCAGTAGCCCTGATCTTCTAGTCCAAGTGCTAACTATTAACTATTTTGAATCAAGTTACTGGCAATCTCAGAATCAGGTGATACTGTAACACAACTATCTTTTTAAATTTGAGGAGTGCTTAATTCCCATCAGTGCTCCATAGAAAGAACTCTTTGTTATGGATCAATGTTATGAACTTGAATTCTAGTCTAGGCACCAAACTGGGCTCCACTCATCTCTGAAGAGTTGACTGTGGTTGCTTTGTCCACATCTTCATTCCCACTTTCTCTTGGTCTGCTCCAGTCACACTTACCACACCCACGCCTCTACTCAGTGGCTCTTATGAGGTCACCAATGACCTAGGTCTTGCTAAAGCCAGTGGCCGGTTCTCTGTCCTAACCTTATGGGGCTAGCTAGCAACCTTTGGCCAGATGGACCACTCTCTCCTTCTGGAAGCTCTTTCTTCTCTAGGCTTCAGTGAAACCCCTCTCTTGGAGTCCTCCAAACTTGGTTCCCTTTTACCTCTCCTGTTAGTATCTTCCTCGAATGGCAATCCAAGTGATGTTTTATAAACACTTGCTTAATCACACCACTATCCATCTGATGGCCTCCAGTGATTTGTTGGGTGATATCCAAACTCTTAGCATTATCTACGGTTTGATTCTGCCTTCCTTGCCCAACTATCAAGGTAGTAGGAGCCCTTCTTTTCTGCTTATCCACCATGCTGCAGCCACACTGACCTCCTGCTATCCCTCACACTCCCCAGGGCTTTGTGAATTATTGTCACTTCTTCTTGGAATGCTCTTTTCACAGTCATCAGGCAGCTGCCTCCTCTTTGTGGGGACCTCAGCTGGGCATCAATTTCTTGAGAAACCGTCCCTAATACACTAGTCGAGTAGCCTCTTCCTTCAAGTCACTTTCTATTCTGTTTTTGTCTTCAGAGCCCATAATATCTGAAATTCTCTTTTTTGTTTCTTTACTGGAATGTACTTTCATTAAATTGATTTATCTCATCACAGTGTCCCTAAGTACCTAGAACAGCACATAGTAGGACCTCAATAAATATTTGTAGACTACCTAGCTGACTCTTGATTATATTATTGCCCCATAGACACGTGTGCATGCACAAGCACATACACACCTCACTGAGGGTCACACATTACATCTGACCTTATCTCTCACTACTCTTTCCTTGCTCACTCTGCTATAATGAAAACAGGCCTGAACACCATTTGAACCTCTGCTCTAGCTGTCCTTGCTGCCTGAAACACTCTCTTCTCACAAGTCCCTAAGGTGAACCCTCTTTTTTGAATCTTTGTTCAAATATCATGTTCCTAATGAGGCCTACTTGGTGATTTATATTTAAAATTGTGGCTCAGTCGATAGAGAGTGCAACTCTTGATCTCAGGGTTGTAAGTTCGAGCCCCATGTTGAGTGGAGAGATTACTTTAAAAAAAATTGGGGCACCTGGGTGGCTCAGCCAGTTAAGCATCTGCCTTCGGCTCAGCTCATGGTCCCAAGGTCCTGGGATCCAGCCCCGCATCAGGCTCCCTGCTCAGTGGAGAGCCTGCTTCTCCCTATCCCTCTGCCTGCTGCTCTGCCTACTTGTGCTCTCTTTCTCTATGTCGAATAAATAAATAAAATCTTTTAATAATTAATTAATTACAAAATCTTTAAAAGAAAAAAGAACATCACCTATAAGGGCACCTGGCTGGCTCAGTCAGTAGAGAATATGACTCTTATCTCCAGGTTGTAAGTTCAAACCCCATGTTGGGTGTAGAGATTACTTAAAAATAAAAAATCTTAAAAAAAAAACCCTGCAATTTACTGCTGTCCAACAGTGGCTTCCAGAAAATACCAGAGAAACAACCTCTTACTAAGACAAAGCTGAGTATTCTTACCGCTATAAAAGAGAAAGAGGGCACACTACCATGACAGTCTTGGAGCTCAGAGGGTGATGTTGGAATATTTATGAGTTCTGAGAATTTGGGGTGAAGGCAGGTCTCTCATTATGGGGGCTTAATTAGGGTGGTATAAAGATCATGGTATATTTTAGAATTAGTGGACACAGGAAGGACTGCAGGTGAATATTTCAAAGAGTCTTGGGGAGTAAGCACTCATTTGATCAGACTGTTCAAATGGGTTTCTAGAAGAACAGAGATAAGAAAGTTTGTGATAATATTTGTTTATATAGGTGGAAAGGATCTTTCTCTTTTTCATGGCCATAAAAATCTCCCAGAGAAGAGATTTATAGTATATTTACCACTGATCTCTTTTCTAGGAATAGATTAGAATAGTCCCTGGAGTATAGTAAGTCTTCAATAAATAATTGTTGCACAGATGAATAGTATTGGCAGTATTTTTATTCCCCAAAATGAAAACTGCCATTCCAACAAAAAATTTTTCATGCTATAATGGAAAAATGATTTTAGTTTTATCATCTTGTAGTCGATTCTATTGTAGAACTCTCTTTGCTTCTCCAACCAAAAGAATTACAAATGATTTCTGTTTAAACGTTAGTGAAATGAAAGAAAATATTTGTAAAGGGCATATCTGATAAAGGACATACATCCAAAATATACAAAGAACTCTAAAAACTCAATGAGAAGAAAACAACCAACTCAATTTTGAAGTGAGCAAAAGACCTGAACAGACACCTCACCAAGAAATATATAGATGACAAATGAGCATATAAAAAGATGCCCTACATCATATGTCATTAAGGAAATACAAATTAAAACAGCAATGAGATACCACTACACAGTTACTGGAATGGCCAAATTACAGAACACTGACACTACCCACTGCTGGTGGGATCATTGCTGGTGGGAATGCAAAATGTACAGCCACTTCGGAAAACAGTTTGTCAGTTTCTTACAAAACTAAACATATTCTTACCATATGATTCAGCAATTGTGCTCCTTAGTACTTACCTGAGTGAGCTGAAAACATATCCACACAAAAACCTGCACAAAAATACTCATGGAGGCTTTTTTATACTTGCCAAAACTTGGCAGCAACCAAGATGTCCTTTAGGAGGTGAATGGATAAACTGTGGTACACCCAGACAATGGAATATTATTCGGCATTAAAAAGAAATGAGCTAGAACAAATTGATTCAGTAAAGTTGCAGGATACAAAATCAATCCATGAAATTTAGTTGTATTTCTATACACCAACAGTGAACTATCAGAAAGAGAAATTAAGAAAACAATCCCATTTACAATAGCATTAAAATGATACTTACAATAGCATTCAATCACACTTCCTGATTTCAAGCCGTATTGCGAAGCAATAGTGATCATAACAGTGTGGTATCAGGGTAGCTAGCTGGCTTAGTCTGTGAAGCATGCAACTCTGGATCTCAGAGTCCTGAGTTCAAGTTCCACATTGGGTGTAAAGCTTACTTAAGAAACAAACAATAAACAAAAACGGTGTGGTATTGGCATAAAAACAGACAGATCAAAGGGACAGACTAGAAACCCCAGAAACAAACCCACACAAATATGGTCAATTAATTTACCGCAAAGGAGCCAAAAACATACAATGGGGAAAGGACAGTGTCTTCAATAGTGGTATTGGGAAAACTGGACAGCCACGTGCAAAAGAATGAAACTGGACTCCTATCTCATACCATACACAAATATCAACTCAAAATGGTATAAGACAGGGGATGCCTGGCTGGCTCAGTCAGTAGAGCATGTGACTCTTTATCTCAGGGTCGTAAGTTTGAGCCCCGTGTTGGGTGTAGAGCTTACTTTTCAAAAAATGGGAGGGGAGCACCTGGGTGGCTCAGTTGGTTGGGCATCCAACTCTTGATGTCAGCCCAGGTCATGATCTCGGGGTCATGGGATGGAGCCCTGCATTGGGCTCTGTGCTCAGCGCTGACTCTGCTTGTCCCTCTCCCTCTGCTCCTTCCTCCTCTCTTTCTCTCTCTCTCAAATAAATAAATAAAATCTTTAAAAAATATTTTTTTAATGGATTAAGACCTGAAAACCATTAAGACCATAAAACTCCTAGAAGAACACATAGGGAGTAAGCTCCTTGACATTGGTCTTGGCAATGACTTCTGGCTATGACACTAAAAGCAACCACAAAAATAGCAAAAATAAACAAACAGGACTACATCAAACTTAAAAGCTTTTGTACAACAAGGGAAACCATCAACCAGATGAAAAGGCAACCTATAAAATGGGGAAAATATTTGCAAATCATAGTCTGGTAAGGGGTTAATATCCAAAATATACAAAGAACTCATATAATTTAATGACAAAAAAACAAATAACCCAATTTAAAAATAGGCAAAAGATCAGCATAAGCATTTTTCCAAAGAAGACATACATATGGCCTACAGGTACATGAAAAGGCACTCAACATCACTAATCAGGGAAATGCAAGTCAGAACCACAGTGAGCTATCACTTCACACCTGTTAGAATGGTCATCATCGGTCCCGGGTGGCTCAGTGGGTTAAGCGTCTGCCTTTGGCCCAGGTCATGATCCTAGGGTCCTGGGATCGAGTCCCACATTGGGCTCCCTGTGGAGTCTGCTTCTCCCTCTCCCTTGCCCCCTTTCCCCCACTCACGCTCTCTCTCTCTCTCTCAAATAAATAAGTAAAATCTTAAGAAAAAGAATGGCCATCATCAAAACAATGAGATACCAAATGCTGGCAAGGATGTGGAGAAAAGAGAACTTTCCTGCACTGCTGGTGGGAATGTAAACTGCTACAGCCACCATGGAAACCAGTATGGAGGTTCCCCAAGAAATTAAAAATAGAACTACCATATGATCTAGCGATCCCCCTTCTGGTATATATCCAAAGGAAATGAAATCATTACTCCTAAGAGGTACCTGTATTCCCATGTTCATTGCTGCGCCATTCATAATAGCCAAGGTATGGAAACAACTTAAGTGTCCATCAACAGATGAATGAATAAAGAAAAAAATATATATATATATAACCATGTAAAACTATAATGGACTGTTATTCAGCTTTAAAAAAAGAAGGAAATTCTGTCATTTTTGACAACATGGATAAACCTGGAGGGCATTATACCAAGTGAAATAAACCTGACAGAGAATGACAAATACTGCATGGTATTACTTATGTGTGGAACCAACAAAAACCAAAATTGAACTCATAGAAACAGAGAGTAGAAAAGTGGTTGCCAGGGGGTAAAGGGTGGGGAAAAAATAAGCTATCAAATCATGAAAAGACATAGAAGAACCCTAAATGCATATTACTTAGTGAAAAAAGCCCATCTGAAAAGACTACATACTGTATGATACCCACGATAGAACATTCTGGAAAAGTCAATAAAAAAAAAAAATCAGGGGTTGCCAGGGGATAGGGGGAGGGAGAGATAAATTAACAGAACACAAAAGACTTTTATTTTATTTTTTTTTAAAGATTTTATTTATTTATTTGACAGAGAGAGAGAGAGGGATCACAAGCAGGCAGAGAGGCAGGCAGAGAGAGAGGGGGAAGTAGGCTCCCTGCTGAGCAAAGAGCCCGATGCGGGGCTCGATC
>CM052886.1:88486095-88501445 GCA_028534135.1 Potos flavus
CATAGATTGTAGCATGCCAAGAGTGAACTCTAATGTAAACTACGGACTTTGGGTAATGATGGTGTGCCAGTGTAGCTTCATCAACTGTAACATGTACCACTCTGGTGTGGAATATGGAATGTGGAGGGTGTTGGGGGGGGCGGGGGGGCAGAGGTTATGCAGGAACTTTGTATTATACTCACACTCTTGCTGTGAACCTAAGCCTGCTCTAAAAAAGGAAGTCTATTCAAAGGAAAACAAAAAGTGAACGAATTCAGGGTAATATTTGACTTCCGATGATGACATTACCAGCTTGTCTCAAGATAGCCGAAAACAATCAAAACCACATCTTGTTCCATAATCAGGAAGTAAACTGAGGATGTAAATGTATCCTGTTTACTTAAACAGATTTGTGAACTTTTGCCAACCTGGGCATAGATAGAAGAGGGCAGTTTAGAAAGCTCCGGGGCCGTAGGCATTCTTAAATGCTGGGAGGCTTAGCTGAGAAGCCCTCTAAGAACTTAGAAATAAAGGGGAAAGACTGCCCTCGTAGAGTTAAACTGTTATTGTGTGCACAGATACACAAAATGAGCTAAAAAGAAGAAACTAGGGCACTTGGGTGGCTCAGTCGGTTAAGCGTCTGCCTTCGGCTCAGGTCAAGATCCCGGAGTCCTGGGATCAAGCCCGCCTGGGGCTCTCTGCTCAGTGGGGAGTCTGCTTCTCCCTCTACCCCTCCCCCCCTGCTCGTGATCTCTCTCTCTCTCTCTCTCTTTTTCTCTCTCACTCTTTCTCTCTCTCAAATAAATAATAAATAAATAAATAAATAAAATCCTTAAAAAAGAGAGAGAGGGGTGCCTGGGTGGCTCAGTGGGTTAAGCATGTCCCTTCGGCTCAGGTCATGATCCCAGGGTCCTGGGATCGAGCCCCACATTGGGCTCCCTGCTCAGTGGGAAGCCTGCTTCTCCCTCTCCAGCTGCCCTTGCTTGTGTTCCCTTTTTTGCTGTGTCTCTCTCTGTCAAATAAATAAATAAAATCTTTTTAAAAAATCATAATAATAAAAAACAAAAAGAGAAAGAGAGAAACTGTCTTCCAGGGTGGAAAAGTAGTTTCCAGGGAAAATATCTACATAATTTAAGAAGGAAAGGTGTCAATCAGAGACTGAACTGTCAGCAAGAGGAACATCACCATCATTATCACCTTCACGGTCAAAGCAATGGGTAAGCTTTCTTGAGCTGAGACTATAGGATAAATATTCCTAATTATCACAACCTGTTGAGGGAGTTGCCATTATGTCCATTCGCTGAGAAGGAAATTCAGTCTCCAAAATCCACACTCCTAACAATTATGATGTACTACAGGGATTGGCAAATGTTGTTTGTAAAGCATCAGATAATAAATATTTTAGGGCTTATGGTCTCTGGAAATTTATCAGCTCCACTGTTGGAGCAAGAAAGAAGCCAGAGACAGCATATAAATGCAGACTCTGGCTGTGTTCCAATAAAACTTTGTGAACACTGAAATTTGAATTTCATATATTTTTCATGTGTCATAAAATATTCCTATTTTTATTTTCTTCCAAACATTTAACAGTGTAAACACTATTTCTGACTCGAGGATTTATAAAAACAGGCATCGGAAGAGGTTTGGCCTGGGAGCCCTAGTTTGCAGATCTCTAGTGTATTTACTGACCAACTTTGGAAAAAGTAGTCATGGGGGTGGCTGGTGGCTCAGTGGGTTAAAGCCTCTGCCTTCGGCTCAGGTCATGATCTCAGGGTCCTGGGATCGAGCCCCGCATAGGGCTCTCTGCTCAGCAGGGAGCCTGCTTCCTCCTCTTTCTCTGCCTGCCTCTCTGCCTACTTGTGATCTCTCTCTCTGTCAAATAAATAAAGAAAAGAAAAGAAAATGTAGTCATGGGCTCCCAACTTGGCAGTGTCCTTCCAAATTCAGTCCCAAGGACAGGGCATCTTTCCACTGGACTAGTCTATGTGGACATGGACACATTAATGCTAATATCCGGTATCTAATGAAGACTAACCAGGTGCCAAGGTAGCACCGGGCTTTCCTTAGAATGACTCATGTCATCTTCATAGAAACCACATGAAGTAGTTACCTGTATTTATAGAGGAGGAAATGAGCCACGGAGAAGTTAAGTAGCATGTCCAAGGTCACAGAGCTAGGTCGTGTTGAGCAGGGATTTGAATTCAGGTAGCCCAACTCTAAAGTCTGCCCATTCAACCATCATGCTTAACTGCCTTCCAGTAAACATTTAACTTTAGTGCCTCACTCTCTGTCCTTCTGTCCAAGCCCATTTGCTTCACCTTGTCCCTCTGAAAGGCCCACTGGGTCTGCCTTTGCTTCAGCACTGGCCCGTAGCTAGATTGTTTTCCCAGTTCTTTTCCTGGGTCCTCTTCATCCTTCAAGTCTTAACTCAGATGTCATCTCCTAAAAGAGGCCTTCCCTAATCAGCCAGGGGATAGCAGCTCGATGCCAGGACCCCGAGATCGGGACCGAGCCAAAGGCCGACACTTAACTGACAGAACCCCCCGGGCACCTCTCAGGCTTGGGTTTTTGAAGTAAGCTACTAAGGCACCAACGCCACCTCAGTCTAATAATGGTCTCCTTGTTAATTTAACATTTGTGAGAATAGAATAAAATGGAGTAAGCGTTGCCAATAGGGTCATTTAAAATGGAGCCAGGGAACCTGGCTGGCTCAGGTGGTGTGGGCAGGCGACTTGTGACCTTGGAGTTGTGGGTTCCAGCCCCGCCCTGGGTGTAGAGATTACTTAAAAAAAAAAAAAATCTTACATATATGCATATGTCTGTACCTATGTATAGCATACCTGTATATACATATGAAATCTATTTTTTGTCATTGTTTTGCAAAATACACTTTTTTCATGGAAAAAATAAATAAATAAATCCTTTAAATTTTTTTAAAAAATAAAATGGAGCCAGGATGACATTGAGGAAGCGAGGCTTATGCGTGTCTTCCGTGTCAAATTTTGGAATTTTTGCTGAAAACGCAGCTAAGAGCCAAGGCATCTGCTATATGTTAAAATGTACATAAATGGACCCTGAGCCTGACACTGGCCCCAGCAACCAATCACAGATGGATCAGTGTAACTGCAGCTTTACCAGCAGCACTCACGTTTCGTGCAAAACTTACATAAATTCCTTCTTTCCTCCTTAAAAACTCTATAGCCTCCCTCCAGAGCACACTTCCGATTCCAGCTGGATCAGTGTCTCCTGATTGTACTCCCTAAGACCCCAAATAAACACATATTTTATTCTGCAGCTTGCAGTGCTGTTTTTCGTTGGTGGACACTTGCTACTCATAGGAAAACTTCTGTTCCCTGCAAAGGATGAATTATTTCAGTGGATCAAAAAAATAATTATTCTGCTCATGATGGGACTTCCAAGGAACTGTAACTAGTGTGGGGACTCTGATCGCACCACGTGAATACTTCCGGCCTGTGAGTTTTTATTCTAAGTTACATCAGCGTTCATACATTAGCCTTCCAGTGAACACTCCAGGCTCCAATGCTGTTTAGTTATTCCGCATCTTCCCCAGAAGGTGTCGCTGGTCCTTGAAAAGGGAAGGTCTTACTTGGCCGTTAGGCGATTAGGCCATAGATTTTCCTTCAAGTAATTCCTCCTGGGAGCATCCAGACGGAGCTGTGCTTACCAAACTTTCAGATTGGTGCCCCTGACATTCTCCCTTTCAATCTCTTTATCCTCTGGTTAAATACCCCCCTCCACCACCCCCACCCCTCACCTCAGCTTCCAACACTGACCCAACTTCTCAGTCCTGGGCAGCCATTTTCTAACTGTAACCCGTCCTTCGCCTACCGGGTCTGTTACATCTCAGGGAGCCCTACTCCTAGACCCCCTCCCAAAAAACACACAAGTGTCACCAGAAGCATAGATACTACTGACGTCGTTTTTGAATATATGTGAGGTTCTGTGGGGTCCAGAGCCGAAGGCCAAGAAAGAATTCTTGAGACCTCTTTGGTGCAAGATGATGGTTTTATGAAGGGACAGGACCTGTGGGTGGAAAGAGGGGCCGCTGCCTGCTGCTCCCTTCTGGCCCGGGATTGTGAGGAGCAAACGATTATATACTTAGGGGGTGTGTGAAGTAAAGATATGGGGAGTCCCAAAAGGATTTAGGACTATGCTAAAGAAGACACAGGGTACCAGAGGCCTTGCTGTTTGTCAAACCAATTGTTTTTTCCTCTAGCAAGGTATTAACACGAAGACGGGATCTTCCTGGAGGAACGTTGTACTCTGCCTGCCTCAAGGATTCATCAGTGGGCTGCAGGTTATAAGGACATTTAATGTTATCTACATTTCCTTCTGCCTTTGTTTCCCACATCAATACGTGTGAGTGGAAGTTTTATAAATGGTTTTTCCCTGCCTCTATATCTCAAACTTTCTCTGAACTGGTTACACTATATTATAATGTAAAATCAAAAAGATTTTTTTTATAAACATAGAATGTATTATTGGTTTCAGGGGTACAGGTCCGTGAATCATCAGTCTTACACAATTCACAGCACTCACCATAGCACATACCTTCCCAATGTCCATCACCCAGCAACCCTCAGTTAAATGAAAAAGATTTTTTAAGGTAGGCTACGTTATTACTAGGTCAGGGATGACATCTTTCTGTGCTCATTTGTACATAGCCTTCTCAGGGATTGCCATTATTGAGTACCACCTGCGTGATTACCTACTTAATAACGTCTATTAAATTTATTCACATTTTTAAGAAGTCAAATAAATACATCTTAAAGGAAATCCCACGTGACATAAAATGGAAAATGCATCTGCCACAAATACAAAGTAACTAAAAATAAACACAGCAGAAATAGAACAATATTCTCCAGTCTGCTTTAATACTATTGCCTGCTGGAAGCTGGGATCCTTTATTAAAAGGATAATTAGCAAGTGTTAGGGATCTTCTCTTTTACTTAATCAGTACGATTGAAGGAGCATTAAGTCATTGTTAATTAAAACAATGGCTCTCATATCTTTTATTGGGTCTATTTGCACTTTAATGAAGTAATCTCAGAGACAATACCTTGGTTGAAGGGAAAGAATTCTCTCGAAGTTGCATCTCAGATGATGCCGGGGACTGGTGGGAGTGGGAGAAGTCTGTGTGTGCACATGGTAGGTTGAAGTGGGGGAGCAGGAGGCCTTTTCCTGAAGGTCATGTACTCGATGGCTGCACATGACACTGTCTGACCTAGGACCTGGGCCCCACAGGCAGGGAGTAAGGTACGGAGTTGAGAGAGCCCTTATTCCCCGGCCTGGCTCACTCAAGTCCTTTACACGGGCCTGACCACAGCTCCACGGCTACTCCTACAAACATCCACAGAGGGAAAGCATGCATGTCTCTCTCGTTCTACTGGAAACATTGATTGCAGACGGAAGAGAAACATACAGCCAAATGGAGGGCGAACGACGTTCCACAGAAGTCAATGTCCGGCAGCACTGGCTTTGCAGCTCTTTCCCCCTTTCACTTTATTCTTTGCTCATCGCCGCGGTTGCTGGTGTACCCGACCCGGGTCCTTGGACCCAGCAAAGCTAGAAATGAGGCTGGACCCCAAATTTAAAAGCACAGGCAAGGCTTCAGTGGGACTTAGGCTCGAGCACAAGAGAGGCAGCAGGAAAGAATCCTCCGAGGAGAGGTCAGGGAGAGTTTTTTAAAGAAACTTGGGTGAGGGGCGCCTGGGTGGCTCAGTCAGTTAGCATCTGCCTTTGGCTCAGGTCATGATCCCGGGGTCCTGGGGTCAAGGTCCCTGTCGGGCTCCCTGCTCAGCGGGGAGTCTGCTTCTCCTTCTCCCTCTGCTCCTTCCCACACTCGTTTTCTCTCTCTCTCTCTCTCTCTCTCTCTCTCTCTCTCTCTCTCAAATAAATAAATAATCTTAAAAAAAAAAAAAGGAACGAACGAACCTAGGTAGGAAAAGGGTGCTGTCTAAGCATGGAGAGGTGGAGACTTATTAGCACCTTGAACTTCAAGGTCATGCTTCTTTGTGAGTCTAATTAACGTGTCTAAAGAACATGTTAAATCTCCACCCCTAGGCGTGACTTTTAGTATTATAATGAGAGGGAGAGTCGGTGAAAGTTCAGGACTAGGGTTCATCTTGGTGCAGACTGGTTGGGACCAGTCTGGATTTGCTGGTTAGCTGATGCTTTCCTCTGCAAGAAAAGTGGTAACAACCCCCTGGCTCACGGAGTTTTTCCTGGGCTCAGTGGCTTGTGCCCAAGGTCCCCAGCAGGCTCACTGTCACTAATTACGACTGAAGATCTAAAGAGCAGATAAATCTATTAACATGTAGTAAAATGAGCTCTAGATTTGGGAGCAGGGGACCTGAGATCTGATGCTCTTTCAACATTCCTTTGATGTCTGAGTGAACGATTTATCCCATCACAGAACATATCTCTTCCTCCAGTAAATCTTCAAGTCTCTCCCCCTTGTCTGAATGGATTAGCCTCGGAGGGCCACAGTTAGTTCCTGCGTAAGATGAGAACCATAGTATCTATCTGCTCCTGGAAGGCCAGGGTCTGGACGAGGTCCGCTCTTGTGTGTATCAGGTCAATGACCACAGAATCTTATGAATCAGAGAAAACCAGCCATAAGCTGGTGCCTCATTCGTGAGCACGAGGCAATGAGGAGCTATCCCAATGTTTGAGCAAGTGGCAGTCGAGAGGACAGTTATTTACAGAAGACCACTATGCACGATCAGGGTGCTGAAGATCATTTTTACCGAGTACGGGCACACCTCAGAGAGATTGCAGGTTCAGTACCAGACCCCGGCAATAAATATCTCAACAAAGCAAGCCAAATGAATATTTTGGTTTTTTTGGTGCATGTAAAAGTTATGCTTAGGGGCGCCTGGGTAGCTCAGTCATTAAGCGTCTGCTTTCAGCTCAGGTCATGATCCCAGGGTCCTTTGAGAAAGTACATTTGTTGGGGCGCCTGGGTGGCTCAGTGGGTTAAAGCCTCTGCCTTCGGCCCAGGTTATGATCTCAGGGTCCTGGGATCGAGCCCCACATCAGGCTCTCTGCTCAGCCGGGAGCCTGCTTCCCACTCTCCCTCTGCCTGCCTCTCTGCCTACTTGTGATCTCTCTCTCTCTCTCTGTCAAATAAATAAATAAAATCTTTAAAAAAAAAAAAAAAAAGAAAGTACATTTGTTAAAGACTGAAAGTTGATTGATTAGTAAAATAATAAACTGTCTTGTCTTCCGATGTACACCTTCAATTTCCATAGTTGCTTATTTCTTGTAACAAAAATTTTTGGGACTAACAACTAATCAAACTATTCGGATTTTGGAAGTGTTTTCATTTCATATCTTAAAGTTTTATTTTTATTTGAAAGTTTATTTTTTAAATGTCAGAATGGGTGAGCCATTCCAATGGGTCAAGAAGTAGGAGGGGCACCTGGTTGGCTCAGTGAATAGAATATGTGACTCTTGATCTCAGGGTTGTGAGTTCGAGCCCCACGTTGGGTGCAGAGATTACATAAATAAAACCTTAATAAAACTTAAAAAACTTTTTAAAAAGTGTGTAAACTTTCTATTAAAGTTCATATCCCTGGGGCGCCTGGGCGGCTCAGTTGGTTAAGCGTCTGTCTTTGGCTCAGGTCATGATTCCAGGGTCCTGGGATTGAGCCCCACATCAGGGTCCTTGCTTAGTGGGGAGGCTGGTTCTCCCTCTCCCTCTGCCTGCTATTCACCCTGCTTGTGCTCTCTATCTGACAAATAAATAAAATCGTAAAAAAATAAAAAATAAAGTACATATCCTTGGAGAAAAAAATGCACAAATCATAAGTGATCAGCTCAATGTTTTTTCTCAAGACTCATGTAACCCTGGATTGACAAAGATAACTTTACCAGAATCTCAAAGCCCATAGCCAGTCATTAGCCAGATCAGGGCTCAAACCCTCCCACACGCTGTCCTAATTTCTACCACCATAGACTGAAGTTTATATGATACAGTGTGTATCCCAATGTACCTAGTTCTTTCCCTCAACAATGTGTCTGTGAGAGTCAACCATGTTGTTATATGTAGTAGTAGTTGATTTATTTTTGTTGCTAAATGGTATTCCATTGTATAAATAATATACTTCACTTCATCCATTCCACTCTGTGTGGACATCTGGATATGGGGCTGTAATCAATAGTGCTGCTATAATTGTTCTTGTATTTTTTTTTTCTTTTTTTTTCTTTTTTTTAAGCTTTAATTTATTTGGAAGAGAGAACGAGCAGTGGGGTAGAGAAAGAGAGAGAGAAGCAGGCTCCCCACTGAGAAGGAAGCCCAATGTGGGACTTGAACCCAGGACCCCGGGATAATGACTTGAGCCGAAAGCAGATGCTTAATGACTGAGCCACCCAGGCACCCCTTCTTTTCTTTTTTTCAAAGATTTTATTTATTTATTTATTTATTTGTCAGAGAGAGAGTGCACAAGCAGGGGGAGCAGCAGGCAGTGGAGAGGGAGAAGCAGGCTCCCCACTGAGCAAGAAGCCCCATGCGGAGCTCCATCCCAGGACCCCTGAAAGCATGACCTGAGCCAAAGGCAGACGCTTAACGACTGAGCCACACAGGCTGGCCTCTTTTTTTAAAAAAAAAAGATTTTATTTTTTGGGGCGCGTGGGTGGCTCAGTGGGTTAAAGCCTCTACCTTCGGCTCAGGTCATGATCTCAGGGTCCTGGGATCGAGCCCTGCATCGGGCTCTCTGCTTAGCGGGGAGCCTGCTTCCCCCTCTCTCTCTGCCTGCCTCTCTGCCTACTTGTGATCTCTCTCTCTGTCAAATAAATAAATAAAATCTTAAAAAAAAAAAAGATTTTATTTTTTTAAGTAATCTCTCCACAAAATGTGGGGTTTGATATTTTATTTATTTTTTTTAAGAGATTTTATTTATTTATTTATTTATTTGAGAGAGAGAGAGAGCACAAGCAGGGGGAGGGCAGAGGGAGAAGGAGGTTCCACTGAACAGGGGGCCAATGTGGGACTCGGTCCCAGGACCCTGGGATCATGACCTGAGCCAAAAGCAGACGCCCAACCAACTGAGCCACCCAGATGCCCATAAAATGTGGGGTTTAACTCACGACCCCAACATTGAGAGTTGCAGTCTCCACCAACTCAGCCAGCCAGACGCCCCATGTTCTTGCCTTTTGGTGAATACCATGCAAGCATTTCTGTTGCCTCCCTAGGACCGGACTCGCTGGATCACAGGATTCGTGTGTTTGGCTTCCGTATAGGCTGACAAAGGGACCAGCGGTTTATAATCCCATCAAGACCGTCTGCCTTCTAGTTGCTCTATATCCTCAGCAATACTTGATGTTGACTAGTTATTGCATTTTAGTCATGCTTCTGAGTGGTTTTCATACCTTTTCTTTAAAGAATAATAGCCAAACAACTTTTCACGTTTGCAGGTCATTTGGATAGCCTCTTAGTAAATAGGTATTTATTTAGGACTTCCGCCCATTTTAAAAAAACAAGTTTTTTTTGTTTTTTTGTTGTTTTTTTTTTAACTGATGAGAAGTTTTTTACATTTCTGGCTATGTAAAGCCATTTCTAGCTTTGTTTCTTATGGATCTTACAAACATCTTTTCCTCCCCCTGGCCTCCAATTTTACTCACTTGACAGTGTCCTCTGATGAAGAAACGTCCTTGGTTTTAATGTAGTCCAATTGTAAATTTTATTATTTTGTAGTTGGCACTTGTCGTTTCCTGCTTTAAAAATCTTTGCCTTCCCGGGCACCTGAGTGGCTCATTTGGTTAAGCAGCTGCCTTCGGCTCAAGTCATGATCCTGGGGTCCTGGGATTGAGCCCCACATCGGGCTCCCCACTGATCAGGGAGCCTGCTACTCCCCCTGCTTTCGCTCTCTCTCTGTCAAATAAATAAAATCTTAAAAAAAATTTATTTTGCCTTCCCTAAGCTTATAAAGATATTTATCTATGTTTCTTCTATTAGCTCAGTTATTTTGTTTTCAGATCTCTAATCCTTGCAAGCTGAGGGCTTTTTTTTTTTCAAGTTGACTTTTATGTACTTTGTAAACTAGGAGTCAAGATTCATTTTTTTTTTTCCATATGAATATCCAGTTAACTTAGCACCATTTTTTGAAAGGGTTGCCTTGTTTATAACAAACAAGGGTGGCTTGTTTCTACAGCGACACCTTTGTTATAAATCAGTTGCCTGTATGTGTACATTTTTTTTTTTTTAAAGATTCTATTTATTTATTTGACACAGAGAGAGATTGAGATCACAAGCAGGCAGAGAGGCAGGCAGAGAGAGAGGAGGAAGCAGGCTCCCCGCTAAGCAGAGAGCCCGATATGGGCCTCGATCCTAGGACCCTGAAATCATGACCTGAGCCGAAGGCAGAGGCTTTAACCCACTGAGCCACCCAGGCGCCCAGTATGTGTACATTTCTGGACTCTGTTTTATCGGCCTATTTGCCTTTTGTTGCACCAATAACACACGGATTTCACTACTGGAGCTTCGTAGCAAGTGTCTTTTCCCCGGCTTTACTGAGGTATAATTGATAAATAAAATCGGAAGATATTTAAAGTGTGCAATGTGATGATTTACATATATTGTATCAATTAGCCCATCCATCACCTCACATATTCAGCTTTTTTTATTTATTTGATGAAAGCATTTGAGTGCTACTCTCTTAGCAAATTTCAATCATACCATACAGCATGTTCTCCACTAGAATTGCCATGTTACACATTTGATCCTCAGACTGTATCCATCTTATACTGAAAACCTGTACCCTTTTACTGGCCTCTCCTATCTCCCCCCCCCTCCCTGCCCAGCCCCTGGCAACCACTTTTCTATTCTCTGTTTCAGTGTGTTGGACTTTTTTCCATAGTAAGTCTTGATATCGGATAGTTTAAATTCTTTATCTTTTTTTTTTAAGATTTTATTTATCCATTTGAGAGAGAAAGAGTGAGGGGAGCCTGAGAGGGGAGAAGGTCAGAGGGAGAAGCAGACTCCCTGCGGAGCTGGGAGCCAATGCGGGACTCGATCCTGGCACTCCGGGATCATGACCTGAGCTGCAGGCAGTCGCTTAACCAACTGAGCCACCCAGGCACCCTAAATGCTTTATCTTTATTTAGCTTCAGTGTTGCCTTGGCTCTACTTGGTCCTTTGCATTTTCATATAAATTTTAGGAGCAGATTTGTCCCTCTCCCCCACCCCTTTTTAACCTACATCGTAGCAGAACAAACATAAAGGTCTGCATCTTGGTTTTTTCCCATATGTCAGAGGTTTTTATATAACTACCTAAAGAGCTTCCCTATTTTTTTTTTTGAAAGCTGAATAGTATTCTATAGGATGGATGAGACATAATTTATTCTATCAACCCCCGTTGAGGGACAGTTATGTTAATTCCAATCTTTTGCTCTCATTCATACCTCCAGTGAAGACATTTAGGCTTTATGTAAGTTGTTTTCTTTGGTGGTCATCAATGTAAGTTCAAAAATATTAGTAAATTTTTCTTATTGTTCATCTACTGGGAATGATAAAATAACAATACAGGATGTGATTAGGAAGAATCCTATGTGGCTTTTGGCCAATATTTGCCATTTTGGCAAGTATAGTAGTTGATGTTAAAAATAACTTGATGTAGGGGCACCTGGGTGGATCAGTTGCGTTTAGTGTCCAACTCTTGATTTCGGCTGAGGTCATAATCTCAGGGTCATGAGATCAAGCCCCTCGTCTGACCCTGTGCTGGGTGTGGAGCCTCCTTATATTCTCTCTGCCTCCCCCCACCCCACACCTCTCTCTAAAAAAACAAAAAAACAAAAAAACCCTTGATGTAGGAAATATGTTGGGATTCAGAGCCAGTGGCCAAGAAAGAATTATTGAGACATCTTCCATGCAAAAAGTTAGTTTTATTAATGCACGGGGATAGGACCTGTGGGCAGAAAGAGTTGCACTGGGGTCATGAAGAGTGGCCGATGATATACTTTCAAGTTGGGAGGGCTTTAAGTCTCTAAGGAATTTTGGAAGCAAGGTTTCCAGGATCTTGGGGGGCTAAGCTATTGTTAGGAAAAGGCCATTTATTACTGTCTAGTGAAACCCCAGTCATGAGATCCTTCACATGTGTACAGGTGGGCCACAGGCTTGGGGGACGATTGCTAACATATATGCTGGGGGGGTGGAGATATAGGAAGTTCCAAAGGAATTTTTATATATTACAGAAGACTTACAGGACCCTGGGGGGCCCAGCTAAGGTTGCCTTTTGCCCTTAGGAGAGTGTCAACTTTGAGGCAGTTGAGTTTCAAGGAGGTCACTCTGCCTGTTTCAAGGACTTGTCAGTGGGCTGTAAGCAGCAAGGAAATCTAAGTTTTCTCTTTTGCCTTTGTTTCCCATATCATAACTAACGTCTGTACAGAGCTTTAGGGTGATCGAGCTATTTAACGGAATCATTCCACATACATCAGTTTCACCAACGAGGCAGGGATGTATTTATTGTCAATTTCATGTTACAGATGAAGTGCAAAGAGGTGGAGTGACTTGCCCAAGGGTTAGAATAGTAAGTGAGATGGGGTAGCTAGGATTTGAATTCCAGCTGCCTGACCTGATGTCTAGCAAAAAGGCAACCAAGCAATTATATTATTTGGCCGTATAACCCATCAGGGCTCACTCCATATTGCAAACTCCATGACATAATTTTTTAGATTAACTGCTCAAAACTAAAGCCAAGCTTTCCAATTACAACTTAATTTATTAAATATAATCATGACTCTCGGGAAAGCGACATTTTAGATGCAACGGTGTTTGCAACTTTAGCCAACTTCGAGCCGATTTGAAGCAAAAATGTTCTATTGCTCCACCTAGGGTCAAAATAAAGACATGTACTAAGGTTCTGATTCAATTAATATGTTCCACATCAAGTATAGAGTGGGCCGAAACTTAGTTCTTAGATAACTCTCCATTATTTTTTGCTAAATAAATACTTAATTGTACTTAGTGACTGTTTTACTTAACCGTGTTTCCGAGGTGGAGTGGCTTTAGCTTCTGTTGACTTTTATTGGGGAAAAAAACAGAGCAGACACACCCCATCCTGGGTCCTGAGGTTTCCGCCGAGCCCACCTTGGTTAAAGGAGCTGTGTAGGAATTTCATCCCCAGCCAGCTCCTGGAACAGGGACAGGTTTTG
Organism: Potos flavus; assembly: GCA_028534135.1. Lineage (NCBI taxonomy): Eukaryota > Metazoa > Chordata > Mammalia > Carnivora > Procyonidae > Potos > Potos flavus. The sequence continues at coordinate 88,499,248 of CM052886.1, forward strand.
AGTTCCATAGGGTCAGTCATAGACCCAGGCTCATTCCCTTGAGAATCACTTCAGTTCTTTTTCAAAGCGTCTGCATTGAACAATTTCAAGGAGCCCTTTAAATGCAATTATCTTAGACAGGAGGAGCAGTTCAGTCTAAATGGCCCTGACCCGCCCCCCCCACCCCCTCACTGCACCCTCCTATTCCATTTGGTTCTGTGACTGCCTATTGTTTTTGCTGTCTGAAACAAGTTAAGCTTTGGAGGAATGAGGAAGAAAGACAGCTAGGGGCTCTCCAGGCCCGCTAAAGCATGCTATCTATCCTTTCCACATTGCATTATTAATACAATAACAATGCTTACTTAGTTATCTGCAGCATCTGATTTTTAAAAATGCATAATACTAATACTGCTCGATTGACGTTTCTTGTATTTAATTATTAACTAGTAGAGATTCTGCAGTTTTAATGAGAACTAATGGTAACATATGAAACCGTCCTCCTCCCCACTCCCTACAAATCTTAGGGCCAATTCCAGCCATACCCACCTCTTGGAGGGGTGAGTGTACCTTTTTGGGCTCGGCTGTCGGTTTATCAAGTTCCCCAGACTCCCTCCTCCAGAGCTCCTGATGCAAATTCGAGGGCTCCAGGGCGGAAGTGGGAGGAGCTTGCATTTGGGGTTGGTGGTAGCTTTTCTACTGGTTTTGCCCTGAACTTCTCTTTCAGGTAAGGTCATTTTGATTTGGAATCTGGTGTTAGGTTCTCCTGAAGGCAAAAAGCAGTGCAGGCTCTAAAAAGTTTTTAGATTTTTCTAAAACAAAGAAAGGTTCTCTGAGATCATCACCCTCTCATGGTCTAGGGAATGTGATCTGTCCAAATTATTTAGGTAACATTTTTTTCTCTATTTTTTCCCATCTCCCTTACCCCGTTTTTTTGTTTGTTTGTTTTTTGTTTTTTGTTTTTTTATTCTCCAGCACTTTCCTTTCCCCAAAATCTCCAATCAAGCCTCATCAAGTTCATCTCAAGTCTCTTCAACTACAACTTCATTGAGGAAACCTCAAAACCTGACAAAAAGTAAGTGATTTGTTATACGTTCACTTCTTTATGAATTTTAAAAAGATTCCTATTTAAATAATTTCATTTTTTAAAATTAATTTTATGTTAATGTTATGTAAAGGTTTGAAATATTTTAGGAACACGTGGAATTATGAGCAAGGGTTCACTCCTAACTTCTCCTTTGCTCTTATTTTGGGAAGTCCTGCTTTGGTTTACAGAAATTTTCTTTCCTTGTGGACTCCAAGCATGCATCTTGGGTGTGAGTGAATTTGCCATTCTTCGGACCCACACAAATAGGAACACCATGGCCAGCCACGCGGAAAGCTGAAAACAACGCTCTGTGGGTGAAAAAAATACCGAGGTTCTCAATTTCACTTTCGAACAATAACTTGTGATTCGTGCAAGTTATTTAAACTTTTTAAACATTGGTGTCCTTACAGGTTATCAAAAGATAATTTATTTGAGCAAAAATCGGCTGGAATCAGGCAGCCCCACACGGGAAGTGTTGAGAAGCGCTCTGCTGACCAGAACCCCAGGAATGTGCAGGAAAAGGAGCTGAAGCATAGAAAGGAAATTATTTCATTGGCTATCGCTTAAAGCCTAGTTGGCTGTGATTGATCATCTTTAGGTTTTGATTTCTTAACCCCGAGGCATTACGGGCTTAGATTTTGGTTTGCTTTTGCAGGCCACCAAATCATTAGGGCCATTTTGGTCCAATGGCCTCCTTGTCCAATTAATTTAATGAGGTAAAATGGAGATAACACATAACTCTCAAAGTTATTGAAAAATTAAGTAAAAAAAAGGAAGATGAAATCATCTAGTAAGTAGACATTCAATTCATTCAACAAATATTTATTGAGTCTGTTAGTTTCAAGCACTTGGAACTAAATAATTGAGCAAAACAGATGAAAATATATTGCCACGTGCAGTTAACGTTCTAGTAAATTGCATAATAAGTAAGCACCTAGGAAAATAGGTCAGAAGTTAATAGAGTGATGTCCTATAGCAGAGCAGAGCCTGAACGATCAGGAGATCCAGGGAGGTCACACTGGAGAGGTGACATTTGAGCAGATTGGAAAGTGATAGAGGTTTGCCACGCTGCTAAATAGGGAAAAGCATTGCAGAGACAGGGAACAGCCAGCACAGAAGCCCCAAGTGGGAGCAA
>CM052886.1:88501945-88525408 GCA_028534135.1 Potos flavus
CGGTCCCCACCCCCGCCCGTAGTGAGTATAGGCTGTAACTGGGATCTGGAAACTAACTGGAATCAAAGGAGACAGAAAGGGGCCGTCCGAGGTGCCAGGTTCTCAAACCGGAGTCCGCACAAGGTAAGATGTGCGGCCGATGCTTAAGGAAAAGCAAGCTCCACAGCGTTGTCCAATCAGAAATGGAAAATGGCTTATTTACACCACTGGGATATAGGACGTTTGGGGGAAGATTGCGGTGTCTGGAAAAGCCGCAACCCAGTCTCACCTATAGAGACCCTTATGGGGTCCCGGAGGGGATGCCAAAGCCTTCAGTGAAAGGGAACAGGTCAGGTGACGGCTAAAACGCCCTCTGCCCCCAACTCCAGAGGCTCCGTCGCAGAAAGCAGAGAAGGGGTTCATGCAGAGCGCGTCCTCCATTCCTAGCAGAGCTCTTGGCACATACAGATCAATAAATAATTTGTTGAGTGAATGAATGAGTACAGAACAGCGAAAGAAATTCTTTAGAATCTCCTAGGTGGTGTTTGACCACTTAACCAGATATGTGGCCTTGGGCAAGTTAATTAACATCCCTGAGCCTCAATTTCCTCATCTGAATAATGAGATTAATTCTGGTCACTGTCAACACCCCCACACCTTTTGCAAAGATGAAATGAGATAGCACTTACCAGTTAAAAGGAGTGATGGTCCGATAGGAAACGAGATAGGGAATAGTCATTGTGAGGTGGGAGCAGGTTTTTAGATATAACTGGAATTAAAAGTGGGGTGGGGGGGACTTTAACATTTTTGGAAATCCTGGAATCTAGGAGAAAATTTTCCAAGTAAAGATAAAAAAAATATTTGCTTTCTATTACGTGTCAAGTCATACGGAAGACAGTGGTAAGTATATTACTTGGAAGCAAATCCCTGGAGATAGAGAACATCCTGAAAAAAATAGAGCAAGCATGCATATTAATAGCAGCAGGTAAACCGTGGAATAAAACTTCAGCCCAGACTGCCAGATATCAAAACCCCTGTCACTGGAGCACCTGACTGGCTCAATCAGTAGAGCATGTAACTCTCCATCTCAGGGTTGTGAGTTCAAGCCCCATGTTGGGTGTAGAGTTTACTTAAAAATAAAATCTAAAAACAAACAAACCCATATTATTTCTACTACGCCAACAATTTAGGCTCAAGTATGTTAGAATGTTAAAGGCGACTTTAGAGGTTTAGTCCAAACCCCAGTACAGAGCCCACATGTCAGCAAGAGTGACTTCTAGATTTGGGGCCAGAATGAAATCTCTTAAGACAGTCGCATTCATTTTGAATGGAGCTGATTATTCAAAGTTTCTTTCCAACAAATTGGAATTAGTCTCTATCCATGTGCCCCATGTTGGAACTGGCTGTGGCCTCCAGACCTGCCCAGAGGAAATCCAGGCCTGCCTGAAGGGCATGGGGCCATATCCTTATGATCATTGTGCTACCACTCCCCACAGCTGTGCACACAGTGGACACGCAGGAAATGCTTGCTGCATTGAACCTGTTCCTGCCTTTTCTTGCAGCGATTGCTAACAGAGGAAATAGCTCCCATTTCAGTCACTCCCAGGATGACGGCTGCAGGTGCACAATGTGAGATGCTGGCTCCAAGCCCTGAGCTGAGAACTGTCCTGGGAAGATAAAGTTAGGCTCTCTTTACTTCGTTCAGTCAAGAGGCATTTATTGAGCACCTACTGTGTACCAGGCACTGGGCACCTGTCACTCAGTAAACTAGGCACCTACCCTTGTGGAGCTCTTGTGTGAGAAAATAGAGAATATGTGATCTTTTAGAAGGTGATAAGTGCTAGGGGAAAAAAAATTGAAGCAGGTAAGGGGAATTGGGAGTGTCAGAACAGGAAATGTTCTGGTTTCAGTTTAAGTGGGATGGCCATGTAAGTGAAGACAAGGAGGTGAAAAAGGCATCTGTGAGGTTATGGGGGGGGAGAGCAGGGAGGGCAGAGGGGAACAGGCTGTGCAAAGGTCCTGACGTACGAGCCTGCCCAGTGGGCAGGAGCTGAGTCAGCCAGGTGAAGGGGAGCCTCAAGCATCTCAGGAGATGTGGGCTTGAGCTGCATTGTCCAGCACAGTGGCCTCTAGCCACGTGTGGCTCTCAAACTCTTGAAATGTACCTAGTCCAAACTGAGACGCGCCATGTGACCAAATGATGTGCCGTATTTCAAAGACTTTGAATGAAAACAAGAAGGTAAAACTTCTCAATTTTTATACGGAGCCTATGTTGAAATAATAATGTTTTAGAGATACTGCATTTAAAAATATACTGTTAAAATTTTTTTTGCCTGTTCCTTTTTACTTTTTTATTATGGCTACTGGAAAATTTTAAATGCCACACGTGACTCCTATTTCCATTACAGTGCTGGTCATCTATACCTTTCTAAGGACTTTGATTTTATTCTGATTAAAATGGGGAGCTCTTGGAGAGTTTAGAGCAGAGGAGTGACATGGCCTGGCTTTTCGTGAAAGGATCGGTCTGGCTGCTATATTGAGGTTAAATTTAGAAGCTCATGTGTGGGAGCAGGGAGACCAGTCGGGAGGTACTGTAGCTCCTGGGAGGGTGGGGTGCCTTAGCCCAGGGTGCTCTCGATGGAGCTCGTGGTGAGACGTGGCTGGAATCTGAATATATTTTGAAGGTAGAGACTGGAGGATTTCCTGCAGGCATAGACGTGAGATATGAGAGAAAGGAAGGAGTCAAAGATGTCTGTGGATATTTCGGCCTGAGAAACTGGAAGAACAGGGCCGCAATTAACTGAAATAAGAAGGGGCTCCTGGGTGGCTCAGTCGGTTAAGTGTCAGCCTTTGGCTCAGATCATGATCCCAAGGTCTTGGGGCGGAGCCTCACAATAGGCTCCAGGGACCCCGCTTCTTGCTCTTCCTCTGACTGCTGCTCCCCCTGCTGGTGTGCGTGCTCTCTCTGTCAAACAAACAAACAGATAAAACTGAGATAGGAAGACCAGCACAGAGCAGTGGAATATCAGGCTATTGATTGGGGTATCAATTAAATGGTCGTGTGGATGTTGAGGAGGCCATTGGACGTGTAAAGTATGGCACTCAGAGGAGAAGTCTGAGTTAGGGGTGTATACTTGGGAACTGTAATATCTATTTAAATTCAGGACACTAGGGGCGCCTGGATGGCTCAGTCGGTTAAGCATCTGCCTTTGGCTCAGGTAGTGATCCTGGGGTGGTGGGATCAAGTCCCACATTGGGTTCCCCGCTCAGCAGGAAGCCTGCTTCTCCCTCTCCCTCTGTCCCTTCCCTGCTTGTGCTTGCTCTCTCTCTGTCGAATAAATAAATAAAATCTTTTTTTTAAAAAGTAAACAAACAAAAACCAGGAGACCAGAAAAGCTTGCTAAGGAAGTGAGATTATGTTTAGAAAAGACCAGGCGCCAGGGTGGCTGAGTTGGTTAAACGGCAGATTCTTGATTTCCACTCAGGTCATGATCGAAGGGTTGTCAGATCAAACCCAGCATCCAGCTCTGTGATGAGCATGGAGCCTGCTTGATTCTCTCTCCCTCTCCCTCTGCTCACCCCCCCACCCTTGCTCACACTCTCTCTCTCTTAAAAAAAAAAAAAAAAGTCCAAGGACTCAGTTTAAGAATAAGACCGGGGAGGAAAGGTGGAAATCAGCAAAGAAGAAAGGTGAAGAGTCAGATTATGGTCACCATGGGAGCCAATCAGGAACATTGTTTCCAGGAGAAGCAAGTAATCGACTGTATCTAGTGCTTTCTGTAGGTAGAGTTAAGATGAGAACAAGGACTTGATGGTTGGATGTAGGGATGTGCAGGTCAGGAGGAGTTTCTTTGGAATGGTCTGGACGAAAGCCTGACAGCAGTGGGTTTAACGGAGAATGGTGGGAAGGGCTTTGGAGACAGCATCAGCGAGCATGGAAAACTCCAAAAATTTTACCGGAAAAGCAAGGAGAGAGATGAGGCCAGAAGCTCATAGATAATTGGGGCTAAAGAGAGATGATAAATAACGATGGGACAGATAAGAGCAGGTTCGTGTGTTCATGAGAATAACACAGGAGAGAAAGGAAAGTTGATGATGTGGTGGGAAAGGTGCAAAATCTCCGGAGTCATGTTGCCATAGAGATGGGAGGGGGTTCCATGGAGGGCAAGGCGGGGTGCCCTTAGGAGCCTGGGCAGTTCATCTACAGTAGGAGCGGAAAGCCGGTGATCAGGGTGCAGCTGCTGGAGGGGTGGGGGAGGCCTGTTGTGGATGCTCACTTCCAGCTGCTTCATTTCCTTGTGAAGTGGGAAGCATGCCCGTGGGCAGAGAGGCGTTGGAGGTATGTGGAGTGAGCTGAAAATGTAACATGGCTATCCAGGAGAGGATGTGAGAGTGACCGCACTGGGGACATACAGGTGACTGAGGTCCTCGTGATATTATGGGCCTGGCTTTGAAGCCAGAGCGGTGAGCACGGTGATATGTTTCCTTCGGCCACTTTTTGCTGCAGTGGGCCAGGACCAGGGTCAGCGGAGAGCGGACTGACCCAGGGCTGTGCTACCTGCAAACGGGTCGGGGGTGCATTCAAGAGAGCGGTCGTAATGATGCTCATAGAGTGCGTGCGTTTAAACAGCCATTTGAGGAATGCTCACGGTCGCCACTGCAAAAGTGGAATAAATCTGCGCCACCAGCAGCTCGGTGCTGTCTCTGGGAGGACCCTGTTTGCTCTCGCACTGCTCCTAGGTGGCCCCGCAGGAGCCCTGGCTGGGGCACCAGATAAGTCAGGGCTGCCACCTCCTGGCCGGTTGCTGTTACTGCAGACACACCAGGCCCCGCTCTGCGGCTAGCTTCTCGTTGTCCTGGGCTCGGGACTAGTAAAAACGATGACCTGGCCAAAAGCTAGCCCTGGGAGGCCACCACCTCTGCCTTTCCCCCACCCCTCAATCTTCCGTTCTCATTCTCAATAGCAAGCAAAATAATGCCTACGAAGGGATGCTCTTTTCCTGGGAAAGGTTTCCGTTTTAGCAGACAACTGTGAGTATCAAAAGCCCCCAAGAAGCAGAGGAATGAAATAGTCTGTGAATTTCAAGGGTCTTTGGAAAACCAATGCAGGAAATATTTGAAATGCAAGGGTTTGCACTGTGACCATCCCCACTCCACCTCCCCCACCACCGCCCACCCCCCGCCACGGCAACCACACATATACTACTTGCAGATCCGGCACTACACTCAGAGTAATCTCGAGCGTGAGTTTTATGTTCTTGGATCAGAATCCATATTATGTGTTTACTGAGACACCATGATGCCCTAGACCCCAAATAATGTACTCAGCACCCTGTGATTTGGTTTCAAAAGCCTTGAATATTCCCCACTCTTCACACGTATTTCCTGTCTTGATTAGAATTTTTACAACTATTCCTTTTAGTATAATAGCACTGAAATCCTTTAAAAATTAAATAAATTATCTGATAGGACTAGACAACATGTCAAGCTTTATTTTCTTACTGTATCAGATTAGTTACCTGGCAGCTGGGCCCAGAAGGAATGGAGCCGCAAGTGGGCAAGCATTTATCAGTTGATTTTAATTTTTATCGAAATAATACCTGAATATAAGTTCAAATAGTTAGAAAGGCTTATGCTGAAAAACAGCAAATATCTGATCTGCCTTTTCTTACCTCCTACCCTTGTACTCGTGGAAAATTACCTGTGTCTTTTTTTGGCAGTCTTTCTTAGCATTCATCTCCATGGTTCTGAATAATACATTTATATTGTGTTTCTCAATTTATCAGTTTTAGATATTGCTGATTCATTTCCCTCTCCTCAGATAATGATATAAAGATTTTTGGCTACATTTCTTTGACAAAACATAGTTCATTGCTGACGTACAATCCTTTGTTTTTCCTGAAATTAATAATTGCCTTATTTTTTGTATTTGCCTGGTTTTCTGTGTACCCCAACTACTTTACTGAATTTTTGCCACACGCTAACTGATAATATCGCAAAGGCACTGCTTCTCATTTTTTTCTTGTAGTCCTCTGTATTAGTATTCTCCAGAGAAACAGAATAGAATGTGTATATATATGTATAGGGGGAGAGAGAGTGAGAAATTTCATTTTTAGGAATTGGCTCATATGATTGTGGAGACTGGCAAATCCAAAATCGGTAGGGTGGGCTGGCAGGCCAGACTCAGAAGGGCTGCAGCTCAAGTCTGAACGCAGTCTGGATGTAGAATTCCCTCTCGCTCAAAGGACATCATTCTTTTTTCTCTTAAAGCGTACAACTGATTGGATGAGACCCACCTATATTACATAGGGTAATATGCTTGACTCAAAGTCTGTTCATTGAAACATTAATCTCACCCGAAAAATACCTCCTTAGCAGTGTCCAGACAACATCCAAATATCAAGGATCTTGGACTAGCCAAGATGACACATTAAAATTAACCAGCACCAAAAAAACCCCAAAAAATAAAAAACCAAACACAAAAATAAAATTTAACCCTCAGGGCGCCTGGGTTGGTTAAGTGTCTGCCTTCCGCTCAGGTCATGATCCCAAGGTGTTGGGATCGAGCCCTGAGTCAGGCTCCCTGCTCAGTGGAGACCCTGCTTCTCTCTCTCCCTCTGCCTGCTGCTCTGCTTACTTGTGCTCTCTCTCTCTCTGTCAGATAAATGAATTTTAAAAATCTAAAAAAAAAAAAAATATATATATATATATGTATGTGTATGTATGTACGTATATATATCCCTCACACTTTCTTTCCCAGAATCCTCTGTTCATGAATATAGTCTCTGCTCATAATTATGGCGTTCTGCAAACCTGCCCCAGTGGACTTTTCTTCATTGTTCTCCTGGAATCCTTTCTCATCCAGTTACCCCTATTTGGGGGGAACATATCCTTCAGTAGCTTATGGTGCACCAGAAGTAAAAGTTTGAAGTCACCGAATGTTTAAAACATTTTTTTTAAGATTTTATTTATTTATTTGAGAGAGAGAACAAGTAAGAGAAAGCATGAGAGGGGAGAAGATCAGAGAGAGAAGCAGACACCCCGCAGAGCTGGGAGCCGGATGCAGGACTTGATCCCAGGATTCCGGGGTCATGACCTGAGCTCAAGGCAGTCACTTAACCAACTGAGCCACCCAGGCGCCCCTGTTTAAAACATTTTTATTCTTCTCTCACTTTTGACTGATACGGCTTTCTCGAAAATACTGGGTTGGAGATGCTTTTCTCTTAGAATTTTGGAGGCCTTCCTCAATCATCTGCTGATTTTCCAGAGTTGGTACTTTTGAACAATGCAGTAAAATTCTGATTTACCTACATTTTCTCTCTGGAAGTGTAAAAATTCTTTCTCTTGACTCCCAGGGTCCTGAGTTTTTGCGGTGACGTGCCAGGGTAGGCCTTGTTCACTCACCTTGCTGAGCACTCAGCAAAACTTTCAGTCCGGAGTCCCGTGCCCTCCAGTGCTGGCTGGAAACATTTCTTATGTTACGTTGTTTTTTTCCCCTCTCTTTACTTTCAGTTATTTCTTTTTCTGGTAGCTTCTAATTTTAGTTGGGTTGATTTTCTAATCTGACCCTGTAAACTTCTTTCCTACTTTTGTTCTCTTTCACTTTTTTTTTTTTTTTAAAGATTTTATTTATTTGACAGACAGAGAAAGAGAGAGAGAGAGAATACAAGCAAGGGGAACGGCAGGCAGAGGGAGAAGGAGAAGCAGGCTCCCTGCAGAGCAGGGGAAGCCCGATATGGGACTCGATCCCAGGACTCCGGGACCATGACCCGAGCCGAAGGCAGTGGTTTAACCAACTGAGCCACCCAGGTGCCCCTGTTCTCTTTCACTTTTGATTTAACTTTCTGGTTGGTAGGTTTCCCTGATTTCGGTTTCCCAACTTTTTTTTTTTCAGTTTCCTAACTTTTTATGATTTCTTTCATTTGGACTGTTACATTTATAATTTCCCAGAGCCCTTTCTTGCTTTTTAAATTTTTTTTTCTTCTTTTTTTCCCCTGTAACATCTTGGTGGTTTTGTCCTCAGGAACGTCAATGGCATAGTAACAGCATTTCCTGTACTGTCTTTCCTCCGAGGCTTGGCTAGTTGGTTGGTTTTAAATCTCTTTCACGTTGGAGGCTTTTCCCAAATGTGTAATCATCCTTGACTATTCATATTTAAGCATGAGATCACTCTTTTAAAAGCTGATTTGTAGCTCTACACGTATAGGTTAAACCTCTGGGGTGGTAGATTCTCTTTTAGGGGACTGGTCCTTGACCTGTCCTTTTTATGGAATGCCAAACTGTTCGCACTTCATTTTTCTAAGGCTGTTCAATTTCTGCAGAAAAGAAAGGTCATTCATTTCCTACAGCCAGAGTGATGTCCAAACGTAGGCCTCGTTGCTGATCTTCCGAGGGCAGGGTGGGAAAAAAAGGCCAAGGTCCCCACAGTTAATTTGCAGACTTTTATTTAATCGAGCTAATTTCAGCCTGGTGCTCACTTCAACCTTCCCTTATTCTTTATGACCCCAAATGGCCAATGTCTCCAAATCCAAAGCCTTGGTTATTCAGATTCCCAAGAGAACAAATCTCAGCTCTCGTATTGGCTGGGGAGACATTATTATCTCACGAGTGGATTAAGGAAAACAACTCAACTGCCCAGTACTGGAACATTCCACCAATGCTTTTGACTCACTCAAGCCTGGCCTTCCTTAATCCCTGGGGTCTCCAGGCACTAACTAAGCCTGTGAGTCAGTTGGCTTTCTTTTTTCTTCCACATTCACCTCCATTTAAGTTAGAATGTTGCCCCCTCCCCCCCTTTTTTTTTTAAGATTTTATTTCTTTATTTGACAGAGAGAGACAGTGAGAGAGGGACCACAAGCAGGGGGAGTGGCAGAGGGAGAAAGCAGGCTTCCTGCCAAGCAGGGAGCCTGATGCGGGCCTCGATCCCAGGACCCTGGGATCATGGCCTGGGCTGACGTCAGATGCTTAACCAACTGAGGCACCCAGGCACCCCAGAAGTGACTTTAAATGCTCATTCACAACTACTGACAGGTGGCAGGGGCAGAGGGACAGGGCTGGAGTTGTTGTAAGACCTCTAGTGGTGTCCATGTTCCATGTTGCCTGGTGAGGAGCTAATGGCTGAGAGTCTCAGCTTCTCCATCTATGAAATGACACAAATACTCACCTTGACTATCTTAAAAGATTGTTGTCAAATCAAGTGTGATCATTCGGATCCAAATGTTTCCCTAACTGTACACTACATTGATATATTCAAGGATAAGTTCATGGAATTTGCCAGAAACTTGGCTACGTTTTCTGTGGAATGTGAAATTAAATGCAGTACATTCCATGATCTTATGACACTTAGAATTTAGTAACTGTTCTTTAGAGAAGAGGGAAAAACAACAAAGACAAAAATCTGGCTTTTTTTTTTTTTCTTTTAGTACTGGAATTTACATCTCAACTTTGAAATAATTCCGTGCATGTTTTTCTGATCCATGTCTGCTGCCATTGGTTCTATTCTGCTTTCTTCTTTGTCTGCATTGAGTTACTCCAGCCTTTAAAGAAAGGCTGGGAAAGCTTCAATGTGGTAGAAATGACCCAAATGTCCATTGATAGATAAATATATAAACACAACGTAGTATATGCACACAATAGAATAGGATGCAGCCTTAAAAAGGAAGGAAATTCTGACACCTGCTACAACATGAACCCAGAGGACAGACTCCTACGTGAAATAAGCCAGCCACAAAAGACGAATGCTGCATGATTCCACTTGTCAAATTAATCACAGAGACAGAAAGCAGGATGGTGCTTGCCAGGGCAGAAGGAAAGGAAGTTATTATTTAATGGGTGTATTTTCAGGTTTGCAAGATGTAAAGAGTTTTGGAGATGGATGATGGTGACGGTCGCACAACCTAGTGAATGTATTTAGTGCCACTGAGCTGTACTTCAATGGTTAAAATAGTGAATTTTATGTTATGTGTATTGAGTCACAGTTAAAAAACAGGAAAAATAAAGCAGCTCAAGTGCATGATAGACAACATGTCCAGAAGTAAAATCAGGTGTGCATGGTTCTCTAGAATATATTTTTTAAAGATTTTATTTATTTATTTGACAGAGAGAGAGAACAAGAGAGAGCACGAGCAGGGGGAGTGGCAGGCAAAGGCAGAGGGGGAAGCAGGCTCCCCGCTGAGCAGGGAGGACAACACGGGACTCGGTCCCAGGACCCTGGGATCATGACCTGAGCTGAAAGCAGATGCTCAACTAACTGAGCCACCCAGGTGCCCCCCGTTCTCTAGAATCTTATGTGTCTGCAGCACAGTAGTAAGTGTTCAATACACTTGTGGGGCTTGTGGAATTGCACTGGATCTCTATGTACCAAGTTTTCAAGTGATTTTTTTTTTTTTTAGATTTATTTATTTGAGAGAGAGAGCACCGAGGTGGGGAGGAGTAGAGGGAGAGAGAACCTCAAGCAGACTCCCCGCTGAGCGAGGAGCCCCATGAGGGGACTCGATCTCACAATCCTGAGATCATGACCTGACCTGAGCCGAAATCAAGAGTCAGACACTCAACCCACGAGCCTCCCAGGTACCCCTCAAGTGATTTCAATGAATTGTTCTCACGGTTAGGTTTTCTGAACAAAGTTTGAAGAAATTTCCAGAAAGATGACTGAAATAGATTTCAATAAATAACCAAGTTCCAAATAGCACTCTGGAGAAAAAGGAAGAATTACAGGAACGATCGAAAGGAGAGTCCATTTCAGTTGTGTTGTATTCTTTCCAAATGACAAGAATTTTTGGTAAATGACAGGCCTTCCAGTAGCAAGGACCTTGGGTAATCATCTGGTCCAGACCATGCCTTCAGGCAGGTAAGATATCATCATCCCATTTCGCAGATGAGGCAATCCTGGTGGCCGGAGAGGTAGAGAAACTCGGCTCAGGTCACAAAATGAGGGAAGGAATGGCATCCAGAGCTCAGGGCTCCTGCCTGCCAGGACCGAGCTCGTTTCTGCTCTCACACTGTCTTCTCTAACTCCTCGGGATGTCCGTTTTTTCTACCACATTCTAGAGTCACTATATTAGCCATCCTCATTATTGTGTATAAAGTCTTTGAGTGTCCCAGGCTGCTGCTCTGGGAAAAGGCGGCCGGTTAAAAAGCTTTTCAGAGTTGATATGATGGGTATCTGGAATTGAGTCCCAGATTCAGACTCTAAAGACAGGAATCTGTGTGATGGTGGGCGAATTGGTTGACCTCTGTGACTCTCGGATTCCTCATCTGTTTGAAAACATGCCTGATTCAAAGTGTTTTTGTGAGTCAGTGACATTTGTTTGTGAAGGTATTTCGTATGGTATAAAGAAAATAGTTTTTAGGGGCGCCTGGGTGACTCAGTCGGTTGAACGTCCGATTCTTGATTTCAGCTTCGGTCACGATCTCAGGGTCCTGAGATCAAGCCCCACTAGGGCTCCGTGCTCAGCGGGGAGTCTGCTTGAGATTCTCACTCTCTCTCTGCCCCTCCCCCCCACCCCTGCCCAGCTCTCTCTCTCTCTCAAATAAATAAATAAGTCTTTAAAAAAAAGAAAGAAAGAAATGGTTTTTAAAGTATGGTCCAGGGGCTCCTGGGTGTCTCAGTGGGTTAAAGCCTCTGCCTTTAGCTCAGGTCATGATCTCAGGGTCCTGGGATAGAGTCCCGCATTGGGCTCTCTGCTTGGCGGGGAGCCTACTTCCCCCTCTCTCTCTGCCTGCCTCTCTGCCTACTTGTGATCTCTCTCTCTGTCAAATAAATAAAAAATCTTTAAGAAAGGAAGGAAGGAAGGAAAGAAGGGAGGGAGGGAAGGAGGGAGGGAGGGAGGAAGGAAGGAAGGAAGGAAGGAAGGAAGGAGGAAAGAAAGAAAGAAAGAAAGAAAGAAAGAAAGAAAGAAAGATCGGTCCAATGAGTCTTGGGGGTACCCCAGACCCTTACAGGAGGTTTACAAAATTAAAACTATTTTCATGAATGTATTTCATGATATATTAAAATGTTATTTACCTTTCTTCACTATACCTCACTTCACGTGTGCGATGAGGTTCACAGAGCTTACATGACCTCCGCATGGACTGCAGCAGATTAAATGCAGAAGCAAGATATGAGATGTCCCACTGCTATTAGGTTAGATCTTAGAGATTGGCAAAAATGTTACTGTGACTCATTCTACGAATTTTTGTTTTGAAATTTTTTTTATAAAAGTGGTATTTATGTTAAAATGAAATGTGTTATTACTATTATTTTACATCAATTAACAAATATTTCAAAAAATTTTCAGTTCTGATTTCTAATATGGTAAACATTGACAGATAGAACCACATAATTTTTTTTTTAATTTTATTTATTTATTTGACAGAGGGAGAGAGATCACAAGTAGGCAGAGGGGCAGGCAGAGAGAGGGGGAAGCAGGCTCCCTGCTGAGCAGAGAGCCCGATGCGGGGCTCGATCCCAGGACCCTGAGATCATGACCTGAGCCGAAGGCAGAGGCTTAACCCACTGAGCCACCCAGGCGCCCCCAGATAGAACCACATAAACAAAAGCTTTTTGTGAGGTTTTCATTTCTTTTTTTTTTTTTTAAGATTTTATTTAGTTATTTGACAGAGAGAGACACAGCGAGAGAGGGAACACAAGCAGAGGGAGAGGGAGAGGGAGAAGCAGGCTTCCCGCTGAGCAGGGAGCCCGATGCGGGGCTCGATCCCAGGGCCCTGGGATCATGACCTGAGCTGAAGGCAGACGCTTAATGCCTGAGCCACCCAGGTGCCCTCATTTCTTTCTTTCTTTCTTTTTTTAATTTAAACAATCTGCTATTATGAATTTGAGAGTTTGTTTTTCGTTTTTTCCTTTTTGGGGGGTTGACACTGGGTTCATGGTTGTGACTGCGATATTACATACACTGCTGTCAGTCATCATTTCTATAAGTAAAGCAATTCTCAAGACTTAAAGTATAAATGTTTTCTTAAAGTAAGCTTTGTGCCCAGCATGGGGCTTGAACACACCACCCTGAGATCACGAGTTGCATTCTCTACCGACTGAGCCATCCAGGCACCCCTTAAAGTAAATATTTCTAAATTTCACAATATTTTCCAGAGAATACCGTGACATTCGGGGCTTTCCTCACCTGAACCACCAATTAGGGAACAGTCAACCCTGTCTGTCTTGTCCGCCCAGAGATTTAGAAAGAGAAGAGTAAGTGAGCCTCTTACTTCTCGGAGCAGATGCAGCTCAATCCAATGTAAGATGATGTAGGATGGTCTTTAGAAGTGAAGTATATTATACAGAACTTGGGGAGTTCTCCAAATGAAAACCACAAACGGCTTAAAATTTGAGAAACCCTAAAGGAAAAATCCAAAGTTCAGTTTTACAAAGTGCAGAAATAGAGCTCTGAGACGTCCCTAGATTACCTGCTTGAAGAACTGCATGTGTTGGTTAAGGGTCTGAGGGGGCTGATGCTGATTCTCTGTGTCCTGCGCGTTGACTCGAGAGAATCAGCATTTTCTGATTTTAAGGGGTGTCAGACAGGTTCCTTTGGGTGCCCATCTTTAGAAGGATAAATAAAAAGGAGAGTGGTTTATTTTTAAATCTGGGCAAAATTTAGGCTTATCGAGATGGAAGATGTGTTAGTAGATTTTTTTTTTAAGATTTTTTTTTTAAGATTTTATTTATTTATTTGAGAGAGCGAGAAAGAGCGCGCGCAGAGGGAGAGGGAGAAGCAGACTTCCTGCTGAGCAGGGAGCCCGATGCGGGGCTCGATCCCAGGATTCCAAGGTCATGACCTGAGCCAAAAGCAGACGCTTGACCGACTGAACCACCCGGGCGCCCCGTGTTAGTAGATCTTTAATAGGTGCAATTGAAGCACTCAGTTCAAAGGAGTGAAAGTGTAAATGGTATTTGTGGATCGCGTAATTCCGAAGGAAAGGCCGGGAGCTGGCCGTAGGCTTGCCCGAATCCGGGTCTCTCTCCTTGCCCTCCCTTTGTCCATCTCTCTCTGCGTTTTGCTCCCTTGCTGGTTTCGTGGCTCAGATCCTGTCCCGTGACAGGAGAGATATGGCCATAGCAGCGGTCAGGCCAGCTGAAAGGAACACCTCTGACTCGGGAAATTCCAGGGAAGTTCAGACTGTGTAGTTCAGACTGCGTCCCATGCTGGAAGGGACAGAAAGTTCTAGACAACAGTTTCCTTAAAAATGGTGAAGTTAGGAGGCAGGAGGAAGTTGACCTCAGAAAGGGCTGCTGTGTCCGGTGATTGACTCCATGACGAAGGGAATGCCTTTTAACATCGCTGTTCTCTAGTTGATATTTCTCCTTTGGCCAAGATCAGATTACTGATGCCAAGAGATTGGGTACTTCATGATCTTACACAGATTGAGTTACTTAACCCCTGCGTACTTCAGTTGCTCATACTAATATAACTTAATACCGTGTTTCATGAGGCAGTTGTGAGGATTTGTGAGGAAGTGTTTAGAACAGTGCCTGACATACAGTGAAGGTTAAATCCATGGCTTAGGTTACAGGAGAGGGGCCAGACAGTGCGTGGAGCCTGGACCGTCTGTGCAGCTGAGGGAGGCACCGGGAGGATAGACAAGACTTACAGACGCTGGAAAAGTTCGTTCCTCTAGTGTAGCGGGGTGTCTGAAGTCCATGAATTGGAAACCACAGGTGGTATCGTCCATCTAGGCAAGCACCTCAGCATTGAAGGGCTGGCATATTTGTCCGGAAGCAGCAGCATGATGCCATGCTCTTGCTGGCACTTTCGAGACATTTGGAAATACAGGGGTAAGCGGTTAGGGTTGACATTGTGACTCGGATGTGTTTCCAGCCTTCAGTGTCTGGGGAAACAGCATGTCCATGGGACAGTCCTGCACAGAGAAGAGCTCCCCTTCCTAAAATGCCTGAAGCACCCCCACAGATATAAGAAACTAGAATGGCCTTAGTAGGCAGGCCCCAGAGTGACAGGGAGGGTAAGAGCGGGGGGACTGAGAAGTCCAAGCTTAGGTGGTCGAGGTCAGTCACCACGCAGCAGGGCCTCTGGGCACCTGCCTTTTTTTTTTTTTTTTTTTGAAGATTTTATTTATTTATTTGAGGAAGACACAGAGAGAGAGTGTGTGTGCGCACACACGTGCATGCACGCAAGGGCGGTGGGGGGCAGAGGGAGAGGGACAAGCAGACTCCCCACTGAGCAGGGAGCCTGATTCTCCTGAGATCATGACCTGAGCCCAAACGAAGAGTTGGACACTCAACTGACTGAGCCACCCAGGCGCCCCTGGGCACCTGACTTTTGGGGCAGGATTCTTGTCTTCAGGAAGGAGGCAGAGACGGAAGAGATAATGCAGAGCTCTGAATACATAGGAGCAGAGACACACTCCAGACCCCGAACGGCACTGGGCAGGTCATGCAGGACCCCGGCCAGCGGGCTTGTCTGAGTTCTGCCCCAGCTCTGCCACCTACGTGCTTGTGAGGTGCTGTGGGGTGTTTTTTTTTTTTTGTTGTTGTTGTTTGATTTTGTTTTTTTGGTGAGTTACTATTTCTGTAAGCCCTGATTAACCCTTCTGTACAGAGGGTATACTTTTTTTTACAGATTTTATTTATTTATTTGACAGAGAGAGAGACATCACAAGTAGGCAGAGAGGCAGGCAGAGGGAGAGGGGGAGGCAGAGCCGGAGGCAGAGGCTTTAACCCACTGAGCCACCCAGGTGGCCTACAGAGGGTATACTAAGAATAGCATCCACCACATTAGGGTGCAGTGAGGACGGAGTTCTTAGCATAGCCTCTGACACGCGTAAGTGTTCAGTCAAGGGAAGTGGCCATGATGGTGGTTGTCTTCAGTAACAATGACAGAGATTCAATGGGGATAGTTGGGGTAAGAAGGTGGGTTGCTGGCCTTGCGAAAGTAGAAGTGTTAAGCAGTGTGGGACATAAGGGCACAGCTCAGTCAGAGTGTGGAGACATTCTTAGTTCCTTGCTGTGTCCGAGCGGGGTTGGTGGTTGGGATGAAGAGGGATGTGATGTTGCAGCCGGGCCCCAGCAGATCGTTGCGGGAGGAGAAGGGCCGTGGAAGCTACCAGCTCCTCCACAAAGGAAATGGCAGCTTAGCTGGGGAGCCAGGACTAACACTCAGGAATAAAGGAATGGTACGTACTTGTACTCTTACAATTATGCAGAACAGTATCTAGGTTCGGTGATGCGTGGAGGGGAAAACAAAAGTCCGAAAGGATGTGACTAAATGTTAACAGTGGGAATCTCCAGGAGATGAGAACACAAATTTTTTTTTAAAGATTTTATTTATTTATTTGTCAGATAGAGAGTGAGAGAGAGATCACAAGTAGGCGGAGAGGCAGGCAGAGGCAGAGGGAGAAACAGGCTCCCCGCCGAGCAAGGAGCCCGATGCGGGATTCGATCCCAGGACCCTGGGATCATGACCTGAGCCGAAGGCAGCCGCTTAACCAACTGAGCCACCCAGGCGTCCCGAGAACACAAATTTTTTAAAAAGATTGTGAATTTAGGGGCACCTGGGTGGCTCAGTGGGTTAAAAGCCTCTGCCTTCGGCTCAGGTCATGATCTCAGGGTCCTGGGATCGAGCCCCGCATCGGGCTCTCTGCTCAGCAGGGAGCCTGCTTCCCCCTATCTCTCTGCCTGCCTCTCTGCCTACTTGTGATCTCTCTCTCTGTCAAATAAAGAAATAAAATCTTTAAAAAAAAAAAAGATTATGAATTTATTTTGTGATTAGAAAAAAATGTTAGTCCTACGTGATCGAAGACAGCCTATAATTCAGTGAAGAGTTCTGGAATACCACAGAAATGAGAAATCACACGTTCTAGACTAGTGTGGGAAGATCCATGAGGAGGCAGCATCTGGTGGGTTCCTGACGGATGGATAGGATTTAGACATGCATGGGAGACGACACTCTAGAAAGGAGACCTAAGCGAGTGGATAGTCACGACAAGTGTGTCAGTTACCAGTTTATTTCCTTTCAGGTCTAAAATCCGATCTTGGCCCTGCTTTGTGATTCTGGAGCTGGACGGTGTAGACCTTTCTCTCTTGCCAGTTGGCACAGCGCTTGGCTCTGTCCTGCTACAGTGTGTCTGGGGGTGTTGAAAAGAACTCCCTGATCCAGGAGGGACTACAAGGAGCAGATCGAGATTAGTCAGATAAAGCACAAGAAAATTTTTCAGGGGTCTCAACATCTAGGCAGAAGAGAAATTCATTCATGAACTGAAAGACTAGTAAGAAATCTTCTTACCATTGCCAAAGATCACTTAGCAACTGCATGACAGAGCCATGAGTCTTCCCAAGGCTTTTGCCTTCTGGCCTGCTCATCCCTCCCTCCACAGCCTGTCTTCCATGGTCAGGACCCTCCTGACAGGCACCTACCTACTTCTCCGAACGCTGAGCACACTGCACTTTTCACACTACTTCGCCTTTGCCCACAGTACTGCCACTGCCTGGAACACCGTCTTCCATTTTTGATGCCTTGACAAATATCTGTTTGTCCTTCAAGAGGCTGCTGGGGCATCACGATGCACATCACCGTGGTGAAAGACGTTTCCCCAGATTATCCTCCCTCCAGCTTCATACCTTCCCCTTCCACATTTCTTTTAGACTGCCTTGATTCCGTGCATAAGTTATCTTAGGCTTATTTAGTGTCTTTGTTCATCTTTCCCGCCATGAAACTTCGTGCTTTAATTCTTTAGATCTCCAGAGCCTCACAGGCAGCCTGGAACATAGCATGTGGACTGAACTGACTTGGGAGGATGGTGTTATTTGAGGGGATTGAAGACTCAGAATTAGTGTGTTGGCGGGGAGGGGCATTGGTAGGTGTAGAATAGCATTTTATAGTATTTCTGGTTTAGGAATGTTGGCCATCCAATATCTATTCCAGTAGGTTCCATCAGCATAGTATTTCTCCACTTCTGCCTGTCTCTGTTCTCTCTCATACGCAGGCAGGGGTAAGTGGTAGGTGAATTAGAATCTACTGTTCAATTAGCCTGCTTTGGGCTCAACCTATGAAATTCTGAGCAGGAAAACAACTACACTTCCTCATGACATTCTTTTTTTTTTTTTTTTTTTTTAAGATATTTATTTATTTGACAGAGAGAGAGAAAGAGAGAGAGAATACAAGCAGGGGGAGTGGGAGAGGGAGAAGCAAGCTTCCTGCTGAGCAGGGAGCCCGGCTCAGGCCTTGATCCCAGGACCTTGGGACCATGACCTGAGCTGAAGGCAGGTGCTTGAAGACTGAGCCACCCAGGCACCGCCCTCATGAAGTTCTTTTTTCAATGTCCATTTTAGTTAACATCCCCTCTTAACATAAAGGAGGGGAAAGTTCAGAGGTGAACAATAGAATATCCATCACATTGCTGGCATTCTGGGGACACCTGGGCTGGTTAAGTGACTCCTTGGATTCCTCAGATCACTGTTCCCTGGCCCAATCTCTTTGGCCTATCCCAAGCTGAGAGCATCTAGATTTTGATTGGACTTTTGCCAGAGCTCATTAGCATAGTGTACCTTGACCTGGATTAGGGAACTTCAGTTTCTGCGTAGAAAATGACCAGAACCTGCTGGAACCTGAACCAGAGATGATATTTTTATGACACAGTATTGTCTGCATCTCCATGAGAAGTCTGAAGGTAAGGAAGCCAGAAATCCCGAGGAGAGGTCAATGTAAGGAATATGCTAATAGTGACCCCATTCCTATAGGATTTTGGTTCTATTTGGTTCTCTGTAGAAATGAAATTTGAATACATTTGGCCCAAGTTGCTTAAAAAAAAAAAAAAAAAAAAGGAAGTCTTTACAAATTAAGTTTTTTTAATTCTGGAGGAAAACTGAGTTGTTTATTTTCGAAGGGCTGCAAACAGTCTTTCCTATGTTTTGTTCTTACCTTTCAGGGAAATACTAAATTAACGTTTGTTCATTTGGCAACAATTTATAGCCGAGAAAATAAAAAATGAAATCTTTGTGCAGCAAGATTTTTTTATTTCCCTCCCTTAATTTAAAAACGAAAGAATTATGTCTCTGTCGCTTAAAACAATGCTTGGGAATTTTTGAGATGTGACTCTTGTTATTCAAGGTCTTTTTTTAAAAAAAAAAAAAAAGATCAATCCAGAGGTGCCTGGGTGGCTCAGTGGGTTAAAGCCTCTGCCTTCGGCTCAGGTCATGATCTCAGGGTGCTGGAATCGAGCCCCGCATCAGGGTCTCTGCTCAGTGGGGAACCTGCTTCCCCCTCTCTCTCTGCCTGCCTCTCTGCCTGCTTGTGATCTCTCTCTGTCAAATAAATAAATAAAATCTTAAAAAAAAAAATCAATCTGTCCCAATGAGCTATAACAAGTTTTAGACCATCCGAGTTACTGTTGGTAATGCTCAGAGAGGTACCCCCATAAAGCTGCTCCCGTCAGGTCGCCACGCGATCTCCGTGTCTCGTAGACTTGGAATCGAAATCTGAATTCAAGTCAGTCTGTAGCAGCATTTCTTCAGCAACTCAGTGTTTATTTCCCAAACATAGAATCTGATTTAGAACTCCTGGGGATTTAACCTTGCACGGCGGTGTTTGAAACAAGGCTGATGGACTTCATGCTCTTTGAATCTTTGACCACTAGGTTGTGAGTGAGTGTGGTTGGGGGATAAGGGGCGAAGGGACCCCTATTAGCTTCTTGTCTAAGGGTCATACGTTCAGGTCAGCAGTCTTCTATATTCATATACTCGCCCTCAGGTCTCAGTGACTGACAAGTATTAGGGTTAAATAAAGTTAAGTAACTAAGGAACGGAGCCCATGGCACTTCCTCAGCTGGAGACTGTTAAACTAACTCATAGTTCAGGTTTACTATTAAGTTGTTTTATGTAACATCATTATGTCCCTTGTTTTTACAAGAGCCACCAGCAAATGGAGATGTCACGCATACTAACAAGTTCCACTTTGTGTTCTACTAATATGCACATTTCATCTGCAGAATGATTAGTTTTTTCCCTCAGAGTAGAACATTTCCTTTCTTCCTCCCTTTTTCTTTCTTTCTTTCTTCTTCCTTCCTTTTCTTTTTTGGGGGGTAAATCTCCTTTAACCAATTATGATTAGAAACCAGAGTGGTATTTCTCATGGGGGAAGAAATGCAATGTGTACAGACATTTTTGATTCTCTATCATTTACACAATACGATTTAATCAGAGTAAAGTGAGATAGAATCTTCGGTGGGGGTTGGAGGGCAGAGAAGAGGGAGATTTCTATTAGAAAGCCTTGAAGGGTGCTTTGAGTTAAAGTCAAGAAACACTATTTTCATTTTATTTATTAATTTTTTTATTTTATAACATTCTTTTTATTTTATTTTGTTTTTACCATAAAATGTAGTATTTGCTTCACGGATACAGGTCTGCGATTCATCAGTCTTACACAACACCCAGCGCTCCCCACAACACATAACCCTCCCCAGTATCCATCCCCCAGCCTCCCCATCCCTCCCATTCCCCCTCCCCTCCAGCAACCCTCAGTTTGTTTCCTGAGATTAAGAGTCTCTTACGGTTTGTCTCCCTCTCTGGTTTCATCTTGTTTCATTTTTTCCTCTCTTCCCCTGTGATCCTCTGCCTTGAGGAAATAGTATTTTAAGGCAGTAGTTCTCAAACAGTTCTGCCCCCTCCAGGGGACATTTGGCCGCGTAGGGAGACATTTTTGGTTGTCACAACAAACGGATGTGTTGCTACTGACACTTAATGGTCAGAGACTAAGGATGCTGCTAAACATCCTACAGTGCACAAGATAACCTCCCGCAGCAAAAAATTATCAGGTCCTGGGGCGCCTGGGTGGCTCCATCGGTTAAGCGGTTAAGCGTCTGCCTTCAGCTCAGGTCATGACCCCAGGGTCCTGGGATCAAGCCCCGCACGCACGGGGCTCCCTGCTCGGCAGGAAGCCTGCTTCTCCCTCTCCCACTCCCCCTGCTTGTGTTCCCTCTCTCGCTGTCTCTCTCTTTCTCTGTCAAATAAATAAATAAAATCTTTAAAAAAAAATTCCCAGGTCCAAAATGTCAATAATGCCCAGGTTTGAAAGGGAGTCTGATTCGAGGCTATCCACTGATAATATTTGAAGATACAAAGTACACACTAGTTTATTGAGGGGATAAAAATTCATCTCTGCGGCAATTTAGATTTAAAAAATACTTCTAGATACATTTGTTGTGATGTTTCCCACTTGTAACCTGAACCACAGGTTAGCTAATGTACAAAGGTATATCCATGAGAACAATTCCAAGCCAGCTCTCCCTCTTGCCCCAAGGTATATGGAGGACAGTATTCTAACCATTGGCTGCAGGTGACAATGGTCCCCACTCCGGCTTTCCCAACCCGGGCCTAGCAGGGAGAAGAAAGGCGGCTCCAACCCAATGATCATGGTGCTTGTGACTCCCCACGGTCAAGCTTTATTGCCACAAGATCACTAATGATTTCTACATTGTGTTTTTATTTTGTATGTTGGTGCTTGCAAAAATGTCAATGAAACAGGTTTTTCTGGCAGGCGAGTACTGATTTTTATCTCTTTAACGGTCACTATTACTATTATTTATTTTTAGTGTCAGAAAACAGTCTCCAGGTCTAAGCTGCTGAGTCGAGAGCGGATTGATCTGACCGACCGTAGGAACGCCGTTGAGAGGCAAATTCCCCACCACTTCTGCGGGACGTTGGATAGACGGAAACCTACGGGTGAGCTGACCGCCATGGAGCCTGAAGACGTTGATTCCGAGGACAAGGAGATGTTAAGCTGGGATATTAATGATATGAAACTGCCACAGGTATGTACTTACATAGGAATCTGCCTTCAGCATGTGACTCTGAAGCCTTAACTTGCTAAAATCTGGAAGGAAATTGCTGAGGGGCCAAGCTGGGTAAATTCCTCCCCAGCAGAGCTTCGGCTGGGCATCTAACTGAGGAATTTTAAGAGGAGATGCCATGACCTAGACTTTGAGCAGGGCTTTACCCATCAGACACCACCCCCCTTCCATCCCACAACAGTTACACACTGACCCAAAGAAAATGCTGCTTTCCCTTCTCTTTCAGAGTTTGGCTTGGCTCCTGTCGCACCCACCCTAGCTAGCTGGTAGAATAAAGTCCATGATAAGTGGTTTGCCAATAGACTGACTCTTCACAGTGCACAAATTCCCAAAAAGCCTATTTGCCATATAGTAATGGCTTTTTAAAAAAAATTTTTTAAGATTTTATTTATTTATTTGACAGAGAGAGAAAGAGAGAGAGAGAGAGCACGAGCAGGCAGAGCAGCAGGCAGAGGAATAGGGAGAAGCAGGCTCCCCACTGAGTAGGGATTCCCCATGCGGGACTCAGTCGTGGGACTCCAGGATCATGACCTGAGCCAAAGGCAGTCGCTTAACCAACTGAGCCACCCAAGTGCCCCAATATAGTAATGGTTTTAAATTAAATCTGTGACTGGAATGTCCAAATGATAGTGCTCTTAGGGGATAGAGCAGCTCTTCTAGAGCTTTTGTAAGTAATACAGGGTGCATATACACGGGGCTGTTTTCCAGTTACAGAGAGACTTTTGTTTCGTATTTTCTTTACCTTCGTTTTTGGCACTTGATTTTTTAACTCTTAATTTGGTGGAAAATATTGATTGTTTAAAACTGACCTCCCCTGACTCCCTTTTTGGCATTCAAAGGATGTTTTCACTGGAAGTTGTTGGAAAGGGTGTTGGGAAGGCTGAGTGGAGATCACCAGTACCCTTTAATGAAAAGATCAAGCTAGTCTGCCTGATTCTGGGGGACAAGACGTTTGGATTTTACCAAGGCAGGGCAGAAGAAATGAGATCCCACAGTCTCGATTTAAAACCATTCCAGATTTCATTCTCATAAGGACTTCCAGATCATTCCAAATTTCACTCTAATGAAGATTTCCTTTTGTCTCTCTTAAATTCCTACCCACGTTACCTCTCAGTAGGTCTTGGAAGAGCTGGAAGACACAAAGTATACCCTGCTTTCCACTCAGTTAAGGTGGTTAAATAAACCAGAGCTGAATCATATAAATATCTATTATAGGGATTTGTCCTTATAGTTGCTCTTTTCTTGTTTGAGAGAGAGCACGAGCAGTAGGGAGGGGCAGAGGGAGAAGCAGACTACCCACTGAGCAGGGCTCGATCCAGGCAGATGCTTAACCCACTGAGCCACCCAGGTGCTCCCGTTATGGTTGTTCTTAATTGGTTTATGATCCTTACTGCTGTTTTAGGGGAAACTTTAAGGTACATTTTAGTTTACCTGGCTCAGGGACGTATATCGCTTCCTATTCCTAATTTCATGATTGCAGCTCACAAGTAGCTGCTGGGTAACCTAAGCATCAAGAGTAGAAGTAAGCAAGGACTTGGAAGATTCACAGTGTTGCCTCCCAGAGCAGGGGTTTTAACGGGGTTTGAGAACCCTCTGAAATGGTGGGTAACACTGTCTACTAACATGCATTTTTTTTTCTGGGCCCGAGGATCCATATCATCCGTCAGATCTGTAGACAAAAGAAAG
>CM052886.1:88525908-88581363 GCA_028534135.1 Potos flavus
ACAAAAATACACAATGCAGTTTTGAAAATGTATCATTTATAGTTAATCAAAAAGTACGATTGCTCCTGGAAATAACTCAGTGCCCTTCAACAAGTGCCTTTGTAAATACCCCAAGGAAATGATTAGAAGTGCAGTGTCCCTTGGGGCACCTGGGTGGCTCGGTTAGTTAGGCCTCTGACTCTTGGTTTGGGCTGGGGTGGTGATCTCAGGGTTGTGAGATCGAGCCCTGCGTCCAGCCGCGTGAGAGACTGCGCTGGGTGTGGAGCCTGCTTAATTAAGATTCTCTGTCTGCCCCCCCCCCACCCCGCCACTTGCTCATGCGTACTCACTCTCTCTCTCTCTCTCAAAAAAAGTGCCATGTCGCTTTAATATTTTCTAAGCAGAGACAACACCATCCTGATCTGGGTTTATGCTGGCTCTGGAATCATATCAAGAACCAGTTGAGGTGAAAAATAAAAGGGTCTCGGAAAGATTTCCAACCTGATTAGGTTGTATATTTTGTGAGTATTTTGAGGCCAAGTGGTTGTCCTGTGGAAGCCAGGGTATGGAGACAAAACCCTGGCTTGGAATTCCAGTTCTGCCTCTTTTTAATCTGGAAAGCCTTAGGGAGTGGTTTACCTTTACTGAGACTCCCTTTCCTCTTCCGAAAATGAGGCAGTTGCACTCACCAGTCTAGGATTCTGACACCTGAGATTAGGAAGGCAGCCTGCCTTCCAGAACTATCAGCCTAGTGCTAACACAGTACCTGGCATTTTTTTTTTTTTTTTAAAGATTTTATTTATTTGACAGAGAGAGAGAGATCACAAGTAGGCAGAGAGGCAGGCAGAGAGAGAGGGGGAAGCAGGCTCCCTGCTGAGCAGAAAGCCGGATGTGGGGCTCGATCCCAGGACCCTGAGATCATGACCTGAGCTGAAGACAGACGCTTAACCCACTGAGCCACCCAGGCGCCCCAGTACCTGACATATTAACAGCAGCTGATAAATTTGGAATTCGTTAGCGAATGGCTCCACTGCTTAGAATCTGTGTGACTCTAAACAAAACAGTTTTAAGTCTCAGTCACCTCCTTGGTAAAAGGAAAATAATAATTCCTTATGCAATGTCATCTGGAATTTCTGGTTCATATGAATTCCATTTTCAAGTATTCCCTCACCTGGTGTTAATTAGCAGGTCTTGGACTGTCTTCATTATTTTCTGATTACTCAAATGCCTTTAGGTTTTATCCTACGAGACTTTGAAGCAAAATTTGCTTAGCTACATCAGAATTGCCCTTTGTAACAAATATCTGTAATTTATGCATCCAAGCGAATTTCATTCTTCAAAGGAGCTATCCTGGAAGGTTCCCCATTGATTTACTTATTTTCCAAAGTTCTAAGCATTTTGAAAACCTCCCATTTTGGAACTGTTTTCGTATCTAGTCAATAAACCATGTGAAGGAAAAAACGATAATAATTCCTTATGCAAGCTGCTTAGAGTAGTGTTTCCCAAAGTATGTTCTGAAGAGTACAAGTGACGCGGCATTTTTGTAGCTATCGTAAAGAAAGAAAAACGAAGCACTAGGTTCAGCGAAGTTAGACAGATTTCTTTGCGTGGACTCGGAGACTTCCATCCATGTCTGTGTTGGCGGTGCTCCCAAGAGAAGGCTGTGACGGGCACTGTGTCTCTGACTTCTTTTTGACCCTGGAGTCCTCTCTGTGGAGCCCCTCAGGCGATTCGTGTTCCTCAGACTACCTGTTTGGGCACCCAAAAAAATGTGGTTTCAAGGATCAGATGCAATTGCTTGTTATTGTTGTAAATTTCATGCAAGGAATTTAGAGTTTGCTTTTCCTAATTTTGCGTTCTTGCCAGGATGACTACTTCTGCAGTGTGTAGGCAAATTCTGGCAACTTGTAGATCCATTTCTTTCCTGTTCAACCTCTCACATGCTTCAGCTTTCAAGATGGGCCGCTGAATACTGATTGCATGTTCCATTCCCTGAAATTCCATTGCCCCTTATACATCTCAGACATGTCAAGATTTATGGGTTGATTTTTGCCAATAGTGAATGCTGATATCCTCATTAGGACATCAGACATTTCATGGGGCACCTGGGGGGCTCAGTCGGTGAAGCATCTGACTCTTGATTTCGGCTCGGGTCATGATCTTGGGTTGGGAGGTCGAGCCCCATGCTAAGCATGGAACACGCTTGAGATTCTCTTTCTCCTCTTCCTCTGCCCCTCCCCTGGTTGCTTGCTCTCTCTTTCTCTCTCTCAAATAATTTAATTTAATTTAAAAAAAAGACACAAACATTTCTGAGTGATTAGAATGTGCCAGACACTAAGCAGCTCTGGGGATACAGGGGCCATTAAGCTATGCTAAGTTTCACGGAAGGTCTCATGATCTTCTGGACAAATAGAATAAGGTCCACCCGAATGGAGAACCTATGTCATGCAGAAAACTGCTGGAGGTCATTGCAAGAGGAAGTACGTAATTCAACGTGCCTTGGACGTGGGAAGCAAGACAGAGCTTCTGGGAAAGGGCTTTCTCAGAGCAGTGCCTCCTAAAATGTAAAAGGAGGAAGCAAACAAGACCGTCAAGGCAGAGCAGGGCACCAGCGTCCAAAGGCTATTCAGCCTCTCCGTTTGAGGGAGCTTTTGCACAGGCATTCAGCAGGGACAGCAGGGAGATGGGGGAGGCTACTGGCTACTGGCTGGGAAGGTGGTTTGGAAGCAGGCTATCCTAAGAGGATTCAGTTATTTTCTAGGAAAAGGGTAGCATTAGGCTTTTGGGGCCAGATAGCATCATGATTGGATCTGGGGCTCAGAGTCCACTTGCTCTGGCTAAGCCCTCCCTCCCCTCTGTTTGTTTCATGTGGACTTCCTCCTCCTTTCGACTGCATGTTAGATCTTCATAAATCTTCCTTTCACTTGTTTCTGACCCCTCCTCTAGTGTGTGGTCATTTTGACACTCTTTCTCCATAATCCAGCCCCCAGGGAACCAGCCCTGAACCGCAGGCACTCAACTTACTCAAAACTATCATTGATAAAAATCTCTATTCCAGGCCAGTGTGGTACACCAGTTTGCTTTCCCTTTTTATTCCCCCTTCAATCACATTTTCATTTTAAAGGTGCAACTCTAATCGCTTTAGGGTTTGCTTGGCCCGAGCAGCAAATGTCTGGTGGTGTTGGTTTAGTCTTCCCTACATTAAAAATGTTTATTACAAGTTCCCGGAAAGGGTCGCAATCTCATTAATACTGACTGTAACTCTTGATAGCCTTGAATAGCTAAGAAAGTGCTTTTTTTCTTTTTCTTGTTTGAAAATTGGGAAGAGAATTACTTCTTTTTCTTCCTAAGTAGCACCCACTTCGGCCGGGAGCTGAGGGCACCTGCTCGGTTCCTAACGCTGATCAGTCTAAGTACAAGCACAGGGTGTTCCAAAAGCACCACGGCAGGCAAACCCTGAATCATTTGGTTCCTAAGTATGAGTGGTTTTCAGATTAAACCAGGGGTGCCTGGCTGGCTCAGTTGATAAAGCATGCAACTCTTGATCTCAGGGTTATAAGTTCAAGCACCGTGTTGGGCATAGAGCTTACTTTAAAAAAAAAAAAAATCCATGGCCAAAGCCACACTAAGCCATTAACTCACAAAATTCCAAGGTTTAAGTACATTCTTTTATAGAGAAAAGATAAATATACATAGGCTAAACATAAATACCAGTCAACCTAAAACCTGGTGAGTCAACCACAAAGAAGCCATGTGTCCAGTTAGTTAATTCCTGGACAGTGATTTTAGCCAGCAAGTTTGCCTTTGCCTCAAATTTATAAGTGAAGGTGAATCTTTGAGTTTTTTCAGTGAGTTCATGTGGCTAAATGTAATCACAATGAGCCGGAAGGAGTAATCAGATGTGTCTTGATGCTAAAGAGCTAACAGGTAAACCGATTCTGGATTTCTTATCAATTATTATCTGCCTGCATGATTAGGTCACATTGTTGTTGGTCTGACAGGTGCACCTATGACTTTGTCCTCCTTGCCAGTGTTCCCCTTGATCTCAAGGTCATTTGAACTTCCTGGGACAGCTCCATCTATATCAGGCTCCCTTGGTCATTGAATCCCCACTATTGGAGCCAGAATTATTCTGCCCCCCCCCCCCATGCTCCTGGTGTGATGGGGATGGGGACATTACTGCATCAGTGGTAGGAGAAACTCTCTCCTGGGTGCCTGCCAGAAAGTCCTTTGCTTAGCCGAGTAGAGTGGAAGGGAAAGGAAGAAGAGTAGAGAGAGGCAAGCGATGGAGTGTTTGAAAACTGGGGTACCCCGGCCCACCTTAGTGTTGTCTGAGCAAATAAGGACATGTTTGTTTTGAATTTTGACCCTTTAACAAAGGTAGGAAATTGCAGTAGTAGCCCTTATAAGAAGTCACTCTTGAGTTAACACAAAAGCATTTTGTTGAGTTGAATTTCTTCTTTGATAACACGTGGGTTTGGTTTCCAGTTGGCGCAGAAGAGATAAGTTCCTGAAAATATGTATAGAAACCAAAATGCTGGTTGAATTGTTTTTTCTGTGTTCCATAAGTAACATCTCATTTTTTCCCTCTATCTGATTTGCTTAAAGGTGTATCTGTTTGCTCTCCCTGTTTTATTTGGAAACATTTATTTATAAAGAATTAAGCTATTCTTAGCATTAAAGAAAACCTGCAGATAATTGCTTTATATGAGAATGGATTATATGCTAAGGGAAATGCATTTTAATATAATAACATGGTAATGTAGATGTCTTGATACCCTATTTCATAATTTTCATTTTCATCTTATTAGTTTTATTTAATGTATATATTTAATTTTTAAGGGACCCTATTAGAACTTCAGGTAGTTAAGTGAAGCAGAATGAGGAAGGTTGGGTGCTGTAGGATTCCATGGAGTTGCAAAGATTTTGAGTGAGTTAGAGGATTAGGTCTTTTAGTAAAAAAAATTACAGAAGTCATAGAAATGTTAAACCCCCAGTGATGTTACCCATGAGATTATAAAATATAAATTCATTAGATTTACTTGTTGGAAACCTGAAGAATATTCCCTTTAAATTATAAACTTCTTAACCGAAAGTAAAAACAAAGTTACTCATGAAAAGTTAGAAATTAAAATAAACACAAGGTCAGAAAAGAAGAAAACATTTTATGGAGATCTGCTAAACAAGATTAAGAAATTGTTATTCTTTCTTTTTAAATTTTACCTCTCTGGTGCCTTGAATTTACAAGGCTTTCAGAAATCACTGTCATCCATTTGACACCTGGGTTCCTTTGCATTATGGGAATCTGGGTTTTGTCTTAATTTCAATGTCAAACGATGTCAAAGATTCCATTAAGCACCCAAATCAAAAGATTGGGCATAGAGAAGAGCTTGATACGAACACATTTACTCCTAGGAATTTTCTCAAGTTATATGTTGTCAGAATTATTACTGCATTACTAATGGAACTGGAAATGTAGGCTGCCAGTGAAGAAAGAGGCTGCTGGAAGAAAAAAAAAAAAAAGCTTAAAAGATGGTCAAATGTAGGGGCACGTGGCTGGCTCAGAAGTCAGCCTGGCTGGCTTCTTGCAGTCAGAAGAGCATGCAACTCTTAATCTGGGGATCGTGGGTTCGAGCCCCACACTGGGTATAGAGGCTACTAAAAAAAACAAAATAAAACAAAACCCCAAATAAACTTAAAAAAGAAAAAAAGAAAGACAGTAAAATGTAGAAAAGGATTGGGATTGAGCCCTGCATCGGGCTCTCTGCTCAGCAGGGAGCCTGCTTCCCTCTCTCTCTCTCTGCCGCCTCTCTGCCTACTTGTGATCCCTCTCTCTCTCTGTCAAATAAATAAATAAAATCTTTAAAAAAAAAATTGGGGGAAAAAAAGAGCACGGAGATCATTTCTTCCTCTGAACCTCTGAGACACTCACATACACCTTTCTCTCCTCCTGGTTTGTGGCATTAATGGTGCTGACCAGCCTGCAAGGGCCACTCACTTTGAAAATGAAAATCTCTGCTTTTCTTTGAGTCCGCATGGCCCTTGTCTCCGCTACCCTGACAGCCGTGCTTTGTGTTTGAATTATTTAAATGCCCCCAGTGGATTTTTATAGTCCAAATTGTTAAAGGTCCACATGTCAGCGTTTTAACCCACGTTTTTCTTATTTCAGAAGATAAAATGTGCTTCCTGTGGCCTTTCTGTGACCATAGATGCCCCAAGAGGGCATCACTTAGAGCCTTAGGTCAGAAGGCAGAGAAGAGAAGACAAGGCGGGTGGAGGAAGCAGGAAGGAGGCTACCTGAGGTGAATCTTACCCAACTCAGAATTCCCAGGGAATTGGGAGAGGGAGGGAAAGACCTGGAGCTTGGCCTGGTCTCGCCTGTTTCCCGGAAGCTCTGCTGTAGCTGCCTGATGGACCGGAGGGGACTTTTCCAGACACCACACTCCCTCCTCCATTTCCCTTCTCACCTCACAGCAGTTACAGTGCGGCACACGAAGTGTCCCCCTGAGTCGTTGCTCTGAGAAAGAAGGCTGTGGAGTAAGTTGCACCAATAGAGCTTTTGCTTTAGAGGGGCTTGGACTCCCATCTTGGGTTTGGCTTGGCAAGGTTTAAAGCATGAGGTGACCTCTCTGTGGGTCTTCTCCCTCCTGAAAGCCGGTGGCTCTTACAACCACATTGGCTGCTTGTAGCCCTGGATCTGGTGCTCCAGGCACTGTTTCAAATGCTTTGTGTGGTAACTCATTCAGTCTTCATAACATCCCCGTGAGGTAGGTACTCCTGTGACCTCCATTTTACAGAGCAGGAGAGCAGGAAGTGAAGGCACCCAGAGGGCAAGGAACTTGGTTAAGACTTTGTACCAAGGTCGTCTGCCTCATGCGCCGTGCACTCAACCAGGAGTCAGGAAACTTTCTGTAAAAAGCCAGAGAGTCAATATTTTCTGTTTTATGGGCCATTACAGTCTCTGCTACAATGACGACTCTGCTGTAGTAGTGTCAAGTATGCATAGACAACACTTAAGTGAATGGCTGTATTCTAATAAAACTTTATTTACAAAAAAAAAAAAGAAAAGAAAAGCAATGGGCTGGATTTGACACATGGGCCCTACATTGCAGACCCCAGCTCTTAACTGTTACCAGCACTACCTTTACCTCATTTATGTTTCCTCAGATCCACCTTAGTTTCCACGGTATGCCATTCAAATGGCAACTATCATTATATCAAACTTACAGTTTACAACACACCTGCTCTTTGTGGTACTTTTTTGAAGAATATTTTATCACTATGTCCATTTTGAAGAAGAGCAAAATGAGGCTTCAGAGATAGTCACTTGCCCAGAGTCTCATGTTACAAAGTTCTTTGGCGCATTTTAAACTTGAAATCTAACTCAATAAACACCAACTTCCCCATGCTGCCCTTCCATCCTGTTGATGTTTTCTCTTTTCCTTCTAAAATGCCTTCCCCCACCCCCACCCCTCCATATTCTATGCCTGCTTTCTTGTTGGGGAATCAAAAGGAAGGCACCCTGATCTCTCCTTCTAGACCTTCTAGAATCTTCTCTCTGACCTTCTAGAATCTTCTTGATGAAAAAGGTTCTTCTATCATGCCAGGTCTCTGGAGGCTCTGGGGATGGACACAACCTAAGTTTGAGTATGGAGACTGCTTAATGATTGTCATTCTTGAGAATGAAGCAGGATCTGTTAAATGCAGGATCTATGCACCAAAGGGCCTAAGGAATGGGAGCCTCAACATCAGTGACTAACATTTATTGAGAGCTTATTCCATGCTAGGTGCTGTGCTAAGTATTTTTTATATATTATCATATTCTCAGAACCATACTTGAGGTAGACAGGTCTCATTATCCGTATTCTACAGATGAAGAAACAGAAGCACAGAAAGCCCAATGACAAATGCCATGAGGATTGAGTGTACTGATGATCTTTTTTAAGGAGAGCTTAGATGTTCACATATGGGGAGTAGTGCCAGTACTAGGCAAGAACATAGAACTTTCCAGCCAAAGTAAACTCTTCCTTCCCCCTGCCTTGTTGGAGGCCCATGGATCTAGAAGTAGAGAAAAAGGAAGAAGCTCTCCCCAGAGGAGAAAGTGGCTGTCAGAACCCTCCCAAACCCAGGCTCTCCAGTTTTCCCACTGCTCAGCTCTGGTGACTGCATAAACCCTTCGCGATCCTAATAAGGTAACTAGTGTGGTAGGAGACATCATCTCCCTACCCCGCCACAGTGTTTTCCACTGAGATTGCGTAAGAGCACAGTCATATTCCTTCGCCCTCAAAAATTCTTTGTGAGAAATGGTCAGTAGGTCTTCTCACCAAGGGCTAGAGAAACATCAAAGGGGTAGAACTCAGGGGAAGGGGCGGGCACTGAATGACAGCTCAGCTCATCTTGGTGCGGGGAGCAGACATCCCGGAGACACAGCAGGCCTGTTGATGTCGATGTGCCGCGCTCAGATCCTGCCGTCGAAGTGAAACCCTGGTTGGTCTTTGCCAAAGATGTCCACAGCTCTTGGAGGCCAAAACCACCTTCACATCTATGAACGCTGTGTTGTGTATTTTTTTTTTAAGATTTTATTTATTTATTTGAGAGAGAGAGAGAGAGCACGAGACGGGGAGGGGCAGAGGGAGAAGCAGGCTCTCCGCCGAGCAGGGGGCCCATCCCCGAGCAGGGAGCCCATGGCGGGGCTGGATCCCAGGACTCCGGGATCATGACCTGAGCCGAAGGCAGGCGCTTAACCGACGGAGCCACCCAGGCGCCCCACACGGTCGTGTTTTCTTGCTTAAAATACAGCAATATTCTTCGTGTTTCTATCAGAATGTGAAAAAGACCGACTGGTTCCAGGAATGGCCCGATTCCTACGAGAAGCACATCTACAGCTCGGAGGACAGGAACGCGCAGCGGCACCTGAGCAGCTGGGCCATGCGCAACACCAACAACCACAACTCCCGCATCCTCAAAAAGTCCTGCCTGGGCGTGGTGGTGTGCAGCCGCGACTGCTCGGCCGAGGAGGGCCGCAAGATCTACCTGCGACCCGCCATCTGCGACAAAGCCCGGCAGAAGCAGCAGAGTGAGTGGGGTTAGCGGCACGGCGAGGAAGCGGGGGTTCAGCAGCCTCCTCACCACTGGGTGTCTGCCCTGGGGTTCTCCCCGTGCCCAGAGCATCCTCCAACAGAACCGCTCCCTTGGGTTAAGGCCCCCGACTCAAGTCCAAGGCTTCTGGTCAAAAGCAGAGGCATCACTTAGGGGACTCACATTAGTTCGTCAGCGCACCCCCATAAAGCCCAGGAGAAGGTTGTTGATCACATGTGGCCACTTGACATCTTGGGGAACGGGACCCCCTACCACCACCACCGCCCCAGGAGCTCAGTGAACACTTTGGTCTGGAGTGAGAGCAGTGGGACGAAGTTTGAGATTAGACTCCAGTCCACGCCATTTAGGTCCATGCCATAATCCTGTTCATCGTGTCTCTCGTTATCATGTTCATCGGATTGTGAAACAGACCCATCCAGCATTCCCCTGTGCCTGGCCCACTTCAGACCTCAAGTTATCTCATGTTCTTTCCTTGTAAGCTGTCTTTAAAACTGGCTCTCAGGAAAGGATCTGGTCTCAGTCCTTTACACTTGAATGAAAATTTAGGGGCTGTGCTCTTTCTCTCCTGTGACTTTTCTCCTTGACCCTTAATTCTCATTGTGAAGCGAAAGAATTCTGTCCCCTTCTCTACAAAGAATTTCAAGTCTCAGTAAATACGGAGGGAGGGATTTTCTGCTCAGAAGAGCTCTCCCTTGACCTTCGAGATATCCCAGTCTGTAGGAAACCACTTCCTCTGTCCCTGCGTGAGACCGTCCTGGGAGGCTTTGATGCCCAGGCCTCCTGGGGTCAGAGGTAATGGCCAGTGGAAGGGAGCCCGTGATGCTGCGCCCAGGTCCATTCTCCACCGTTCCTGGAGTTAAGCGCCGACTGCCGGGGCCGCGCAGACTCAGGACTCAGTTGGCAGGTTCACCTGCTTGTGCTCTCTTACAGGGAAACGCTGTCCCAACTGTGACGGGCCCCTGAAGCTCATTCCCTGCCGAGGCCACGGGGGCTTCCCGGTCACCAACTTCTGGAGGCATGACGGACGCTTCATATTCTTCCAGGTTGGATTTGACTTAAAGTTATGAGAGGCCGTTTCTCCTTAATTCAGGAAGTGTGTGCGGAGCACAGGGGGACGTTTCATACAGGAGACAGACAGGGGAATGCGAGCCCGTACCAGCCCCGAGGCACGCCCTGGGCAAGCAGATGTCTGTACCCACACCTCCACAGAGGCGCCAAGGCCCGGAGCCCCAGGAGGGGAGCCGGCGGACTCTGCCTCAGGCTCCTCGGGGGAGGCAGCCTTCAGTTATCTGACCACGCTCAGGCTAGCTCAGTGCTGCGGCGTGTGATTGGCTTCAACAGACCTGAAATGTGGTATGCAGGAGTATTTGGGGGTGTGGTGGTAGGAACAGGATAAAGCCTGGCCTCTGATGGCAGACTGCCTGGGTCTAGGTTGGTGGCGTGCTGGTCAACCCACCCTCCGAAAAGAAAATGTCCCGATTGCTGGCGTGGGCCAGCAACTGTGATCACAGCAGGTGCCACCATGGCTCATCTCCAGCTGCCAGCCAGCTCCCAGAATTCCCAAATGTCCTATAGCTGGCTCTCAGCTCGGCCAGCTCCAGCCTGCTTTGAATCTCGGCTCCCCGCTCAGTCAAGGGGGGAGCAGGCGGAGGAAGTCGCCAGGCTGGTGGAGTCTCCCTGTGCTTTGCTTTCCTACTCTGTAAGCCGGGGCAGTGATAATGGTGGCAGGACTGATGCCGAAGATTCAGTGAGGTCCTGTGTTTGTTGCAGCCTCCTCCACACACCGTAGGAAGCACTTTGTAAGTGTCGCTTGTTACGCTTGTGAGTGTGACTTCGCCAGGTGGGCAAGGGGCACCGTGAACAAAGGCGGGCAGGAAAGCACGTGACGGGCCAAAGAGGTTTATAAAGTCCTGTGCCAGCAGCAGCACCCAGTCGGGCGGCAGGGCACGGGGTAACATGCACGGTGAGGTCCAATCTTGCTGTTTATTTTACCTCCTTGTCTCCTGTAAGTCAAAGGGAGAGCATGATCATCCAAAACCAGAAACCAAATTGGAAGCCGAGACAAGAAGAACGATGAAGAAAGCACACACGGCATCTGCCTCTGTCTCCTCAAAGCTGAAGGAGGGCCCAGAGACAAAGGTAACCCGGGCTCCTGTGTGTTCAAAACATATGGCGACTCCCCACCCCTGCGGTGAGGACAGTACCCTTCCCCGGTCTCTCCCCACCAACAAATGAGGTCAAAACCATCCCACCTGGCTGGTCTGCAGGGCAGCATCCCCCAGAGAGAAAAAGTGGAATCTGGGGTTTTCCTCTTAATTTCTACTATCTTTGTCTCATGCTCTCAGATACTCTTAAACTCCATGTAATTTTAGAAACACCTTCCCCGTTAGTTACAAGGAGAGACTTGGATTAGTACTTAACCGCTGTTTGGCGCTTTATATTTTGGTTCAGAAATGAACCTAAAGTAGTCTAGGCAAATATCAGTCTTGTGTTTCAAAATTTCTTTCCAAAATGGCCATTCTTCCCCTAAATAGATTAGCAGACTCAACCCAGATGAAATAACCAGAAAGTTTCCAAAAACACTGGCCACCTGCGGGGTTGGGGGATGGAGAGGCCACACGTGATGTGAAATCTTTGGCTTTACGGGCATCATATCATAGGTCAGAGGGTTTGTGTGCTTAATAGTGACGCTAATTCCTATATTTTACTACTGCTCCGCACTCCACATTTCTTTTCATGAGGACAGAGATGGAGCCAGTCCATCCCTAGAGGTTCTAAATGTGCCTTATGTAGAAAACAAAATGTCATTTGGGTTTGTTATAGGGACATGTGAGCCCCTGAAATCAAATGGCGAGTTCCTCACCTCTTCTCCCAGCCCTGGGACAAGTTGAAGGGCATTTCTTCCCACTCCCTCTACCTGGTCATAGTCTCTCTACCTCCACCCTCTTGTTACATAAGCAAGCAGATCGCTTAATTCACAACCAGCTTCTTTCCCTACGATGAACTGGAAAGTAGTACACTTCTTTTATCGATAGCAATAAATTTGCTACTTCATTTTCTAGAGGTCCTATTTACGATTCAACAAAATCCCCATGAGCTTGGAGAAAAGGCTCTTGAGAAAAACAGCGACAAAACAACCCTAGTCTCTCAGACTGCAAATGGTGCTAAAAAAGTAGAAAAGTCAAGGACGGAAATGACGTGTGTGTGTGTGTGTGTGTGTGTGTGTGTGTGTGAAAGAGAGAAAGAGAGAGAGACTGGGTGAGCGAGCAAGACAGAGACAGATCCACTGAGAGTTATACTGAGTATAACATAAATCTTTGAAGCTGTAGTTTGATTTTTCTTAAATAGTCTCTTACAAGTTTCTCACAAAGGCAGTTACTGTATCAGATTTGTGTTTGAGGATGAAACGATTTCAACGCACTCACTCTGCGCAGAGTCAGAGGAGTGAGAGTAACTCGGCTCGGACTGGTGAGTAGGCTGTACGGTGGACGAGGGGGCAACCTTGACTTCTGTCAGGCTTCAAGTGCTTGCGGTGAAACCGCGCTGTGCATCTGTGCTTCAAGTATGTAAGGAATAAAGAAAATCGGACAGAGCGCTTATTTGTACAGAGTAACTCTGGATGCCTGTGATCGTCGTGTCAGTTTGCTTAACTTATTAATGTGAGCTTTTCGCTTTCCTTTCTAGTCTCTTCCAGGTGAAACCCAAAGTTGGGGAAGTTTACCTTTAACTTGGTCTTTCCAGGAGGGCGTCCCGTTGCCCGGTAGTTACAGTGGACGTTTAATAGCTAACACTCCCCAGCAGAAGTCTCTGAATGATTGCTTATTCTTCTCCAAGAGCTATTGCTTGGGGGGAACCACTGACCCGGCAGACCCCTCTTCCGCCTTGGGCCCCGCTAAGCTCTATGAGAAATGCAAACTGTCCAGTAGTTGGATCTATAAGAGCGGGGACCTG
The DNA here is from genome assembly GCA_028534135.1 of Potos flavus. Lineage (NCBI taxonomy): Eukaryota > Metazoa > Chordata > Mammalia > Carnivora > Procyonidae > Potos > Potos flavus. Next base: position 88,538,938 of record CM052886.1, read on the forward strand.
CTTCATCCTGTTTCTGGAGTTTTCTCTGACTACGACGATCGGCAAATGTGGAATAGAGACACTGCCTTGGGGAGACATTCTCTTAATGACAACTGTTGTCCCAGTTATCCTTTCCCTCTGACCAGCTGGCCTTATGACTTCTCCCCTTCCCAGGGCTCCGCAGAACCCTTTCCCCAGCAGATTCCAATGGAACCGCCTGCGGCCGAAAGTAGCTGTCGCCCATCATGGCCAAATCCAGGGGGTGAGCTTTATGAAGAGAGGGTGCATGTGGATTTTAACAGCTGCTACCCTTCCTCCACATGCCACTCACCTCAAAAGGAAGACCCCTTTCTCCTTACCTACGCCTCCCATCCCCACCATCAATACTCACTGGCAGGCAAGAGCAGCAAGTGGGATTTTGATGAAGACATGAGGGGCGTGGGTTTGGATCACTACAGCAATGAGATGCTTCTAAACCTCTGTCCTTTAAGATGATCCAAATCGAGAACCTTGTATGCTATCAGCAGGAATGTAATTTAGTGCAGACACTCTGGAAAACAGCATGGAGGTTCCTTAGAAAATTCAAAGTAGAACTACCTGCAGTCCCATGGTCTTTGCAGCAGCATTCACAATAGCCAAAGTATGGAAACTGCCTAAGTGTCCATCAACAGAGGAATGGATAAAGAAAATATGGTGTGTGGTGTGTATTTATATATATACACACACACATATGCAATGGACTATTACTCCGCCTCACAAAAGCGAGGAAATCCTACCATTTGCAACAACATGGATGGACCTTGAGGGCATTATGCTAAATGAAATAAATCAGACAGAAAAAGACAAATACTGTGATCTCGCATGTGGAAACTAAAAAACCCAGACTCAAAAACAGATCAGATTGGGGTTGCCAGAGATGGGGGGCGGGAGCAGGAGTCTTGGTAAGGCATTGGGTGAAGGCAATCAAAAGATACCAACTTCCAGTTTTAAGATAAATTAAGTTCTTGGAGATGTAACGTACAACATGATGACTCTGGTTAGCAATATTGTATTGCATGTTGGAAAGTTGCTGAGAGAGTAGATCTTAGATGTTCTTACAACAAGGGGAAAAAATGTAACTATGTGAAGCAATGGATAGTAACTTATTGTGGTAAAAAATTTGGCAGTAAATAACTATATCAGGTCATTATGTTGTACATCTTAAACTTATACAATGTTATATGTTAATTATATCAATAAAACTGGAAGAAAAAAAAGATGACCTAGATTTTTTACAACCATTCAAAAAAAGTGTTTCAGGAAGTGGCTGAAAGAATTTCTTTGGGAAAGAGTTTTCAGAACATAACCACAGGTAAATCGAAACCATGGCAACAAGCGGAAGGCAAGACTAACTCACCCAAGTAATTTGGGTCCTCTATTCCATTCCTCCCATCCTTAGTGAGGAATAGACACTTGTCTGGTCTGTGGCGAGAAACGTCCTCTGCTTTTTCTGCCCCCCCCCCTCAGCATTATTTGGGGCCCTCAGCATCTCCACTGCAGTATCTGTTACATTGTCCTTGGATCCTATCAAACAGCAGAGATAAGAAAAGCCCACCTACCTAGGATCTCACCTCTGCCTTCTGGGAAGCGGAAGCTGACGCAACAGGGATAAAGGGTAAGAGAGCTTCAGAGGTGTAGAAAGATGAAGATCCTATCACTGAGGGATTTAATGCATTGCCTAGTGTTAAACATGTGGGATTCATTCGTGAACTCTCTGCTTTCTGGTTGATTCTAAGACTTGTCAAGACAAGGAATATGACCTGATTCCATCTAAGACAAAGACCAGGACTAAATGGCTGCAGGAAGAAAAATCCCCATGGTGCCAAATGGCCTCCTGTTCTTCTCCCTCCTCACTCTTCTTCACCACCTTCCCCTTCCACAAAGGCTTGGACTTCATCCCATTTAACTTTGTTTTTATAGTGCCTACTCAGTGCCAAGTTCCTAATAGGTGCTTGAGAAATGTTAGCTCAGAAAAGTCCTTGTGTAATTAATGCGGCCATGGTTGGCCAGCCATATTTGAATGCCGGTTCTTTGCTAAAGTACTTGACAATAAAAGGTGAGCCTAGACATAAAATCTGGAAAGAACTGTGCAATAAACAAAATTTTCCAAAATTAATTATTTTTCTTTCTATTCGAAGGATAACAAATGCACATAATACAAAATTTGGTTGCCGGTCTCCTCCTCAAGGCAATATTGACTCATTTCTTGTCTATTCTTCTAGAGATAGAGGTATTCTGTGTGTGTGTGTATATATAGTATCATACCAGATTCATTTCTAGCATGGCTTTTGTCATTTTAGGACACAGTCTGGGCATCAGGTCCTTATAAGCATATACGACCTTATAAGCATATAATTGCCTCATTTTTGTTTTAAAGATTTTATTTATTTGAGAGAGCACACAAGTTGGGGGGCAGAGGGAGAGAGAGAAGCAGAAGCAGACTCCCCACTGAATAGGGACCCCCAATGCGGGGCTTGATCCCAGGACCTGGAGATGGTGACCTGAGCCGAAGGCAGATGCTTAACCAACTGAGCCACCCAGGCACCCCAAATTGTCTCATTTTTAATGGTGTAGGATACATTCTATGACTGTATTATAATTAACTTAAATAGTCCCCTATTGGTAGACATTTAGATTGGGTCGAATCTACTTAATTTGTTTTCTAAGTGCATAAAACTTACATGTTCGGTTTAACAGAGTTCTAAAGCAAGTGCTTATGTAAGCACCATTCAGGCCAAGAAATAGAACTTGCTGGCAGTTCAGTAAATCAAGGTTCCCTGATGGGAGTCCCTAATCTCACCCGCTCCTGATCTTAAACCCTTTCTTGCATTCTGAACGTAATTGGCTTTTTATGTTTTTACTACCTCTGCGTGTACTACTAAGCAATAGTTTGGTTTTGCCTTTTGGGGGAAGCTTAAATAGAAGCATACGGGATACTGTAAAAAAGTGTTGAAATATAACTTACATACAGAAGAATGCACAAATCGTAGTCTATACAGCTCAGTAAATTGTCACAAGCACACACCAACCTAGCGATCACCTAGTTAGCATGTAGTCTGCTCAACGTTGTATCCATAAGAATCAGACTGTTTTGTGTAGTTGTGGTTTGTTATTTTCAGTTGTATTAAGTTATTTTTTCGAGTTGATTTAAGTAACCTCTACACCCAACGTGGGGCTCAAATTCACCCTGAGATCAAGAGCCATATGCTCTACCAACAGAGCCAGCCAGGAGCCCCTAAATTTCTTTTTCCACCCAAAATGCCTCTTCTCCACGCTCTAAAACAAGTGGTCTCTGCTTGCTAAAAATTTTGGCTCAAAATTCTGGAAAGTAGAGTGCCATGAAATTCAGTTCTCTGAGATTTCCAGGGTTTTGCCTCCCCTCAACTGCATGGTCCTTGAGTCTATAACCACCAGATCCAAGAGTTTGAACTAAGTTTAAAGGTCACTTGTGCAAATATCTGAACAGACATGAATCTCTCTATTTCCTAAATAAAAGTTTATCCAGCATGTTTTTATTGCTTTGCAGAGAAGAGAAATTCTTTTCTTCAGAGCATAATCACCAAATAAAAACTACAATAGACTTAAAATACACTTTAATGTGCCTTGAATATTGTGATTTTTCCTTGTTTTTCAAAGGGATAATTCTTAATCATTCTTCCTGTTTCACCTCTGAGAACAGGGATGAGGTAGATTAGTGTGTGTGTTCAACTTTTTTTTTTTTGAGATGAAATTGCCCTATAACATTGTATTAGCTTTCCAACACGATGATTTGATATTTGTGTATATTGTGAAATGATCACCACAATAAGTTTTGCCAACACCTATCAACACACATAATTCCAAGCATTTTTTTCTTGTGATGAGAAGTATTAAGATCTGTTCTCTTAGCATTGTGCAAATATATACAGTATTGTTTTCATTGTGTGTGCACGTTTAACTTTAACTGGAATTGCCAAACTGTTTTTACAAAATGGCTATATTATTTTGCATTCTTACCAGTAGCGTATAAGAGTTTCAGTTGCTTCTTGACCCGATCTTTAAATTTTAGCCTTTCTAGTAGGAATATGTAGTGCTATTTCAGTGTGGTCTTTATTATGTTTTTTAAAGATTTTATTTATTTATTTGACAGAGAGAGAGAGATCACAAGTAGGCAGAGAGGCAGGCAGAGAGAGAGGAGGAAGCAGGCTCCCTGCTGAACAGAGCCCGATGCGGGACTCGATCCCAGAACCCTGAGATCATGATCTGAGCCGAAGGCAGAGGCTTTAACCCGCTGAGCCACCCAGGCACCCCTCAGTGTGGTCTTTAAAAAAAAAAAAAAAAAAAATTTGATTTTTCAAAGATTTTATTTATTTATTTGTCAGAAAGAGAGCCCAAGCAGGGGGAGCGGCAGGCAGAGGAAGAAGCAGGTCAGACTCGATCCCAGGACCCTGGGATCATGACATCAGCCGAAGGCAAATGCTTAACTGACTAAGCCACCCAGGCACCCCAATTTATTTATTTACTTTAGAGAGGGGGAGGTGGGGTAGAGGAAGAGGGAGAGAGAAACTCTAAGCAGACTGCGTTCAGTGCAGAACCTGACACGGGGCTCCAGGTCTCGATCTCATGATCCAGAGACCGGGACCCTAGCCAGAACCAAGCATAACCAAGAGTCAGCAACCTAACTGACTGCGCCACCTTGGCGCCCCTCAGTGTGTCTTAATTTGCATTTCCCTTGGTGACTAATGATGCTGAACTTCTTTTGTATGCTTATTTGCCATTTGTTTATCTTTGGTGAAGTGCCTATTCAAAACTTTTTTTTTTTAAGATTTTATTTATTTAAAAAAAAAAAAGATTGTATTTATTTATTTGATAGAGGGCACCCAAATGCACAAGAAAGGGGAGTGGGAGAGGAAGAAGCAGGCTCCCTGCTGGGAGCCTGACGCGGGGGCTTGGTCCCAGGATGCTGGGATCATGACCAGAGCTGAGGGCAGACACTTGATGGACTGAGCCACCCAGGCGCCCCTATTCGAAACTTTTGTCTACTTCTTTATTGGGTTGATTTCCCGATAAAAAGTTGTGGGAGTTACATATTCTGGTTATAATTCTCTTACCAGATATATGTTCTACAGATTTTTTCTTAAATCTTTTGGATAAAAGTCTATAATTAGATATATGTTCTATGCATTTTTATCCCAGCTATTATGTTTTTTCTGATCCAGGGTCACAAAGATTTTCTCCTTTGTTTTCTACTAGAAATTTTATTTCTCAATTCTTACATTTAGGTCAGTGTTCTATTTCTGGGCATGAGGTAAGCGTTGAGCTTCATTTCCTTTCACTCATGGATATGAAATGGTTTCAGCACCATTTGTTGAATCAAAATGTAATTATGATCTTTGGTTAAATGAATATTCAGAATTTCTGCTTTTAAGACTATGTTACAGGTAGATTGTTTGGCATACTATAATTACATTACCTTTCTTAGACAACAGATTGTTTATTCTGGAGTTAATGATTGTCTCATCTCATTGCTTAGTTTGCTATATTACTAACGACAGTTTATCCTTAACGACTGTCCAAGTTATACAAGTACTTTTCTTTATAGTAACTCATAGTTTTCTTTTTCTTTTCTTTTTTTTTTTTAAGATTTTATTTATTTGAGAGAGAGAGAGCACAAGCAGGGGGAGCAGCAGAGGGAGAGGGAAAAGCAGACTCCTGACTGAGCCCAGAGCCCGATGCAGGGCTCGATCCCAGGACCCTGGGATCATGACCTGAGCAAAAGGCAGACACTTAACTATCTGAGCCATCCAGGTACCCCTTAACTCCTAGTTTTCTTAAAGACAGTCCTCCTAGAACCTTCCATCTCTCCTCAACTGTGGACAGACTGCACAGTAATCCTGATGTTTTGCTGTCATATTGTTTCTCTTCAGCATCTTTGGACCCTCTTTCTTCTCCTCTCTGTGGGATTCTACACCTTTCTCATTCTTGGTATAGGTCCTCATTTGGTGGAGCACGCACTCCACTAGTTTCCTATGAAAAGATGGATGGGAGATAACTTTTGAACTCTTGTACATTTGAAGATGTCTTAATTCTGTTTGCATATTTGAAGTTTTAGTTGAGAGTAGAAGTCTAGGTTGGAAGCGATTTTCACTCAAAAATTTGAAGTTACTTCTCCATTGTCTTCTAGCTTTCAATGTTGCTATTGAGAACAGTGGGATGTTGTTTTGATTTCTGGCCCTTTGTGGACTACTTTTTCTTTTTAGAAACTTTTTTTTTTTAAAGATTTTGTTTATTTATTTGATAGAGAAAGAGAGATCACAAGTAGGCAGAGAGGCAGGCAGAGAGAGAGGGGGAAGCAGGCTCCCTGCTGAGCAGAGAGCCTGATGCTGGGCTTGATCCCAGGACCCTGAGATCATGACCTGAGCCGAAGGCAGAGGCTTTAACCCACTGAGCCACCCAGGTGTCCCTCTTTTTAGAAACTTTTAAGATTTTTTTGTTATTTCTGATTATCTGAGATTTCATGGTAATGAGCTTTGATGTGGGTCTTTTTATTTTTTATTTGTTGTGCCATGCACTTACTGAGTTCTGTTCTGGGGCATTTTCTTGTATGTAAAAAGATGATAATTTGGGGGACACCTGCTGGCTCAGCCCATAGAGCATGTGACTCCTGATCTTAGGTTGTAAATTCAAGCCCCACGTTGGGCATGGAGCCTACTTTAAAAAAAAAAAAAAAAAGGATAATAATTTTCTTTTTCTCTTTCTCTTTTTGAAACTTCTTTTAGTTGGGTGTTGTATTCAACAATTTTTCATTGAGCACGTACTCATGTATTCGCCACAGCTACTGTACCAGGCAAAATTGCATCAACTGTGTTTACTGAGCATTGATTGATTACAAGAACCATACCTGGGCCTAGAGAAAGTTACAAGATATAATACTTGATCAAAGGAATCCAAATCTATTGAGGTCAAGATAAAATACAAATAGAAAAATATAAAAGGCAAGTAAAGTGGAAACATAGATCTGAACAGTTATGGTAGCACAAATTTTACTTTTAATATTGTCAGGCTTCATATATGTAATCAGTGAACCTCCTATCGCCTGGCTTAATTCCAGGCTCCTGGAGATGACTTAGAATGGCTCAAACATAAAGAAATGTCAAAGGCTAATCAAAATCCATGATCAAGACTATTATTCTGACTTTGATAAACATATAATAAGAACAAAGTGTCCAGAGTAGAAACTAGTTCTACTGCCTTTGTTTTGTATAAAAACCAAGTCATTATCATTTAGTTCAGGGTGGTGGACCAAATTTATGCCTTTGCCACCTCTTCTTGAGATCTTCCTCAATGTCAATAATGAAGTACAGAAAAAGAATGAACTCCTAAGCCAAGAGACTACAAGGGAGATCGTAAGTGCATAAGAAAGGTCAACACATTCTGAGATGAGAAGTGGATGGAGGGTATACAGACCTATAATGAGGAGGTGTGTTGGAGGAATAGAGATGGGGCTCTGGAAAGGCTGTGGGCTTGTTGTCACCACGCTGAAGAATAGGAATGGGAAGGGTGGTGGCTCCAAAAATAGGGCCAACACTTGAAGGTCTTTCTCCAGATCAGCTGCTACTAGTCAGGCCCTCTCCCAGCAGGCATTCATCCAGACATGTAGCCTAGGGAATAAAGAACTAAAAATAAGCATTAAATTAAGACTCATCTCAAAAGATATTCAATTAAGCATTCTAGGAAGTACTAAGGATCTTAATAGGGTACGTGTTCCCCAGAATAAAATCCCTCATGCTTGCCTTTTAGGGGGCCAAAGTCCAAAGTAAGAACTGGTATTATTTGATCTATATGCTAGAAACTTAAACCCACAGATAAGGAAAGAAAACCCCAGCCCGCTGGGTGGTCCTGCAATGAGCTATTGACATAGACCCAGTACTCTGAACAATCGTCCTTGAGTTCCAACTTTTAAAATTAACCACAGACAAAATACAGAAGACCTCGTAAAAGTTACAGCACACAACATAACTTTTGCAAAGGTAAAGGTGTAGTTGACAGATAGTGAAGGGGGAAAAAAGTGGAGAATTTGGGTAGGGTCCCTTATATCCTTGTGTGGAAGGGAATCACCAAATGCTGACTAACATTGATGCGATAATAAATGCATGGCGGTTTAATGTGTTATTTCAAGCTTATTTACTAGAAGCATTGAAGAATAATCCTAGAACAACATACGATGGAAAGATCATGAAGAGAAAAGGGGGGGGGGGAGGAGTGACCATGCCCCTGAACTAAATTCATTTTGGGGAATCCATAAATCTCTAGACCGGATAAGAATAGGATTTAGAATTCTGAGGATGACCTTAGAAAAACCAAAAACTTGGGGCATCTGGGTGGCTCAGATGGTTGAGAGTCTGCCTTCAGCTTGGGTCATGATCTCCAGATCCTGGGATTGAGCCCCAAGTCAGCATCCCAGTTTAGCAGGGAGTCTGCTTCTCCCTCTCCATCTGCCTCTCCCTTTGCTTGTGCTCTCTCTGTCTCTCTCTCTCTCTCAAATGAATAAATAAAATCTTAAAAAAAAAAAAAAAGAAAAGAAAAAGAAAAACTGAAACCTGATTTAAAGTAGTTGCCTCGGGATGGCTGGATGGCTAAGTCGGTTAAGTCTCTGCCTTCAGCTCAGGTCATGATCCCAGCGTCCTAGGATCGAGTTCCGCATCAGGCTCCTTGCTCGGTGGGGAGCCTGCTTCTCCCTCTACCTGCCGCTCCCCCTGCTTGTGCATGCTCTCTCTCTCTCTCTCTCTCTGACAAATAAGTAAAATCTTTAAAAAAAAAAAATAAAGTAGTTGTCTTTTGGAGGAACTTGGAGGAGGGGCAGGACTTTTTTTTTTTTTTAAGATTTTATTTATTTGACAGAGAGAGACAGTGAGCGAGGGAACACAAGCAGGGGGAGCGGGAGAGGGAGAAACAGGCAGGCTTCCCACTGAGCAGGAAGCCCGCTGAGCAGAGAGCCCGATCCAGGGCTCGATCCCAGGACCCTGAGATCATGACCTGAGCCGAAGGCAGAGGCTTTAACCCACTGAGTCACTCAGGTGCCCCTGGGGAGTACTTTCCTGTTCATTCATAGGTAAGATGTAATGGGGAACTGGGGAGGCTTGAGCTCAGAGACGCAGGTGAGGCGCTATCCCTGGTCAGGTGAGTGGAGAGAATGGGAGTGAGGGCAGTCAGTCAGGGTGTTGCTAGCCCGTACGTGGCCTTGACTCCAGGTGGTACCTTAACAGCCATTGCTTTTCTTTTGTCAGCCAGCCCCTACCGGTAGGACCTCCAGGCTTTGTTGGAGGGTGGAGACGACTTGGTGGCCAAGTGGGTCCTTTTAAGTTCACAGGATGAATGCAAGAGGAAGACCATTCAGAAGTGGGGTGAGGGTGGGGCACCTGGGTGGCTCAGTGGTTTAAGCCTCTGCCTTCGGCTCAGGTCATGATCTCAGGGTCCTGGGATCGAGCCCCGCGTCGGGCTCTCTGCTCAGCGGGGAGCCTGCTTCCCCCTCTCTCTCTGCCTGCCTCTCTGCCTACTTGTGATCTCTGTCAAATAAATAAATAAAATCTTTAATAAAGAAAAAAAAGTAGTGGGGTGAGGGGAAAGCTGGGGGAGATGGAAGCTTAATAACAGTGTATGGTGATTGAGGAAAAAAGGATGGGATGCATTTTAAAACCAGAACAAACTCCCAGACTTTCATTCTGACGTTCCCAACAGAATAATTGTCCAGCTTCTGACCAGAATCCTTCCCTCAAAAGTGGAGCATTATCCTCGGAGGGGAGGAGAAGGCCTCTGGCCCTGGGTGATTTCAGTGGTTTTCAGTGGTTTATTCTCTCCTGCAAATATTTACACAGAGGCTGTGTCCAGAACAGTATTTCCTTGACCAGGAGAGAAGAAACCTGTCCTACATGTTTCTTTCCCTAGCTGTTTTGTGCCCTGCTAAGAAAAAAAAATATTTTGGAAATCTAAGCATCTTTGTTTATGCCTTGGTGGGGGGGAAGGGTTCTTTTCTTTTTTAATCTGACACAGAGAATTTATGTTTCTTTTGTTTTACAATAAAATACAACAATTGGGCAGTAACTTGGAGACCCAGGGTTTGTTGAGCTGATGCACGAGGATGTATAAAGTTCTGGGAGCTCTTGGCCTGTCATGCGCCTGTGTAACTTCGTGCCAGTGATTGCCTTCTTGTGCACACAGCAGGGACGGAGCAAATAGCTTGCATCTGGTTTCCTATCAGCTGAGACTCTTCCTATACCCTGGGCAGATCTTCCAGCGACTGTCCTTTTCCCACCTCTTGGGACCCATTTGGTTTTGCTTTGGTCATAAGAGAGATGGAGACCATCCCTTGGAGGAGCTTAAGTGCACAAATTGTTGAAACCCTGTTCTGAGTTGCGGAAAGTTTTTCATGAAGCCTGGGAAAGAATGCCCGATACTCCGATACTTTTTATTGAGAGGGTTAGAACGTGCCAGACATTGTGCCACATGCGCTATACATTATCTTATTTAACCCTCAAAACAGCGATGTAGACCATTTTCACCGTCTTCATTTCACAAAGAAGAAAACCGGACTCCCAAGACATTAAGCAATTTACAAGGCTACCCAGATAGAGTACAGAGTAAGGATTGGTTAAGAGCATGAGCCCTGGGGGTGGGGGTAGCAGAAGGCGGGGGTGCGGCAGTGGATTGGGAAGAGGCTGATCAAAGAGTACAAATTTGGAATTAGAAGATGAGTAAATTCTGGGAAATCTCATGCACTGCATTGTCATTATAGTTTCAACACCGTATCATATACTTAAGAGTCGCTAAGGGATTAGATCTTAAATGTTCGCACCACAAAAAAAGAAGTAGGAGACATGACGGAGGCATTAGTGGTAACTGGATTGCAGTCTGTAAGTAAGAAATCAACACATTGGATGAAAGGTAGCCTTTTTACCATGTGCCTTTATTCCTCTGGGTGTTTTGAACCATTGAATGTGTTTCCTTTAAAATTCATTTCCAATTCCCTTTTTCATAAGCACCAAATTTTTATCCAGTCCCCCTTGGATCCAGTCTGAGTGGGTCCTCCAGTGGTCAGGAAGCTTCTCACAAGACTTCACTTGTGAGGAACCATTCTCCGCTAACAGGTCTGAATGAGTTACCCTCATATGGTTTTGTGTCTGCATTCTAGCAGGGGCCTTTGTGAGACGGTGATTTGGCCCAGGACCGAAGACCCGCAGGAGGTCTATTTTGGCAGGATGGTGGGGGAATATTCTAGAACAGGTGTGTGCTTTCTGAGTCCATCTCAAACCAGAGTCCATCATTTTGGCCTTGCTTGTTTTAGAGTTAGCAGTTCACATTTATTGAGCAATTACTCTGTGCCAGGTTCTGTTTTAAGGATTGTATCTTCATTTACCCATTTAAAATAGACAGCCACACTATGAAGAGGGTGCTATTATCATCACTTCCCTAAGTGACAAGAGGTTAACTTTTCCAGAGGCGTTTAGTTGATCACTTGGGGGAGTCGGGATTTGAACCCAGGCAGTTCTAGTCCTGATCCTATTCTCTCAAAAACTTGCAATATTTGCCTTGGTCTCCCAGAGCTCAGTGATGCCCCAAAACCAGGGGAAGAAGGAGGACTGGCTAATGGAGTAAGGAGACCGGGCCCTCCCAATAGTTAACCACTGAGAAGAGGGCTTGCAGGGCAAGGCCCAGGAAGGGAAAGTTCATTCTCCATTGGTCAAGAAACACCACACCAGGAAAAGTCCAAATGCTCCCCAAGACCCACGTAACTCGTCTGAAATAGAAAAAGATAAACCAACTGAATTCTGACCCCGCCCAAAAAAATGTTATCAGGGAAATACAAATGATGGGATGAATGTTCACTTCCTTGAAGACTTTTAAATTCGCAAAGGACACGCCACATGATTCCCTTAAATAATAAGCTAAGAGTCACTGTAATAAATGCAGCTTCAATGAAACTTTGCCGAGAAAAGAGAGACGTGTGGGTACCATTCCTAGAGCTTCCTAATATTCCTGAACTGGAAAGTTCAGGGTCAGAATGGCAAGGAGCTCTGCGGAAGGGTCCTGGGGGGCGGTCACCGGGCCCCGAACAAACCAAGGGCTCCCCAAATCGTGAAGCCTGTTCTGAAACTAACCTGGCAGGACTCCGGCTTCCCTGACACCCTGGTGTCACCGAGACATGTGCCCTTCTTCTGGCCTGTGAGGGTAAATGTCACCGTGTTAATATGACAGAGTCACCTCAATTCTATAAAAGTTGTTTGTTTTTTTTTACCATAGTCTAATATTTCTGAAATCAGAATGTGGTGATTTATGTATATATTTCATGTAATAGTGTTTCTTACTGTTTTTTTTAATCTCCCTAATAACCGTCATTAAAGCAGTGGCTCATTTTGCAATAAATATCACCGAGGTCCTAAGAACCTGGGCAAACCCGTCCTCCGGAGCTCCCGGTCCATGTGGGTTCCCACTGGAAGTGCAATCCCAAGTGCCTTCCCCCTCCACCCCCCGCCGTGTCCTGAAGGTCCCTAAGTGCAATGTGATGGGCATCCCCCAGGGAGGCCTCAGGCTCACCTTGGGGGTCCTTCCGTCCTGAAGTGTGACCCACCCGCTGTGTAGCAGTCCCTCCTCCTGCGGTGAGCGGGAGGGGGCCGCTGCAGGACAGCCGGCCACAGCTCCCGGCCCCTTCCTCCGGCTGCCGCTCTGCTCCCTGCTTCTCCGCCCGCTCCCACTGCCCTGGTTCCCCGGGCTGCTGGGCTGCTCTGCCACCGGGGCCTCTGCCCATGTCTCTGCCATCCTTCACGGGCACGTGAGTGCCGGGCAGCAGGGCCCTCCACCCCTGACGCCTTCAGGGTGTGGCGCATCGATGGGCTCTTAGCGACCCTGACACCTGCTCTGGCTTTCCGCCATCTCTCCTCCCATAGAGGAGTCCCTTTCCTCGCACACAGCTTCTCCCAGGGGGATCCCACTGGGGACACGCACTCTCGGCTGGAAGGCCGCTGTGCTGCCCTCCGACCATAGTTTCTCCCGGGTCACAGGACTTGGTGCAGCCTGGCCTTCCCACCCTGATCCTTAGCAGTTGTGATTGGTCCCCTAGGGTCCCCGCTGTTCTTCCCCGCAGCGTCGCTGACGGTAAGCCTCCCCGCCCTAGTCAAGTCTCTCAGCCGTTTCTGAACATGCCTGTGTCCTGGCCGTGGAAGGACTCAAGTTCACTCTCCCTGAGCTCCTGACCCACCTTAAGAGTTCCTCGACTCAGGGAGCAGAAGGAAGATGGGCTGCCGCATAGTCGGTGGGGCAGACTTCAGGACAGACCGCTAAAGGGGCCGACCACCTCTGACACCCAAGCAGGTGAGCCTAAGGCATCCCTGGTTCGCACCTTGCACGCAGTGCCCAGGGACTCAGGGGCTGGGGCTGGGCACTCCCAACATCCAGTGGCATTTACCCAGGCTCCACCATCAGGGCCTGGGGAAGCCCCTTCTGCAATACTTCGAAGTAAGAATTTTAAAATTCTCTGGTGTCCCCAAATTTGGAATGCACCACACACATACACACACCTTTGTGCATCAGTTGTCATTCTGCCTCCATCCACCTGTTTTCTCAGAACAGTTCTGGTTTCTCCTGCTGGATTTCGCTGGTTCCGTGGTAGCAAACGCTGCCAGGGTTCAACCGTGAGATAGAGACCCCTTGCTGTGGGCTGATGTAAAGAATCCCAAGCTTTGGATGTGGAAACGCGCTTGGGTGACCAGAGGTCACAAGGCTGGCTTTGCATGATAGCTTCCTTAGAAATGCTGGACATTCCTCAAAAACCGTCAAAGCCTGCCACAGTTTGCATGACTAAGTGTTTTATTTAGCAAAAAACTCTCCGATGCTCTCTCTGGCTTCTGACTTTGGCCAAGCCTCAACATTACAACAGAGATGAGCGATGGGCAGCTTGCTCTGGGCTACCGACCCTGAAAGATACCGCTGAGGAACTCACGAAATGTGGACCACGAAGATTAAGATCTCCAGACTCGCCTCAAAATAAGGCATGCTTTAGGGAAGCGGCCAGGGTGGTGACAAGGTCAGATGAAAGGAGCCGCTGAAGACTGAGAGTTGAGCTCACCTGGGAATTCTCCTTCACTGCTGATTTGGGATTGTGGCGTCAACACAGCACAGTGGAAAGGACACACGACGAAGAGCCAGAAGATGTTGTAGGCGAGGAACACTGTCTCCTCTACCCTCTCAGGTTCTGTGACTGGGGCCCTGGAAATTAAACCGCCAAAGGACAGACGAACAGGAGGAAAAGGTTGATTTCGCATGCATATGGAGGGCCTCCGAGACATGAAATGAGACCCCAAAGACATGTCAGACCCAAAGGCTTCTACGGAGGACAAATAAATGCGTAGAGAAGTGACAGACATTTTGAAAAGGCTTTCAAGCTTCTGGGGCTGGTACATTGTGGGAAGGTAAATGTAATGGCCGATGAATGTTCCAGAAGTTTTGTTATGTCACTTCCTCTAGGTGCCATCTTGGGACTGCTGAGTCTAGAGTCCTCTCCAGTGGTTCCATCCTTCTGCCCTTCCAGGGACAAGAGAGAGGAGGGGGATCCCTTCACAATGGGAAATCTGTGCCCCGCTTTTAGGCAAATGGGGAGGGTAGAGATTTTTTCCTGTGGTCTATTTCTTGGTTGCGTTCAGCTCAAAACAATTCTTACACCAAAGTGGCATGTTTTGGGGTGACATATTCCAATAACGTTCAATTTCATATAAGTTATCGATGGTCTCTCTCTTGCTAGACCGGAAGCACTCTGAGGGTGAGGACTGTGTCCATCTTGCCCACCGCTGTTATTGCCAGAACCTAGCACAGTGCCTGGTCCATTTATTTGACTACAAATTCACGGACGATTGAGTTTTGAGCTGTTCTGGGCCTCAGTTGCCTTGTCTGTGAAGCCAAGATAATAATCTCGTCTTACCATCACTAGATCTCTTTCTACACTGACGCAGAGGTTCCCAGGGTGGGCATGAGAAGGAGACAGTATAATCTCTTATTTTGAAAGAAAAAAAAAAAGTGTTAAGTGTAAAAATTTCTTTCATCGTTTAAATGGTAGCTCTTCCTTACGTGAATGTTTCCAGGGAAATATGGCAAGCTCTGATGGAAAGCAGATTAAGACACATTGCAGCAAACTCCCCGTGAGACTTTTCTCATTTTGTCCCCTCTTGTGACACGTTTTGCTAGGAGTCTGAAATGTGTGGCTGCACACCTTCTGCTAAGGAAATTGCACCAAGGTGGGGATGGCTAGAGGAGCAGCAAGTGTTGATTTCCCGAGTGCCGCATTCACAAAGGCAGGAAGGATAAGAAGTCAGAAGCCCGTCTTTGCTTAGCTGCAAAATGGAGTTTTTGAAAAATGTGGCACTGCGCTATCCCCCCTGTGTTTTTAGCAGAAGAATGAGAGTGGCAAATCTATGGCTTAGTGGGAAAAAGTTATTCAGGTTGGTGTTGGGTGTCTCGGATCCTAGCCAGGGCACACTCTGCCTTGTCCTTGGGCAAGCTGCGCTTTTCCGGGGCTCAGTTTCCTCCTTTGATCTGAATGTCTGTAAGGCCCCTCTGGGCTCTAACGTTTTTAGGGAGGTAGTATCAGTACTGACTTGGATTAGCCAAATCCAGGTGCTGCTGCCTTAAGGCGTCTCGTCCCATTCCCAGGTGATGCTGGCATCCCCCCCCAACCGAGTCAGCTGGGCTAGCGCCTGCGTCCACTCCCCCAGGGTGGGTGAGGCTGCTTGGCTCATTAAGAGTCCCTGGCCCGGCCTCCCAAGCAACCAAGGACGCAGCTAAGAGATGCGGGGCGTTCTGGGGGGAAGAGCGGAGCCCTGTGGAGGGACTGCGAGAAGGGGGAGTTTTGCTCCCTGTGCAGCAGGTCCAAGGGTTCAGTAGAAAACTGGTGAGTCCATCAGGCGCAGCCTTCCAGGTGTGAGTTTAGCTAGACCAGACAAAACTCAGCTTAGTTCCTTAAAGCTGGAGCTTTCAAGAAGCGCAGACATTCAGCTAGGACCTACAAGGAGTATCCTGGGGCTTAGCGGGGGGGCAGGTTGGGGGCTGGGGAGAGAACTCTGCACACAAGTTGCTTGGAATATAATATCACAGCTTTTCTCTGAAGCGTTGCGATGGGCGGTGCATGCCGGGATATGGGAGAAAGTAGAGCACAGGTGAAACACAACCTCTGAGAGTTCCCCGGAGGCCCGGGGGAACAGATTGTATATAGTTACTGAATTATTCTTTGGCTGGGGAGAATTCTGGGAAGGCCTCCAGGAGGAGGAGTAGAACTCTCGCGGTAGAGCTGGAGGAACTGGGAGAAAGGCATTTCAGCACCAGCAGAGCAGAGGTGCGTGGGCAGAGAGGTGCCTTGGGTGTCCTGGGAGCCAGCCAGAATGCCTCTTGGCTAGCCGAAGGCCCAAGCGAGAGCGAGAGACAATTGGAAAGGTAGGTCATTGCTGAATCTGAGCCTAAAATACCATGTTCATGATTTTGGATTTAGCCTGTACACCACAGTAAAAAATGGCCACCTTAGGTGGTCAGGGGCATGCGTCCTTAGGTTGCACAAGGTACTCCTCTCGGGTTTTATCTTTTTAAAAAATATGGAATGCTTCCCGAATTGGAGTGTCGTTCTCGTGCAGGGCCGTGAGAATCTCTGTGTCATTCCAATTTGAGCATATGCGCTGCCAGAGTGAGTGCCTCTCACTGGGCTTTTCACTTACTTTTATATTCCTTGAGAGAGAGAGAGTGAAAGAGCATGAGCAGGGTAAGAAGCAGAGGGAGAAGCAGACTCCTCACTGGGCAGGGAGCCGGATGTGGGGCTTGATCCCGGGACCCTGGGATCCTGACCTGAGCCGAAGGCAGACGCTTAATGACTGAGCCACCCAGGTGCGTCTCTCTGTGCTTTATTTTTTTTAAATGCAACTACATCTAGGTAGGAGAAAGCACTCCCATTCCCGTGATAGTCTCCTGATAGAGGCCCACCATAGCCTCGGGGGCCAGGCACCGGCTAGGAGCCAGCCTGTCTGGCTGCAAATCCCATTGCTCCCACTCACTGGCAAGTCACAAAATACTGTTGCCTCAGTTTCCTTGGCTGTAAGAAGTGGGGGCGGCGCCTACTACGCAGGGTGGTTGCGAAGATTCACTGAGCCACTCCGTGCTCTCCCCTGGTTCTCCACGCTTTTCAGAAGCCTGTCCCTGGCCCTGGGTGCCTTGTGCTGAGCAGAGAACAGGAGGGGCTTTGGGGAGACGCTCGTGGATGTGGCCGGAGTACTGGTATACCCTCTCTGCGTGGTGTTTGCCAACAGGAGGCTCTATCGGTTGGCGCAGAGCCCTCTGGGCCATGATGGGTGGTGGAGGGAGGGAGTTGAAGATGGGGCTCGCCCTAGCTTTACGCCCTCCTCCTAGGGACTCAGGCCTGGAGGCTCATATTTCTGGGAGAGCCAGAGCAAGGAGACTGGAGGAGGCTGGTGGAAAGCCTCGAGGTAGGCTCCATGCTGCCTGGTGTAATCATTGCTGCTAAACAGCTGGTATTGGGCCGACCCTGTGATAACTGCCTAGTAAAACCCCTTCCGAAACCCCTGAGCTCACAGCCTGCACCCCTCAGAATGGAGACACCGAGCTGGAGTGCTGTTGGTAGAGGCTAGGCAGTTGGCACAGCTGTGGTAGGTGGAACGAGGGCCCTGATGCCTAGGACCTGTGACAGAACGTTAGACGGCCCATCACCTGTGCTGATGTGATGAAAGTAAAGACTTCGAGATGAGGAGACTAGCCTGGATTATCCAGATGGGCCCAATCTAATCACAGGGCTCCTTAAAAGCAGAGAAACTTTGCTAGCTGTGGTTCGAGAGAGAGAGAGAGAGGGAGGCGTGGCTAAGGAAG
This sequence comes from Potos flavus, assembly GCA_028534135.1. NCBI lineage: Eukaryota > Metazoa > Chordata > Mammalia > Carnivora > Procyonidae > Potos > Potos flavus. The sequence continues at coordinate 88,556,842 of CM052886.1, forward strand.
ATGCCTGTCACCTGCTTGGAAAGAGGAGGGGGGCCTTGAGCCAAGAAATGTGGGCGACCCCTAGAAACTGAGAAAAGCAAGGGGATAGGTTCTCCCCTAGAACTTCCAAAAAGGAATACCGCCCTGCAGACACCTTGATTTGAGCTCAGAGAGACCCACATCCCATTCCTACCCTCCAGAGATGCAGGAAACTCCTGGAACCAAGGAAAACAGGGGCACAGAGAGGTTTCAGAGAGTCTAAGTGTTCAGGCCGGAGCAATGGTGAAGGAACTGTAATTGGAGTCAAAGGTCAAACCTAACGTAATACATTTAAGGAAATGTAAGCCGAGTTTTAGCTGGACCTTGATGTGGAGTGAGTTTGACTTCCCTCCCCTGCCCCCCCAGAAAAAGGCTGACCCTTTCTAACTCTCCGACTCTCTAACTACTGCTCAAGACTTCTGGTTAGTTCTCTGTCCTTCAGGATAACTCAAGTGGTTCTCAGTGAGGTGAGGGCAAGGGTAGTTTTTCCTTCAGGAAATATTTAGCGATGTCTGAAGAAATTTTTTGCTGTCACAACTGGGAGGAGGGATTGCTTCTAGCGTCTAGTGAGTAGAGCCCACGGATATTGCTAAACATTCCACAGTGGGCAGGAACTTACCCCTCCCACACACAGCTAAGAATGATTCCGCCATAAGTGTCAACAGTACGAAGTCTGAAAAACCCAGCAGTAGACAAACTGGGAGGAATGGGTTCAAATCCACGTGGCCGATGAGTGAGAGACAACCCTGCTTCTCTGGCTCCTCGCTGAAAGGCAGCCACCCCTCAGCCAGTCCCCTGAGTGCTGCAAGTCTGGTTGGTTCCTCTGCCCACACATAGTACCAACCCCAACTCAGGCAGTAATGACAGGCAGTACCTGGGATAACTAAAAGAAGGTAGTTTCTTTTGGTTTTCTCCCCCAAAGATTTTGTTTGAGAGAGCAAGAGGGCGTGAGAGCTTGAGCAGGGGGAGGGAGAAGCAGATTTCCCACTGAGCAGGGAGCCTGATGCGGGGCTCAATCCCAGGACCCTGGGATCATGACCTGAGCTGAAGGCAGATGCTTAACCCACTGAGCCACCCAGGCATCCCAAGAAGGTAGTTTCAAATCTGAGTAGCCACCAATGGCAATGTCCCTTTGACCATGTCTTTCCAGGAGTGAGCAGAGAATTCCAGGGACTATTTCAGTGATCAGGAGATAGAGCCAGTCTCAGGATAGCCTCTGATTCACCCAGAGCTCTTCTTCCTCTGTATTTCCCCATCATCCTCGCCCATCAAGGTAAACCAGATGGTCGCTGCCTACCTTGGTCTGGCAGAGGGGTAGAACCCACGGTTAAGGTGTAAAGGCTCCGGCCAGGGGAACTGCAATAAGTAGGCTTTGAAATAATTGTCTCATTTCTAGTTTGCAGGGAACTTGACACAATTTACCTGATATAAACAGAGGTCCCCCCACTGTACAAATGAGGAAACAAGGCTTTGAAAGACGATGTTTCTCAAACATGAGGGACTGTGGTTCTAGATGGTGAAACCCCTAGTTACCTGCCCAGATACATCAGGAAAATCTTCCCCAAATTATTCCCCAGGCCAACAGTTAGTATTATGACATCTAGAGTTGAAAACAATTAAGCTCATCCTTTGCTCACACTTTCCATCGCCCCATTTCTCACCGTTGTGATAACCACAATTAGTACCCCTCATCTTCCCCATCCCAAACCCTGCCAGGTGAAAAACTGGCAAGGAGACAGTAAGAACATCTTCCCAGCATACCGGTGTCCCACAGCACATACAGGCAAGGGTGACTGGGGTTCTCCTTACTGAATGGCAGACGTGAGGCGGGCACGTGCAAACAGTGGTTCTCTCTGGTGGCAGCTTTATGGGTAAATGCTAATTTCTTCTTCATGCCTCTCTGTGTTTTCCAAAATGGGTATATTCATTCTATAATCAGGAAAAAAAGAAAAGTTTTGAAACCCACATTTCCTAAGAAATAATACAGGAAAGCTGTGAGTCTAGAACCTACATCTTTTCAAACTGAGCCGGGCTCTGTCACCTTTACTTTTCGGTAACGTTTGCCAAAAAGTTTGGAAAATTCACAGGTGCTCCCAGGGTGCTGTGTCCTTGGAAAATGTAGGACAAAAAAGCAAAGTATTACTGCCTGTCCCAGAAAGATGAGGGAGAGGGCTGTGGCATGCTTCCTCCATGGTGGCTAACCCTAAGGGTCCAACCAAAATGGTGGCCATGTGGGCAACTCTCCTCACACTCAGAGAAGTCTGTTTAATGACAGTCTCAGAAGAGAAGCCTATTCCTTTTTTTTTTTTTTTTTTTTTTTTTTTTTAAGATTTCATATGAGAGAGAGCACGAGTGAGGAGCAGAGCGGAGGGGAGTGGGAGGAGCAGAGGCAGAGGGAGAAGCAGACTCCTCGCCGAGCAGGGACCCTGATGCGGGACTCGATCCCAGGACCCTGGGATCATGACCTGAGCTGAAGGTGGACGCTTAACCAACTGAGCCACCCAGGCGACCAAGCTTTATGATTTTAGAATCTTCTTTCTGGGGGCTCCTACTTTTAGAGCTATCTTCTCCAGCCACCTGAGTGATACTGTGCTTTTAGAGAATCCCATGCAGTAATAGTTTCCATAGACAGAGGGCTGATTACGTGCTGGGGCTTAACATCTGTAGTCTTTTGTTGTCACAGCAGCCCTGCCGGTAGCTGGTCATCATCATCCCTAATTTACAAGTAAGACTCTAGGCGCTAAGTGAGATAACTAGTGCTAGTAAGCGTGGGAGTTCACAACCAAGGCTGTCTCTAACTCCCGAGTCCAGAGTCGTCTTACTGTTTTCAGCTACTTTCTTCTCCCTTCAAGTTCTGAGTTAGGGGAAGGCATTACTCATTCCTGTCTGGGGGGATAAGATCCTTTCTTTCCTGTTCAGTTCCCAGGGATCTAAAGGAATCATGTTTAAGATTTGAAAGATGTATAGATGAGAGCCCCTAGATGTGTAGAAGCCCAGTGTTAATCACTGGCTCTGAATGGTACTCCCCTCTTCCTACCACAGGAGGCTTGAATTGGGGGCACGCAGGCAAGGAACTCCTCCTCCGACACCCTGATAGTAGAGAAGGTCACAGGCCTCCCCTCCACTGCAAGGCTTCCTATGGTGGTCGGACTTGCAATCAGCTTGCATTTATTGAGCATTTACTATGTGTCATGCTCTGAGTTCATGTCCTTTGATCCAGTTTGTGGTCTTTGCGCCACATCGAGGTGCCTGACAGATGGGAATGAGGAAGGATCAAGGCAGGAGGGGGACCTTGGCTTGTACTGTATAGCTCAGGGGAATGTGAGTCATAAGACAAGGGGAGGGTATCACTCAGCAATCATCCACATTAACCTGGGATTGTGGGTTCAGGCTTGCAGCAAGTAGCCATAAGTCAGAGAAATCAGACTGCACTCAGGAACAGACCTGAGGGAAGTAGGAACTGGCATATTGATGCAGGCTTTCCTGCTGTTGGTGATTGCTGGCACCAGGCTCTGCTAGCTGACCGGGGAGGTTGGTGAGCCTTCCGAGGGCAATGAGCATCCACCGGGAGTCCCTCTTCACCCATTGAAGAAGCACCAATGCCATTTTCTTCTCTGCTGTCAGGAGCAAGGGAAATAGCCAGACCAGGACAAATAACTTACATTCCAAGTTAAATCTGATTAAAAGCTGTTAATCAGCTTTAATCAGTGGCCTTATATCTAGAGTGGCAGTGGCTTTGTATCAGAGTGACAATTCATCCTAGTTCGCCCAGTGTAACAAGGCCAATTTATGCTTGTCTCAGCGTAATTAGAAAACACACTCCTCTTTCCACTAAAAACTATTCTGATTTTGCCAATAAAGGGACTATATGGTCACCTCGCTTATACAGCAGGTGTCAACTTATTGCTCCTTTGGCCTCCCCATGATAAAATGGAGGGATTTCCTGTGTTTGAGGAAAGGTTAATCTGCACAGACTTCCATTTGGTGAGAAAGAAGCGGATGCCACTGATGACATTTCCGCCCCATCCATCTTCAGTCTGCTGGGTGTGCATGCCTGTGCGTGCGTGCCCGTGCGTGTGCGTGCTCTTGCACACGGTGTCTGGTGTCAGTCGCCATTCTTTGAACAGTCCCACGCGCTTTTGTGAATCTCAGTTCCACGGCCAAATGCCTATTGGAGTCACAAGAAGGTAGAGATGGGGAAGCTTTGAGTGGATTTAACAGTGACGCACCAAATCTTGCATCGGGCGGTAGACTATGGGAGGCAGGGCTGGGGGCTTCCAGATACAAAGTAGTCCCAAATTGAGCCATTTGCCTGTGAAACAGGGACAGCTTGATCTCTCTTCTACCCCTTCTATCTTTCTTACCCCCGCCGCTTTCCCAGATGACTCATCCCAGGAGCCCTCTCCTATTCTTCCAAAACAGGATATTCTGTTTCCTCAAACAGCCAAGATAAACTGGCCAGATAAAAATGGGCCCAGACAACTGGGATTCCTTGGCTGACATACTGAGAACTTCAGCATGGCAGGAGTCAGAGCTCTGACATCAAGATGGCATTTCATTTTGGATACAGACCTTAATTCTTAGATCCTATCATGTGCAGCTTTGAAGGCCAATCAGCAGAATTTGGGAGTGCTCCTGTTTTCTTGTGACTGTGAAAAACAGTTTTCACTTTTCATGTGAAAAAATGGTGGGACAAGAGTGTCACCTAGTGGCAAAGGCATGCTTTCGTTTCTTTGTTTCAATAAAGCTAATATCAAAAGCCCATAGAAAGTTCCCAGTACTTACTAGGGATTATTGTTACTATTTTAATTGAAATATAGTTGACATACAGTGTCACACTCGTTTCAGGTGTGCAACATAGGTGATTTTTGCAAGTCTATGTGTTATGCTCACCACGAGAATAGCTACCATCTGTCACCATACAATATTATTAGAATACCGTTGTATATCTTTCCCATGCTGTACATTTTATCCCCATGACATTCTGTAACTGGAAACCTAAATGTCACACTGCCTTTCACCCTTTTAGCACATCCCTCTACCTCCTCTCTTCTGGCAACCATCAGTCTATTCTCTGTATTTTCTGCATTTTGTTTGTTTATATATGTTTTGTTTTTTAGATTCTACATATAAGTGAAATCATAAGGTATTTGTTTTTCTCTGTTTGACTTATTTCACTTAGCATAATAACCTTCCATTCATCCATGTTGTTGCACATGGCAAGATCCCATTCCTTTTCATGGCTGGGTAATATTCCACTCTGTGCGTGTGTACATACCATTTCTTTATGCATTCATAAATCAGCAGACACTTGGGTTGTTTCCATAGTTTGGCTATTGTAAATAATGCTACAGTAAACACAGAGGTGCTTGTATCTTTGAATTTGTGTTTTTGTTTTCCTTGGGTAAATACCCAGTGGTGGAATTACAGAATCTTATATTTCTAGTTTTAATTTTTTGAGAAAGCTCCATGCTATCTTCCACAGTGGCTGTACCAATTTACATTCCCACCAAAAGTACACAAGTATTCCTTTTTCTCCATATCCTCATCAACACTTGTTATTTCTTGTCTTTTTTTTTAAGATTTTATTTATTTATTTGACAGAGAGAGAGATCACAAGTAGGCAGAGAGGCAGGCAGAGAGAGAGGGGGAAGCAAGCTCCCTGCTGAGCAGAGAGCCCAATGTGGGACTCGATCCCAGGACCCCGAGATCATGACTTGAGCCGAAGGCAGAGGCTTTAACCCACTGAGCTACCCAGGCGCCCTATTTCTTGTCTTTTTGATTCTAGCCATTCTGAATGGTGTGAGGTGGTATCCCATGATAATTTTGATTTGCATTTCCCTGATGATGAGTTACGTTGAACATCCTTTCTTATGTCTGTTGGCCATTTGTATGTCTTCTTTGGGAAAATGTTCAGGTCCTCTGCCCATTGTCTAATCGGATTATTTGCCTTTTTTGGTATTGAGCTGTAGAAGTTGTTTTTTTTTTTTTTTATATTTTGGATATGAGCCTCTTATTGGATATGTCATTTGCATATTTCCTCTCCCACTCAGTGGGTTGCCTTTTTGTTTTGTTGATGGATTCCTTTGCTATGCAAAAGCTTTTTCGTTTGATATAGTTTCAATAGTTTATTTTTGCTTTTTGTCCCCTTGTCTGAGGAGACATGTCTAGAAAAATATTGCTAAGGCTGATATCAAAGAAATTACTGCCTGTTTTCTTCTAGGATTTTTATGGCTTCATGTCTCACATTGAGGTCTTTAATGTGTTTTGACTTTATTTTTGTATGTGCTGTGACAAAGTGGTCCAGGTTCATTCTTTTGCATGTAGCTGTCCAGTTTTCCCAGCACCATTTATTGAAAAGACTGTTTTTTCTCCCATTGTATATTCTTGCCTCCTTTCTCATAGATTCATTGACCATTAAAGCATTTTTTTTTTTTCTGGGCTCTCTCTTCTGCTTCACTGGTCTATGTGTCTGCTTTTGTGCTGGTACAATATTGTGTTGGTCACTACAGCTTTGTAGTGTATCTTGAAATCTGGAGTTGTGAAACTTTCAGCTTTGTTCTTCTTTCTCAAGATTGCTTTGGCTATTTGGGGTCTTTGGTGGTTCCATATGAATTTTAGGACTATTTGCTTTGGTTCTGTGAAAAATGCTATTGGTATTTTGATTGGGATTGCATTGAATCTGTAGATTGCTTTGGGCGTTACGGACATTTTGACAATATTAAGTCTTCCAATCAATTAGCATGGGATAGCTTTCCATTTGTTTGTATCATCTTCAATTTCTTTCACCAGGGCTTTCTGGTTTTCAGAGTACAGGTCTTTTACCTCCTTGGTTAAGTTTATTCTTAGATATTTTATTCTTCTGGGTACAATTGTAAATGAAATTGTTTTCATAGTTCTTACTTCTGCTACTTCATTATTAGTATATGAAAACGGAACCAATTTCTGTGTATTAATTTTATATCCTGCAAGTTTACTGAATTCATTTATTCTAATAGTTTTGTGGTGGAGTCTAGATTTTCTGTGTATAGTATTGTGTCATCTGCAAATAGTGACAGTTACACTTTTTCCTTGCCAATTTGAATGCCTCTTATTTCTTTTTCTTGTCTGATCGCCATGGCTAGGACTTTCAGTACTATGTTGGATAAAAGTAGTGAGGGTGAACATCTTTGTCTTCTTCCTGATCTTAGAGCAAAAGCTCTCAGTTTTCACTATTGAGTATGATGTTACCTGTGGCCTTTATTATGTTGAGGTGTGTTCCCTCTAAACTTACTTTGTTCAGGGTTTTTATGATGAACAGACGTGAATTTTGTTGGATTCTTTTTCTGCATCTATTGAGATGATCATAGGATTTTCATCCTTGGTTTTGTTGCTGTGGTGTATCACATTGATTGATTTTGTGAATATTCAACTATCTTTGCATGCCCAGAATAAATCCCAATTGATCATGGTGAAAGATACTTTTAATGTGTTGTTGAATGTGGTTTGCTAATATTTTGCTGAGGATTTTTGCATCTATATGCATCAGGGATATTGGCCTGTGATTTTTACTTTTTTTTAGTGTGTTAGTCTGGATTTGGTATTAGGGTAATGTTGGCCTCGTAGAATGCATTTAGAAGCTTTCCTTCTTCTGTTTTTCTTCCATCCTCCCTCACAATAGTTTGAGGAGAATAGGTATTCGCTCTCCTTTAAATGTCTGGTAAAATTCACCTATGGATACATCTGGTCCTGGATTTTTGTTTGTTGGGAGCTTTTGATAACCAATTTGATCTCATTACTAAGAATCAGTCTGTTCTGAATTTTTATTTCTTCTTGATTTAGAATTATAGAAGATTATGTTTCTAGGAACTTATCCATTTCTTCTAGGTTGTTCAATTTGTTGGCATATGATTTTTCAGAGTAGTCTCTACAATCCTTTGTATTTCTGTGGTGTTGGCTGTTACCTCCCCTGTTTCTTTTCAGATTTTGTGTCCTCCCCCTTTTTTTCCTCGAGTCTGGCTAAAGGAGTATTAATTTAGTTTATTTTTCAAAGAACCAGTTCTTGGTTTCATTGATCTTTTCTATGTTTTCAGGTTTTGTTTGTTTTTAGTCTTTATTTTATTTCTGCTATGATCTTTATTATTTCCTTCCTTCTACCAACCTTGGGCTTTGTTTGTACTCCCTTTCCTAGTTCCTTTAAGTGTGAGGTTAAATTGTTTATTTGAAATTTGTCTTGTTTCTTGAGGTAGGCTTGTATTTGCTATAAATTTTCCTCTTAGAACTGCTTTCACTGTGTTCCAAAGATTTTGGACTGTTGTGTTTTCATTTTCACTTTTCATCAGGTATTTTTAAATTTCTTCTTTGATTTCTTTATTGCCTATCGGCTATTTAGTAGCATGCTTTCTGGACGCCACATGTTTGTGCCTTTTTTTCTTGTGAATGATTTCTTTTGATTCATACAGCTATGGTTAGAAAAGATACATGATATGATTTCAGTCTTCTTAAATTTATTGAGACTTGTTTTGTGGCCTAACATATGACCTCTCCCAGTGAATGTTCTGTGAATACTTACAAAAAATGTGTATTTTATTGGTTTTGGATGGAATTTGTGTATATATCTGTTAAGTCCATCTGGTCTACTGTGTCCATTCAAAGATACTGTTTCCTTATTGATTTTCTGCGTGGGTGATCTATTAATAGAAGTAAGTGGAGTGTTAAAGTCCCCTATTATTGTATTATTGTCAATTTCTCTCTTTATGTCTGCTAGTATTTGCTTTATGTATTTAGGTGCTCCAAGGCTGGGTACATAGAAATCTGTATTTTGTCGAATTAATTCCTTTATCATAATGCAATGTCCTTCTTTGTCTCTTGTTACAGTCTTTGTTTTAAAGTCATTTTGTCTGATCTCAGTATTGGTAGTTCAGCTTTTTTTTTTTTTTTTTTGAAACAAAATGTTACATAAGTTTTAAGTGTACAACTTAGTGATTTTACAAGTTTATGATATGCTATGTTCTCTGCAAGTATAGTTACAATCTGTTCCATTACAACACTATTATAATATAATTGACTGTATTCCTTATGCTCTGCTTTTTATTCCTGTGACTTACTCATTCCATAACTCGAGGTCTGAATCTCCCTCTTCCCTTCACCCATTTTGCCCATCCCCCCCACCTCCCTCCTGCCCTGGCTATCATCTGTTTGCTTTCTGTATTTATGGTTCTTTTCTTTTTAAAAGATTATTTATTTGAGAGAGAGCACAAGAGGGAACACAAGCAGGGAGTGGGGGAGAGGGAGAAGCAAGCTCCCTGCCTAGCAGGGAGCCCAGCATGGGGCTCGATCCCAGGACCCCAGAATCATGACCTGAGCCGAAGGCAGACACTGAACGACTGAGCTACCCATGTACCCCTTTTGGTAGTTTTTTGATTACTGATTCAGTTTTGTTACTTGTAATTGGTCTACTCAGATTTTTTATTCTTGGTTTAGTTTTGAAAGATTGCATGTTTCTAAGAATTAATCCATTTCTTGTAGGTTGTCCAATTTGTTGGTATATAATTTTTCATAATCTCATAATCCTTTGTATCTCTGTGGAATCAATTATTACTTTTCTTCTCTCATTTCTGATTTTATTTGTTTGGGTCTGTTTTCTTTTTCTTGTTTGGTCTGGCTAAGGATTTGTCAATTTTGTCTTTTCTATTTTTTAGTATCTATGTTATTTATTTCAGGACTGATCTTTATTATTTCATTTCTACTTATGACCTTTGTTCTTCTTTTCCTAGGACTTTTAGGCATAAAGTTAGATTGTTTAAGATTTATCTTGTTCCTTAAGATAGGGTGGTATTACTGTATACTTCTCTCTTAGAACTGGTTTCTTTGTGTCCCAGAGGTTTTGGACTGTGCATTTTCATTTTCATTTGTCTCCATGTATCTTTTCTTTTTTTTAATTTCTTCTTTGATTGCTTCATTGACTCCTTGGAATTTTAGTGTCATGTTGTCTAGTCTCCATGTGTTTGTGTTTTTTTCTGTTTTTTTTTTCTTGTGATTTCTAGTTTCATACTCTTTTGGTCAGAAAAGATGGATATGATTTCAATCTTCTAAATTTATTGAGGCTTTTTTTATGGCCCACTATGTGATCTATTCTAGAGTATGTTCCATGTGTACTTGAAAAGAATGTGTATTCTGTTGGTTTTGGATAGAATGTTCTGTATGTATCTGTTAATCTGGTCCAATGTGCCATTCAAAGACACTCTTTACTTATTAATTTGCTATCAGGATGCTCTATTCATTGATGTAAGTAGAGTGTTAAAGTCCCCTACTGTTATTGTCTTACTGTCACTTTCTCTATTAATGTCCATTAATATTTGCTTCATGTATTTAGGTGTTCCGGTGTTGGGTGAATAGATATTTACAATTGTTGTATCTTCTTGTTGGATTGATCCCTTTATGTAATGTCCTCCTTTGTCTCTTGTTAGTTTTTTTTAAATCTTTGCTGTATTCTTTTTTTTTTTTTTTTAAGATTCCATCTACTTACCTGACAGAGAGAGAGAGATCACAAGTAGGCAGAGAGGCAGGCAGAGAGAGAGGGGGAAGCAGGCTTCCTGCAGAGCAGAGAGCCTGATGCGGGGCTCGATCCCAGGACCCTGAGATCATGACCTGAACCGAAGGCAGAGGCTTTAACCCACTGAGCCACTCAGCACCCCTACAGTTTTTATTTTTAAGTCTAGTTTGTGTGATGTAAATATTGCTACCCTGGCTTTTTTGTCGCTTCCATTTGTATGGTGAATGTTTCTCTATCCTTTCCCTTTTGGTCCATATGTGTCTTTAGGTCTAAGACAAGTCTTTCATAGGCATCATATAGATGGATATTGTCTTTTTTTGTTAATTTTACCACTCTGTCTTTTCATTGTAGCATTTATGCCATTTGCATTTAAAGTAATTATTGATAGATATGTGGTAATTGCCATTTTTAAAATTTGTTTTCTGGTTGTTTTTGTATTTCTTGCTCTCCTTGTGATTGAGTATTTATAGTGGTTTTTTTTTGGCTTTCTTTGTCTTTATTTTTTGTGTATCCACCATAGGTTTTGGGTCTGTGGTTACCATGAGGTTCATAAATACCATCCTAAGTAAATAACAGTCCATATTAATTTGTTAGTTATTTAAGTTCAAACACATTCAAAAAAAATTTTTAATTGGAAAAGAAAAAACCTTTTCCCCTTCTCTTCCCTTTTTTACTCTCCTCTGCACATTTTATGTATATGCTATCATATTTTACATTTTTGTTCATATTTTTCTTATGTCTTATTTTTTTAAAAATTATTTATTCATTTATTTATTTATTTGACAGAGAGAAAAAGAGGGCACAAGCAGAGTGGCAGGCAGAGGGAGAGAGAGAGAAGCAGGCTCTCTGCTGAGCAGGGAGCCCAACCCGGGGCTCAATCCCAGGACCCTGGGATCATGACCTGAGCCGAAGGCAGCTGCTTAACCAACTGAGCCACCCAGACCCACCTCTTATGTCTTATTATGGACGTTTTTTTTCCACTTAAAAAAGTTTCTTTCACATTTCTTATAAGACTGGTTTAGTGATAATAAACTACTGTATATTTTGTTTGGGAGGTTTTAAAAAAGTTTTTATATTAATTCCCATTAGTTAACATACAGTGTTCTATTAGTTTCATGTGCACAATATAGTGATTCAGCAATTCCATATATCACCCAGTGCTCATCACAACTGTACTCTTTAATCCCTGTCACCTATTTAACCCAGCCCCCCACTCACTTCCCTTTGGTAACCATCAGTTTGTTCTCTATAGTTAAGGTCTGTTTATTGGTTTGTCTCTTTACCCCTTTGCTTGTTTGCTCTGTTAAATTCCACATGTGAGTGAAATCATATTGAATTTGTCTTTTTCTGAATTACTTATTTTGCTTAGCATAGTATTCTCTACTCCATCCATTTTGTTCCAAATGGCAAGATTTTATTCTTTCTTATGGCTAAGTAATGTGTGTGTGTGTGTGTGTGTGTGCACGTGCACGTGTGCGTGTGTGTGCGCGCAAGCGTGTGTCATACCTTCTTTATCCATTCATTAATCTGTGGACATATGGGCTGTTTCCGTAATTTGGGTATTGTAGGTAACACTGCTATACACACCAGGGTGCATGTATCCTTTTGAATTAGTATTTTTGTATTCTTTGGGTAAATACCTAGTAGTGCAATTGCTGGATCATGGTTCTATTTTCAACTTTTTGAGGAAACTCCATACTGTTTTCCAGAGTGGCTGCACCAATTCGCATTCCCACTAACAATACACAAGTGTTGCTTTTTCTCCATATCTTATCAACACCTGTTGTTTCTTTTGTTGTTGATGTTGGGAGTTTTTTGGTTACTGATTCAATTTCTTTGCTGTTTGTCTTTTCAAATGTTCTATTTCTTCCTGTTTCAGTTCCGGTAGTTTCTATGTTTCCAGGAATTTATTCATTTTTGTCTAGGTTGTCCAATTTGTTGGTATATAGTTTTTCATAATATTCTCTTATAATTGCTTGTTTTTCTGTGTGTTGGTTGTTATTTCTCCTCATTTGTGATTTTATTTGAGTCCTTTCTTTTTTCTTGATAAATTTGGCTAGAGGTTTATCAGTCTTATTGATATTTTTCCAAAGAACTGCCTCCTGGTTTCATCTGTTTTATTGAGTTTTTTAGTTTCTCTATCATTTATTTCTGCTCTAATCTTTATTATTCCTTCCTTCTGATGGTTGTGTTTTGTTCTTCTTTGTCTAGCTCCTTTAGGTATAAGGTTAGGTTGTTTATTTGAGATTTTTCTCACTTCTTGAGGTAGGCTTGTATTGTTATAACCTCCATCTTAGAACCATATTTGCTGCATTCCAAAGATTTTGGACCATTGTGTTTTCATTTCTTTCCATGAACTTTACTTCTTTTATTTCCTGGTTGACTCATTCATTGTTTAGTAAGTAGCATGTTATTTGACCTCCACCTGTTTGTGGTCTTTGCAGATTTTTTTCTTGTGGTTGACTTCTAGTTTCATAGCCTTGTGGTTAGAAAAGATGCACGGGATGACTTTGATCTTTTGGAATTTGTTGAGGCTTGTTTTGTGGGCTAATGTGTAATCTGTTCTGGAGAATGTTCCATGTGCACTTGTGAAGAATGTGTATTTTGCTTTAGGATGGAATGTTCTGAATATAGCTGTTAAATCTGTCTAGTTCAGGGTGGCACTCAAAGCCATTGTTTCTTTGTTGATTTTTCTGTTTAGATGATCTGTTCATCGAGGTAAGTGGGGTGTTAGTCTTCTGTTATCGTACTATATTGACTCCTTCCTTTGTTATTTACTGTTTTATGTATTTGGGTGCTCCCATGTTGAGTGCATAAATACTGAGAATTGTTGTATCTTCTCCTCTTTTATTTTACTGTATCCTTCTTTATCTCCTAGCAGGACGGCTATAGCTAACGTGGGTGCAAGCTGAGGTATTCCAGGGTTCTCAGTGCATGGGGTGCCCTGGTGGGGTGATTCGAGTCAAGGCCAGCATAGGCCAGGGTGTCCGGAGGTCCTCCAGCCCTGGGGAAAGACACCCTGGTAGGGAGCAGTCCAGAGGTCCCGGGGTTCTCTACACAAGGGGAATCCTGTTGGGGCAGCTAGACCTGAGAGAGGCACTGGCCCGGCCTTCCTGGGGTGCTCTACACAGGGGGTGACTTGGTGGGGCAGCTAGAGCCAAGGTAGGCATGAGCCAGAAGGTCCCAGACACTTTGTGCCAGATGTGCCCTAGCAAGCTGTTTGGAGCCAAAGTGGTGTGGGCCTAGAGCATTCTGGGGTGCTTTGCACCTTGGTGTGACAGCTAGAGCTGTAGTGAGCACAGACCAGGGAGTTCCCAATGTGTGCTGCCCTGGGGCTGCCTAGGTGGGGTGGCTGGGGTGATTTAGGGGCCGAGGCCTCACCGAGGTGGTAAGCCAGCGTTGGCACCCGGACCTCGTTCCTGTCCATTGTGGAGTGGGAATGTAAATCAGGGTGCTCATCAGCCCTTCTGACCCAGAGAGAGTTCCATTTGGTGGAGTTTTATGACCAGCTCTTTTATATTTTAGTTGCTCTTCTATTTTATTTTCTTTGGATTTTTTTAAAAGATTTTATCTCTTTATTTGAGAGAGATAGGGAGCACGAGCGGGGGGGGGGGGAGGCAGAGGGAGCAGGCTTAACCAACTGAACCACCCAGATGCCCCTAGTTGCTCTTTTAAACATGTTTTTTTTTTTTTTCTGTGCCCCAGGGCATTCGGGGCGGTGTGGGCCAAGGCCCAGTGCTCACTGAGGCAGCCAGCTGGTTATGATGCATGGATTCCGCTCCCATGTGCACGATCAGGGTGAAGGGGGAGCATAAACCACGGCACGCATGAGCCCCTCAGACCCAGACAGAGTTCCAAGGCTGGTTCCTTTACATTCTAGTTGTCCTTCTAAAACACAGCTTTTTCTCGGGCACCAGGGTGGTCAGTTGGTTAAGCATCTGCCTTTGGCTCAGGTCATGATCCCAAGGTCCTGGGATCAAGTCCCACATGGGGCTCCCTGCTCAGCGGGGAGCCTGCTTCTCCCTCTGCCTGCTGCTCCCCCTGCTTGTGCTCTCTCTCTGTCAAATAAATAAATAAAGTCTTTAAAAAAAAAAACTTTTTTTTTTTTTTTTTTTTTTTTTTCCTGTGCCATAAGGGAAGTAAATCTGCTTATGATCTCTCAGTACCATCCCTCCTCACTGACGTTTGCCGTGCGGGGGATGGTGGTTCCCTCATAAGCCTGTCTCCATCCCCCATGCTGTTCTCAGTGTGGTCTTGTCTGTGCAGAAGTCGTTCAGTCAGCCATCAATTCTTCTTTAGGAGGAATTGCTTTATGAAAAGGTGCAGATTTGGTGCGTCCCTGGAGGAGGTGAGTTCAGGGTCTTCCTGCATTACATTCTTGGATCAGAATTTAGGGATTATTTAATGTACATAGTACAGAGGTGCTTCAGAATCAGGAATTTAAAAGGAATGGTCCCAGACCTCAAGGAACTCAGACTTTAATAGAGGGAACTTGATATGTAAAAACTTTAGAATTGTCTGTGATAACAGATGAGAACAAAGGCAAGAGACATGCAGCTAAAATTAAATTTCCTTACAATTTTCAGCCCACCGATAAATACCTGAGACCTACAGAGCATGACATTCCTCAAGGAACTCATGACTGCCTTCATGTTAATTTTTTTTTTTTTAAGATTTTATTAGAGAGAGAGAGAGAGAGAGAGCGCGAGAGTTTGTGCACAAGTTGCGGGAGGGGCAGAGGGATGAGCAGGGAGCCGGATGTGGGGTTCAATCCCAGGACCCTGGGATCATGACCTGAGCCGAAGGCAGACACTTAACTGACTGAGCCAACCCTGTGCCCCAATGTTAGTGTTTTGCTAGAGACTAAAAGCAACCTTATCTTGACAATAATAGTGAGATCTCCGGGATCCTATAATTCTTCTTTAACATGTGGAAATCCCTTTAGAGACTTACAGTATCTCTATGCGCCACCCCCGCCCCCAGCCTTAAAGTATATAATCAATCGCTCCTCACAATCACAAGTGCAGCTGTCTGCCCACTGGTCCTGTGCCTGTGCTATAATCATCTTTTTTGCACCAAAAAACATCTCAAGAATTCTTTCTTGAGCGTTGTACTTGATGGCCCCACATCATTTTTGGTGTCCCCTACATACAGGGATTCTGCATCTTCCTTCATTTGGACTTCGAGCCTCGGTGCAAACTTGGTGAGTTACTAATCTTCAGACTCCCATGGGAGGTTTCCTCCTCATTGGTCTAATGTGATCCCCTCCACATTTCTGGTTTAGCCACTTCTGCCCAGGAGACCTCTGCCTGGAGCTGGCTAAAACAGGTACCCGATTAAATTAAAACTCAACCAAGGACCATTTCCTGGGGAAGTCAGCTATCAAGACCACATGTGTTTTAATGTCACTTAGACCATGACGGATTTCCATCTTTACTATTCTTCGTCAGTGTCCTCTACTGATGACTTAAATTGTAACATTAGGTATTTCCTCCTGCAAATTCTTAGCATCTGCATGGGTTAAGATGGCAGGCTCTCTTGGTCCACCTACCGGCATCTGTTATGACCTGGGAAAAACAATAGGGAAGCAAAGGGATGCTGACATCCCTTCAGTAAATGAGTCAGTATTCTTAACAGCTTTTTGAGGGATGCTTCTGGTCTCTTTGAACACTAGGAACCCTTGACATAATCCTGAATGGGATGCCATCAAGCAATCCGGGAGAGATTATGATAATGGACTTTTCTACTTTTATGGGAATGGGATTTTCCTCTTGGGGGTGTCTTCCTTGGAGTGTCTCTTAACCCATTGGAATCAATTTGGATTGCAAGATTTATTCTTTATTTTTTATGTTTTTAAAGATTTTATTTATTTATTTGACAGAGAGAGATTACAAGTAGGCAGAGAGGCAGGCAGAGAGAGAGGAGAAAGCAGGCTCCCCACTGAGCAGAGAGCCTGATGCGGGGCTCGATCCCAGGACCCTGAGATCATGACCTGAGCCAAAGGCAGAGGCTTAACCCACTGAGCCACCCAGGCGCCCCTGATTACAAGATTTAAAGAAGAAAGGACTCATCATCTTCTGCAATAATGCATGGTCTCAGTACTCCTTAGGAGATGGGGAAAAAAATAGCCCAATAATGGGACAACAAACTTCAGTACTATATACCAGTTAGATCTCTTCTGCAGGAAACAAGGCAAAAGGATTGAAGTACCCTATGTCCAGTCCTTCATGGCCTTAAATTAAGATCCTGACCTCAGGGCTTCTTGCAAAATTTGTTTCGCCACTAACCTAGGTAGTAAACCCCCTCTACATATTGGATGATGATTGTCTAAATAGGCCCCCTCCTCCCAACAAACTTGGGCTACTGGAGGAATCACCGGCCAGTTCAAACAAAGACGACTTTGGATCTGTTACTATCCCTCCTTCTTACAAGTCCCAAGACCCTTCTGTTCCAGCTGAATATACCAGGAGTGGAATTCTCTGTCTTCTGGGAGCTCCTTCTAAATCTGGACTATATCCCCTTGGAGAGGTTGCTAATGGAGACAATGAGGGCTGTTAGAGTCCATGTCCCATTTTCCATGGCAGATTTGGCTCAGATAAAACAATTAGGATGATATTCTGAAAACCCTTCTCAATTTATTGAGGGTTTTCAGCAATTATGTTTGAACTCATGGTTGTACCCCTGAGGAAAAGAACCATATCTGGGCGGAGGCTCAAGAATTTGTTGATGAACTAGCAGTCAGAGATAGAGATTGTTATCTGGTAGGAGTTGTTGCTATCCCAAATACCCAACCACGTTGGAATTATCAGGCACGAAGACAAGGAAGGGAAAGACGAGACCATGTAACTTGTTTAATAGAAGGATGAAAAAGATATTTTCTAAACCTGAAAGGTTTGTTAAAATTCAGGAAATTACTCAAGGAGCTGATGAAAATCTAGCTCTATTTCAAGGTTGCTTGCTAGAAGCCATCCGTAAATATACAAATCTGGACCCCACCTCACCTGAGGGAACAATTAGATTATGCATGCATTTTATAAGTCAGTTGGAGGCTGACATCCACTGAAAATTGACTAAAGTGACTTTAGGTCCTCAAACCCCCACGTAGCACCTACTAAAGGTCACCACTGGAGTTTTTATTTTTTTATTTTTATTTTTTTTAATTTTATTTATTTATTTGACAGAGAGAGAGCACAAGTAGGCAGAGAGGCAGGCAGAGAGAGAGGGGGGAAGCAGGCTCCCTGCCGAGCAGAGAGCCCGATGCGGGGCTCGATCCCAGGACCCTGAGATCATGACCTGAGCTGAAGGCAGAGGCTTTAACCCACTGAGCCACCCAGGCGCCCCACCACTGGAGTTTTTAATAATAGAAAGTTTTAATACAGGAAAAGGACCGGAGAGCTAAACTGCAGGGTAAAATACAGGCTCAAATACTGGCTGCCGCTCTTCGCGGATCCCCCACAACACCAGACTAACCAGGGGCCAAAGAAAAAGCCGGCATCAGACCAAGGACCAGGTAAGACCCATGCTTTGGGTGTGGCCAGATCGGACATTGGAGCAATGAATGTCCAAACAAGTGCTCTCCACCAGGGCCATGTCCTGTCTGTAAGGAAGAAGGACATTGGAAGAGAGACTGTCCTCATCTCCAGAGAGAGAGGAAGACAGGAACTCACTTCCTCGCCTGAGAGCAGGAACCTGAGGATCTGGCATGGGGCCCTGAGGCTGGTCCGGCTGCCTTTAACATCCAGATGACTGAGCCCCAGGTTACCCTGGATGTGGAAGGTAAGTTTGTCAATTTCCTTATTGGTACAGGAGCCTTTTACTCTGTTCTTACTCAGCCCTCAGGCCCTACTTTTCTCTCTTTTTTTCCTTTTCCTTTCTTTCTTTCTTGAGAGAGAGAGCGGAGGCGGGGAGGTGTAGAGGCAGAGAGAGAATCCCAGGTAGGCTCTACATTCAGCACAAAACCCAACTCAGGGCTTGATCTCATGACCCCAGGATCATGACCTGAGCGGAAACCAAGAGTAGGATGCCTAACTGACTGAGCCACCAAGGCGCCCTAGCTCTACTTGTCTTTCTAACCACAACCTTGTTGGCATAGAGTTAAAATGAGTTGGCATAGAGTTGGCATAGTTAAAATGAGATATCAGACAATTCCTTTAAGTTGGAAATACAAAAGTCAGTTGGAGACTCATGTTTTTCTAGTCCTTCCATCTTGTCCACTCCATCACTTGGAAGAGACTTAACACATAAACTAGAAAGCAGGTTTGCTCTTACTAAAGAGGAGAATGGCTTATTCTCTTTAACACTTGGAGAATTAAAACCTTACCCTGTTATCCCTTCTAATATTTGGAAGGAAGTAAATCCACAAGTCTGGGATTGCAGTGTCCCTGGACAGGCTCTTAAAGACCAACTAGTTAAAATAACCTTAAAGGATCCAACCACTATATGTCATAAAAAATATATATATCCCTTAAAACCTGAGGCAAAAGCTAGGTTAAAACCCCTTATTAAGTTTCTCAAACATGGTATTTTAAGGCCTTGTCAATCTCCTTATAATACTCCAAGTTTACCAGTTAAAAGGCGAATGGAGAATAGTGAATGGTTTAAGATTCAAGGGCAATAAATGAAGCCATTGTACCTATTTATCCCATAGTGCCAAATCCGTATACCATTCTTACCCAGGTCCCTGGGGACGCTAACTGGCTTACAGCACTTGACTTAAGGCACCTTCTTTTGCAGCCTGCTAAGTGAAGAAACACAGCCACTATGCGCTATTGAATAGGCCTCACATTCAAGCCCAGAGGCTGCTCAGTTAATTTGGACAGTCTTGCCACAAAGATTTAGAGACGATCCTCACCTATTTGGGGGCGCACTTAGTAAAGACCTCAATGATAGAGCCTTGCTTCAAGGGACGATAATTCGATATGTGGATATTTTAATCTGTAGTCTCACAAAAGAAATACCTGAAAGTAATTCTATAACTTTTTATTTCTTGGCAAACAGGATAGTGTGTCTCCCTTAAGAAGCACAAATACCTAAACAAAAGGTACACTATCCGGGATAGGAATTAACACCAGCTCACCATACCCTGTCCGCTGATAGCAAAAAGGCTGCATTGTCTTGGACCCTCAATTGCAAAGAAACAACTCCACACTCTCCTAGCTATGGCAGGATTTTGGCACCTATAGATTCCTGAATTTGGGTTCTTCAAATCATTGAATGATTCAGTTAAAGGCCCTGATAGAGAACATTTACTCTGGACTAAAGCCCAGCAGACAGCCTTTCAAACATTAAAAGCTAACCTTTCGTTGGCCCCAGCTTCGGCTTTACCTAATTTAGAAAAACCTTTTACTTTGTATATAGCAGAAAAACAGGGACAAGCTTTGGGGCTTCTTACCCAGAGATTAGGGAACAAAACAAGAGCAACGAGCTGTTCTTTTAAAGGCCCCTGATTACTGCAGCGTCGGGGAGGCTGGCTTGTCCTCGAGTGGTGGCCGCAGCAGCTCTCCTGGTAGAAGCAGCTTCAGAACTTACTGTGGGACAGTCCTTGACAATGGTGACTCCACATCAGGTCCACAGCGTCCTAGAGACCAAAGGCCACCAATGGATGACAAGAGGCGGACGTACTAAATACCAGGCTACGTTCATAGATATGTCTGAAATAATACTTAAAACCTGTCAGATTTTAAACCCGGCTACCCTGATGCCTGGACCTGACCATCTTACTTCTATGCTAGGACATGACTGCTCAGAAATTATTGATCTTGATTATTCTAGCTGACAAGACTTAAAAGATTCCCCCTATTGAAAATGCAGCTGGTAGTAGGTTTACCGATGGCGGTAGCTTCTCGGATAAGGGAGAAGGAAAAGCCACGCGTGCTGTAGTTAGCTTAATTAAGACCACTGAGGCCAAAGCCCTTCCAGTAAATACTTCTACTCAAAAGCCTAAGTTAATAGCACTTACTCATGCTCTTCAACTGGCAAAAGGCCTAAAAATTAATATTTATACTGATTCCAATGATTCTTCCTGGTGCTCCATGCCCATGGAGCAATTTGGAAAGAAAGGGGATTACTGTCAAGTCATAACTCCCCAGATAAAGGCCTGTAATAATGACCCTTCTTGAGGCCATAAATCTACCTACAGAGGCGGCTGTAATTCATCTCAAAGGACATCAAAAGAATATGACCTTGGAATCTAAAGGAAAGAGTTTGGCTGACCATGCAGCCAAACAGGCAGCACAAAATACACAAATACTAAATCTTACACCAGTTTTAACTTCAATTATTTACTTAAGCATGTGAGTGGGGGGGGAGGGGCAGAGGACAAGGGTGAGAGAGAATCTTAAGCTTGGAGGCTTGATCTCGTGACCTTGTCTCATAACCTGAAGCGAAATTAAGAGCACTTAACTGACTGAGCCACCCAGGCGCCCCCATATCTCCAGTCTGTTCAGACCAAGAGATTTGGATAGCCCAAAAACAAGTATATTTTTAAAAATGCACAGGACTGCCTTGTTACTAATGGTGGGAATCTCTTCATACCCAAAAATAACCGATGGAAGGTAATACAGGTTTACACCAGGCTACTCATCTGGGCAAAAAATGCTTTAGAACACTTAATAAAAAATATATTTGGTGGCATAAATTTAACCACTATAAAACAGATCGGTTGATCCTGTATTGTTTGTGTACAAGTAAATCTGGGAAGAGCTGTCCATCCCACCGCCCCTCCCTTTTGAAACCAGTCCAAAGACGTGGACCGTATCCAGGAGAGGACTGGCAGCTTGATTTCACACAGACGCCTCCTTGCAAAGGCCGTAAGTTCCTACTAGTGTTTGTTGATACTTTCACTGGCTGGGTCAAGGCCTTTCCATATAAAACTGTAAGAGCCATGGAAGTGACCAAAGTTTTGTCGTGAGACCTTATTCCTAGATCTGGCCTTCCACGGACCCATCAAAGTGGCAATAGACCTTCTTTTACTGCACAAATAAATAGCACAAGGGAGCTATTAAATATTAAGTTAATTAAATATTTTCTACATCCTCAATCCTCTGGAAAGATAGAAAAAGCTAATTCTACTTTTTTTTTTTAAAAGAATTTATTTATTTATTTGTCAGAGAGAGAGATCACAAGTAGGCAAAGAGGCAGGCAGAGGCAGAGGGAGAAGCAGGCTCCCTGCTGAGCAAGGAGCCCAAAGTGGGACTCGATCCCAGGACCCTGGGATCATGACCTGAGCCGAAGGCAGCCGCTTAACCAACTGAGCCACCCAGGCGTCCCAAGCTAATTCTACTATAAAACAATGCCTTACTAAGTCTAGAGACCCAGGAAAACTGGGTTACTCTCTTACCAACGAGATTTCTCAGAATGAGAACTGCTCCAGAAGAACCTGTAGGTTATGAGGTATTATATGGAAAACCATTTCTTACAGTGGATCATAACACTTTATGTAATGATTCATTTGAGCCTGGTTTAATTCATAAGTTACTTAATGATCATACTGATCACATGCTCCCCAAACCTGATTTAACTGTAACAAAGCCCCGCCCGTGTCAGCCCTGGAGACATGGCTTCTTTACAGGATTAGAAGTCGCATACAGTGGGGGACTTAAATCCAAAATAGAAAGGTCCATGTCAGGTCATATTATGTACTTCTACTGCAGTAAAATCAGGGGGACACTCTTCTTGGACTCCTAGATCTAAAATAAAACCTGTACTTCCTTCGCAGGAAACCAGTGAACAAACTACCATGCCTTCTTACTCCTGTGAACCTTTAGAAGATCTGAAACTCCTCTTCAAACGACTATGAAGGTTGTATATTTTCTTTTTGTTCTTCGTTCACCAATTCTAACTTTGCCTTTCCACAATGGGCACAACTTTATGCTGGACCTCAAAATCGAACAGCTTGTTGGATATGTGGAATTGTGCCCATGTCAAGTACATCCAAGTTACCTTGGTATGTTTCTCCTTTACAAGTGCTGACTGGCACTCCTTATACACTTATATTTTAGTTATGATACACAATCCTGACATTAGCATATATTGTAATAATTCTATCACTAGAAAAAAAAAATGTTTCTTCTTGGCCCATGATCAGTATGACTTGGAACTTTCCAGGTCATAGACAGACTTTTTGATACCCTCAAACTATTAAGGTTTTAACTGAATTCATAAGCCTACAAATTAATGCCTGTCAATGAGTGCTTCAATTACAAAGCCCTACTTCTCAGTATACCCAGGATGGTATATACCAAATCTGGGATGAACATTTATGGTTCACACCAACTGCTGGACAATGCAATCAAAAGGCAGTTTTATGCTGAGAACAAAGAAATCATACATATGATACCTGGACAAACAGCACACAACATTTGAGATGGCTATCGCTAGATGATGTTCTCAAACCATTGTACTTTCTGTTACTGATTAGTTTGCTACTGGCTGGATAAGGCAACCCAGAATTAGATGGCTGGCTTCAAATGGCCCCCAGTGGTTACATGGCCTTAACCTATGGCCCTGGCTTCCTCTGGAATGGCCATGTCATTGCACCTTGGGTTTTGTTTGGATTCATGGGTGCATTATCAAAACCATCACTACTCTGGCTAATCTTCCAAATTTAAAACAATGGTAGACACAATATTTCACTGGTATGATCATTTAATGTCCATCTTTGTTCCCTCAATGGAACTGGAGGATGTCATTTGGCATATGGAATCCCTTAATGAATGCACTATAAAAGCACTAAATGATTCACAAAACAGTATTTCCTTGCTTAATGTTGAAGGTACACAGAGGCTCAAAGCAGTTCTACAAAATCAAATGGCCTTTGGTATTTAACAGCTGCAAGCGATATCAGCCCTGTTATTAAAATGGAATGTTGTATGTATATTCCAGATTATCACAAAAAATGTAACAGGAGTGCTAAAAGATAGGAATACTCAAATTGGCACTTTACCTTCAATGATTGGTTAAACTCCCGGACTGAAGGAGGATTTTGATCAACTATCAAAGGTCTTTTTATTGGGCTTCTTTTTCTCATAATAATATTAATCTTCTTTTGTTGTTTTTTTCCAGTGTCTCCCTGCTGGGTGTGGAGACTCTTCCAACTGCCATTACTTCATGCTGACCGATGATCCTCTCTACTTGAGATTCGCATGCATGGTCTACCTTGGATCCGACCGCCTCTGCCTTTGGTAACTCCTCTATATAAATTCCCCAACCTACCGGTGTCGACTCATAGGTAGGGATATCGCTACGCCCCTCTTCAGCAGGAAGAAGTTACAGAAGATAAAACCTTCCACCTCAGCAACCTTAAAGACTGAAGGGTCAAAATCGTTCAGGAGGGAAAATGATGAGGAGAACAAAGGCAAGAAAAATGCAGTTCAAATTAAATTACCTTAAAATTTCAGCCCACTGATAAATACCCAAGACCTGCAGGGCATGACATTCCTCAAGGAACTCATGGCTGCCTTCATATTAATGTTTTGCTAGAGACTAAAAGCAACCTCGTCTTGACAATAATAGCCAGATCTCCAGGATCCTATAAGTATTCTTTCACATGTGGAAATCCCTTTAGAGACTTATGTTATCTATATACTTTTAAGTTTGGGGGGGGAGTGGTGTGTAATCAGTTGCTCCTCACAATCATAAGTGCAACTCACTGCCCAAAGGGGTCCTATGCCTGTGCTATAATAAAGGCACCTTCTTGTACCGTAAAATGTCTCAAGAATTCTTTTTAACCCATTATGCTTCATGGCCCCACATCAGTAACTGCTAGGAGAGAGGTAATATGGGGTATTTCGGAAACACAGACCAGGGGTACATTCTGGTGGAGTGGGGGAATGTATTACAGAGGTGCTGAGCCTCAGGTTAAGAGGGAATTCCATTAGCTCCATGATTGGCTCAGTGATCCTTGCAGCCATTTACACCAGTTGAGAAGCTGTGAGGGTTGAGCTTAGCCCACATCACTCTCTTGCTCTCAC
>CM052886.1:88581863-88626307 GCA_028534135.1 Potos flavus
ATTTTTGCCTCCTTTCTCATAGATTCATTGACCATTAAAGCATTTTTCTTTTCTGGGCTCTCTATTCTGTTTCACTGGTCTATGTGTCTGCTTTTGTGCTGGTACAATATTGTGTTGGTCACTACAGCTTTGTAGTGTATCTTGAAATCTGGAGTTGTGAAACTTTCAGCTTTGTTCTTCTTTCTCAAGATCGCTTTGGCTATTTGGGGTCTTTGGTGGTTCCATATGAATCTTAGGACTATTTGCTTTGGTTCTGTGAAAAATGCTATTGGTGTTTTGATTGGAATTGCATTGAATCTGTAGATTGCTTTGGGCGTTACGGACATTTTGACAATATTAATTCTTCCAATCAATTAGCATGGGATAGCTTTCCATTTGTTTGTATCATCTTCAATTTCTTTCACCAGGGCTTTCTGGTTTTCAGGTACAGGTCTTTTATCTCCTTGGTTAAGTTTATTCTTAGATATTTTATTCTTTTGGGTACAATTGTAAATGAAATTGTTTTCGTAGTTCTTACTTCTGCTACTTCATTATTAGTATATGAAAACAGAACCAATTTCTGTGTATTAATTTTATATCCTGCAAGTTTACTGAATTTATTCTAATAGTTTTGTGGTGGAGTCTAGATTTTCTGTGTATAGTATTGTGTCATCTGCAAATAGTGACATTTACACTTTTTCCTTGCCAATTTGAATGCCTCTTATTTCTTTTTCTTGTCTGATTGCCGTGACTAGGAGGATTTCCAGTACTATGTTGGATAAAATTAGTGAGGGTGAACATCTTTGTCTTGTTCCTAGCCTTAGAGGAAAAGCTCTCAGTTTTCACTACTGAGTATGATGTTAGCTGTGGCCTTTATTATGTTGAGGTATGTTCCTTCTAAACTTACTTTGTTGAGAGTTCTTATGATGAACAGAAGTTGAATTTTGTTATTTTTTTTTCTGCATCTATTGAGATGATCGTAGGGTTTTCATCCTTGGTTTTGTTGATGTGTTGTAGCATGTTGACTGACGAGATTATTGAACCAACTTTGCATCCCCAGAATAAATTCCACTTGATCATGGTGAGATATCCTTTTAATATATTGTTGAATGTGGTTTGCTAATATTCTGCTGAGGATATTTGCATCTATGTTCATCAGGGTTATTGGTTTATAGTTTTCTATTTTTTTATTTTTTATTTTTTTAGTGTCTTTGGCTTTGGTATCAGAGTAATGCTGGCTTCATAGAATGTATTTGGAAGCTTTCCTTCTGTTTTTGTGTGTGTGTGTGTGTGTGTATAATAGTTTGAGGAGAATATATGTTAACTCTCCTTAAATGTGTAGTAGAATTTACTTGTGGATCCATTTGGTCCTGGATTTTTTTTGTTGTTGTTATTGGGAGTTTTTGATAACCAACTGAGTTTCATTACTAGCAACCAGTCTGTTCAGATTTTTTGTTTCCTCCTGATACAGTTTTAGAAGATAGTATGTTTCTAGGAATTTATCCATTTCTTCTAGGTTGTCCAATTTGTGAGCATATAATTTTTCAGAGTTGTCTCTTAATTCTCTGTATTTCCGTGGTGTCAGTTTTTACCTCCTCTCTTTCATTTCTGATTTTATTTGTGTCCTCTTCCCTTTTTTTTCCTTCTTGATGAATTTGGCTAAAGGTTTATCAATTTTGTTTATCTTTTCAAAGTAATTTTATCTGATGTAAGTATTGCTACATTGACTCCTACCCCTGATCCACTTCCATTTGCATGCTACATCTCTTTCCATGCTTTCTCTTCGTCTGTATGTGTCTTTAGGTCTGAAGTGAATCTCCTATAGGCAACATATAGATGGGTCTTTTTTTAAAATCCATTCGGTCATTTTGACTGGAGCATTTAGTCCTTTGACATTTAATTATTGATAAGTATGTACTTACTGCCATTTTGTTAATCGTGTTGGTTATTTTTGTAAGCATTTTCTGTTCCTTTCTTCTTCTCTTGCTCTCTCGTAGTTTGATGGCTTTCTTTAGTGTTATGCTTGCATTCCTTTCTCTTTTGTGTGTGTGTATCCATTATATGGTTTGATTTGTGGTTGTCATGTCATTCATATGTAATGTTTCATGTGTACAGCAATTATATATTAAATTGATGGTCTCTTAAGTTCAAGCATTCTCTAAAAGTATTAAATTTTTATTCCCCCTCTACTTTTTATGTGTATGATATCATTTTACATTTCTTTTTTTTTAAGATTTATTTTTATTTAATTGAGACAGAGAGAGATAGCATGAGAGGAGAGAGGTCAGAGGGAGAAGCAGGCTCCCCGCAGAGCAGGGAGCCCGATGTGGGACTCGATCCTGGGACTCCAGGATCATGACCTGAGCTGAAGGCAGTCGCTTAACCAACTGAGCCACCCAGGCACCCTCATTTTACATTTCTATTTTGTGTATCCCTTGAGTGAATGTTGTAGAAATAATTGATTTTAGTAGTCTTTGTTTTAACCTCCATACTGGCTTTTTAAGTGATTTATCTGCTACCTTTACTATATGCTTGTTTTTACCAGTGAAATGTTTTCCTTTCATAATTTTCTTCTGGTTATGACCTTTTCTTTCCAGTCAAAGAATTCCCTTTAATTCTTATCAGGATGTTTTAGTGATGATGTATTCCTTTAACTTCTGTTTGTCTGGGAAGTTCTTTATCTCTTCTCAGTGATGACCTGCTGGATAGACTATTCTTGGTTATAGGCTTTTGTCCTTTCGGCACTTTGTAGGCCAGAAGGGATTGGCATGATTTATTAAAAGTTTCTCCTGGAAAAAAAAAAAAAAAAAAAAAAAAAAAAAAAAAAAAAAAACAGCTGATAGCTTTATGATAGCTTTCTCTCGTATATCTTTTTTTTTTCTTGTTGCGTTTGAAATTCTTTGTCATTACTTTTTGCCATTTAAATTATTATGTGTCTTGGTGTGGAGCTCCTGGGTTCATCTTGTAAGGGGCTTTCTGTGCTTCCTGGACCTGGATGTCTGTTTCCTTCCCCACATTTAGGGCGGTTTTCAGCTATTATTTTTTCAAGTAAATTTGCTAAAGATGTTTTTTTTTTTTTTTGAGAGAGAGAGAGAGCACAAGCAGCGAGGAGGGGCAGAGGTAGGGGAAGAAGCAGGCTTCCTGCTGAGCAGGGGGCCCAATGCAAGGCTCGATCCCAGGACTCCAGGATCATGACGTGAGCCAAAGGCAGATGCTTAACCAACTAAGCCACCCAGCTCCCCTCTTCAAGTAAATTTTCTGCCCCCCTTCTCTCTTTCTTCTTCTTCTGAGATCCCTATAATGCAGACGTTATTAGGGTTGATGATGTTGGTGAGTTCCCTGAACCTATTCTCATTTTTTATTCTCTTATTTTTTTCTGTTTGGCTTAGTGGCTTTCCTTACCATCTTCTGGATCACTGGTCTGTTCTTCTGCATCCTCTCATCTGCTGCTCTTTCCCTTTAGTATAATTTTTATTTTGGTTATTGAATTCTTCATCTCTTTGTCTTTTTTATATTTCCTCTCTCTTTAAGTTCTTAGTGAGTTTATCTAGTCTTTCTTTTTAAGTAGGCTCCAGGCCTGGCATGGAGCCCAACTCATGACCCTGAGATCAAAACCTGAGCTGATATCAAGAGTCGGATGTTAACCAATTGAGCCACCCAGGCGCCCCGTCCACTCTTTTCTCAAGTCTAGTGAGTATCTTTATGACCATTCCTTTGCTTTTTTTTTTTTTAGATTTTATTTGAGAGAGTGAGAACGAGTGGTGGGGAGGGGCAGAGAGGGAGAGAGACAGAGAGAGAGAGAGAGAGAGAGAGAGAGAGAGAGAGCAGACTCCTTATTGAGCAGGAAGCCCAAAGCTGGGCTCGATCCCAGGACCCAGAGATCATGACCTGAACTAAAGGCAGATGCTTAAGCGGCTGAGCCACCCAGGTGCCTCCATTACTTTGAATTTTTTTATTTTTTAATCAGGCATAGTGCTTCTCTGTTTCATTTAGCTCTTTTGCTGTGATTTTTCTACTCTTTCTTTTGGGACATATTCCTCTGTGTCTTCACTTTGTCTTAGTCTCTGTGTTTGTGGATTAGGGAGGTCAGGTACCTCCTCTGGTCTTGAAAGTAGTGGCCTTGTGTCCTGCGGTGTCCTGGAGTGCAGTGCCCCCTGGGCACCCGAATCAGGCGCTCCAGGAGTGTCCCTGTGGAGGCTGCATGTGCTCCGCTGGGCGGCTGAGCTGTGTGTCTTCCCCTAGTCAGCAGCAATGACCCACTTTGCCTGCTGTGGGCACACGGCACAGGGTTCGGTCCCTGCGCTGTTGAGGGGCCTGATACCACTTTGGGGCTTGTAGGTGGATGGGATAGACAGTCAGGCGAGGTGTGTAAAT
Source organism: Potos flavus (assembly GCA_028534135.1). Taxonomy (NCBI): domain Eukaryota; kingdom Metazoa; phylum Chordata; class Mammalia; order Carnivora; family Procyonidae; genus Potos; species Potos flavus. The sequence goes on from CM052886.1 coordinate 88,586,217, forward strand.
CAGCCTTTCTGTAGCTGTGGGCCCTCGGAAGGGCAGCGCTTTCTTCCTGTGCTCCACGGAGTTTCGCACTGCTGGGCACTGGCAGTCAGACCAAATTGATCTTGCTGGTGCAGTTACCGGCGCACCAAGCAGCGGGGCTTGCTCCCTGCACAGCCAGCTAAGAGGCTCTGCCTCTGGAACTGGGGGGGCACTGGCAGATTGTCTCCCTCTCCCCATGGCAGGAATCGCTTTCGGCGGGCAGGGGAATTTGGGGGGCGGAGGCACATGGGGTGCTGGCGAAGTAGGCGGAGCGTTAGTGCCGGTTGCCACCAGTATCCGGCTGTCTAGTCTCGGGGAGGGAGAGCCCCCAACAGCCCCGAGCCCTCCTACCTTGCCCTCCACCAAGGTGTGAGAATGGGGCTGTGGAGGAAATGGACCAGCAAGAAGAGCCGACCCCACGGTTAGTGCTTAGGCCAGAGTCCCCGTGAGGACAGCTGGGCAGTTCAGGCAGGAGCCGAAATGCAGTTTCTGGAAAACGTTTTGTGGATTTTTTAGGAGTGACTGTACCTACTGTTCTATCAGCTTCCCCTGGTATTTGCTGGCTTCTCTAATGTCTAAATAGAGCAAAGGAAGGACATTCCTGAAGTTGAAAGGCTTCTGTGGCAGGATTTGCAGAAAACAGGAGAAAAAGGCTACACAGCAACAATTCTTTCTGGTTAGTTATCTTTGGGTATGTCTTTGGGTATTTTTTTTTTTTTTAAAGATTTTATTTATTTATTTGACAGAGAGAAAGAGACCACAAGTAGGCAGAGAGGCAGGCAGAGAGAGAGGGGGAAGCAGGCTCCCCGCTGAGCAGAGAGCCCGATGTGGGGCTCGATCCCAGGACCCTGAGATCATGACCCGAGCCGAAGGCAGAGGCTTAACCCACTGAGCCACCCAGGCGCCCCATCTTTGGGTATTTTTTGATGCTCTAGTATATTCTAATATTCTCACAATAAACGTATATTGCTCTTGTATTAACAATTTGAATGTACTGGGCAGACACCTGAGTTGTTCAGTCAGTTAAGCGTCTGACTTGGTTTCGGCTCAGGCCATGATCAGGGTCATGAGAAAGAGCCCCACATTGGGCTCTGCACTCAGCTCTGAGTCTGCTTGATTCTCTCTCTGCCTCTCCCTCTGACCTCTGACCCTTCCCCCTGCACTCTAAAATAAATATTTAAAAATAAAATTTAAAAATCTGTACAGAAAACGTAATTTTAAAAATACCACTTTTGGCTTCAAGCTAAAGATGTAAGAGTTGCTTTAGTGGACACAAGGAAAGCTTTGAACTTGGTACCCACTGGCTGGCTGCAGCAGGTCCTGACTAATCAAGGGATGGTGGCAAAACAACAGAGACTCTTCAACTTCCATTCCTCTTAGGAATATACTTTTCTAGCTATATTTGACAAGGTCCTAATCAGATGTCCTTTTAACTTGCATATCAAAACTACATGAAGAGCTGCCTTATCTTAGAAAAGAGGGGAAAAAAGCAAAAAGCCTAACTTGAGGGAAACACCATTTCTCAGATGACTACAAAACGCCAGCCAAAGTAGTAGTCTCTTCTTTTCACACACACTCTGGATGTTTGGTTTTCACCTTTAACATAACATGCATTAGCTTTTTAAAAGACCTGTCCCACATGGAATTGTAGGAACTTAGGAGGCATCTTTTAATGTCAACATGAACTTGAAAGCAACTGTGGCTGCAGCTGCTGATTTCTGCAAGCGTGTGCGTCGGCTGTCGCTGTGTTTGAATCGCCAAGAGAGCGGACTCTGGGAGAGCCCTGCCGGACACCAACTCTGAGACCACACAGCAATAGCGTCGCCACTGGGGAGGCAACACAGCGCACTCGGGGGCTGGCGCTCTCCCTGTTTTAATTCTGGATGGAGTGGGGCCTGGGGTCGTGTGATCATCTGCTGTGTTCTTTTAGGCGCAGAGATGGCCAGCTGAGTTTGTTGAAGGGCTCTCGGCTGGAGTGTAAGATCTACAGTCTGCGGCTGCAGAGACCATGGATGGAAAGGAGGCAGATTCCTCAGGCTTTGCTGGCTACTGCAGGACTATTTATGACTCTGACACGTAAAGAAGGCCATCCAAAGGTATTTTGTTGAAAGAAATGTTTATTATTTTTATTGGTCAAACAGTTTCAAACAAATTCAGAACAAGTTTTCACATTTTGAGCCTTTAGTGCAAAGACACTATGTCATGCGTGACAGAAATGCTGACCCAGGGGAGCCCTCCCCTGAAGCAGGTAAATATCAGGATGGTCAGGCGGAAGGAGACTCGTGGGACAGGAATCTGCTCAGAAATCCTCTTGAAAAAGGACGTGATTTAAAGCTCATTTGAAGGTTTTTCACAACATGAATGTGCCTGAACAACTTATAATCTCAACTTCTTAATTTCAAAACAAAATATCCCAAGTATCAACTATCCCTTTTAAATAAAAAAAATAATCAATTTATACTCTTCTTAAAAGAACTCTAACAATGTAAAATAAGTTCCAATTCCATATATATATATATATATATATGTACATTTATAACTTAGGTGCTCTTTTGCTCTATATACTTTTACTCATGCAACAGTGACAGAGGACTGGGTGTGAGGCCCTCCAGAGGCCTCTCTGAGAAAGCAGTGTAGCTCCTCACTCTGGCGAACAACAAGGGGGTGTACATCTTGTCAATCTCAAAAGCAGTTACCGCAGTCTCACCAGTTGATCTGAAAAGAAAGCACAAAATCACCAGTTACAAGGAAATTTCAACTCATTTAAAATCCTTACATATTTATAGGGAAGAGCTTATCTTACGCTTTAGTCTTTTCTATTTTGAATTCATCTTAGTATATTCAAAATGATAGCAGCATGGTAAGAGAAAACCACGGGCCCAAGATTGTGTCGCTTCGACCGAGTTCCCAAACCAGGGCCTACTACCTAATCTAAATGCAGTCTCAAATCAGTCGGGAATCTTCTGCTGGGCACCCGTGCGCCTGCCACATGGGCCCTCTCCACCCCGCAAAGGAAGGTGAGGCAGCCTGCATGGTACAACTCCCTGCTCTTCCTCTGGGGGAAAGCAGCGCTGCCTGCGACAATCCTTCCTGCCCCTACCCTCCTCCTATAAAACCTTTCCAGTTTGTGCAACTCCTCCGAGCTCCCCTCTCTACCTGTTAGACGGGATGCTGCCCAATTCAGGACTTGTTTGATAAAGCCAATTAGACAATTAAAATTTACTTGGTTGAATATTTGTCATTTAACAGATTCTGGTGGCAGCAACCACCGCAGGATCCAAAGTGAACTTGTGGCAGTGTGTGGGGATGAGAGAACATAGGCGTGGGTACCTGTGAACCTTTGGAGCTCGCTCTTTCCCACCATTCTGAGGGCCGTGGGTAAGTTCCTCTCGGTTGAGTTCTTTGTCATCGGTGCTGACGCTCAAGCTCCCAGCTACATGGTGTTCCTTCACAGGGCAGGACGGCTTGTAAAGCCTGTCGCTAGTGGGGATCTTGGAGGCCAAAAAGCCACAAGAATTGGTGGGGATGGGTCGAGCATTTAAAGCCTGTCAGAAGTGCTCACAACCTCAAAAAGACTCCTGGGAGGGGGTAAGCTGATCGTGAAACAGGTTAGCCTGGCACTAGGTCACCTATCCATCTCCACAACTTCCCAGGCAGCAAGGCACACTGCGAAACACGCACAATCCCCAGCCCCACGGCTCATCCCTTTCAGGTGCTCGTGCAGCTCAGAGGATCCCTAAATTCTGAAGGGTCAAGCGTGCCACCTTCTGGCACACCTGCTTATTTCATGTCTAAGGACTACACTCCCAAAACAGTTTTAGATATCCAGCAAAAATGACGCAATCTTCCTAAGCTTGTTTTGTGTCCTGAGGAACTGGGCTTGGTAACCACCAGGTCGCCAAAGAAGATTGATGTGGGTTAACTCTGTGACTAGCGTCCTACCAACCTGCTGCCAGCCCTCAAAGCAATCACGACCTAGAAATACAATGGCCATTATGGGGAATGTTCCAATTAGATTAGATAAGATCATTTAAGAAGTAGACCTGAAAGCACGGGCTCCCAAATTAAACAGAAGGGGATACCCATTTCATGTGGCATGCAGACGCCTCCGAAAGGTTTCAAAATTCCAAAACAGTTTCATTGAAAGGTTTTATTGCAAAAAGTTAAAAAGAGAAAAACGTAGGTACCTATAATGAGACTGTAAGACTGGGTACTCGTTCTCCTCTGAATTTTAAAAGACTACATAAACATCAACAAAATTCTGCCAAGTTAAGGGCCTTACAGACACCCTGTTATCTACCTTCTAAGCAGGGCCCTCATATGAGCCCCTCCCAGAGTTGACACAGCTGAGGGATTTTCTGATAAACTGCTACGTCATTCCGTAGACAGTCAAGGGGAAACCAGCAGATACCAGATAGTGCTGCGGGAATCCTGGAAAAACTGGCAGAAGCCAGCAAAAAGGTGAAAATTCTTACCAGAGTCTGCTGTTCCAAATCTCTGCCTGCCCAGTCAAACAGAAAATAAAATCACACTGTCCTTCCCTTCTAAACCCAGACCCACTGGTTAGTGATCCCTTTTCTCCCAGGGACAGCTACTGCCTTCCTGCTTGTCTGGTTTTGCACAACTGGGCTTGGCTTTCTGCCTGCTTGGGACAGGCAGGTTGCTGGTTCTTTCTTTTGGCCATTACTGCGAGTGACTCTAGATTTGGGAAAGTTGATATCCTCTGTACCCTCCTTGCTGATCCACCTTTTTTACCCAACAGAAGCTATTCAATACTGCCAAAAATATGAAGTTAGAACGATGTACCCAGAGGGGGAAAAAAGCAAGCTGAGGATACTATAGTTGGACGCGTGGAGCCACCTCTGATGCCATCTAAGTTCAACAATCCAGTTCTCTGGACCGAACTGAAAGCAATGGTCCTTACGTTCCACATCTTTACAAAACCAGAAACGCAGCTCTCCAGGCAACTGAAAGTTCCCCTACTCCTTTACCAATCCCAAAATGTCCCCTGCTTATCTCAGCTTGCACATTATTGGCCCTAGGAAACCAAATTTCTTCTAGAAGGAGTTTGCATTTTTTCCTGTGCTTTTTAAATCTAAATGTTCAATGTTCTACCTGGTCTTTTTCCAGGAATTCCTTAGTCCATCTCTTTAAAATACAAACTTAAGGAGATGATTCTTTTTTTTTTTTTTAAGATTTTATTTACTTATTTGAGAGAGAGAGAGATCGCAAGTAGGCAGAGAGGCAGGCAGAGAGAGAGGGGGAAGCAGGCTCCCCGCTGAGCTGAGAGCCCGATGTGGGGCTCGATCCCAGGACCTTGAGATCATGACCTGAGCCGAAGAAAGAGGCTTTAACCCACTGAGCCACCCAGGCGCTCCAAGGAGATGATTCTTATCAAGAAAAAACAAAATGGGCAAAGTCATTTGGAACTTGATGTATATAAAGAAAAGCTTTACCCATGTAGCCAGGTAACCTCAACATAGTCAACTTACCAGGAAAACAAACTCACATCCAACCTTGATAAATCCTGTATTTATTTTAGGGCAGGATTTTCAAAACCAGCTATAAGGTCTCTGAGGCAGTCTGTTCACATGTGTCTATTACATGTGTGTTAAAGTTATGTGGTACTTTCTACTTCTGGATGGTATCGCTAAAATGAATTTGTAAAAGCTCTATTTAGTGGGTTTGAAGGCAAGTGCCTGTATTGGATGGGCATTCTGAAAATCATAAAGTCAGAGAGTAACCCAAATGGTTAAGTGCATGTGATCAAAGAAAATATTTGATAGAAAAGCTAGATTATAGCTGATGGTTTAATTAAAACAGACATGGTTTTAGTTATCAACATGAAATATTAAACTTATACTACCTGAGTTTACTGGCCATATAAATTCACGTTCTCCAAGATGTGTACACACAAAACATAATAGCTTAGGATAATGGCTGACTGTGTCTAATGTATAATAAAGTGTAGTAATCTAAACATAATTCAGGACAAATAAAGCTAAGCAAGACAAAAGTTTATAAATGAGTTTTTCAGCAATATTTGTCTAGTTTTCCCAAGTTGTTTTTTTTTTTTTTTTAATAGGCTAAAACTTTGGGGCGCCTGGGTGGCTCAGTGGGTTAAGCCTCTGCCTTCGGCTCAGGTCATGACCTCAGGGACCTGGGATCGAGCCCCGCATCGGGCTCTCTGCTCAGCAGGGAGCCTGCTTCTCCCTCTCTCTCTGCCTGTCTCTCTGTCAAATAAATAAAATACCCTAAAACCTTAAAGTGAATTAGGTTAAATGATTAATTATGTTAAATTCATTAAATACCTAAATCATTTCCAAATGAGATAAAGTACTAAAACTTTAGTAAACATAGGTTTATCTACTTTTGGCTGCATATTACAGAGAAACTAAAAGATTAAAACGTGCTAATGCTACACTGAAACGTCCAACAGCGCACGCTTAGAGAAATTTTAGAAAGTATGCCTAAGTGTGCAAATTTTTAAAAAAACGCTAATGTAACGGTTCAAAATTGCTCACTTCTTAGTTTTCATTAGAAATTGAGGTTTTTAAGGGTTAAGAAGTCTAATATCTTTGTATGCCAGGAAAGGATGTTTTTTTATAAAATAAGGTATGAGAAAAAGGGATATACTTTTTAATTGAGGAAAAAAAAAAAGTTTGTCCTAAAATAAAGCTGGTTGTTTAAAGGAAAAAACAAAAAAGACAAAATTGGGATGTAGAAAAGAGGTTGTAAAAGGTTTGTAGAAACAAATCTTTGAAAAGGAATTTTAATGTGTGGTCAGGCAGGGTAAGATTAAAATATATTTTTTAAAAATTAGTTTCAATACAAAGTAAGATGGTACAAAATTAGACTTTAGTTTTCTCTCTGTTAAAAAAAAAAAACCAAAGTTTTCTTGGACTTTGGTCTGCTTTTGATAAGACTGCAGTTTCATAACAATCTGAAATCCTACTTTTAAGGCAAGTGCTTTAAAACCTTTTTAAAAAAAATTTTGTCAAAACTTCCAAAAGGAACTGTTAAACTAATGAGGCTTATTCGCTGTAAGTGAATACTAAGCCTTCTCCGTGGCACAAGTGGCTAAAGTCTAATTTGGGTCCACAAACATGGCCCCCCGCCAACAGCCTGCTTCTAAACCGAAGACAGTGAAATGAGTGAGCACTGACTGCAAATTAAACACACTTACGGAAATCCAAGATGGCCCGGTTCTTCCTGGCTCCCTGGCAAATCCCACATTTTAATTTGTGCATTCCTTCACCCACCACATCACACTGACAAAGACTCAAATTATAAACAGACACTGATAGACTTTTATAAAAATACAAAAACAGTCTACCAGCAATGTCTGACCTGTTTGGTCACCACCACTCACCATGCCCCACCCCCACCCCTATAACCTGTTTTTGTTCCCAGAGGCCTCCAGCCTCTGCCCTCTGGGTCCTCTGAACACTTGCAGCTGAACTTCAATCAACTGCCACTTAGTATGGATGGGTGATCAATAGGTTCTTGTTCTTTTATGTATGTTTTCTAGATGGGTTGAGATTTCTTCTACTGTAAGACTGATGTCCTCACAGGGAAAAAGACAAGACTTAAAACTGTTTCCCCCACTTGGGGTATATTTCCACTATCTCCAGGGATCGAGGCAGCCATTTCACTGGACAAATCACATGAGCCTCAATGAAAGCCTTACAAACTTCTTGGAATTCTCTCCATACACAACCTTCTGATCCCTTGTTGTCTCAGGCTCGTACGACCAGCTACTTACTGTAAGTCGCTAATGTCTTATGCTCAAGCCTGTCATCCATAGATTCCAGAAGCTTTCCTGGATCCCAATTCAAAGAAACCTGTTGATCACAGTCTAGAGTTTGGTGACTGTATAAACGTTGCCAGGGGAAAACCACCCTCCAGCCCCACTGGAAAAGGACCTTCCCAGGTGCTCCTGACCACCGACACTGCTGCAGAACTAAAAAGTACAAGGCCCTGGGTACACATCACTCAGAGAAGGCTCCGGCCGACACCTGGTCCTGTACAGATGCTAGAGACCTCCATCCACATCAAAGTGCCAAGCAAGAGAAGAAGCAGACGTCGAGGTAGTCTGCTTCTGCCCCACGTGACGGATGGAGACTTCATATGCTAATGAAACGTAAGCCCTTTCTCTTTTCCCTTCCTTCACTCTGGCATTGGCCTGGAAAGATAACACCCTCATCTGTATCTCCCAGGCCACTGCTAGGGGGTGGAAGGAGTATAATCTCTGGAATTTAAAACAGTTTTTTTATTTTGGGCTAGGAGAAAATCGAACTGTGCTTCTAACTTTTCACAAGCAAAATAAAAGATCTCATTGGTCGAATCTCCTAAATTTACATTGTTGAATTAAAAAAGGAGACATTCACGATTCAGATTCACTCCTTTTCATAGGTCCCGATTTCTTTGGTTAGGGATACATATAAATGCGGCTATGACCAATTCTCAAAATTACTGCAAAATCTGCTGCTAAAGCAAAGCAGCACCACAAAGATCCTTGGACTCTCTAGGCAAAGTTGTCCTTGATTATCTCTTAGCTAACCAAGGAGGTGGGTATCTGTACTGCAGCTAATACCACCTCCTATGCCTGGATTAACACGTATGGGGAAGTTAAAAATTGTGTAAGATCACTGAGCAAGCCACTGCGCTTAAAAAGATGAGTCCCTCAGCAGGGTCTTTCTTTGGTTTGGTTGGGTCTTGGGGGTCATGACTCTAAGTACACTCCAACTACTGGGAATTATCCTAATAGTAAGAATAATAATAAGCTATAGTAATCTCTCTGGTGCATTATAGTCTCTTGAAAGCTTTAAATGTATGTTCACAGCCACTCATCACCAAGCAAATGATCTAAGACTGCAACATGAACCTGAAGCTGTGACCTACAGACATCACAGATGAAGGGAAAGCATAGTGACCTATGGGTACCACACAAAGGATCAACACAAGCTGTGAGAACTCTACAAAAGGGTAATTGAGAGTTGGTGCTTATGCCTTAAATTTTGATCACATCTCTCAGTTAAGCTGAGAGTCTGATCAAAAGGGAAACTGTTAAAAAGAAAACCACAGGCCCAAAAATGGCATCACTCAGGATGGGTTCCCAAACCGGGGCTTAATATGTAATTTAATTTAATTGCAGTTTCAACCTTCCCCAGAAATGCAGTCTTAACTGGTCAGAAATTTACTGATGGGCTCCCATGAGTCTGCCACATGGGCCCTTTCCATTCCCCAAAGGAAAATGAGTTTGCATAAGACCCTCTGCTTTTCTAAGAGAAAATGTCCTTGCCAGAAACAGTCCTTTTCTTTTGCTAACAACCTTCCTGCCCTGCTCTCCTTCCAGAAAAACCTTCCATTTTGTACAACTCGCCATTTACAAATCCCTTAATAAAGCCAATTAGAATCTTTAAATTTTACTTGGTAAAATTGAGAAAAGTACAAAGAAAAAAATCAGTCATCATTCCACCATCTAACATAACAATATGAGGTACAGTTGACCCTTAAACAACATAGGGGTTAGGGGTATCGAACTCCCACATAGTCAAAAATCCACATGTAACTTGAGTCCCCAGAAACATAACTACTAATAACCTATTGACCAGAAGTCTTACCAATTACAAAATCAATTAACACATATCTTGTATGTTATATGTATTATGTACTGTATTCTTACAATAAAGTAAGCTAGAGAAAGTTATTAAGAAAAGTACAAAAAAATACATTTACAGTACTGTATTTATAAAAAAAAATCCACATTATAACTGGATGCATACAGCTCAAACTGTGTTGTTCAAGGGTCAACTACACCTTCCAAGCACCTCAACCTATTGAGCTTTTCTATTGAGATCATACTATCGGTAATCCTCCTTTTCATTTAGCATTCTGACAAATGCATTTCCTTACATTATTAAATACTCTTCAGAAGCCATCGCATAATATTTCACTGTCTACTTGTACTACAATTTCCTTAATTCCCTCCCTTTTTAAAAAGATTTTATTTATGTGAGAGAAACTGAGCACAAGCGGGAGGAGGGGCAGAGGGAGAGAGAGAAGCAGACTCCCCACTGAATGAGGAGCCTGATGTGGGCCTCAATCCCAGGATCATGACCTGAGCTGAAGGCAGACACTTAACCAACTGAGATACCCAGGTACCCCAATAATTCCCCTTCTGTTGGAGATTTACGTTTTCATTGTTTGGTATTTAAAAATAACGTGGGGCACCTGGATGGCTCAGTGGGTTAAAGGCCACTGCCTTCAGCTCAGGTCATGATCTCAGGGTCCTGGGATCGAGCCCCGCATCAGGCTCTCTGCTCAGCAGGGAGCCTGCTTCCCCTTCTCTCTGCCTGCCTCTGCCTACTTGTGATCTCTCTCTGTCAAATAAATAAATAAAAATATTTAAAAATAATGTGATAATTTGCTCAGAGGGGATTCTGCTTGCCCCTCTCCCTCTGCCCACCTCTGCTCTCTCTCCCCCCCTCTCAAATAAATAAAATCTTTAAAAAATATATATATTTTTGATTATATCCTTTGAACAGATTCCTTAGAAATACTAAGTAAAAGGCTACAGACATTTTAAGGATCTTGTTAAAACGTAATTTAAAGAGAATTATAATCCTAGAATAGAATTTAGTGACTTAATATTCGCATGATCAATAGCATCATCCCAGTGGGGAGGGAGGGGAAGCAGATAATAAGTAATACTATTACAGCCTTTTATTTTTGTCCCCTAAAGGGATAAATAAAAAGGCAGAAAATTCAAGCAACTTTATACATATAGTAAGGAAGTCAATGTGAGCATTAGCAGTTACAAATGACACCTATAATAATGTCCTTTATTCTCCTAAAATATGATGCTTTCTATTTATTTGGTACTATGCTGGGTTTGGTTTCTTTCTATGAGAAGAAAACAGAACATTCCACTGCACAGTTAACTGAGAGAAGCCAAAAGGAGATATAGGACTGCTAGGTAAGAATGAAAAGAAAAAAAAATGCTTTCTCAGTTCTCAGGACCTTTCATACAAGTGGGGAAAGCATGGAAACAGGCCGCAGAAAAGTTTCCAACCCTGTGGCCAAGGTTGTGAAGTAGGTTAATAGAAGATGACCTCAAAGTTTGTCTCCAGGAATTTTGGATTCCATTTTGGAACCAAGAGCCATTGACCACACACCAATATTCTTTCAACCCTAACAACAGCAAACCTCACTATCCACACAAATTGATGTTTCACTTACTTCTGTACTGCTCCTTTCTCACACACATTCTTGTGTTCCTTAATTACTCCTTACAGGTAAATCCTCACACAAAAAGCTTTAAATAGGAACCACTTAAAAGATCTGGCTTTGGAATACATGACATCTTTTTAGAAGACTTACCCTCCTTGCTACAATTTTATTAAAGTCGTTGTATAATCCCAGAAAATAAACCAACCGGAAATAAAAGTTAAAAAAAATGGTAAGAGTGAAACACATATCTCCTGTGTTTCACTCAAAAAAAGATTTGATGTTTTAAAAGTGCCTTGAGTAAGTCAACAAGTAGATAACCCAGACAGCTTAGAGGTGAGTGAGTACCATTCTAATTCCAAAGCAGTGGCCCCCGGTTCCCATGCCTGTTCCCACGGACTCTGGGGAGAGCGCCACCTCCTGGTCAGCTCTTTTGCATGCCTGACAGAATCCTATAGAAAAGACAGTCACCGGCCAGGGACGTCTCCCTGGTGCCACTATCACACGGACAGCTCTCTACCTAGAGCACAGCAAACTCTGGAGGCGTCTACAGGAGCCGTGTAATACTCTGTAATGTAACGTCATGGAACGTGAACCCTGAGGACTTTCGAATCAGACTTCCCGGAGCCTGACATGAAATAGTTATTCTGCAACTATGGCGTCTGTATGACAGGCACCTACCTGTAAGTGACGTGACAAGAATGATGGATCCAGATGAGTTTGTTGAACCTCTGGTGGCCACTGGAACACAGCTGGAGCCCCACATGAAAACTCTGATCTGCTTCTTGTACGGGGACGCGACGGAAATATCTGTATTTGTAGTCGAGTGGTTTCTGTAAAAGAAAAAGCGTGTGAGCTATCGTGAAGCCTCCCCTCGCTGATACATGTAACTAGCACAGGAAGCTATCCTGCAAGGTTGACAGTAAAAGTAACATCTCTGCACACAGTAGAGGGCTCTTGGGTATCAAATGAGAAGGTGGATGAGTGCCCTGAAAAATGGTAAGCACTATGAAAATAAGGTTTTCTCTCCATCATCGGCTCAGTTACTCAACACAACCACCCCCAAGTGTTAAATATGATTGTACATTGCTGTTTAACGGCTGAAAGAATGAAGACCCCAGGAGGCCAAACAAGTTAACCAAAATTACACAGCAGTTGCAGAGTTGGAAAAGACAACTTCTGTCTTCTCCATGTAAGCCTAGTATTTCCTTCTACTGAAAATATGGGGAAAATTCCCATTTTTAAAGAGGCAAACGGATAAATTGGTGAAAGATGCAGAAGCAGCATGGAGCAGAAACTTACCTTTTGCAAAACAGTAAAAAGAGTCAATGAAGAAACAGATGTGGACAAGGTTCATTAGAATCACACTTCTGCAAATACTGTTGCTAACAACACAAGAATGTCAACACTATGCATGGTTTCTCTGTTATCATGTTCTCAAAAGAGAACTGGTACTCAACATAGGAGTTCCTAAACTCTTCTATAAGATAAGACCCAAACAAGGGCCTCACAACTCCCCAGTTCTGACCTCAGAGCCACAGCCACAGCAGCTACCTCTGCCCCTCAGATGGATGCCCCAGATCCTGAGAGCCTCCCCGAGGCAGGCAGAGAAGACAGCCACCCGTGGCCACAAGGTGAAGGAACTCCAATGAAACCCTGCCCTAACTAACACATGATGCCAGGGAAGAGAGGAGGATGTGATATAAGGAAAACTTGTAAAAACTGTGTTAATTATGAAAGCATTGGGCAAGTAGTTATTCCAACTACATCACAACTGACTCCTTGGGTACCCATTAGGATTGAAAAACACAAAGAAAAGTTGTGAAAAAATATTAGGCCCTCAATATGTTAGAGTTAAAAATACTCTGGAATGTAATAAATTCAACAATATTTGCTTAGCATTTTTTTTCTTTTGTAAGAACAGGAAGAAGGAAATTATCTTACTTTAGCTTATTTCCAGTAGAAACTGAAATTCTCTGTAAGAACATCCTTGAGAAAAAATTATCTATATAAGCTAACTTAGGAAGGAAATCCCTTATGATTCAAAACAGGAATAGCTAAAAAAACATATTCAGGTATAATTTCACTAGTTATTTCATCACACATTTTGGCTTTACATTTTCTAATGTAAAAAACCTAGACCAGAAAAAGAAATCCACTTAGAGAAAAACAAGCTGATCCAATTAAAAAACCGCCCACATTTCAGAAAACCCTCCAGCTCTCTTCAGAGAGATGTTTTAAGTCAACATACATTTTGTATAACAGTATACATTATGAAACAGTATTTTCTTATCCTTTCTAATCAAGAATGCTTGAATAAGTAGAGTACTGAAATAATAAACAGAGAACCTTTAATTCCAATCACATACCTCTTCTTTTTTCTTAGTTATCACAGCAAATACTTTGGTCTGATTGTCTGTATCTTGTGACAAGCGATAATGACCCAATAGAATTGCATCAGTTCTGAAAATTAAAAAATACAATTTAAGTCCAAGTCTATGAATCATTTGTTACGTGTATTTAAATAATCTAGGAAGTAATGGGTTCTAACAGTGGTTACGCAACTTGCCCGAGAAGAATCAGCTAGGATGTGAGTAAACCTAGTTTGCTAAGGCTCCCAAGACCTACTGAAGCACACTCCCTAGGCAGAGAGGCCCAGGCACTGGTATTTTTCACAAGGGCCCCTGCTTCGTGCTGCTTTCATCAGCCAGTACGAAGTTAAGGAAGCACTGGATTACGTTAACTTGCAAGTAACCACAGGAAATGTGACCTGGACAGAAAACTATAGAAAAATACTACCTGGTATTCCTAGTTCTTAAACGAGGAACAATGGACTGAGGCTCCTCGGGGGTTGTCAACACCATCACGTGGCCATCAGGGAAGAATCTTATGTACCTGTGTAAAAAAAGGAACACCAAAAACCACACACACACACACACACTGTATAAAACATGTCACACCACACACACACACACACACACACACACACACGTCACACCACACCACACACACACACACACACACACACTAAAACATGTCCTTGTTTCCTGGCACCTAAACCTGTTTACTGCTGTGAAATCAAATCAGAAATACCATGGGCCAAAAAACCAGCAAAACATCATTACAACAAACACGACTGGCAACCCATGAGGCCAGCGAAAAAGTGAAGACAGTCTGTTATTTTTTTAGAACTGTCGAACTTTCAGTTTTACTCTTGAGTAAAAATAAATATACCTCCGTTAAAGCTGTGTGTTTTTTTTCCTAAAGCACTAAGAGTGAGACCTAATGATCATACACAGTTCACATGTCTCCTTATTTCTCAAGGCCAGTAACAGCTGATGGACAGTAAGGCTGAATGATAGAGCACGAGCTAACTGAAAAGGCAAATGAATCCCACCAAAAGCAAAAAAACAAGGAAGAGCTCTAAAATGTAAAGTGATTCTTAGATTTAGAGGCTAGGAGAAATTAAATAATTTGTATTAACCTCTTGGTTCTTTGAGTGCAGTTCCTGTTACAAACTGGATAAAAATACTGAGGGTCATTTTGTGGATAAATGTGAAGGCCACAAGCAACAGTTGCCCAGGAACTAATGAACTAATACTTGGAGAGAGAGAATTTTTCACTCACTCAGTTTACTACAGTTGTACCTGTAATATTCCACTTGGTGCCAGGCTCTATAGAAACCATCAAGAGACTGTTCCCCTTGACGAATATATGTCGTTTTACTTATATACACTCCTGTAAAAAAGTTTTGGGTTTTTTATTAGTTTTTTTTTACAGTTAAAATCAGCTAACATGTTTCCAGCTTTATTTTTATTGTGGTTTCCTTTAGTAGGATTAGAGTATTTAGGTATGTTACAGAAAATTAAGACTGTGTACTTATCAAAATCAACATGCTAGACCACGATTTCTCCTAAGTTCTAAAGAGTTCAACTTACCATCAAACCGAACACGGGGCCTTTCTAAAAACATCTCTCTCCAGGATGTGTATGGAACAAGCTTAATACAGCTTCTGCCCCAAACTTTCAAGCAGGCCAAACGCCATATCTCAGGGTCTCTAGGTAATGAAAGCATAACATCAACTTACAAAAAAGGCTAAGTCCCTAAATGCAGAAATATTTCTGCAAGAATTTGATGAGCACCTGCAAGGCACTGACCAGGGCTCCAGAGACAGACAAGGCAAAGGCCCTGCTCTTTTCCTTGTGGGAAAGCAAACCATACTAAGAAAACAAAAGTTTCAGATAGTGTGCTCGGTGGAAAAACAAACGAAGCAGGGTAAACAGACAAGGACAACTACGGTGGGGAAGGAGACTATTTCAGATACAACAGCAGGGAAAGTACCTGGGCAGAAGCCACAGCAAGTGCAAGGCCCTAGGTGGGGGGTGACTGGTGCGCTTGAGGAGGATCACATGGTTGCAGCAAACTAAGCCAGGTTCACAGGCTACATGATTGGAGGGGCAGGGAGGGGCAGGGGAGGGAGGGGCTTACAGGCTATTTAGGTGACATAGATGGCACTGAAGAGCTCTGAGTATGATTTCTCACTCTGGTGGTCTGCTCTCGGGGTGCTATAGGGGTGTAAGAGGGGAAGCAGGCCACTGCCAAAATAACCCAGACTGGCTGTAACAGGGGCGGAACAAGAATGGTCCCTGGACAAGAGGGAAATGGTCAGACTAGAGATCTATTTTTAAGGTAGCACCAACAAGACTCTCATGGGATTAGTGTAGAAAACTGAGTATTTTTTTTAAAGATTTTATTTGAGAGACATAGTGAACGAGAGAGAGCACAGCAGCAGGGGCAGAGGCAGAGCGAGAAGCAGGTTCCCTTGCAAAGCAGGAAGCCCAACATGGGGCTGAATCGCAGGACCTCAGGATCAAGACCTGAGCGGAAGGCAGACACTTAACCAACTGAGCCACCCAGGTGCCCCACAAAGTATATATGTTTATGTAAAATATCCATGAGAGATTACCAGTCTCAAATCATTTTATACTAAACTATGATTATTCTTCACACAGCAATATTTTAAAAAGTATAGGGTAACTTCTAATGGGCCAAAGAAAATTCTAGTGCAATCTAAATTTAAGTCATTACCACGTAATGGGTTTAGAGTTATTGTGAAGATGACTCGAGTTTATTTTCCTAGCACAATTCTTTTTCCAAATCAGCTAGGCTAGCGTGCAAACTACTCTATGGAAGTGATATGTGTGACTACATCTGCTCTACATGGCATCTATACCCTGGAAATCCAGTGCACTCTAACCTTTACGGGCTAAGTGGTTTGGGAAAATCACATAAATACAGCTTAGGCAAAACCATTCATTCTAAGTTTTTACTCAGAATATCAATCAAGTTTTTTTCTTTATCAAAACTGGCAGAAGACTGTAGTTCTTTTTTCACCACTGCATGAGATGTTTTAAAAAGATGGAAGTACCTGGCACAGATATAGAATCCTCTGCACACCTGCGACAACTGCTCTAATGACCTGAGGTCCAAGTCACTAGACACCACCCATCGGAAGATGTACATCAGGACCTCCATCGGCAGCACTGCAAAAAAAAACATCGCCCCTTCAGCGACCCTTCTCGGTTATCGGACAGTCTCGTTCTTGGTGCAGGCAGCTTCAGTACTCCCGGACATTTGTGAATCACAGCCTCAGTCTGGCTCAGAGAGTAATAATGGTTTCGGACGTCAAGACACAAATGTTTTTTTCATTATAGAACAGATCAGAAGCTACTTTTATAAAGCACCTTTTCCTCCAAAAGATCATTTTACCACCAAGGGATATTAAAAAATAAATGTATTAATATAGTCTGATATGTATATATTTATATCAAATTAGGTATGTATACATAATCCATATTGCATTTGCTAAAGCTAAAAACTTATTTTCATCTCCTTGAATATTTTCAAGTGTCCTCCTCTGGAAAATCCCATTACTAATTAAACATTTAACATATGAAAAGAAAAACATTCATTTTTATTAAGATCTTTTTATTTGAGTGAGAGAGAGAATGTGAGCACAAGCCAGAGGGGCAGACGGAGAGAGGGAATCTCAACCAGTTTCCATGCTGAGCACAGAGCCTGACATGAGGTTCGATCTCACAACCAGAGCCAAAACCAAGAGTCCGGATGCTTAACTGACTGAGCGGCCCAGGTGCCCCAAAACATTCATTTTTAAACATGCAGCCTCTGGGGTGCCTGGGTGGCTCAGTCGGTTAAGCGGCTGCCTTCGGCTCAGGTCATGATCCCAGGGTCCTGGGATTGAGCTCTGCGTCAGGCTCCCTGCTCAGCGAGGAGTCTGCTTCTCCCTGCCTGTTGCTTCCCCTGCTTGTGCTCTCTCTCTCTCTCACTCTCTCTCTCTGTGTCAAAAAAAGAGATAAAGTCTTTTTTTAAAAATTAAATAAATAAAAATGCAGCCTCTCTCAGGCTGAAATGTCTGATGACACCAGTCTTGCTCTAATTTTCTTGGGCAGCTTCAACAACTCAGACACCCTTTTAGATCTTCACTGAATAAAGCAGGGCATCCTTGAACTGTACTCCAAACTTCTTTCTACTTTAGATTTTGAAAACCTTATTAGTATATGCAAACAGTAATTATAACTAGCTCTCCCAGCATACTTTGAACTAGCGCAATTATCTGGCAAGTTATCTGGCCCTGTAAGTTTGGAAAATTTAAATCTAAGGTGAAAGTGTGCCTCCCTGAGTTCTAACAACCATGAACGTGTACCTGATATATGAGTCTGATTGCTCTCCAGCTCAGGCTGACACAGTTTGAGCACAGACTCCTGAAATGTGAGCTGCTGCTGGAAGCACGACAAGAGGTCTGCCATCTTGCTGTCATCGTCATTATCTTCCATGCTGAAAAAGGAGGGAGGTGAATAAATTAAGTGCTTCACTCCACAAACACAGAGCTTAGAAACCGATTTTTCATAGTACTTTCAAATCTGCTTTAGAAAAAGTCATCTATATGCAAACTGTCTTAACTACTTTTTTGATTTGATAAGTTTATTCTTCCTCACAAAGGAGAACCATACCAAGTCTTCTGGCGAAAAAAGTTTCAGCAATTTTCATTCTCACCCAGAAAGTACTAGAATTTTGGATACAAGTGTTGAGTTTTAATTAGTCCATTTTATTGTAGAGATTTCTTGAGTTAGTGGAAAAGATAATTTCAAATGATTTAAAAAAACTTACATAAATATATTCCATACTAATGTGACTACAATCCATTGTAATTGGATAAAAATCAAATATGTCATCTGTGGTACTTACTTACCAAGGGTTTTCTAACAGATATGCCTTATCACCCTACCCTAAGAGAGGAAAATATGTAATTTAAAAATCTTAGCAGAGTCCACAAATCATCTATCAATCATCTAAACAAAAGAGTAGTTCAGAGTTTAAAAAAAAATCTGCCTTTAATTTTTGCTGAAATTAACTTTAAAAGTGATCAGACTTACAAAGAGGCTTAGATGAGGATGAGGTCCGAAGACCAGGAAGGGTTAATTATACCACAACAAAGGCACGTGTGGCAGAGGCTAGATGGGTACAAGGGCTGCTCTAATGGCATTTCACAGAAGGCAAAAAAGAACAAAACCAGGAGGGTGACTTTCAGGGATTATTATATCTGATAAGAAAAAAACAACTTTCTCCTTCAAGAACTCACTGCATCTGGGCTTGTACAAAGGGATGGAGAGAAAAGAAATGCTTCTTTCACGTTTTAATACAGCCTTTCTCAACAGCACGTGCATCTATTCATAAAACTGGCTAAGAGCTGGGTCTAAATGCCCGCCCAAGTATAACGAAGGCTTAGAAAGAGCCCACATGATTCGTTTTGAGTTTCAACTACCGCACACTGTTAAATTTCATTTGGTGAAAACCAGCATTTGCCTCCAAGTTCAAACACACAATTAAGACTAACTTCATTGGGATGTTTTTATTATCCAAGCTTGAGTATTAACACTGCGAACAGTTAAAAAAAACACTAGCAATGAGCACATGTTATCCATAAAGGGAACTTCTCAATTACTTCATGACAGAGGTAATACCATAACATAATGGTAGTATTTTATTACTAAAAACACTATTTTCCTATGTATTGCTCATTTCTAACCTGACATTCTCTCATGGGTAGAGAGACTCTCCTCCCTTCTAGTATCAACAAATTGAGCTTTTGGAGATAGATTAAGCCAAAAACAATTTTATATAAATTGGCCTGCAAAGCTTTTGATCTTTGTCCCTGTAAAACTATTAATGCCACTTTATGAAGATGGCATCTATCCAAAGAAACACAGCTTCTATCCTGCACCTGGGCTTTTAAACAAATGTTATAGTCTTAACAATGCCCTCCCAGATACCTTAAGAAAATAATAAAGTCTTGTTATAATTCAGCATTTTCTTAATAAAACGAAAAACCTTTTTAAAAAATGTATAACTTCAAACATATCAAAAAAGGGAAAAACTAGTTTGATGAAACCCCATGTACCCATCACCCAATTTCAACCATTATCAACATTTTGTCAACTTTGGTCTAATTACATTTTAATAGGTTTGACTTTTTAAAATAGGTTTCAGAAAGGTGAAATGTGTCTTTTAATTTACTTTCAATAATCACTGCTTTTATTTAAAAAAAAACTCTTGCCACTTTATCTTTGTTATATCTGTTTAAAATGTGCATTTCTATATTTTAATCTTAAAATTTCCCTAACTAAAAAAAATTTCTACAACTTTATAAACAAGTCTTTATACTAAAGACTATATAATTTAACAGAATTACCACCATCTTCTTATCACGTTAAGAGTCAACAGGGCAAAGACGCTTAACTTTAACAAACTCTATGTATTACTGTCTATCAAATTATATACGCACTAGCTGTTTCCAACGCCATCACCATCTGGAGACCGGGTATAAGTAATCTTGAACTCTATATCAGGTACAAGTTGCATAGCCCTACGATAAAACTTGATGGCTAAAAGAAGAAATAAAGCTAAATTAGCTATGACCACACATTTTTGTCATTTCCTTTGATTACCTAACTGTGGTTTATTTTGGTAACTTTCTTTACAAACAGCCAAATTCCTTTTTTCTATATGCAACAGTAGTTCAGTGAACAAACTTATTTCCAAGCCTTACTACTCAGAAATAACCTTTCTTTTTTCTAAAGCTAACACATTATAGCAGCTTAAGGACTGTTAGCCCTTCCCACCTTTTCCCTCAGCCTCATAGTTAGAAGTGATCTTATGTGGTTGTCTTTCTTCACACTTTGGAAATGCAATTGCTGTAGACCCAAAAAAAAACACTTTTAAGCAACCTTTTCTTTCTAGGATGCAGAGCTGAGGATAATCAAATGCTTCCTACTAGGTAGACTAAAGAGTTTTTTTTTTTAACTGAACCTTCAAATCCAATTTCCTTTAGTCCCGCTGCCTATTACTTAGCTAAATAACCTTTAAAACCTATTTTCTTATAAAGTTCCTGGCCAGGTGGTTCCGAGCTGTGATATTTAGTAATCTCTCCCACAGAGCTATACAACAGAACTTGAGACTGCAGAAGCCAACCCGCTCTTCTTCCCTTAGATGGACTCTATTCAATTCAGTATATTCTGCTATGTCCTGTTACTCTGCGTGAATTACCGTACGCTAAATGGAGATGAGACCCTCACAAACTAATGAAGACTGTGGAGGGATCTCACCATTTGGGCTCTTTTAATATCTGAGAAAAATATCACTAGAAGAAACTTGCAAATAAAATGCAATAATCCTGAAAATGTTATTTTGGGGACATTTTCAAGTGATTCAAGCACAAGCATTTTTCCCATGCCCCAATTATTAGCTTTACTATCACAAAATGGAAGCCTACTTACACACCTAATACAGTAAAATGCCCCGTTGTGCTGTTTGTTTATGCATTTCTAACGGGTTAATAAAAGAGATAATTAAAGCTGAGGGGTATTCCTTTGTGTAAAATGTAAACTAGTAAATATGTATATGTTCCTGAAACTATCTTTTATATTCTGCTCCTCTGAAGTAATTTTCACCCATAAAAGAATACACTATTTTAAAATGAGAAACAATTATTTTTAAGAATGAAGAATTAATAAATACTAATACTAATGAAGAATTAATAAATACTAAAACTTAAATGTAGACCAATATGATGATATTTCACAGTACTATTTTTTGAAAAGAGGTTATATAGAAATACAATGTTTAGTTTTGATTTGGTAGAAAACAATTTTAAATATAGGGAAACTGATGTCTATATACAAAATATATTCTAGTTAAAAAAAAATTGTTCAGTAACTAAGAGTTCTTATTCAGAAATGTCATGACCACATGATCCTGGGCCCTGAGTTTTTTTTACCTTCATAGAGAGCTCCATTCTGTTCTTCTTCTACTGCTTTTAGGAAGAGTTCTCGAGCCTATAAAAATAGTGAAATGCAATTTTTGAAAGTCTGTTTTAAAAATGAGTATGCATGGGGGCGCCTGGGTGGCTCAGTGGGTTAAGCCTCTGCCTTCGGCTCAGGTCATGATCTCAGAGTCCTGGGATCGAGCCCCGCATCGGGCTCTCTGCTCAGCGGAGAGCCTGCTTCTCTCTCTGCCTGCCTCTCTGCCTACCTGTGATCTCTCTGTCAAATAAATAAAATCTTAAAAAATAAAATAAAATAAAAATGAGTTTGCATGGCAGGACAGCCTTTCCAACAAAAGTGCCAGAATAATTGGACACCCATAGGCAAAGTAATGAACCATGACCTAAACCCCACATCTTACATAAAAATTAACTCAAAAATGGATCATGGACTTAAATGTAAAATAAAAAACTTATAGGAAAAAAATTTTTTTAGATCTTGGGAGACCTGTGGGAGGCAAAGAGTTCTCATACTTGATCCCAAAAAAAGCACAATCCATAAAAGGAAAGGTTGATCAAACCGGATCTCATCAACATTAAAAACTTTGGCTCCATGGAATATCCTGAGGATGAAAATGTAAGCTACAGGGGCGCCTGGGTGGCTCAGTGGGTTAAAGCCTCTGCCTTCGGCTCCGGTCATGATATCAGGGTCCTGGGATCGAGCCCCACATCGGGCTCTCTGCTCAGCAGGGAGCCTGCTTCCCCCCCCTCCACCACCCGCCTGCCTCTCTGCCTACTTGTGATCTCTTTCTCTGTCAAATAAATAAATAATATTAAAAAAAAAAAAAAGAAAATGTAAGCCACAGGCTGAAAGAATGTACAAGCCATTTACTCAACAAAGGACTGTATTTAGAATAAAGAACTCTCAAAACTCAACGAATAAAAGCAATGCAATTAGAAAAGACAACATATTATACAGAGAGGAGAGAAAGGTGGCAAATGGCACATGAAAAGATATTCAACATCATTAACCATTAAGGAAATACAAATTAAGATCACAGTGAGGTATCACTATATGCCTATCAGAACAGCTAAAAAGGAATGACAACCCCAAGGGCTGATGAGGCTGTGGAGACGCTGGACCACTCAGACACTGCGGCTGGAAACATAAAATGGTGCAGCCACCTTAGAAAACCCCTGGGCAGTTTCTTTTAACCAAACAGGCACTTACCATACAACCCAGCAATTGCACTCTTAGGCCAGAGAAATGAAAACTTACATTCACGCAGAAACCTGCACAAGAATATTCAGAGCAGCTCTATTAATTGCCAAACACTGGGAACAACCCAAATGTCCTTCAACTGGTGAATAGTTAAACAAACTGGGGTGCACCCATACTGTGCAATACCACTGAGCAATAAAAAGGAACAAACTACTGTTACACACAAACCTGAATGGATCTCAGGGGAATTCTGGTGAGTGAAAATGCCCATCTCAGAAGGTTATATACTGGATGATTCCATTTTTGCAACTTTTTGAATATCAAAGTTATAGAACTGGAGAAGAGATTAGTGATTGCCAGTGGGTAGGAATGGTCAGGGAGTGGGAGACGGGAAAGAACTGTAAAGGTGTAGAAAGAGGGAGCCCTGTGGTGCTACCACAGTCCGGATCTTATCGTGGTGGTGGTTACAGGAAGCTACACATGTACTAAAACTGCACAGAACTATTTATATACATGTATACAAAAAAGTGCTTATAAATCTGGGAGGTCCGAATAAACTCTGTGCATTATACCAGTGTCTATTTCCTAGTTTTTTTCCCCAATTACTTTTATTTTTTCAGTGTTCCAAGAGCCATTGTTCATGTACCACACCCAGTGCTTATTCCCTAGTTTTTGATATGGTACTATAGCTATGCAAGGTGTCACCACTGAAGGAGAAAGGTGATAGGTACACGGGACTTCCCTGTACCTAGTTTCTGTAATTATTTTCAAAATAAAAATTACAACAAGATGAATATGGAAGTTTTTAGTTATCATGGTAATTTCAATTACTTAATGGCAAATTGCTTGTAAAATATTATGTGTAAAGATGACAACCTCTATGGAACAGGAAAAATGGAAAGTGTACCGTGCCTACTTCATGTAAGTACTAAAAACAGGTGAACAATTAGACAGTATTCCAAATTTTTTTAGTGTGAGCACTTTCAAAATTTTCCAGACGAAGGAAATAATTAATGCATCATTATACATTTGTTCAACTCCAAATGTAACAAAATTCTGCATTAAGACCTTTGCAAAGGTGTTAACATTTGAACAAGTTTTTCTCCTTTTGGGCTTCTGCTAATAAATTCAGAAGCATTGAACTTTTAGAGACCAAATGAATCTTAGGCATCTATAAATTGCCAAAGACAGTTCCATGAAGACACTGTACCTCTAGAAAGAAGCCCATGAGGAATGGTGGTATCATCCAAAGTACCTAGAAGTAATAGTGAAAGATGGACATACCGGTATACTTTTGCACATGAGGATAAATTTTATTTCATTAGTTATGTGCTCATGTCACCAGAATACAATTACAATGATCACTTACTTACGACTCCGAAAACTCTCATGTGCAATTGAAAAAAAAAAGTTCCTTTGTCACAATGTCCATAATACTTAACTTTTCTTCTTTTGCCAGTTCTTGCTTTCCTTTGGTGTCTGGTGCTTTCAGTAAAGAGCCTTTTGATGCTCTGCAAGGCCGAGTTTCTAAATTGCTAGAGCCTATACCTGGAGCAAGTTCAAACATCCACTGAGCTCGGAACATCTGGAGCTGTGCCTAAGGAAAGAAAAGGACTTTAGGGCTCACCAAGGAAGAGCAGCTCAACCCTGGACAAGTAATCAACAGGCCCAACACCAATCTCCATATAAATGCATACTCTAAGACTAGGAAACATGGTCTTTTAAATTACTAAATCAATATCCGTCCAACACATTATCTTCTCAAATACTGTTCTGCTTAAATCTTCAAGAAAAAATCATGAAAAATTGCCTAAGTTTGTCTATACGGGGAAAATCTAATGGTATCAGAAAATCAAGTTCTGGTTAGAGTTGGAAATCTAAGCCATCACCTAGGGACTGAACTTAAAAGCTTTCAAACATTTGTTTACCTGGAATACATCATCTACTAGACGTGGAAAGTACTGTAAAAAATTCTGTAGTTGAGGGGCGCCTGGGTGGCTCAGTGGGTTAAGCCTCTGCCTTTGGCTCAGGTCATGATCTCAGGGTCCTGGGATCGAGCCCCGAATTGGGCTCTCTGCTCAGCAGGGAGCCTGCTTCCCCCCTCTCTCTCTGCCTGCATCTCCGCCTACTTGTGAACTCTCTGTCAAATAAATAAATAAAATTAAAAAAAAAAAAAAATTCCTTCCTTAAAAAAAAAAAAATCTGTAGTTGAACCCAAAGTCTTTCTTTCAAAAGCATTCTCTTTTTTAAAAAGCAACTGTTTTCTCTTATACATGTCATAAAAATTTTTGATGTAGAAAGAGTGAAGTTCCCCAGCACGGTGGGCTCTGCTGTGCGGCCCAGATCCCTTCAGGAATGAAGGCAGGCACTGATCAGCCCTCAGCTGTCAACAGCTGGTTTGGGCAACACCAAGGCAAGATCATGCCCCTTCTCAGGCAATCCCTACCCAATGACTGATCAACAGCTGGTAAAAGTCTGAAAGGCTCTGGTTCCTCCATACTCAGAACTCCTGCAGAATTGGCTAAGGCGGCCCATTAAGACGGGACAGCAGCTAGACTTCTCCCTCTGCCCACTCCGGCTTCCTTCCTCTCCCCCTTCCATAGGTGTGGATCCCAAAAGCACTCCCTAGTACACCTCCCTCATCATAGTCTCTACCTTAAAGCCTGTTCTCTGGGAACCCAACTTGAAATACTCCTCCTCCCAAAGAAGGCCATTATCAATATGACTGTGTATATTATTCCTAGATTTTTTTGTGAAGAGGCATATATAAAATATGTTAAGTTTTTCAAATGATTTTTCTTGCCATTCTGAACAGTTCTGGTTCCCACCCACCCACTTCTAACACAAAACATATACTTTTCTTTGCCCTATAAAATCTTTAGAAACATTGAATGTCTGCTAGATGATACATTCCAAATAAGTATTATAAAGCTTATAAATTCAGTAAGATACATTAATGTAATTACAACGAATATTTTTCTATTTTAATGCACAAGGATTTGCCCCATCTTGTTAAATGACTGCAGTGTATTTCACTGTATGAATGCACCATTACTTAATACAAATGACGGATATATAGGTTGTAGTCTATATTTTCATATAATGCTATAATAAACATTTTTATATTTATAAACATTTATATTTTATATAAAATATATATAAATATATATAAAAATATACATTTTATATTTATATATTTATATATATATTATATATTTTATATTTATAAACATTTATATTTACTCAGTTTCCCCATCATTTCAAGATTAATTTTCTAGAAATAGAATTGCTTGATCAGGAGCACCTGGATGGCTCAGTTAGTTAAGTGTCTGACTCTTGATTTCGGCTCAGGTCATGATCTCAGGGTTGTGTGCAATCCAGCCCCACATGGGGCTCCATACTCAGTGGGCAGTCTGCTTCAGATTCTCTCTCTCCCTCTCTGCCCCTCCCTGCAACTCACGTGTGTACTCTCTCTTATTCAAAATAAATAAATCTTTAAAAAAGAACTGTTTCCTGGTGGTGGGTATTGAGGAGGGCATGTATTGCATGGAGCACTGGGTGTGGTGCATGAACAATGAATCTTGGAACACTGAAAAAATTTAAAAAAAAGAACAAAAAAAAGAACTGCTGATCAAAGGGAATGTTATATTTTTCATCTTGTTTCATGTTGCTAGTCTGCCCTCCAAAAAAGCTGCAGCAATTTACACTTCATGTGCACTGCTTGAGTGTTCTCAAAGACTGGACAACAATGGGCATTGTTCACCAATCTGATTAAGAAAAATCTCAGTATAGATTTAATTTGTATTTTATAAATCATGAGACTATCTCTTCAAATATTTAATTGCCATTTATATTATTTTTTCCATTAGTTGTCCATTCATATCTTTCTATCTTGTGTCACTTGTATTAATTTATAAGGATATTCCATATACTGAGGGTGGGTATCAATCCTCTGCCAATATATGGTAAATAGTTCTCCTAGCTAATCATTTCTCTTGATTTATGATGTCTCTTCTACATATAGGTTTTAACTTTTGGGTGGTCAAATCTGTCAATCTTTTTAAGGTGATGGGTTTTGAGGTATGCCTTGTTTAGAACATCTTAAACTCGTATATCAAACCTCATAATGGCAATTATTATCTTCAGTGTGAGCACTTTCAAAATTTTCCAGAATAAGAAAATAATTCCTGCATCATTATATATCTGTTCAATGCAAAATATAACAAAATACTGAATTAAGACCTTTGCAAAGGTGTTAACATTTGAACAAGTTTTTTCTCTTTTTGGACTTCTGCTAATAAATTCAGAGGCATTGACCTTTTGGAAACCAAGTGAATCTCAAGGATCCATAAATTACCAACAGGAGTTCCACGAAGATTGTGTACCTGTAGGAAAGACGCCCATGAGAAGCCCGTGATACTTGGTATCATTCAAAGTACCTAGAAGTAGTAGTGAGGGATAGATCAACTGGTTCTGCTGCTTGTGGAAGATGGTGAATGGGAGGATCCTGAGCTCACCCTCTCTGATGGACATACCAAGACAACATCTACCACAACTAATTCCGTAAATGACCTGAAGACACAGAATAGATCTTCCGCAGCTAGTTACAGAGAGAAGACCACCTTGAAAAGGGTAAGAGGGGCAGAGATACAGCTGGGAACCAAATCCCCAGGATGACTAACCACTAACAGGAGGGACATCACAAGCATAGAGGAGTGAGGGGATCAAACCCCACACCAGCCCTGGGAAGAAGAGTCTCCATTACATCTGGCTTTGAAAATCAGTGAGGCTTAATTCCAGGAGAGCCAGAGAGCTATTGGAAAAGGAGTCTCCACCCTTTAAGGGCCAGCACACTAAAAACTCTGCCAGGAAATAGCAAAGAAGTAGCAATTCGAAAATTCTGGGGTATACATAGAGGGCACTTATTAATTAATTCTAGGACATGTGCCAAAGTGGCAAGTATCTGCAGGAGAGTTCTCCAGGAACAAAAGTGCTGGTAGGTGCCATCTTTCTTCCCTCCCCTAGCCTGGATAGTTGTACGCATGCAGGAGCTAATTCTAACACTACCCATCTCCCTAGCTAGCACTTTGTGCCCAGCTGCTGCATTTACCTGTAGACTTCCCACCTTAGTAGGCACCCATCCAAAACAGCTCTATGCCTGCTACAGCTAGCAGGCAGCCCTGGCCAAGACCAGCAAACCTCCCAGGAACTCCTATCATGGCAAGGGAGATAACCCCACACAACGACATGTCAATCCCTGCAGCCAGCCTCTTTGCCGGCTGTACAGGAAGCAAGCCCTGCCCTTTGGTGTGCCTGCAGCTGTCAGTAGCAGTAAAATGCAGACAGCCAATGTGAAGACTGACTCCAACTATAAAGCCCATGGCAGCTATAGCCGGGCATCTAAGAGCACCAGGAGCAAAACCTGCCCAGTCCACTTGCAGGAAGAAGTAGATCACTGAAACCAGCAGACCAAGGGCAGTCCAACCCACCAGCATGCCTGGATCAATCACAGCTCATCCACAACCAGGGCACAAACACAGCCTACATAGCTCATGGCGTGTCTGGTTCTGGTGACCAGGGAGGGGATTGAGCTACAGGGCACCTCAGGACTTCTTTCACACAAGACCACTACTTTCAAGATCAAGACATGTAACTGACCTAATACAAAGAAACACAGAGAGTCAGACAAAATGAGGAGACAGAGGAAAATGTCCCAAATGAAAGAACAAGACAAAAATTGCCCCCAGAAAAAAAAGCCAAACAAACTAAATGAAACCAAGATAAGCAATGTGCCTAATAAAGAGTTCAAAGTAATGATCATAAAGATACTCAACAGACTTAAAAATGGATGAAATCAGTGGGAACTAAACCAAGAGATAGAAAGTATAAAAAAGAACCAATCAGAGCCAAGGAGAACTCAGTAACTTAAATGCAAAATACACTAGAGGGAATCAACAGCAGATCAGAGGACATAGAAGAATGGATCAGTGATGTAGAAGATAGGATAATGTAAAGCAAACAAGCTCAATAGCAAAATGGAAAAAGAATAATAAAAAATAAGAATGGGTTAAGGGACCTCTACAACATCACTGAGTGTAGTAATATTTGTATTATAGGGCTTCCAGAAGGCGCAGGCAGAGGAGAAAACTTATTTCAAGAATACCTGAAAACTTCCTAATCTGGAGAGAGGAAACAGACATCCATCCAGGTCCAGGAAGCACAGAGAACCCCAACAAGATGAACCCAAGGAAGTCCACGCTAAGGCCCATAATTAAAATGGCAAAAAGTATAAAGAGGGAATCTGAAAAGCAGCAAAAGAAAACAGTTTTGTATGAGGGAAACCCCATTAGGCTAGCAGCTGATTTTTCATCAGAGACTTTGCAGGGCAGATGAGGGTGGCATGCTATAATCAAAGTGCTGAAAGGAATAAAACCTACAACCAAGAATACTCTACTCAGCAAGGCTATTACTCAGAATAGGGGAGAAAGAGTTTTCTAGACAGAAAAAAATTAAAGAAATTCATCACCACTAAACTAGCCTTATAAGAAATGTTAAAAGAGGGGTGCCTGGGTGGCTAAGTGGGTTAAAGCCTCTGCCTTCGGCTTGGGTCATGATCTCAGGGTCCTGGGATCGAGCCCCGCATTGGGCTCTCTGCTCAGTGGGGAGCCTGCTTCCTCCTCTCTCTCTGCCTGCCTCTCTGCCTACTTGTGATCTCTCTCTCTGTCAAATAAATAAATAAAATCTTAAAAAAAAAAAGAAATGTTAAAAAGAATCCTTTAAGTGGAAAGAAAAGGCCATATCTAGAAGAAGATATTAACAGAAAAAAAATTCACTGGTAAAAGCAAACATACAGTAAAGGTAGTAGATTAACACTTATGACGCCAGCATGAAAGTTGGACAACTAATGTAATAAAATCAATTGTATCTATAAAAATTAGTCAAGGGATACACAAACTAAAAAGATGTAAAATAAGACATCATATACAAAGAACAGGGAATGGGTAATGAAAAGTTGGTGCTTTAGAATGCATCTGAACTTAAGTGACCATTAACTTAACATAGACTGGTATATGCACAGGATGTGATAAATGAACCCCATGGTAACCACACATAAAAAAAAAAATAATAGATACACAAAAAATAAAGAGGAAAGAATCCAAATATAACACTAAAGAAAGCCATCGATCACAAGGGAAGACAGCAAGAGAAGAAAAAAGGAATAGAGAAAAGCTACAAAACCCAAAAAACAATGAACAAAATGGCAATAAGAATACACCTATCAGGGGCTCCTGGGTGGCTCAGTCGTTGAGTGTCTGCCTTCGGCTCAGGTCATGATCCCAGAGTCCTGGGATCGAGCCCCGCATCGGGCTCTCTGCTCAGCAGAGAGGTCTCCCACACGCCCTGCTTGTGTTCCCTCTCTTGCAATGTCTCTCTCTGTTAAATAATAAATTTAAAAAATCTTTTAAAAAAAGAAAAAAAAGAATACACCTATCAACAAGTACTTTAAATATAAATGGACTAAATGCTCCAATGAAAAGACAGGGTGTTGAATGGATAAAAAAACAAGACCCACCTATATGCTGCCCGTAAGAGACTGACTTCAGAGTCTAAAAGATGGTGGCAGATAAGGACGACCCTAGGATCACTTCAACCCCTGGATACAACTAGATAACTATCAAATCACCCTAAATACTTCAGAAATTGACCTGAAGACTGCAGAACAAACTTCACAACTAAAGGTAGAGAAGAGGCAACATCAAAGAAGATAGGAAGTGTGGAGACACAGCTTGGGAGAGAAAGAGATCATGGACACTGCAGGGGGGAGGGAGTCACAGTTGCAGAGAAGGGCTAGAGACAGACTAGCATACAGCGGAGAGCACAGTGTGAACACTTGCTACCTAACTTGCTTATACCAAACCCCGCCACCCCATGATCCAGAGGTACCACCCTTCCCAGTCACAACTGCCTCAGTCCCATTGTGGCAGGCCCCCTCTCTCCTAGTAGCCCAGCCCAAACCCCTGCCCACACCATGTTTCCTGGCCCAGGAGTTTTACAGGGCCTCAGTTCCAGTGGCAGTGGTGACAGTTCTCATTTCATAAGCAGACCAGAGCACACCTGGTTAAAACTCAACACACTCAGGCCAGGGACCAAACACTGCCCATAACAGGCAAAGGAGCCTCTGTAGACTGGCCTGAAGGATAAAGTGGCCAGGACACAACAGCAGAGTGCACAGAGCACACATTGGAGACACTCCCTGAAGCACCAGGCCCTGGGGAACAGGAGACACTAGACTGCAGGGCACTACAGGACCTCTTCTTCATAAGGCCATTACCCTTAAGAACAGGAGACATAGCTGACTTTCCTAACACAGAGAAGTAGGCACAGAGACTTAGACAAAATGAGAAGACAGAAGGATTTGTCCCAAATGAAAGAACAGGACAAGGCCATGGCCAGAGATTTAGGTGAAACAGATATGAGTAACTCGCCTGATAGAGAATTTAAAGTAATGATCATAAAGATACTCACTGGACTTGAGAAGAGTGAAAGACATCAGTGAGATCATTAACACGGAGATAAGGAATAACATAGAGATAAAGGATTCAATAAACGAAATGAGAAACACATTTGATGGAAGAACAGCAGGCTGGAAGCAGAACGAATCAATGACCTAGAAGACAAAGTAATGGAAAGTAATCAAGCTGAAAAGAAGAGAAAAAAAGGATTATGCAAAATGAGAAAGAATACACATTCTTTTCAAGTACACATGGAACATTCTCCAGAACAGATCACATATTAGCCTACAAAACAAACCTCAACAAATGCCAAGAAGAGTGGAGTCATACCATGCATCTTTTTTGACCATAACACTATGACACTAGAAGTCAACCACAAGAAAAGATTTGGAAAGACCACAAATACATGGAGATTAAATAACATGATATTAAACAATGAATGAGTCAACCAGGAAATAAAAGAAGAAATTATAAAAAAGTACATGGAAACAAATAAAAATGAAAACACAACTGTCCAAAACCTTCAGCTTGCAGCAAAATTGGTTCTAAAAAGTAAGTTTATAGCAATGCAGGTCACCTCAAGAAGCAAGACAAATCTCAAATAAACAACCTAACCTTATACCCAGAGGAGCTAGAAAAAGAACAAACAAAACCTAAAATCAGAAAGAAGGAAATAGTAAAGATTAGAGTAGAAATAAATGATAAAGAAACTAAAAAAAACAACAAAATGTATCAATGAAACCAGGAGCAGGGTCTAGGGCAAAAAACAATCAATAAAATTGATAAATCTCTAGCCGGACTTATCACGAAAAAGAGAAAGGATCAAATAACCCCCAAAGGAGAGAGGAGAAATAACAACCAATACCACATAAATACAAACAATTATGGGAATATTATGAAAAATTATATGCCAACAGACAGACATCTAGAAGAAATGGATAAATTCCTAGAAATACATAAACTACTAAAACTCAAAAAGGAAGAAAGAGAAAACTGAACAGACTGATAATTAGCAAAGAAATTGAATCAGTAAAAACAAAAACAAAAACCTCCTAACAAACAAAAGTCCAGGACCAGATGGCTTCACGGGGAATTCTATCAAACATTTAATTAGCAATAATTGTGCCTAAGATAAACTTCATTGGCTATAATACTGCCGCTGCACAAAGCTCTACCAAACATTTAAAGAGTTAATACCTATTCTTTTCAAACTATTCCAAAAAGTAGAAGAGAAAGGAAAACTTCCAAATTCATTCTATGAGGCCAGCATTACCCTGGTAACAAAACCAGATAAAGGCACCACTAAAAAAGACAACTACAGGTCAATATCCCTGATGAACATAGATGCAAAAATCCTCAACAGAAACCAATAAACTGAATCTCACAATACATTTAAAAAAAAAATCATTCACCACAATCAAGTAGGAGTTATTCCTGGGTTCCAAGGTGGCTCAATATTTGCAAATCAGTCAATGTGATACATCACATCAATAGTGGAAAGGATAAGAACCATATAATCATTTCAATAGATGCAGAAAAAGCATTTGACAAAGTACAACATCCATTCATGATAAAAACCCTCAACAAAGTAAGTTTAGAGAGAACATATGTCAACATAATTAAGGCCATATATGAAAACCCCACAGCTATATGGCCAATTAATCTTTGACAAAGCAGGAAAGAGTATCCAATGGGAAAAAAACTGTCTCTTCACAAATGGTGTTGAGAAAACTGGATAGCAACATGCAAAAGAAGGAAACTGGACCACTTTCTTACACCCTACACAAACGTAAATTCAAAATGGATTAAAGACCTAAATGTGAGCTCTGAAACCATAAAAATCCTAGAAAAGAGCAAAGACAGTAATTTCTCTGACATTGGCCATACCAACTTTCTTCTAGATAAGTCTCTTGAGGTAAGGAAAACAAAAGCAAAAATAAACTATTGGAGGACTATATCAAAACAAAAAGCTTCTGGGGCACCTGGGTGGCACAGTCAGTTAAGCATCCAACTCTTAGTTTCAGCTCAGGTTGTGATTTCAGGGTTGTGAGACTGAGTCCTGCATTGGGCTCCCCACTGAGCATGGTGGCTGCTTAAATTTCTCTCCTTCCTCTTCCCCCTTCCCCTACCCCTCTCCCCATGCACGCTCTCTCTAAAATAAATCAATCTTAAAAAAATAAAATTAAAAACTTCTGCACAGCAAAAGAAACAACTAAACTAAAAGGCAACCTATGGAATGGGAAAAGATATTTACAAATGACATATCCACAATTAAGAACCGGATAGTATCCAAAAAAAATAACTTAGAAAACTCAAAAAAACCCACAAATAATACAATTTGAAAATGAGCAGAAGATAGACATTATTCCAAAGAAAACATGCAAATGGCCAAAAAAGACATGAAAAGATGCTCAACATCACTCATCACCAGGGAAATGCAAATCGAAACCACGATGAGGTATCACTTCACACCATCAGAATGGCTAAAATCAACAACATAAGAAACAATAGGTGTTGGTGAGGACATGGAGGAAAAGGAACCCTCATGCACTCTTGGTAGAAATGCAAACCGGTGCAGCCACTGTAGAAAACAGTTTGGAGGCTCCTCAAAAAGTTAAAAATAGAACTAGTCTTCAATTCAGCAATTGCACTACTGGGTACTTACCCAAAGAATACAAAAACACTAATCCAAAGGGATACATGCACCCCTATGGTTACAGCAGCATTATTTACAACAGCCAAGATATGGAAGCAGCCCAAGTGTGTCCATCAATTGATGAATGAATAAAGAAGATGTGGTATAAATATACAATGGAATACTATTCAGCCATTAAAAAGAATGAGATCTTGCTGTTTGTAATGACATGGATGGAGCTAGAGTCTAATGCTAAGTGAGGTAAGTCAGAGAAAGACAAATGCCATATGATTTCACTAGTAAGTGGAATTTAAGAAACAAAACAAAAGAGCAAAGGGGAAAAAAAAAGAGAGGGAGACAAACCCTTAACTATTGAGAATTCTTAACTATAGAGAACAAACTGATGGTTACCAGAAGGAAGGTGGGTGGAGGAATAGGTTAAATAGGTGATGGAGATCAAGGAGTATACTTGTCATGATGAGCACTGAGTGATGTACGGAATGGCTGAATCACTGTATAGTACACCCAAAACTAATATAACATTGTATGTTAACTAACTGGAATTAAAATAAAAACTTAAAAAAATCAGATTGTACAAAAAAAAAAACAATTTGTTTTCCAAAAGTTATTTTATGTAATAGGACTAAACTGTTACCAAAAAAAAATAATAATTTATTTAGCTAGGAAGATAACAAAACATAGTAGCCAAGGCCAAGAACTTCACCAAGTTTCAACTTCCATGTACAATATTTAATACATTGTACATGGAAGTATATCTTCTCTTTTTTAAAATAATTTGTAAGACTAAAATAAAAAGTGTGTGACAGGAATATTTAATGAAAAGCCAATGAAGTGTACCTTTTATTTATTTGTCTGTTTTAGTCAGCAAAAAAAAAAAAAAAACTTTCATCTAAAGACACATACAAACTAAAAGTGAAGAAAAAAATATATACAATGCAAATGGAAGCAAAAAAAATGCAATACCTGTATCAGACAAAATAGACTTTAAAATAAAGACTGTAGCAAGCAGCAAAGAAAAGGGCTATATAATAGTGTAAAACAGATAAAAGAATCAATTCAAAAAAAGATCTAACAATTACAAATACCTACGCATCCAATATAGGAGAACTTAAATATATAAAGCAAATATTCACATAGAAAAAATGGACAGTAACACAGTAATAGTAGGGGACATGAACACCTCATTTACATCAACGGACAGATCATCCAGACAGAAAATCAATAAGGAAACAAAAATCAATCAACACCAAAAAAAAAAAAAAAAAAAAAAAAATCAATCGACACAGTAGACCAGCTGGACTTAATAGATATATACAGAACATTTCAACCAAAATTAACAGAATACACATATTTTTCAAGTGTAAATGAAATGTCCTCCAAGACAGACCACAAGCTAGGCCACAAAATAGTGTCGATAAATTTGAAAAGTTTGAGATGGTCACCAGAGGACAGGTGGATGAGAGGATGGGAGAAATAGGTGATAGGAGTTAAGAAGTGTACTTGCTATAATGAGCACTGGGTGATGCCTGGAATTGCTGAATCACTCTATTGTACACCTGAAACTAATATAATACTGTACATTAACTATGCTGGGATTAAAATAAAAAATAAAAAAAGTTTGAAATTACATCAAGCATTTTCTCTGACCACAACACTATGAAATCAATTACAAGAAAAAAACCAGGAAAACAATAACCACACAAAGGGGCTAAATAACACATTACTAAACCACCAATAAATCAACAAAGAAATCAAGGAGGAAATAAAAAAATACATGGGAGACAAATGAAAATGGAAATACAATGGTCCAAAATCTTTGGGATACAGTTGAAAGTAGTTCTAAAAGGGAAATTCAGGGACTCCTGGTTGGCTCAGTGGATTAAAGCCTCTGCCTTCAGCTCAGGTCATGATCTCAAGGTCCTGGGATCGAGCCCCACATCGGGCTCTCCGCTCAGCGGGTGGCCTGCTTCCCCTCCCTTCTCTCTCTGCCTGCCTCTCTGCCTACTTGTGATCTCTCTCTCTGTCAAATAAATAAATAGTCTTAAAAAAAAATAAAAAATAAAAGGGAAATTCATAGTGATATAAGTTTCTACTTCAAGAAATAAGACAAATCTCAAATAAACAATCTAATCTGACATCTAAAGGAACTAGAAAAAGAACAAAGCCCAAACCCAGTACAAAGAAGGAAATAATAAAGATCAGAGCAGACATAAATGAAACAGACTAAAAAACCAATAGAAAGAATCAATGAAACCAAGAGCTGGTTTTTTTGAGGGGGAAAAAAAATTGGCCAGACTCATCAAAACAAAAAGAGAAGTCAAGTAACTGCAGAAATGAAAGAGGAGAAATAACAACTGACACCACAGAAATACAAAGAATTGCAAGATAATATTATGAAAAAGTATATGCCAACAAATTGGACAACGAGTAGAAGAAATGGATAAATTCCTAGAAAAATACAGTCTTCCAAACTGAATCAAGAAGAAATAGAATAAAAAAATTAAAAAAATAAAAGAATAAAAAAAAAGAAACAGAAAACTTGAACAGATCAATTACCTTAACACGATTGAACTGGTAATCAAAACATTCCCAACAAACAAAAGTCCAAGACCAGATGACTTTTCAGGTGAATTCTATCAAGCATTTTTTTTTTCCCCTATCAAGCGTTTAAAGAAGAGTTAACACCTGTTCTTCTCCAACCATTTCAAAAACAGAAGAGGAAGGAAATTTCCCAAATTTACTCTACAAGGTCAGCATTACCCTGACACCAACAAAGACACTACAAAAAAAGAAAACTGCAGGCTAAACTACAGGTCATCAGATGACCCCAGATGTACAAATCCAAAACAAAATATTAGCAAACTGATTTCAGTAATACGTTAAAAGGATCATGCACCACGATCAATGGAATTTATTCCAGTGATGCAAAGGTCTGATTCAATATTTGCAAATCAATGCGATACTTCACTCTAACAAGAGGAAGTATAAAAACCATACGATCATGTCAACAGATGCAAAAAAAGTATTTGACAAAATTTAGCATCCATTCATGATAAAAATTCCCTCAACAAATGGGTTTAGAGGGAATATACCTCAATATAATAAAGGCCATATATGACAAACCCACAGCTAATATCATACTCAGTGGTGAAAAATTCAGTTTTCCCCTAAGATCAGGAACAGGACAAGGATGCCCACTCATCACTTTCATTCAACATAGTACTGGAAGTGCTAGTGGCAGCAATCAAACAAGAAATAAAAGGTATCCATTGGGTGCTTGAGTGGCTCAGTTGATTAAGTCGGTCCAACTCTTGAATTTGGCTCAGGTCATGATCCCAGGGACGTGGAATCAAGCCCCCATGTCAGGCTCCATGCTGGGCATAGAGCCTGCGGGATTCTCTCCCTTTCCCCTGCACCCCTCCAATTCGTGTGCATTCTCTATCTCTAAGAAAAAAAAAAAAAGAAATAACTAAAACTTATCCAGATTGGTAAGGAAGAAGTAAAACTGTCACTATTTCCAGGTATATACAGGAAATCCTAAAGACTCTACCAAGAAACTATTTGAGTAATAAATGAATTTAGTAAAGTTGCAGGATACAAAATGAATATATAGAAATCTGCTACATGTCTGTACACTAAGAACAAAGTAGCAAAAAGAGAAATTAAGAAGACAATCCTATCTGCAACTGCACCTGAAAGAAATTATCTAGGAATAAACTTAACCAAAAAGGTGAAAGAGCTATACTTTAAAAACTCTAAGATGCTGATGAAAGAAATGGAAGACAATACAAATAAATGGAAAGATATCCCATGCTCGTGGATTAGAAGAATTAATAATGTTACAATGTCCACACTACCCAAATCAAATCTACAGATTCAATGCAATCCCTGTTAAAATATCAATAGATTTTTCACAGAACTACAACAAATAACCCTAAGATTCATAGGAACCACAAAGACCCTGAAGAGCAATGTTGAGAAAGAACAAAGTTTGAAGTACCATAACTCTAGATTTTAAGATACACTACAAAGCTATGGTAATCAAAACAGTATGATACTGGGACAAAAACAGAAATAAAGATCAACAGAACAGACGAGAGAGCCCAAAAATAAGCCTATACTTAAATCGCCAATTAATCTACAACAAAGGAGGCAAGAATATGCAAGGGGGACAAGACAGTCTCTGCAATAAATGGTGCTGGGAAAGCTGGACAGCTATGTGCAAAAGAATGAAACTGGACCACTTTCTCATACCACACACAAACATAAACTCAAAGACCTAAATGTGAGACCTGAAACCATAGAACTCCTAGAAGAATACACAGGCAGTAATCTCTTGGACACTGGCCTTAGCAACATCTTTACGGATATGTCTCCTTAGATATGTCTCCATATCTTTACAGATATGTCTCCAAAAACAAAAATAAACTATTGGGACAATATCAAAATAAAAACCTTCTCCATAGCAAAGGAAACAATCAACAGAACAAAAAGGCAACTACTAATGGGAGAAGAGATTTGCAAATAATCCAAAATATATAAAGAATTTATACAACTCAATACTAATAAAACAAATAATCCTGTTAAAAATGGGTAGAGGACTTAAACAGACATTTTTCTAAAAAAGACAATGGCCAACAGGTACATGAAAAGATGTTCAACATCACTAATTATCGGGGAAATGCGAATCAAAACCACAATGAGATATCACTTCACACCTGTCAGAATGGCTAGAATCAAAAAGATAAGAAGTAACAAGTGTTGGTAAGGATGTGGAGGAAAAGGGCACCCTTGTGAATTGTTCCAACCACTGTGGAAAACAGCATGGAAGTTCCTCAAAAAAATAAAAATTGAAATAGCATACAATCCAGTAAACCACTACTGGGTATTTATCCAAAGGAAACTAAAACATGAATTTGAAAAGATACATGTACCTCAAAGAAAAAAAAGTTATATGTACCTTTGTTTTTGCAGCACTGTTTAAAATAGCTAAGATATGGAAGCAACCTAAAGTACCCATCAATAGATAAATGGATCAAGATGCTGTGTGTATGTGTCAATGTGTATGTGTATACACACACACAATAAAATATTACTCAACCACAAAAAGGTATGAGATCTTGCTATTTTTGACAATATGGATGGACATAGGGGATATAATGCTAAGTCAAGTAAGAAAAAGATGAATACTATATAATTTTACTATATGTAGAATCTAAAAAACAAAACAAATGAAAAGACAAGAAAACAGAAACAGATTCATATATACAGAGAAGAAATTGGTGGTTGGCAGAGGGGACAATGGGGCAAAGGGCAAAAGGTGAAGAGGATTAGAAGTACAAACTTCCAGTTATAAAATAAATAAGTTATAGATGAAAAGTACACCACAGGGAATATAGCCAATGATACTATAATGACATATGGTGATAAATGGTTTAAAAAAAAAATCTGGGTGCCTGGGTGGCTCAGTGGTTAAGCGTCTGCCTTCGGCTCAGCTCATGATCTCAGGATCCTGGGATTGAGTCCCACATTGGGCTCCCCGCTAAGCGGGGAGCCTGCTTCTCCCTCTCCCTCTGCCTGCTGCTCTCCCTTCTTGTGCGCTCTCTCTCTCTGTCAAATAAATACATAAAATCTTAAAAAAAAAAAAATCTGTAACACAACTTTAATTTGCACATTCTGAAAACCAGTATGAAAATACAGTTAAATTCGATGCAAATAAGAACCGATAAATTTTGGAGCACCTGGCTGGCTCAGCCAGAAGAGCATGAGACTCTTGATCTTGCTATGAGTTCGAGCCCCACATTAATGATAGAGATTACCTAAATACATAAATAATTTAAAAAATAAAGAACTGATAAATCTTCATAAGTACAACCAATTTTTGCTTATGCATGGAAAGCAATGGAGTAAGAATTAAATATACACTTGAAGAAACATGCCTGCAGATCTGTTTCAGCAGGGCTTTCGTTTTCATCATCTTCTGCTCTGACAGTATCAGAATGACAATCTTCCTCAGCTTCTGCCTGAGGGGAGAAAACCGGAAAGAATCATCAGGAATATGCGAACATCAGTTTCCCCTTGTAATCCACATCTCCTTGAGCTACCTGCCCA
>CM052886.1:88626807-88697331 GCA_028534135.1 Potos flavus
TGTTTTCCTACAAAACTTGTGCTTGTATCACAGCACCTAACACTTGTATTGACATTTTGTCTCTTCCCTAGAGTCAGTGCATTGGGAACAAAAATCAGTCATAAATTTGTAATCTCAGAGGGCCAAACACATTGCTTGAGTTATAATAAAAGCCTGTCCAGGCCTCAGCTTTCACATCTGTAAAGAGAGGGTGTTGGATGTAGTAACCTCTGAGGTTCCTTTTCATATATGACATTCTATGATTAAAAGTTTACCATAAATCACCTTTGGTGATTTGATCTGGTTATACTGAAGATCTAATATTGTGCTGGAGGTCTAGCATTATGCCAGGCTACTAATAAGTGCTCAAAAAAATTGCCCGAATTAACCAATTGTGCATATCTCAAGGATGAGGAAAAGAAATGAGAACTCAATAATACAGAAAGCATCTTCTCCCCTGAGTTCCTCTGCTATTCTTGAATTCTAATCCTTTATTACTTTGATTCCGGCAGTACGATAACTATCAAATTGAGGGTTTTACTACATTTTGCCAACTCAAATACCACTTGAAATAAGTAGGTCTCCAGCCGTCACACAGAGATTTTCACTTTATTTTTCATAACTGAGCTGACCTCAACAGCACCTTTCGCTTGGGTAGTTTATGTCGCCATCATTTTACTCCTGTTTTACATACAGGATTAATCAAATATGAAAAGTTAAGTGCTTAATCCTGGACAGAGAACCACTTCTGAAAGTTGAAGGGCACAGTCAATTACTGCTTTTTCTATCCTCCAGGTTAACTTAATATAACAAATTCTTTCAGTCATCCACTTATTCAATAAATATTTGACTGCGATGAACTCATTAGTTTGGTATCATTTCACACTTGATTCATTTAATCCTATCCAGGGATTAGTTTCTCAGATGGGAAATTTATTCAATGCCAAAGAAAGGTAGCATAGAGCAGAAACTACATATTCCAGCATGCAATAGTCCCATGGAATTTGCGTTGTCAATTTCTGGAGCTTAACTCAGTCTCTCTCCATTTGGACCGCACTGACGCTGCTCAGGC
The DNA here is from genome assembly GCA_028534135.1 of Potos flavus. Classification (NCBI taxonomy): domain Eukaryota; kingdom Metazoa; phylum Chordata; class Mammalia; order Carnivora; family Procyonidae; genus Potos; species Potos flavus. The sequence goes on from CM052886.1 coordinate 88,627,859, forward strand.
CCTCGCTGCTCGCTGCTCGGAGGTGAGACATAATCCCTCTGATCCCACACAGCCAGGACCGCCAGCCAACATTTTATCCTCGGCACTGAGGCGTCACGCGGCAGGTGCGTCCTAACCCCAGGACTCCTTAAAGGATCTGAATGGCTTCTCCGTGGGTACTGCTTTCCGGAGGGGGTATAAATCAACAAGTGTCTCCGTTTGCCAAGGCTCCCCCCCCCCCGCCCCCGCCCGCCGATTTCAGACGCTGCAACGGCTCACCTAAACCTATACTCATTGCTTTGGATTAAATCCCTGGAGGGGAGTAAGACTGGCTCAATGTCCTCAGCGAATCAAGAAGAGGCATTCTTTTCTGCTGTCCCGCACACCCGCTCTACCTCACTTCGGGTCCCGGCTACCAGGGGTGGGCGTTCAGCAGGAAGGAACCCCGGGGAGCGGTCAGGGCTGGCACCCGCCCCACTCCCGCTCAGGCCAAGGGCCTTACAGAGGGTGGCGGCCGACAGTTCCCACTCCTCCTAGTCTTCACTTCCCGCTCTCTCGGGGCTCCTCCCAGGCCTACCCCCTTCTGCACACCGCACTCCCGCCTCGCAGTGTCCCTCCGAGCCCCCTCCCGGGTTACCATGCTGGCGGGGCAGCCGGCCGCGGTCGAGGGGCTCTCCGCGCCCCCTCTGCACCGCTCCCCCGAGGAGGTGTGCTGGGTGTCCGAGTGTCTACTCCTGCCCGTCTGCTGCAACAGGGCTTAGCAGAGTTCTCGGTCGGAGAAGCGCACCAGGCAGCGGCAGTAACTGCGGGCCCGGCGTACGGCAGCCATCTTCGCGGGGCAGGGGGCCAGATCCGGGCGCGCTAGAGCGACGACCGGGAAGTCGCGGAGCCGAGGGACGCCCGCTGCCAGCGGAGGCCGAGGACCGTACGAACACCAGAGCGTCGGCGCTGCTGGAAACCCCGGACGCCGCGGCGGAGCTGCCCCCTCTACTGCGGAAACCTGTGCCGACGCACTGAGCATGCGCAGTACCGCCACTCCTTGCGTGCGCCTCACGGCTCACCTGCCTCGCCTGCCTCGCGCGCGCTGCCTAGTGGAGGGGTCGGTGGCGTGGGCCTAGTGCGTGCGCGAGGCGGAATTGGCAGTCAGGTCACCAATTTGCTGACCCGAAATTCAACCCACGTATTTGTCTCAGTGACCCGTTATGCAAACTTGAACCAGAATTACCTAAAAAGTGTTTTTAACTCGAATTTAGGGTTGAGACCCTAAGGCAAACATCCCTTAAAGAGCATTGAACTTGGTGCTCCGGGAGGTCGCTACCCGCTTTTCGGGGGTTGTCTAGAGTCCCACGCCAGGAGTGCACAGAAACAGTGAAACTCCACTACAGTCACAGGCTGTTATCATGACTAAACTTTTTGAAAGCACGGATCTGGAGATTGAGGAAAAGATAGGCTCAGGAGAGAAGAGAAAATGAAGGTGCCGCAAAGCATGTCTTACTACAGATACCATCATGCAACCGGTGAAAGACGTTGAGGATCCTAAGGCCCTGAAACCCGAGTCCGGCGGAGATGGCGCCCGGGATGTATTCTGGGATTTGTAGTCCGCTGTTCCTCGTATAGTGCCGGAACTTATCCCGCGATACTAGCCCCACCTCTTAAAGCCCAAACACCTGAGTTTGTTTCCTAAGAAGACACTCTTATTTATCAGGCAATTTATTATTTTTCCACACTTTACATTATTTTCAATACGGAAGTTTGAATGCTCTGTGAAAACCTACAGTCTTACAGCCTTTTACTTTCATTTGGCAAACATTACTGAGTTTCTACGATTTCTACCAGGCGTCAGTTACTAGCAGTGATCAGGTTTCGAAGACTCTAATTCATCGATCCCAGAGTTTAAATCTTTTATCCATTATTTTCTTCTGGAGATACTAGAAATGCATACATCTTCGGCAGAAAAAAAGAGTAAAAGGTGGGGGAGTGGCAAAATGGTGAGCTACAATAAGGAAACCCAACTGCTTTCTTTTAATATTAGGATCCACCCTTCAGATAGGTGTTTTTATTTGCTCCCTAAATCAGCTACCTAGAAAAAGTACCTTCATGTTTAACGAAGGCCAAGAAATTTAAAAGTTTTTAATTTTTAAAGGAAACTTAAGTCTTTTAAGGATGACTTTCCTCCCAATGACCTCTTTAAAATTGGATTTTGCCATTTAAATGGGGGGGAAGGTCAGATGTAAGGATTTATAATCGAAGAAAGTGATATATGTGACTCATGAACCCGAAAAAATCAGTTTTGCAAATGAACAATGAGGCATTAAAATGTTTTCAGAACTCCTCAATTTCATTAAACGTGTTGAATGCTAATTTAAGATATTTTGGTTAATTAATACAGATGACTTCTATTCTAACTAATTACAAACCTTAACAAAATAATTAGTATTCATAATGATAAATTAAGCACCTATTTTATTAAAATGCCATTATGGGGGCACCTGGGTGGCTCAAAGTGTCTGTCTTCAGTTCAGGTCATCATTCCAGGGTCCTGGGATCCGTACCTAATCCTGCTCCCTCTTCCTCTGCTGCTCTCCCTACTTGTGCTCTCTCTCTGTGTCTTTCTCTGTCAAATAAATAAAATCTTAAACAAACAAACAAATAAAATGCTCTTCTCTTTCAGTTACTAATCTATTTTAGACCAGTTATCCGCTGTATCCACTAGATTTCAGGTTTGTATTATCCTATCATGTTATGTTTACAGGATTATAATTTTCCTGACCTAAATCACTTACTAGCTCAGTGGACCCTTGTTAAAGGTAGAACAAGATAGTCCCTGTATTTGCTGGGTAGACTTGCTTGGACAACTAGATTTGACTAAAACTGGTAATTTTAGATACTTTAAAAATCACTGTTCATGGGAGCAGTATGTAATTTATTAGGTTACCCCTCTTGTCTCCCTGTCTTTTCATTGATAAAGACTTTCAGTTTTCATTTGCATATGGTTTGGGTGTTATATAGGTAAACACAAAATATAGGTAAATGTTATACATTTCCCAAGTGGCCAGATGATCCTTTCCCTTTTGGGACAGGAAGTGTTGTATCTTGTGGGTTTCTTCAATAGGAGCAAGAAGAAAGAGGGATTCAGGTCTTTATTATAGATTCTATTCGGAAAAAACAATGCTGAGTTCTTAGAATTCAAAAATAAAAGCAGAGAAAATCGATATGATGATGAGCTGGAGAATCTAAACTCAGAGAAAGATGCACAGTGTGTAAATGGGCTATTGCTTTATTGATTAAAATTGTGTTGCTTATGGCAGTATGGTTCCCTGGACCAGAAGCATCAACACCAGAATTCTGGGAATAAGGCCCAGTAATCTGTTTTCACCAGCCCTCAGATGATTCTGATGCCTCCAACTAAAGTTGTCCCCTCTACTATGGGCATTAAACTAGTTCTGAAAAATATAAAGTCTTGGGGCAATTACATAAATTTAAATGGGGACCCTTGAAGCAGTTTCTTTTTTCAAGTCACTTTCACAACCAGTCCTTGTATGGATGATTTAAGGTAAGTATAAGTATATAACTAGTTACACACAGAGGACAGTTGTTGCATAGATCATATCTAGTACGTTTCCCACCTGGATAACAATCCAGTCTTTCAAACTAAAGTTGCTAACTATAGAACTCTTCAAGTTCAAATGAACGCGAATGGGGCAATCCGTTGCGTTTTAATTTTAAAATATTTTTCTTGCGGGAAAACATAACACAATCTGCCATCTTACCCATGTTGGAGTGTACGTTTCAGTGGCACTGATTTCATTCACAATGTCGTGCGTCCCCGCTTAGGTTTTTTGAAAGCCAGGAAAAGGTTTTCACGATGATGACCTGTAATGAAATGTACTCAGAACCTGTGTGCACCGCCTCCATTTCTAAATCTTGATACCTGAGACAGCCGACCTGCAAAAAAGGCGTGCGTGTGGAGCTGGGGGGCGCACCGGCGGTCAGGGGGCCGCAGGGATCCCTGGGCTCCGTCCGCCCCGGCCCGGAGCGCAGCGCCGTACCTCGGCGCCCCCGGGCGGCCTGGACGCGGTGCAGGGACGCGCAGGGCCAGCGAGGGGAGCTGCAGGGTAACTTTTCCCAGGGAAAGCGGCCGGTTGTCCCCGCTAGAAGCCTTCCTGCCTTTTGTTTGTTTTTCTGCCGGAGGCTGGAGAGCGGCCGGGTTCCTGCTGCTCCACCATGCGCCGCGCGGCCGGTGCGACTCGCCGGACCTCCCGGGCGTCCCTGCACGGACCGCTCGGCGCGTCCTAGCAGGGATCGCCCCCATCCCCAGTTCCCCTGCGGGCCGCTGCGCCCCAGTCGCCGAGGAGCTGCGCTCACCGCAGGGGCGGGCCCCCGCCTGGGTTCGCGGCGCCAGTAAGTGGGGCCAGGGATTTAGGGGCTTCTGCCGGGCGACCTGTCACGGGGGGTGAAGGACTGGAGCTGCGGAGGGACTGCTGCCCGGGGCCCCCGCGAGGGACTGGAAGGAGAGGGAGAGGCTCATGGGCTGTAGTTTCTCTCCGTGGTCATGTGGCTCCCTCCTGGCATGGAAACTCCGGGTTGCTCGGAGTCTGGCAGATCTTGATGGGTGTTTACCTTTCGGTGTTGGAAAGGGGAAAGACCCTTGCCGGGTTTGAAGCCCCCTTAGTAGGATGTGGAGGACTTGTTCTTGGAATTTTCCTGACTAGGCCTTTGGCTGTCCCACATGGGGTCTTAGCAGGAATCATCTCACATTTATGTGCAACCATTTTTCACTGGGTTTCTTTCTGCTCTGATTTCTTCTTACTAACCTGAGTAGATGTTAGGAGAGAGATGTTGAAGGATTTTTCCAGAGCAGCCGTTTCTTTTGTAATGTGCCTTTTCAAGTCTGACTTGGACACTGACATTGAGGGCTTTTACTTTTAAATATAAAAGTAGTTTAAGGCAGCATTCTGCAGAAAAGAGTATTCATTTCCACTTATAATTAAGTAAAGATCTGCTTTTGCTAAAGCTGGGCTATGCTGAGAGGATACTGCCTTGAATTTTGCACGCAAGTCTAGATTTCTCCAAGGTATTGGGACTTGTGTTTTTTATTTTGGCCCGGAGCACTCTTCGTAGCAATAGAAGTTTGATAGCTACACTTCTCATTTCGTGCATTTTCCAGTGAGTAGGCTTTGAGGATGTGCCCCAATAGTGAATTGTGCTGTTGCTGAATGTAAAATTAAAATGAGCTCGAAATTTGTGTAGTCAACATGTAAATTATTAAGAAGAATTTGTGTCTCAGACATATGCTAGCTGTACTAGGAGTTAATGTATGCATAGATATGCACATTTTGAAATCGTTTCTGGACAAAGAGCTGCAATTTGGTAAAGAATTTTTTTTTTAATTTGGTAAAGACTCTTTAAGGCCTTCCTATCTGAGGACCAGTAATTGTAAAACACTAGGAAGTGGGTGTAGAAATAAGAGCAGTGCTGGGATCCTCTATTTAAAATCATGTCCTGTACTATTGCCCCCTCCCTAAGGTCCAGCCCCCTAGGGACCCGGTCCTACTTTCTGTTTACCCCCTGTCCACTTTGCCTTGCCCCTTCTCCAAAGCTGTTGGCTGGGCTGGAGTGGGCAGCCCCATCTCTTAGTGAGATCAGTTTTGTTTTAGATGATAGAGGAATGTCTTGGAGGATTTATGGAACCTGTCTGAGTAGGCAGAGGTCTGTGCTCCTTGCCAAGGGAAGTCAGCATTTACTCACTGAAGTTTCTTACCTACAGACTACGTATAAACCAGCTCCCAGGATAAAGAACGGGTCTTTGGGGGTTTTGTTGACTATGCAACACCATCAAAGCTCTTTTTATACTTTTATTGTTTTATTCTCAGTGCCTTTTGAGGTTCCCAGTAAAGGTGGAAAATCATGTCAATCTTGAACCTTTGGAATTATCTTTAGCCATCTTTTCCTTCATTTCCTTCATCCTTTGTATTGGTGAGTCACCAAGACCTTTGAAATGTAATGTATACAGATCCCTCCCTCCCTATTCTAATCCAGAGCCTCACCCTTCCTCTCCTGCAGATTGGAGCCGCTTCTTAGCTGGCCACCCAAGCCTGGCCCTTAATAAGTCCTCAGTACCTGTTTGCTGAATGAATGAGTGAATGAATGAATGAATGAATGAATGAGACATTCCCCTTTCTCTTCTCTTCAGCATTTGTCGTCTAATTTTTCTAAACTATCACTTCCTCGACTCTCTCCTTGTCTTTCTACCTGGTTCCTCTCCATTCACTATCAAGTCTAAAATAATTTGCCTGATTTTTCAAGGCCTTCATAATCAGGCCTCACCCCTCCTATCTAAATCCTATTTTCAGCTCAGCGTACATCCCTGTGTTCTCTGCAGTTTGGTCTGGCTGTCCTGCTAAGGGGGCCAGGCTCATTCCCACTGCAGTGTCACTGTCCGGATTGCTCCCCTAGAAACTCCCTCCTCGCTCCCCACTCTCCTGGGCAAATCTTACCCATCCTCTGAGAAGGAGCTCACACCCTCCTTCTTCCCTAATGTCTTCTCTAGCTACTCATTTCTCCTCTTTCTTTACTTTTTTAAGCTTTTTTTTTTTTTTTTAAGTAATCTCTACACCCAACGTGGGGCTCAAACTCATGACCCTGAGATCAAGACTCCCACACTCTCCAGACTGAGCCAGCCAGGTGCCCCTCTCTTCTCTTTCTTTAAAGTCTTTTTTTTTTTTTTTTTTAAGGATTTTATTTATTTATTTGACAGAGAGAGACACAGCGAGAGAGGGAACACAAGCGGAGGAAGTGGGAAAGGGAGAAGTAGGCTTCCCACTGAGCAGGGAGCCCCACGCGATTCGGGGCTGGATCCCAGGACCCTGGGATCATGCCCTGAGCCGAAAGCAGACGCTTAGGACTGAGCCACCCAGGCACCCTTTTTCTTTAAAGTCTTAAAATACTTGTTTGTTAATCCTTCATGATATTAGCTGTATTGATCTCTAATTGGTTTAGGTTATTTTAAGCCTCTTCAGGGCAGAAGCCATAGTTTATGTGTGGTAGTGTGATGCCTTGGGCTTTGGAGTCAGGCAGAATTGAGGTCAGGGCCTGACGGCACTGATTATTCCTGTGGCCCGGTGGGATTCTCCTAGCATTTTAAAAGAGGGGACATGCCCCCCCCCCAGCAGGGGGTGTTGTGAAGGTGGCCTATAGTGCCTCAAGAGGGCCAGCCCTGCGGCCTTGCCGTAGGCCTGACTAAAAATCTCCTCATCATCCCTCTGCAGTGATTCAGTGACTCGAAGGGCTCGAAGGGGCCTGAACGCTTAGGACCTATTTGGTAGGTATTTGTTGACTGACTTGTAGGAGACTACAAGTCCCGGCTCAGCCCGGAGGCCCAGAGGACAGGCAAGCATGCGGTGAATCCTCTGTGAGTGTTATCTTGCCCTTACTTAACATGGCTTGTGCTGAGGTTATTCCTGGCTACAGCTCTGCTTCTGGGATCTGTTGCTGTTTTTCCATCTGAACCTTGCCAGGAACACTACTGCCTTCTAGTTGTGTGTGTGTGTGTGTGTTCCTTTCACTGCTTCTCTTGCAGAAAGCGCCTCCATTTCATTTTTCAGGATCTTGCTGAGTTGGAGTTGTACCTAGGCCTTCTATTTTTCTGCTTGTGGGGTGGGTGTGAGCATCTGTATTAATGGCAGAACTCCTTGCCTGGTGCTTTCTTGGCAGAATTCTGGGTACAGTGACCTTTCTGTGTATGTCGATCTGTCAGCCTGTGAGGAGAGTCTCACTTAACTGTAAATTCTCTCCTTGGCAGTCTTTGCCAACCACAGCATCCTGAGAGGGGCGTATGAGTGGAGAACTAGAAATCTCTCTGTGGACCTCACTGCGTGTGGCTGGGAGAATGTGCAGAGGTGTACACGGGATGATGAACACACACACACACACACACACATGTTGTTTGGGGGTTATGATGCAACCCTATCCTAGGTTGTGACTCGGCTTGCCCCGAAACAGCTCTGATGTGTTATCCATACACACGTGTTCTGGAAAATTACCTCATAAAAGCAATTTGGTAAAGCAAGTCATTTTGTGGGGCCAGTTGCATTACAATGCTGAGTGTTATGGCAGGAAGAAATCAGAGATGTCTTTACTTGCAGCCAAAGAACTAAAAGAAGCAGCGCGGGTCTTCTCAAGATGGTAAGGAAAGTTGATGTGGACATTCAAACTCACCCTCTCTGCTCCTAGTAAGGTGCTGTGTGATGTTAGGAAAATGCTGCTATGCAGCCGATCCTAGGGAGCTACTCAATCCAAGTGGAAAGCTTCCATTCCTGATTTCCTTGCAAGGAAACTGAAGTGTCCTTGCACAATGAGTCAGTGCCTGACTCACTGTACTTTGAAAGCCGGAACCTTCATAGAAAGCGTACTGTGGTGGGGCTCACCTGTGCAGGTGAGATGAAGCCCCCTATGTGTGGGCTTGTGAAGTTGTCTCCGAGTTTGAAGAAAGCGCAGCATCTGCCCTTTTTTTAGTATGTGGTTCAGGATTAACAATACAGTTATATACTTTAAAAAGACTATTAGAACGCTTCTTACATTCGCACATTGAAAAATGTGCTACTCTGAAGATAACAAAGATTCTATTCATTTTTTTTTAAGATTTTATTTATTTAGTTGAGAGAGAATGAGAGAGAGCGTGAGAGGGGGGAGGGTCAGAGGGAGAAGCAGACTCCCCGCTGAGCAGGGAGCCTGATGTGGGGACTCGATCCTGGGACTCCATGATTATGACCTGAGCCGAAGGCAATTGCTTAACCAACTGAGCCACCCAGGCGTCCCAAGATTCTATTCATATTAACTGGGTCTCTAGGTCTCATCCGTAAAGTGAAGGTATTGGATCATCATTAAAGTCCCTTATAGGAAAAAAAAAAAATCTAATTCTGTAGTCTAAAGTTTTCTCCACCTTACGCTATATCCATGTTGAATTTAGGTCCTATTGAACTTAGTTAGCATTCAATCTATACTGACTAGTATTGGGTTATATATTCTCTTACCTTAAATTTTTCCAGAATTTTAAGTTTGTCGTCTTAACTCAATTTTTTAAAATGGGTGGGCCACAGTAGTGCCTCGCATTTCCTTTGATACTTTTTCCACCTCGCCCGGAGCTGTTAGTAGCCACTTGATAAATGTACAGCCATGACCAAGAACTTGTGAGAGCCTCGGGTTTGTGAGGAGAGATCAAGGTGAGTCATATTTTACCTTGCTATGGGTATAATATGACCTGTGATAAAGTGCTGATAATGAGTGACTGCCCTCGTGATTACTATGGAAGATAATGTCCCAGAGCCCAAGGTAAAGTATTAGGGTGTAACGTCCAACTACATATTTGACAATATCATGGAAGTTACTATCTGCATGAACTTGTAGTTCTCCGAAGATAATAATTAATGGTTTTGGCCTCTTGGACGCTGTCTTTGCTCTGAAAGTAAATTTATTAAAGAGTGATTTAACTCAGACAAAATTGAGTGAGAAAAAAGATACATATTCCTGCATGTTATCTTAGCTATTAAAAAACAAATGTTTTCGTACATTTGTATAAAAATTCATAGAAGGATTCATAATTTGTGTGCCCTGGCCCCCTTATAATTGTCCGATCTTGCAAAGAAGGGATCACGAGGGGATGGGATGTGCAGTGGGAATGGGGTTGGTGGTATAGGAAAGTCACCAATAGTGAAAAATTACCCTTTACAGACCCATAATGTGCTCATCCATTCATTCATTAATTCACTCATTCATTCATTCATTCAGCAAATGTTTATTGTGAGCAACTCTTTGTGCCTGCTGCATGCCAGGCCCCTGTCTGGGTACTGGGACTAGAGTTAGGAACTTAAGGAAAATTCTGCCCTCAAGGCATTTATATTCTCAGGAGAAACCCAGTTTGTGTAACGCCATAACCCCTAGAACCCCATGGTACCCAAGGCTTATGTGAAGAGGGCTAAAATGTTTGTTTATGTGCAAATTTCCTCTGTTTCAGGGGTAGATAAATTGTGCTTTGTAGGCATATTCTGCCTGCTGCCTGTTTTTTTAAATAGACTATATACAACATAGCCCATTCATTTACATACCATGTATGAGTGAGTGCTTTGGGGCTACACTGGGGGGGTTGAGTAGTTGTGACAGAGACATAGCCCTCAAAGCCAAAAATATTTACTAGCCCTTCATGGAAAACGCTCGCTGACCCCTGCCCTGTTTTATTTTTATATTAAGTCTTTACCTCTTTGATATGTTTTATTGACTTGTTGTGTACGATAGTGAATCACCTTCCATTGAGTGAGATCAGCTCCTGAGTTACAAGATTTGCACAATCCTTGAGATATATGGTATGTTCTCATTCACTTCCCCCATCATCACCTCAGCCTGCCCTGCCCTCCTTCAACCCTGAAGTGGTTCTCAGGCAGGCCGCTGGGGCCGACTATTGTCACCCGTGACAGCCTTCATTGTTAAGCCTGGGGTGGGGGGACTGTCCCCAAGCTCATCCACAGTTTCACACAAGTCAGAATAAGTTATTCTTCCTCTCGCTCTTCAGCATTTCACACTAACTTCAGGTCCTCACAGTCCCCACGAGCCACCTATAGTGATGTGCCCTCGTTCAGAAATAACGTGCAAGTGACCGAAGACTTTTTTTGGTTCATGGCCGGAGCGCCCATCGGTACTGTAGGAGAAGCAGTGGGAAGTCGTGGTACTAAGGGCCCTGGGGCACGAGGAGTTCTTTGCTCAGAAGTGGGGTTGAAGGAGGAGAGGAAGGGAGAGGCGTGGAACAATTTCTGGGGAATAGCAGAGGCACACTAGCTAGCTAATTTTCTTCTCCCCTCACTCCAGTTGATGCAATAGCCAAAGGATCTTTGGTAAAAGCAAGGCAAATTCCACATAAAGAAGGTTCCTTTGGCTTTCTAGCTTCAGGTTGCTGTCCCCAATGCAGAAAAAAGCTCTAACCGAAGAGGCAAAGTATTTAGAAGACGTTTTTGCTGAAATGAATATGGGCAGAAAGATTAGGCCCTAGAGAGGAAAATATAAACACAGATGTACAATTTTTAGTACCCTTTTTAAAGTAAATTAACAGTATTAACTTAACTCTTGTGAAGTTATGACACATTTGGACCGAGAATATGATGCGTCGTTACCTGCAGGGTAAAGTAAAATGGAGCTTTGAAGTGCCATGACAAGGGCCATTGAATGATTTTGAACATAATTCAGCTTTCCTAGGAGGACAGATAAGTTTCAGTGTAACACTGTTAAGGCTGACGGAGATAAGCTGCTCAGAAGGGTCTGCATTTAGCAGGGCCAGTGAACCGCAATTTCCAGACAAGACCAAGTTTGTGTACAGTTTTCTGTGTTCTTGCTTAAAAAATTAGTAATTGTGGCATTTATTGAGCGACGGTCTGAGTTTCAGACTGAAGAATGGACTCCCGTTGTCCCTGCCCCCAGCCTCTTCTGCAGGCTCTGAATGAGCAGGGTAGCCGGTTTGAGCTGCTGGCCAGGAGCCGATATTCTTTGCCTCCACTGAGGATTGAAGCTGAAGGGAGGGAATTGGGGTGGATCGAAGGAAGGTTTTCTCCAATGTCACCTAGACAGAGAAACCATGACATTGCTTTCAAAGGTTTGCCGAAACTCTGCAAGCGAAAAAGAGCTATATGTCTTCATTCGTTGAGTACAGCTTTGCCCAAAGGCCAAAGGCCTGAGCTGAGGCCATGGAGGGGGCCTTTCTGTGATTCCCTGAGACACAGTAATTCCAGCGTTGGGGTGCGAGGGCCCCGGAGGCCTGCCGGCGTCAGCCTTTCTGTGGTATTTACTGTCCTTCCATTTTCTGGTTTTTTGGTTAGGTCAAACAATTTGATGATCATCACATGGCACGTGAGGAAATAGCGCTATGTTGGGAGATACTTACCAGACCGGTACAGGAAATAAATGGCAAAGACTAAAATTCGAATTTTGACCATTCGAACAATGAGTACCTACTCATTGTGTGAGTGGAATGTGAGGTGTGAGGGCACAGAGATGAGGGGAGCACGGTGAGTGTCCCCGCCGATGCCGAGGGCAGGCCTGCGTGTCACTGACCCCAGAGAAGGGCTGGCAGTGAGTGGGGATGAGGTGCTGTGGTGGCTGGGGGAGAGAGCTGTCGTGGGACGTGTTGAGGTGATGTTTGAGCTGAGCTCAGGGAAGGGGAGGAGTAGATTCTGATCTGGGGGCCTGGCTGAGCCAGTGGGGCACTGTCCCCCTCCAACAGAGAGATGTCACACAGCGTATAGGGTCGCTCTGGGCTGCTTTCCCTTTGCTAGCTCTTGTGTGTGTGATGGGAAAATTGGAAACACTGAGTCCATTTTTTTATCTTTATTTTTTTATTATTTTTATTATTTTTTGAAGATTTTATATATTTATTGGACACAGAGAGAGGGACACAGCGAGAGAGGGAACATAAGCAGGGGGATGGGAAAGGGAGAAGCAGGCTTCCTGCTGAGCAGGGAACCTGCTGTGGGTCTTGATCCCTGGACTCTGGGATCATGACCTGAGCTGAAGGCAGACGCTTAACGACTAAGCCACCGAGGTCCCCCCCATTCTTTTTTTCTTAGACAAATCTGACACAGAGTCACAGCATCAGAGATCATTAGAGCAGACAACATCTCACTTCATCAAGTCAAATGTCCCGATTGCACAGAAAGTAAACCCAAGGACCTAGAGGTACTCCCAGTCACTGGGGTTGGTGCCTTTGGCCCTACCCATGGGATCTGGACCAGATCAAGCAAAGCTTTTTTTTTTTTTTTCAAATATTGTTTTTGTTTTTTTTAAGATTTTATTTATTTATTTGTCAGAGAGAGAGAGAACACCAGCAGGCAGAGAGGCAGGCAGAGGCAGAGGGAGAAGCAGGTTCCCTGCTGAGCAAGGAGCCCAATGCGGGACTTGATCCCAGGACCCTGGGATCATGACCTGAGCCGAAGGCAGCTGCTTAACCAACTGAGCCACCCAGGCGTCCCAAATCAAGCAAAGCTTGAGAGAACTGATTTAAGTGATCAAACTGCTGTCTTACAAATGATGTACATTTTGTATCCCATTCTCTCTATATACTCTGCTATGTATTCTGTAAAGGAAAACCAAGAAATTGGACCCAGAACGTATTGGGCCTGCATCAAGTAGTGTTATGGGAAAAAGACGTCTCTTCGGTGTTCATCAAAAGACCGGCCGTGTTGCAAAAAATGGGTTTGTCAAGAGCATCTCAGTTTTTGCCAGAATAATGGTTTGGGGCAATCTCCAATATGTGACCGAGTCACAGAGGATTATTCTGTTTGAGTTAAAAAGAGCAGCTTTAAAAAGAGCACTAAATGATCCCAGCAACAGTCTTTGCCCAAGTGCTGTGAGTTTGGGTGGTCAGGGTTTCCATCCCAGGTAGGTCCCATGATAAAGGGAAAGTCCGACTCCCCATACCCAGCATTAAAAACTGAAGGAGGGGGCGCCTGGCTGGCTCAGTCAGTGGAGCATCTGACTCTTGATCTTGGGGTCTTGCATTCAAGTCCCACATTTGGTACACAAATTACTTAAAAAAAATAAAATAAATTCAAAAAATAATTATATAAAAATAAAAACTTTTCCTTTAAAAAAACACAAAAATCCAGAAGATGATTTTTCTGCAGGACAGGTGAGGGCATTCAAACATCACTACATCATTTGCTATTTAAAAGCAGTCAACAAGCCTGTGAGCTCAGTCTATGTGACGATGCATTTGAGTTGAACCTGGGACCCAGTCCCTCTTTGTCTGCATTCACTTTGCCTCCATTGTAGACAGTCAGTGCTGGGGAGGTCCCTGCTGGGTTCCCTGATGTTTGATTGCAGAATGAGGCCAACTAGAGCGTGGCCACATCACTGGTTTCCATATTTGGACTTGGAGCTACAAAGTACTTCCAATGCCTCTCATTCTCAAATCCTCAAAAGATTTCATGATCTTTGGATCTTTTGCGACCTTTCTTTTGAGTCAGCCTGGGTTCCTGTCTCAGTTCTATCACCTATTAGTTATGTAACCTTGGACAAGTCACTGATGTCTCAGTTTCCTTATCTGGAAAATTGGGGGGAGGCAGGTTGGTGATCACAGTACTATGGACAAGTTGCTTGTGCCTCAGTTTCCTTATCTGTAAAATAGGGATAATAATAATAGTGCCCACCGGTGGAGTGTTGAGAATTGAATGGATGAATATATGCAAAGCACTTGTAATAGTACTGTGCACATACCAAGTATTTAAATTGTCATTACAATCCTTTTGGCTTATTTGATGTATTAGGAGGCTAAGTGTGGATTAATTCTAGTGAGTGCTTTATCCAAGTTAATTCTTGGAGGCAGAGCTGTATTTAGAGTACTGCCCATCAGCTGGTTACCTAATTCCCAAGAAAGGAGAGGCTGCTGCATTCCATTCCCTTCTCAGGCAGTCTGTACCATGAGCTGTGAATTCAAATGCTGCCAGAGGCAGAGGAAGAAATATAGAAGATTCAGAGAAGCCGGATATGTGCTTGTGAAACAGTAAAGGAATTGCTCTTCTCTTTAAAAAAAAAAAAAAAAAAAGCACATTTTTTTCTTCTCCAATTTTTCTCCAAACAAGAGGGGTTTTTCAGGCTGTCTTTTACTTTGTCACTTTTGATGGAGGTCCAGGAACAGAGAAATATTTTTCTTTTTCTTTTTCTTTTTTTTTTTAATATTTTATTTATTTATTTGACAGAGAGAGCACAAGCAGGGGGAGCAGCAGGCAGAGGGAGAGGGAGAAGCAGGCTCACCGAGCAGGGAGCCTGATCCCAGGACCCTGGCATCATGACCTGAGTCGAAGGCAGACATCCAACGACTGAGCCACCCAGGTGCCCCGAGAAATATTTTTCTTCCAGTAAAACAAGTTGTGTGAAGGTACAAAAATAAATGACAACTAAAGGTATTGGCAATTGATGTGGTATCCATTTTAGGGACAACAGGCAGGATCGGGACTGTGACGAGCCTGGGGACCCTTGTTCAGTCTAAAAGGATGGTGACATTTCTCTGGCTTTTTATTACCATCAAAGGCTAAGGAGCTCATGTTATTAGCTCTTCAGTTTTTCTAGGAAAGCCCCAAATCTCATTTTTATAGGAGAGTTCCTATTTTTAAATGTAGTCTCAAAGCATACCTCTGAATTCAGTTCTCAGGCTGCTGGTTTGCAACCCCTGGTCCACACGGTGTGGAATCTCCAAATGCTAATGTCATATATTCAGGGATTTCAGCCAGAATTGTGAAGTCTTGTCCACTGTGCAAAATTAGAGAGAAATCCTCTCTGTATTTCAGGGAGGAATGCCCTTGTTCATTGGGTAAGTAAGCACAGACTTCTGATTCCATTCCTAAAACACTCAAGTTTGAGTGAATGAAAAGCATTGCTCCATGATTCAGATGCTCATCTGAAAGGCTTTGGGACTTACGTTGGAGAGTAGCAGGCTAAATAATATCCCCCAGATATCAGGTCCCCAGAACCTGTGAATGTTACCTCGTGTGGCGAAATAGACTGCAAATGTGATTACATTAAGGGATTGGAGGTGCAGAGGGTACCCTCGATTATCCGAGTGGGCCCTAAATGCAATTACAAGTTCTCATAAGAGAGAAGCAGAGGGAGGTTTGACACCACCCAGAAGACCACAGAGGCAGAGACTGGAGTGATGTGGCCAGGGCCAAGGAATGCCAGCGGCCACCAGAAGCTGGAAGAGACAAGGAAGGGATTCCCCCTGGAGCCTCTGAAGGAAGCGCCTCCACCTTGATCTCAGCCCACGGAGAGTCCAGTACTGTTTTCAGACTCTGCCCTCCGGAACTGTGAGAGAATAAATTCCTGTTGCTTTAAGCCACCAGGTTTATGGTAGTTTGTTACACCAGCCACGGGAAACGAGCATAGCTGGTAAGGAAAACTTTCTATATTTTTTTAAAGAGTATTTTTTTTTTTTACGATTTTATTCATTCATTTGCGAAAGAGAGAGAGAGAGAGCACAGAGGGAGAGGGGGAAGCAGGCTCCCTGCCGAGCGGGGAGCCCAATGCAGGACTCGATCCCAGGACCCTGAGATCATGACCCGAGCCGAAGGCAGACGCTTAACCGACTGAGCCACCCAGGCGTCCCTTAAAGAGTATTTTTTTTGTCAGCGTATGGGCAAATGGCATGTCCTCAGCAAGAGAAATTAGCCATTATTTCGAGATCCGTGGCCCAATGCCTGGAGAGTCCTAGCCAGTGGTTCACAATGACTTCTCTTTGCTTGGGCACCTCTAGCATCCTCGTGGTCTCCACCCCTCCCAGGAACCTGTCCACTCCCCCCCCCCCCCGCCGGGTCTCCTGGTCACTGTGCGTGTTCCACCTCCCTAGCTAGACGGGAAGGTCCTAGAGGCCAGATCCACATCCTTCAGGTCTTTGGATCTTGTGTCTCAGAACTGAGCGTAGTGCCTTGTGCATAATTTTTCGCCCATGTGATATATTGTGGATACTTTAATTTTTTGAGCATATTTCAGATATTCCAGTATATCTGAAATAAATATTCGTATACTTTTTTAAAGATGTATTTATTTATTTGAGAGAGAGAGAAAGAGGAGGAGTGGTGGGGGAGGGCAGAGGAAGAGGGAGAGAGAATCTTAAGCAGACTCTGTGCCGAGCACGGAGCCTGACACAGGGCTCGATCCCAGTACCCCGAGATCATGACCTGAGCCAAAACCAAGACTGCATCATCCAAGTGCCCTTAAATATTTGTATACTTTTTAAAAAATATATATTTCACATATTTCCATATCGTGCAACATAAATGTGGGCAAACCTCGCAAAAACTTGTAAAATTTTTTACCAATTGTAAAGAACCCAAAAGTAAAAACTGTCTTCTATTTCTGTACTGAGATCTCTCAGTAGAATGACTTAGAGACAGTGTTGTGGAGAGGAGCCGACATGATGGGCTTGAGAGCAACCAGAATGATGGGACTGTGATTTATTTTTATGCTGACTTGAGACTCAAGTTAGCTACAGTTAAAAACATGGTTTAGCTCAGTGGCTTTTGTTCTAAATGAGCATTCCAAAACACCGAGTTAATAAAATACACTGCAATACCCAACTTTTTAGTTCACAGATGCATTTTACACATTTGATGTTTGCTTTTTTTTTTTTTTAAAGAACTGACTCGGTAGATGTAGATGTCTGTCAAGCATCAAAGAGGGGTGTAGTACAAATAGTCATTAGTATGCCGAAACTGCTTTCCTGTTAAAACTCAGACTGAGGGTTCTATGATTTCCTCGGTTGCCTTTAACTTAAGTACCCTTGTTCCATGTGGTAAGTTTCACTATCAGTAACATACAGACCGGGTCCCACGTGGGCGTCAGAACAGTCTTGTCTGTTGGGCCATTATGAGAGGATCTGCAGAATCTGGGTTTCAGTGCCAGCTGTAGATAGTACTCGTCTGGGAAAACCATCAGCCTAACATGGAGGGACCTTCAAGGCCCAAGACAAGTTGGGTTTGGATAAATCCTGGGGAGAAGAAAGAAGCCCAGTCCCAGCTGGCTAGTTGTCCAGCAACCCTGAGTGACACCCAGGGCCATTTTCGAACACTCATCCTTGTTTCACCCCAAGATTTGTAGTCATTCGTTCTTCCAAAATGGAAGCAGATCATGGTGGATGGAAAATGAGCCTTAGGCTAACAGAATTACTTCTTCTAATTTGTTTCCACCTATGTTCCTCTTTCAGTCTTCGAAACCATGCTAGTGACAGAAGTTCAATCGATTGAACTATCACCTCCTATGTAGACAGAACTTTGTATTTTGTCTCTTAAGTCGGAGTAGCCTTAGTCTACTGTATCCAGAATGCTTTCAGCTGTACTCGATGGAATATCTAACATTGGCTTCAGCAGCAAAGACCTTTAATTAGGTCATATAACAAGAATTCTAAGGCTGATACTTTCAGAGATTATTCAGCAGCCCAATGCTATCATCACAGACTCAGCCTCTTTCTTTCTTTCTTTTTATCCATTCTCAGCAGACAGGATTCTCATGTTGAGAGTTGATTTCTCATAGTCATTAGAAGGCTGTCTCAGCCCTGTTACAGTTTTATGCAACCATATTTCAGGCAGAAACACAGGGCAACCTCTTTGTCAGCTGTCTTTATCAGGGAGGACATTCCTTCTCAGAAGGCTTTCTCTTTCCCTTACCAGCTCACTTTCTTTTCCAGCTTATGAGAGCCGTAGTCCCATTCCTAAACAAATTTTGGTGGCAAGTGGAATTGCTTTGCTTGGCTTAGACTGATCAGAGTTCATGCCCTGGGGCTCTGGTAGGTGGCTGCCATCCCTGATTATGTGGGATCCTGAATAAAATCAGGGTTTTGAAAATTAAGCAAGAAGGGCAGCATTGCTATAGGGTAGATCAGCAAAGGCATCCGCTGCCTCTCCCTTCTTTTTTCTAGTGCATTGTCCATTGCCCTGTTGTTTTCCCAGAGCAGCAGTGAGGTTTTGTTCAGTTTCAGATTATGACATGAGTCATCATATTTGGGCCACCACAGAAATGGTGAACAACTGAAAATACTGATCTCAAATGTGTTTAACCACTTCCTGCTGGGATGTGCTCAGAATTGACTGTGGGTGGACTGATGCTTCTTGTGTAATGCTAATTTGAATAATACCACTGCATTTTTTTAGTATGGGAAATAATTCACCAGAGTACAGACTAAAAACTCAGACAGTGGTCATGGTCCTGTTCTCTGGATCCAGACGTAGTGCCACTAATCCCTCTCTCTTATGCCCTTTTGTACACTTGAAACAATGATCATGGCTCCCCAAGTCTCTTTTACTTCAAATATTCTTTCTTAACTACTCTGGTTGTGCTTTTATTTAGGCCTTTTTTTTATGTTCTTTCATGTCTGTCTCGAAGTTTGTCACCCGAAGTTGAAATGACCAGAGTCGTGCAATGTATCAACCTAGTCTGAATGCTATGTTCCTAATAAGAGCTCCAATCAGGCATTACCTTTGGAACAAATAAAATAAACAACTTTAGAACTACTTGTAGCTGTCTACTGAGCATCCGAGCATCTCCAATGGGAGGTTTTGTACAGACCTCAAATCCTACACCTTAGAAAACAGAACGCATCATCTCCGCACCTTGTCCAAGTAGCACGTGCACACACATTCCGTATTCCAGACCTGTCTCTCCTGTATCTAACAGTAATCCCGTCCACAGCCTTTGTTCAGGCCTTCAACATGTATCACGTGGACTACTGCAAACTCTACAGACTAGTCTCTCTGCCTCTAGTCTCTCTGTTCTAACATCTGTGTGGTCTCCAAAGGGACCTTCCTCGTGCCATTTCCCTGCTTAAAAGCCCTGGAGAGCTCCTCTCTCCACGGTGAGACCAAACTCCTCCATGACAAATATAACCCCTTCACACCTGGGCCCCACCCTGACTTTCTAGGCATGTCCTGCCATTTCCTTACTGCCCTCCGTGGTCTTTATGCCTTAGTCCCCTACTTCACAGCCCAGTTGCACATTAGAGTCACCTGGAGAGCTTTCTTAACTACTGAAACTCATTCCCCACCCCTGACCTGACCCTTAGAGATGGGCCCTGGGCATCAGTATTTGTTAAAAGGTGATTCTAATGTTCAGCCAGAGATGGAACCACTGGGCACTTGCCAAGGTCCTGTACCACCAACCTTTCACACATAGTTTCCTCCATCTATAATTCCTTTCTCTCCCTTTTCTGTATAATAAAACTTGGCTCATTCTTCAAAACCTCAGTACTGCTTCTTCTCTAAAGGGTCCTCAGATCCCTCCCTCCACCCAAGAGTTGGTTGCTCTCTCTACCATGTTCTCATAGTACTTTCTACATTTCATGTCAGTTGTGAGTTATTTAAGGGAGGACCCTTACCTTATTTGTAGTGTGCCCCCAAAGCCTTGCATAATACTTAGCACAACTCAGTAAAGGTTCAAGAAACTTGTACCTCTCAACCTGACATCAGTGCCTGAAGAGACACTAGTTTGATCCATTGTACAGTCATGATGTAATCACCTGAAATATCATAAGGTTAAAAAGCAGCCAACATGGCATGGTGAGAGTCAAATGTTGCTAGAGTA
Source organism: Potos flavus (assembly GCA_028534135.1). Taxonomy (NCBI): domain Eukaryota; kingdom Metazoa; phylum Chordata; class Mammalia; order Carnivora; family Procyonidae; genus Potos; species Potos flavus. The sequence continues at coordinate 88,647,941 of CM052886.1, forward strand.
ATTGAATTTTGTTCTATGCTAATATGACAAACTGTAACAAGGAGAAGCTGTGAGGGCGACCGTGTTTTAAATGAATGACTCACTCTATCTTGACTTCACTAAAGTTCTTAATTCTTTCACAAATGGCTTTCTCAATGATAATCTAGAAGCGTTGTCCCAATTATACAATTTAATTGGATGAGGAAGTAGTGGGACATTAACTACCAAAGAAAGGCTTCTACGATTAATAATTTATAGATATGAATCAGTAATATGCCATTGCAAAAAAAAAAAAGTGGGGGAGAGCCCACGTGCTACTGGAATGTACATCATTATTAAGGTTGGTCACCACAGCTCATCAAGGGGATGGAGAAATGTGTGAGGACCCAGAGATGAATGCTAAAGATAATTAAAGGAGTGGAAAAAGGTCCTATGAGGAAAGGTTGCATAATTAAAGCAGAAAGCTGAGACATACACGTTTGATTACAATTTCGTGTACACACACATTTTTGTGGGATAGTTTCTTTTATATCTGCAACAAAATGAAGCCTGAAGAAATTAGCTTAAATTAGAACAGGCAAGTTTTAGTTGGACATTAAGAAAAATATTCTAATGAACTGGATTACAAAATGCAAATCTGACCATGTTATTTTTTTTTTTAAGATTTTATTTATTTATTTGACAGAGAGAGAGATCACAAGTAGGCAGAGAGGCAGGCAGAGAGAGAGAGAGAGGGGGAAGCAGACTCCCCGCTGAGCAGAGAGCCCGATGCGGGCCTCGATCCCAGGACCCTGAGATCATGACCTGAACCGAAAGCAGAGGCTTTAACTCACTGAGCCACCCAGGTGCCCCTGACCATGTTATTCTTAAGTTTACAAAAAAAACAAAACCTTGGGGCACCTGGGTGGCTTGGTTGGTTAAGCATCTGCCTTTGGCTTAGGTCATGGTCCTGGGGTCCTGGGGTCCTGGGATTGAGCCCCACATCAGGCTCCCTGCTCAGTAGGAAGCCTGCTTCTCCCTCTCCCTCAGTCCCTCCCCCTGCTTGTGCTCTCACTCTCTCGGCCAAATAAATAAATAAAATCTTTTAAAATAAAAAAAAAAAAACAGATGAGGTAAATATGAAAAAGAAGAAAAAAGGGGAAACAGTCAAAAATTGCTTATGTTGTGGTTCAAGTACTCTTTCTGTGTTGTTTTGCAATACAGCCCTGATGTATGATAGTGTTCTAATATTAGGTTTTATTGAACAAATCTACACTTGTATGTCTTAAGTTGAAATAAAATGTTTGCAATATGTATCTTTTTAAAGATTCCCTTCCTCTACCATTTTGAGAACTTTTTAAACTTCTAAGCAGAATAATTTCAAACATACAGAAAACTTGCAAGAATAGTGCAAAGAGTGTGGTACATGAACAATGAATCTTGGAACACTGAAAAAAATAAAATAAAATTAATTGAAAAAAAATAGTGCAAAGAATACCCATATACCTTTACCCAGATTTACCTATTGTTAACATTTTACCCCATTTGTTCCCTCTCTCTCTATACTCACACCATTCCCCGCCCCCCCACACACGATCTTTTTGTTCTACCCAGTTGAGAATAAATTGCATATATCATGGTCCTTTACTTATAAATCCTTCAGGGTGTATTTTCTAAAAATAAGATTGTGCTCTTACAGAACCACGAGACAGGAATCAACTTTAGTAAATTTCATGCAGATGCAATACTTTTACCTCATCTACCATCTATATTCCAATCTTCTCCATTGGCCCAATGATGTCCTTTGTAGCACTTTCATCTCCTTTGGTACAGGATCCAGTCAAAGCCTGTGTTTTTCAAAATGGCATCTGAGGCCCTCCACAAACAAAACTCTGGGGTTCTCTCTCTCCAGGTCCAAGCTCCCCACCTTTTCCTCCCTCCCAGGTTGATGCCTTTGTTTCTGCTCCTTGGACTGCTAGAATCTTTTACCTTACCAAACAGCTACTTTTCTTGTTCTCTCACGCTCCGTCTTTTGTGAAGACTTTGCTTATGGCCATTCTCAGCCCAGATGGAATTGACCCAACTGGAAGCCAGCGGGATGGGGGTGGGGGGTTCCCTTTAACCTCGCCCCCGTCCTGAACCTGAGACCTAAGCATACTTGAAATATCTTAGTGCATATTCATGAGTACATATCTGGGCCCACGCACTACCGTTATCCCCCTGCCAGGAGAGTCTGAAAGCTTTGAAAAAAGGAACCATATTTTCTATTCTTTGCATCCCCAGGCTTGAACATAGGGTCTGTCACATAGGAGGTGCTTTATAAGTACTTAATCAGCAGTGGGAGATGTCACTGTAAAGAGTTGCTGTAGGAAGTTGCAGGGAGTTTGAGCCTGTCATGCTTCAAGAGGAAGGAAAATGCCCCTTTAATCAGGGGCCTCAAAATGGCTCTGAGGGAGGGGAATGAGTTTGGGGTGGGAGAGTTTGATCTCTGAAAGCTCTCCAGTTATATGAGAGAGTGTGATGAAATCAGACGCAAGCTTTACATTTAAAGCTTCCCAAAGACCCACGCAAGCTTCGCAAGAACATAGACTGGATTTTTTTTTCACCCATCCCCCACCTAGCTCCGCTCTGGCAGCCACAGTTCTTTATATTTAAGAGTTTGTTTTTTGGTCTCGTTTTGTTTTGTTTTGTTTCTTAAATTCCACGTATGAGCGAAATCATATGGTATTTGTCTTTCTCTGACTGACTTCTTTCACTTAGAATTATACTCCCTGGGTCCATCTTTGTTGTTGCAAATGGCAAGATTTCATTCTTTCCGATGGCTCAGTAATATTCCGTTGTGTATATATACCACATCTTTATCCATCCATCTATCAATGGACACCTGGGCTGCTTCCAAATATTGGCTATTCTAAATAATGCTGCAATAAACATAGGGGTGCATATATGTTTTTGAACTCCTGTTTTTGTTTTCTTGGGGTAAATACCCAGTAGTGCAATTACTGGATCAGATGGTAATTCTATTTTTAATTTTTCGAGGCACCTCCCTGCAGTTTTCCACTGTGGCTGCACCAGTTTGCATTCCCACCAACAGTGCATGAGTGTTCCTTTTCCTCTATATCTTCACCAACACTTGTTATTTTGTGTGTTTTTTATGTTAGCCATTCTGAAAAGTGTGAGGTGATATCTTGCTGGTGGTTTTGATTTCCCTGATGATGGGTGATATTGAGCGTCTTTTCATGGATCTGTTGGTCATTTGTATGTCTTCTTTGGAAATATGTCTATTCAGGTCCTCTCCCCATTTTTAGTTTCTTCGGTATTGAGTTGTGTAAGTTCTTTATATATTTTGGATATTAACCCCTTATCAGATACATCATTTGCAAATATCTTCTCCCATTTAGTAGAATATGGCTGGATTTCTTTTTTAAGATTTTATTAAAAAAGCTTTACAACTCTGAGATCAAGAGTCACATGCTCTACTGACTCAGCCAGCCAGCTAGGTTTAGAAACATTTTATTGGAATTTATTTTTTAATTTGTTTTATCCTGGATTTATTTTATTTTTTAATTTATTTTATCCTGGATTTATTTTTTAATTCCGAACTAATTTTAGACTTCCAGAAGAGTTACAAAAAACCTACAGAAAATTCTAGAAATCTTTTGCCCAGCTTCCCCTAATGTTAATAAGTTCTATAACGAAAGAACAATGATCAAAACCAGGAAATCAGCATTGGTACAGTGCTATTAACTAAACTACAGACCTGATTTAGACTTCACCAACTTTTCCACTAATGTCTTTTTTCTGTTCCATGGTCCTATTCAAGATCCCACATTGCACTTAGCGTCATGTCTCTTTAATTGCCTCCAATCTGTGACAGTTCCTCAGCCTGTCCTTGCCTTTTGTGATCTTGACACTATTGAAGACTATCGGTCATTTGTTTGTAGAATGTTCCTCATTTTGGGTTAGTTTGAAGTTTTCTTATGAGTAGATTGAGGTTCTGCATTTTTTATAAGAATACCATGGAAGGGATGTGCCCTTCTCAGAGCTTCATATCCAAGGTTCGTGAAGTCATAAGTTTTATTAATGGTGATACTGAATTTGATCACTTGGGTAAGAAAGTTTCTGCTGGATTTTCCTTATGGAGTTACCATCTTTCCCTTTGAAGTTAATAAGTATCTTAGAGATACTTTGAAACTATGTAAATATCCTGTTTCTCTTCAACCTTTCATCCACCCCTATTTTCATCCATCAGTGACTATTTTCTGCAACAAATTTACTGTGGTATTTGCCTATCGGTGAATTTTTTATTTCCCTCTTTTCTTCTACATTTATTGATTATAATTCTTCTGGAAGGAGAAGCTGTGTGGACTGGATTTAGATGCAGAAGGTCACATATTTCTAATCAGTATTTTCTGATCTTTTGATTTTTCAGATAATTAGTTTGACAGCCGTATTTTCTTCAGGGTGCCTGTCTGGCTCAGTTGGTAGAGCATGCAACAAGTCTTGATGTCAGGGTCGTGAGTTCAAGCAAGTTCAACCTTACATTTAAAAAAAAAAAAAAAACCCTTTGTTTTTATTTTAGCATTTATATTAATGTTTACATAAAATCACTTAAGTTATTACTTTTACATAACTCACTTAAGTTATTACTACATCTTCTTTATTATAGGCAGATTCAATGACTCTATTTTATAAATTGCAAAACCAATAATTTGTTGTTAAAGAAAACACAACTGAATGACTTTTAAAAGGGCACACCCTACATACAGACCATAAGAATTTAGTTGTTCAAAAAAAAAAAAAAAGAATTTAGTTGTTCTTTGTTTAGCTTCTGGATGTCTAGTAGTAAAAATAATACTGTTGATGCCTAACCACAAATAGTCCGTGGAGCACATGTAAATTCTGTATCGGGAGAACTTTAATTTTAACATTTCTTGGCTTTGTTACATTGTAAATTGTAGCAGAATTACGCAGAACACGGTATATTTAGTATAGATTTTTGTAACTCGGCAATTTTTACCGACCATAGTTTTCATGCAGTGTTTGCCCACAGTGGCTGGTCAGCAGAAAAGCATTGAATTGCAACTGATTCATTTCTGAGTCAGTGATAAATTCACTTTCCAAGAGTGGTATCTCTCATCTTATAAAAACTAAAAAGAGCATTATTTAGGCCAGAGATTGACGAACTTTTTCCATAGATGTCCAGATCATAAATATTTTAGGTTTTGTAAGCCATATAGTCCTTGTCACAAGTACTAAATTCTGCTCTTGTGTGTGAAAGCATCTGTAGGCAATGTGCAAGCGAGTGGCCATAGGCGTGTTCCAATAAAACTTTATTTACAACAACAGGTGGCATGGGGGGGTATTGTTTGCTGAGCCGTGATTCAGACAATAAAAATACACAAACTTAAAATGCACATGAGCAGTTACCCTTTTCTCGCATTTGTCTCTACAGGCAGAAGACTGATCTTTGAAAATATGTATTTGGGAGATAGTCACGTTCTATTGAATACCTTGTGCTGGTGCTGCCATCGAAAAATCTGGTTACACTCCGGGGAGGCCTGCCGCCTCTGCAGGACTGCACCGCCTCGGCCCTGAGATGAGTGTCCAGCCTGAGCGGGCACACCATGAATAGATACACAACGATCAAGCAACTCGGGGATGGAACCTACGGTTCCGTCCTACTGGGACGAAGCATTGAGTCTGGGGAACTGATTGCCATTAAAAAGTAAGTTTTATTCTCCCCTCATATCAGTTCATCCTCAACCGCACATTGTCAACATCGTTTTAATTCTACCCTCTGCATTTCTCGTCACTGAAAAATTTCTACATGGGGGGGACGCATGGAGGAAAGTCTTAGACATGATTTCTGCAGGCTGGGTGACTGTTGGCTCTGGAATGTTCATGGCAGAGGTCTTAAACACATTCCTACTTTAGATTTGCATACAGCACTAGTACTTTTTCAAAGTGTCTTCTCCTAAAAAAAAATAAAATGAAACAAAAAAACAAAGTGTTATCCTATTGTGACATAATAGTGAGCAGGTTTAGAAACATTTTATTGGAAAGGAAACTGAAACTCTGAGAAGTTAAGTGACTCAATTTGGATCATTTACACATGTGGTGGTCTGGGGACTACTATCTTCATCTCCTCACTCCATTTGCCCTTTGCAGTCTGTATTAGTTATCTGTTGCTGTGTGACAATTTACCCTAAGAACTCGTGGTTTAAAACTACACACATTTATTATCTCCGAGTTTCTGAGTCTGGAGTCTGGGCATGGTTTAGGTGAGTTCTTTTTTTTTTTTTTTTTAAAGATTTTATTTATTTATTTAACACAGAGAGAGAGAGAGAGATCACAAGTAGGCAGAGAGGCAGGCAGAGAGAGAGGTGGGAAGCAGGCTCCCCGCTGAGCAGAGAGCCTGATGCGGGGCTCGATCCCAGGACCCTGAGATCATGACCCGAGCCGAAGGCAGAGGCTTTAACCCACTGAGCCACCCAGGTGCCCCGGTTTAGGTGAGTTCTTTACTTTAGGGTCTCTCATGAGGCTGTAGTCAAGGAGTTGGCCAGTGCCGGGGTCTTTGGTGAAGGCTGGACTCGGAAAGGATCCACTTCTAGGCTTACTCACGTGATAGCAGGCAGCATTCCATACCTCCCTTGTGGTTGCATTGAGGGCCTCCGGTCCCTGCTGGCTGTTGGCTAGAGGCTGTCCTCAGTCCTTTGCCATGTGGGCCTTTCCAAAGAGCAGCTCACAACATGGCGCCTTGCTTCAAGACGTGGGGGCCATGAAGGCCACGAGAGAGGTTTCTACCAAGGTGGAAGTCACATCTTTTTGCTTTTGTAAACTAATCCCAGGAAGTGACCTCCTCTCAGGTTGCTGTATTCCATTGGTTAGGAGCAAGTCATGGAAGGGGAGGTGCTATCCCAGGCTCTGAATATCAGGAGGTGGGAGTCCTCAGGGGCCGTTTTAGGGCCTGCCCACCATACCCATCTATATCCAGTCACTTTCTCAACAACTCCATTTGGATGTCCTGTAGACACTTTGGACTCATTATATCCCAAACTGAGCTTTTATCCAACATTTTCCCTTTCTTGCCCCAAACCTGTTTTTCCTTCAGTGTTCCCTATCTTGATAAATGACACTACCATCCCTTCAAAACCTGCACGTCCTCCTGACTTCCCTTGGGATGCCCAGCATTGGCCACCTAGACCCATAGATTCCAACTTCTGTATATTTATCTGATCCACCTACTTCTCTATATTCATCCTGCTAACCTCCCATTCAACCCCTTATCATTCACCACCTCTACCACTAGAATAATCTCCTCTCTAGGGTTCCTGAGTTCTGTTCTACCCTCTCCATTCCAGTCTGAAAGGATTACTTTTTTTTTTTTTTCCTTTTTAAAACTTTATTTACTTATTTGAGAGAGAGAGAGAGAGAGAGAGAGCATGAGAGGGGAGAAGGTCAGAGGGGAGAAGCAGACTCCCCATGGAGCTGGGAGCCCGATGCGGGACTCGATCCTGGGACTCCAGGACCATGACCTGAGCCGAAGGCAGTCGCTCAACCAACTGAACCACCCAGGTGCCCTGAGGGATTACACATGAATCTAATTGTCTAAAATCCTTTGCACCAAACACTGTGTCTCTGCTGCCCCATCTCATCACCTTGTCCCACCTGATTCCAGTGTGTTGTGGTGTGTAGTTCTGTGCCCACTACCAGCACCCACGCCCCCAAAAGCACATGGAAGATCTCAACCAGGGCACCCTCCACACCGGCCAATAGAAGGCCCCCAGCAGCGCTAAGTCCCAGTTGCATACCTTGGTATCAGCTCAGTAACATACACTTTAATGGGTTTCCTGTGTCTCTGTTCACATTTTCCCTGCTCCTTGCTCTGGCTTCCTGGAATCGCCTCCCAAATAAACTACCTGTACCCAAGTCCTTGCCTCAGGCTCTGCTTTCAGGGGAACCCAAACCACAGCATTCTGCAATATCTTCCTATCAATTTTAGGATCAAGCCCCCAATTTTTAATGTAACCTACAACTTGCTGCATTACTTGGCCGCCCCCAGTTTTCTTTAGTGCGATCTTTCACTACCCTCCTGCCGACGTCATTCCTGTCACTCTGGTCTTTCAGCTTCTTGAATTCATCAAATATCTTTTTTTTTTTTTTTTAAGTCAAATACCTTTCCGCCCCTAGTCTTCACATTGATATTCCCTGCCTCCTGCCTCCAGGGGCTAAATTCTGCTGATCCTTCGGGTCTTAATTGAAACATCTCTTTCCAGAAGTGCTTCCTGATAGCCCAGACTAAATTCGGTTACTTTGGGATCTGCTCTCACTGTGTCCTGTGCCTTTCCTTCCCGGCACTCAGGCACTCAGCACAGAAAGTAATGATTAATTGCCCGCTTTCCTGCCGCGATGTCAGGTCCACGAGGGATGCCCCCTCACTATTGTATCCCTAGTGTACGACAAAGCCCCTGCCACACAGGAGAGGCTAAAGAGTATTTGGGGCATGAACTCCACCAGCAGACCATGTGACATTGGGGACAGAGTGTGAGAGTGAGGTGGAGAGATGGAAGTTGGCCTCCCATTATTTAGCAGGGAGACCTTGGGGGAAATCACATGACTTCTCTGTTTCTTCATTGCCTCCCTTGTCCCATCTATTTCCCGGGGCTGCTGGAAGAGTCCAATGAGACCATGTGATTGCAGCGTGATAAAAGACAGAACCTTGAAACTTGGGTTTCTGGTTAGCCCATGGGGTTCTCTTTCTCTCCCCTCAGGCTACAGGCTGGGGTTGGCAAACGACTTCTGTATGGGGCCACACAGTAAATATTTCAGGCTTGGCAGGCCACGTCGCTGCCCCAACATGGTTCTGCGATCGTGTAAAAGCAGCCATAGGCCATGTATACATGAATGAATGTGGTTGTATTCCAATAAAACTCTTTATGGAAACTGAAATGTGAATTTTATAAAATTATCACACAGCATGAAATCTTACTCTTCTTTTGATGTGTTTTCCCCAACTATTTAAAAATACCAACTTCATTCTTAGCTCATGGGCTGTGCAGAAAGATGGTGGGGTAGAGTTGGCCCATGGGCCATAGTTTGCCAGCCGCTGCACCGGAGGGTCTACAACTGTGTTGTCCAACAGGGTAGCAAGTAGCCATAGGGCATTTCAATGTGAATTTTATTAAAAATTGAGTTCCTATGTTACGCTAGCCATACTCCAAGTACTCACTACCCAGATTTGTGTATTCTCGTGGCTACCATACTGGACAGTGCAGAGCATTCCCATCAATACAGAAAGTTCTGTTGAAAAGCTCTAGTCTAGATCAAATAAGCCTGAGGGATTAGCCTCCAGGGCAAGGTTAGCCAATTTGTGATGGAGCAAGACAGCCGGAGACGTCTTACCCTGCCCTGCACCACTTGTGCTGGGAAATTTTGTGATGTAGGATTGATCGCACTGCCAGATTTTAAAATGAATGTTTTGGATAGTATAATATTTGGTGGAAATTGAAACCAGCTTTAAGCACTATTCATTAGATTCAGAATGAAAACATTTTTTATTTGTTTTGGGTTTGAGGTTTTTTGGGTTTTTGAGGTTTTGGGGTTTTTTGTTTTTCCACCCCCCCACCCCTGAATGAAAACATTTTTAAACAAGAAAGTTTAATCTGTTACTGGGAATAAGCACGTTATTTGTTTCTTTGTTCTCTTTTAGAATGAAAAGAAAGTTTTATTCCTGGGAGGAATGCATGAACCTTCGGGAGGTTAAGGTATTTATTAATACACCAGGGAATAACTTATGTATGGTTGATTAAAATAGCTTTATACCTGCTTAGATTTATGGTTGATAGTTTAGTCATTCTGTTTGATTTGTTCCACTGATGCCAACAAAAGGGGGCAAATGACAACATTATACAACTAATAGCTCAAAGGAGAAGATTGCTATTATATGAGTAAATATACTTTTTTAAACTTTGGTATAGTACTGTTAACGAAACCACAGATTTATTCTGATCTCACACGTTTTCCACTAATATTCTTTCCCTTTCCAAGTGTGGTGAAATATACATACATGAAATTTACCATATTACGAATTTGTAAGTGCACCATTCAGTGGTATTAAGTACATTTGTATTGTTGTATGGGCCTTACCTCCATCCACCTCCAGAACTCTTCATCCTGCACACTTGAAACTCTGAACCTATTAAACAACAACCCCCATGACCCCTCTGCCCCCAGCCCTTGGCAGACACCCTTTTAATTTCTGTCTCTATGAAATTGACCACTCCAGGTACCTCAGGTAAGTGGAATCATACAGTATTTCTTTTTTGTGCCTGGCTTATTTCACTTGGCATCACGTCTTCAAGGTTCGTGTCATAGCCTGTGTCAGAGTTTCCTTCCTTTTTAAGGCGAAATCCTATTCGGTTATAGGTATATGCCACATTTTGTTGATCCATTCACCCGTTGATGGATGCTTGGGCTGCTCCCACCTTTTGGCTCCTGTGAACCTTCCCATTTCTTTAAGTTCTTCCTTTCCACTGGCTCCTTCTCTTCAGTCTCTAAATAAATATATGTACCTTCCATCCTCCCTGATCAGCTGAGCAGCGAGCCTGGCGTGGGGCTCAAGCCCAGGACCCTGGGATAATGACCTGAGCCGAAGACAGTTGTTTAACCGACTGAGCCACCTACGCACCCCTCCAGTTTGTTTTCTCAGGCATTTTCTTGCCTGTGGTGTTGGGTGCTGTCCTCTCCCAGGGCTGTGTGACTCTGCTTTTGCCTCGATGTCCTACCTCTTTCTTGCCTTTACCAAGTGCTCTATAGTTCACCCTTTAAAGAGCGATGATTTCTCACATTCCTTCCTTAGCGATTTTCTCCTTTGCTCTGAGTCTCCTCCTGAGTAATTTCATTTACTTCCCTCACTTCAGTGGTCTCATCAAATCTTTTATCCTTCGTAAGCATTGGACCAGGGGTTGACAAATTGCCACGTCCTGTTTAAATGTAATTTTGTTGGAACACTTTCCCACTTATATACATATTGTCTATGGCGGATTTCACGCTTTGATTGAGTAGTTGTGGCAGGGACCTAGAAAGCCTAAAATATTTATTCTCTGTCCCTTTAAGAAAAGTTTGCTGACGCCTGCTTCAGGGCCACATATCCAACTGCTTCATGGATCAGTGCCTGAATTTTCTAGAATGTCTGCCCCCCACCCCCCAGTGCTCCTATTTTCTCCCTCTTTTGGTAAAGATCATTTACCCATTCACCCAGAAACTGCAGCTCACTGCAGGTGGCCTGTGTGACCTCACTTCCTCCACATCTCATCCACCATGTGTGCCGTCCCTAGAACGATGTTGGCAACATTCAGCTGTTCACACACTACCTACCATTTCCTGAGACACTACTATGAGCCCCGCAGCACATGCACTGTCTTATTTCATTCTCACAATTACCTCACGAGGAAACTGTTAGTACTTTGGGTTTGCTGCTGAGAGCAGCTGTGACCCAGAGACTCAGTCACTTGCTTGAGGTAAATACAACTCTAAGCCACAAAGCTTGGTTTCAGACCCATATTTGTCAGGCTTCAATGACATCCCACCAGTGTCTTCCCTGCCCACTTCTGCCATCAGAATCTTCTGGATGGGCTTCCTTCAGAACCTAACTGGGGTGGTTCTCATCCCTCAGGCACAGACCACGCCATTCCACTCCCACACTCATACCTAAGGAGGCTTCTCTCCTGACTCTTTCCCTCCCACTGACTTCCTCTAGATGCTCCTCTTCCTTCAAGTAGCATTGTGGATAATACGCTCATTGACCATTCAGGGTTTGCTGATTGCTCTTTCTGGAAACATTTCTAAGGTTCCTTGTCTCTGTCATTCTCTTGACCCTAATAAAATCTCCCTCATTCTGTTCTGTGGATTTTGCATTCCCTCTCTTCTTCATTAGGCTGTTTGCCTCTTACAGGCAAGGACTGTCTTATGCACCAGGGTACCCTTGAGGAGCAGTACGTTGTAGTTTTGTTTAATTATTAAGAACCTTCATCCAAATGGGGATCAACAGTCTCCATTTGGACTGCTGGCCTGGGTTTAATCTGCTGTTTGTGCTTCTCAGCTCTAACTCTCCTGCCTCTTCCTCTCCTTGTAAACTTTCCCTGTGCCTAAATAAGATGCCTTCTCTCTGTAATGAGTCACACGAAATCTCCCACGTGAAATTCATCCCCCCTCTTTTTTTTTTAAGATTTTATTTATTTATTTGACGTGAGAGGGTGAGAGAGCACAAGCAGGGGTGACAGTGGGGAGAGAGAGGGAGAAGCAGACTCCCTGCCGAGTAGGGAGCCTGATGCAGGGCTCGATCCCAGGACCCTGGGATCATGACGGAAGCCGAAGGCAGACGCCCAACCATCTAAGCCACCCAGGCGCCCCTAAAATTCATCCCTTTTATATTAAACTAATATAGACTTTACTTGTCCATGGGGCTCACTCAGAAGCAACTATGAGCCCTTAGACTTGAGCCAGTAATTCATGCTCAAAACGTATGTCAGGCCAAGCATAGAAGATATTTGCTCCTTGCCTAGAATCCTCCTCTTCAAAAGCTCAAAAAACCTACTTCATTTTCCTCTGACTGAATTTGCCCGATTCATTCTGCGGCTTGCCCGCTGGACGTGTCAGCCGTGGCTGGGATGCATTTTAAGCAAATTGAAAAGGTGGCTGCAGGGGTGAATACTTACCAGTTAAGCAATGTTTGTGTTTGTTACTCATGGAGAACCTGGAAACCAAGCTACCTAAAACAAGTAATCAGCCTGGTTGGGTCATTCTAGAAGGATCCAGCCTTTGGTTGAGGATTTCCTGCCGGAGACGCACCTTGGCAGGAGTTTGTCTTTCAGGAAAGAGGCTCCAGAAGACTTTGATTTTGTTCTCATTCACTGGCCGTATTTCCTCTCTCTTCCCGGCCACTTGAAGTGACTCGATCATATTACAGCACTCCCAAGCTCTGATTCCTTGGGTGCATTATAACTGGGTGTCCTTCTAGATTTGGATATTTGTGTTCACCTTTTTGTCTTCAGCCACTCTGTTTATTTTATAAAAGAAGTGTTCTTTTTTTTTTTTTAAAGATTTTTATTTATTTATTTGACAGAGAGAGATCACAAGTAGGCAGAGAGGCAGGCAGAGGGAGAGGGGGAAGCAGGCTCCCCGCTGAGCAGAGAGCCCGATGTGGGGCTCGATCCCAGGACCCTGAGATCATGACCTGAGCCAAAGGCAGAGGCTTAACCCACTGAGCCAGCCAGGTGCCCCAAGAAGTGTTCTTTTTAAGGAAATTCAAAGATAAGCAGGGCTTTACACTGTATTATCATCGGAGTCACTTCTCTGTGAGGAGAAGGCTTTTGGAATTAAAGGGCTCATCCCACTGGCCCGTGGCCCTTGGAGCCTTCCTTGCGGGAGACTGTTCTTTTTGTTTTTTTTTGTTGTTGCGGGAGACTGTTAATCAAATTCTGACATCTGGTGAGCAAAGCCGCAGTTTCTCTGGCTGTGGTACATGAACAGGATTGCTGCTCAGGAATACAAACATGTACTCGCTCGCCATTAACAGAACTAATGATGCAAACAGGAAAAAGTTGACAGGTGGATGTGGCAGGAACAGGAAAACTACACGTGCGCAAGGATGAAGAATCAGGTCACACCCCATTTTCTGAGTCGCCCTCTTTTTTCTCATCACCCGCCTGACCTTTTTTTGCCTTTGCTGTTCTTGGAAGCAGAGCTCTTTCTCCCATCTCACCTTGGGGGGAGGGGTGCTTTGCAATGAGATGTTTCCTCTTCCTCCTTTCTCCTTTAAAACTCACATTGGTGGGGGATGGGCTAGATGGGTGATGGGTATTAAGGAGGGCACTTGTTGGGATGAGCACTGGGTGTTGTATGTAAGTGATGACTCACTAAATACCACTCCTGAAACTCAGTAGTACACCATATGTTAACTAACTTGAATTAAATAAAATATTTTTAAAAAATAAAACTCGGATCGCAAGGACTGCTGTGTGTCTTATGGACACACATGAGTCCGACGAAAGTTGAGAGCCTGGGGCTATCAGCCTCTGTCTAAGTGAACAATTTCCTGTTCAAAGGGTCTGCAGACTGTTGGCTGGTCATCTCAGCCCAGAGCAGCTGCCTTCTCTAATACTAGAGCGATCAAAGCTTCAGCTTCCCATTGGTTCTCTTCTGGCCATTCTCATGGCATGAATTCCATCATCTGGAGGGAGTGCGCCTAAAATAGCCCAGGCCCATTGCCTGGTGCAGCAGGCAGCCAGAAATACCCATCACGGTCAAGTACTTACTGGCTAGTCAGCTAATCGCAATGGCTTTGCTACATGAAGTCATTATTGACTTCAGAGAAGTACCATGTATTGTCAGTGAAATAGGAATTGTAGCATTTCTCTGGTTCTAGAATTAGATGTTTCTTCCGACGTACACGTGCCACTGCTTTTCTTTTCCAACAGCAGATTTTCTCTTATTTTTTTCTGTTTCTCCTTTCAGTCTTTAAAGAAGCTCAACCATGCCAATGTAGTGAAATTAAAAGAAGTTATCAGGGAAAATGATCATCTTTATTTTATCTTCGAGTACATGAAGGAAAATCTTTACCAGCTCATTAAAGAAAGGTACGGTTTGGTCCTCACGATCTTAGAATAAATATCTACAAAGCGGCTGTGTTTTCGTTTTGCTTTTGTCTATCGCAGTTAACGCTGCTTAGGCCTCCCCGTTGAAAGCCGCCCAGTAGATGAGGGGCCCAGCCTACATTCCTGCTCAGGAGGCCTCGCGATGGCTTCATAGAAGCTACTTTCAATGCAGCCGTTTTCAAGCTTCACTGGGTTCTTCACCCAGAGAAGCTCCGAGATTGAACTGAAACTCTGCAGCTCTCCATTCCCGCGAGGACGTTCGGGCAGAGCAACTAGAGGTCAGGGTGTAACGGCCTCGTTTATTCTGAGGCCTCCACTGAGAATTTGGAGGTTTCTTGCACTTCCTTTCTTGCCATACGGTGCGCAGGGGCTTGTGTGTGGGGAAGAGGAAACTAATAACAAACTTACCTGCTATGGTCATTTTGAACTTAGAAAGTGAGCCACGTGGAACTTCTCGGGCATGTTTTCTCAGTGGCAAGTGAGCGCCATTCATAGCTTCTCTCTGAATGAATTCAGTCAATGAATACAGTCTTCACTGTCACTAATAACAGAGAAGCGGTGTAGTTTGCCCACCTGGGGGGGGAGGTGGGGGGGGGATACGGCACTATCCCCTATTATCCACCACATTTCGTAACGACTTCATCTGGAAGACCTCAGATTTTCCCCATTACGATTCTTTAAAGTTTTATATTATGGAGAGAGAAGATTTTTATATGATAGATCAGAGAGTTTGGAGGGGTGGTTACTATAAAATGTTTAATCTTTTCTTCTTTGTAACATAACTGAATATACAAATCACCAATATACCAATACACCAGTGTTTACAAGGTAGCTGTCTTGTATGGACAAATTGTTGTTTTCCTTTGGTCTTTGTTATCAAAGGATCTGGTCACATTTGTGTGTAAGCAAATGTTTTCTTCAATTCTTACTATATAACCAAAAGAACAGGAACATAGAGTATTTGTTTTCATATGTAAGTCTAGATTTATAACTTTTTTCCTCCTCTGTCCCATCTAGAAATAAGTTGTTTCCTGAATCTGCTATAAGGAATATCATGTACCAGATATTACAAGGACTTGCATTTATTCACAAACACGGTAGGTGATTTGGAGTATTGTGCTTTTTAATAGCAGTGAAATGTTGTCATCAGGTAGAAGGTACTAGAAGCATCAGCGTCTTTGGTGACTGCCTCCCAGAAGAGGTTGACGGGTTGAGAGGCTGACAGAGGGGTTTGGGATATGTTCTCTTTTGTAACTTGATTTCTGAATTTTTCTCATTATTTATCATGTCTGTGTGTTCTTATTCTTTAGGCTTTAACATTAAGCTCATTGGGTATAGATCTAAAAGTTACTCCTGCCCATTATCTGGTGTATTAATAAGACATCTAAGATTAAAATTCAGAGGCATTTCACATGTTATGTTTAATGTACTATTACTGCTTCAGTGTAGCTTCTCATTTTCCTGATGTATTATATTTCAGTTCAAAAGCCTTCAATGTGGCCTAACAACATTTATTCAACACAGGAAAATAAAATCAATCAAAAGTTAGCAAAGAAAGACAAAGACAAAACAGGGTATGGATATAGCTAGAGGGGGAAGTTAATCGGCAAAATGCGTGTCCGCAAATTCTATTTAAGTAAAAGAAATAGGCTATAGATGTGATTCTGAGCTTGCTTTCTGACAATGCAAAATGTGAAACATGACCAACTACGTCCAACATAGTTCCCCCACCCCCAGTAAAAACAGTCCGGTTGCCCAAGAGAGGCAGAACTATTCTTGGAACTAAGACCAAAGAGGTTTATCTCGTGGATCCTTCTAGAGGGGACAGTGTATAATGTGACTTCATGGTAAACAGTGACAGGTTGCATAGGACAGTTTCATGTCATATCCCTCATTCTAGGCCAGTTATATCACTTGGTCAGAGAAAACAGCCCTGCTGGGGCCCAGTATGATTCACTGTAAGGATGGTCTGGATAGTCCAAGGAGCGATTTAGAATATCTAGAGGAATGGATGGCCATACATCCTTTGGGAAATTCTCCAATACTGTTGTCTATAGCTGAAGTTTTGAAAGGTGTTGAGTAGCAATGACTCTGAGGCTATTTTTCCAGCAAACACCTGAGGTGTTACTAAGTCTCTGCTACTAACTAGACACAGACCCACCTTCTTGTGAACCTAGAGCCATGGGATGGACGGGTCCACCAGTGGAGCCGGGAGTCCCATAGGGGGTCATTTGAAGGCATTTTAACTAAAGGACAGATGGACCAAGCAGTTGATCTTGCACAGACAGAAAGCCGTTCACCCCCAGCCTGAAGATGTTGTTGCCATTGCAAATATTGCACCAACAGATGCGTTTCATTACCTAAAAAGGAACCCGGGTGGAAGCCCTTTGGTAATACGGTCAGCACAGATTTGACACAAATTCGCAGGGAGTAGAAAAGACACTGCGCCTCAGCCAGTGGCACAGTTCATCTGGGATCCTTCCCAGCGTGCTCTTTAACCTCTAAGCGGCCCCTCGGTTGGAGGCTAAATGAAGCACAGACAGATAGAGGCTCTCTGCGCAAATCCATGTCGGCCTCAGGCACGTGCTGAATAATCAGTGAGTAATATGCCAGACTGAGTCCACTTATGAACCAACTCCAGTGGGAAGTTTTTCGTAAATGGTCAGCCTGATTCTGCTGGCGTCAACAGAGCCTTCAGTCACCAGGATTCCCAAGGGATGGAATTTGCAAAACATGAAAAACTGGTATGGTGTCTGAGGGACAAGTCAGGGGAGGAGGGTAACTTACTCGATATAAGAGCCCAGCAAAAGGAAGTGACGAGAAACCAAAGAGATGCTCAAAACGGAAAGGTCGACCAGAATGTTTTCACACAGGGACAGTCACGTAATGGCTCAGTTACTCGGGCTGTTGGTTCAGTCCTGGAAACTGAGCAGTGGACCTAAAAAGTGAATATTCATTGGCTTTCTCTTGGGTTGTTTTTCATGAGACTCGGGTATCTTTGGCCAGAAAGGACTTGAAGTCTTTTTGCCTGGGTCTCTACCTGATGCCATCAAATGAACACACGCACTCACACACATGCCTCATGCCTGTGCATACGCATCTGCACGTACACAAGCCTATGTTCCTGCATGTACGCTGCTCCCCCAACACCTGCACACGCCCACACCCGCGAATGCACGTGTGTGCGCGCGTGCACACGTGCATATTTGTATCCAGTAATGTAGCTTCCAGATGCTGATGTGACACCACAGCTCTTGGAAACTCTACACCATCACTTTCCCTCACATGCCTTGGACACTCTGATCGTGTATGAAGACGGCTAAAGGGAAAGCTCAGGTCCTGGAGTAAAGTCAGACCACCTCTATTTTTGTTTTTGTTTTATAAAGATTTTATTTATTTGACAGAATGAGAGATCACAAGTAGGCAGAGAGGCACACAGAGAGAGAGGAGGAAGCAGGTTTCCCGCCGAGCAGAGAGCCTGATGCGGGGCTCGATCCCAAGACCCTGAGATCACGACCTGAGCCAAAGGCAGAGGCTTTAACCCACTGAGCCACCCAGGCGCCCCTGACCACCTCGGTTTTTACAAGCCCAGCGCCATTGCTATTCCCAAAGATTCTTGTGGACGCTTTTCCCCAGCTGTTAAGTGCCTAGTTCTAGCGTGAGCTTTGTAACATTTCATCTGTCACCCAACTTACTCCCTTGCCACTTTCTCAGTGAGCAAGGACAGATGGTATCTATTCCTTCCAAAGAAGAAGAGACAGACGTTCAGAGAAGTTGAAAGACCTGCCAAAGGCTCCCCTGCCGCAAAGTAGTAGGGTGGAGATTAGCTCGGGGATCTGTGCCCATTTGCCATGATTTACTAGAAGAACCTGTCTTTTCTCAAAGAGAACCAGAGAATCAGAGGTGAACAAAATAGTGATAATAATTGTAGGTGGGAGGTCATTTTCAAATTTACAGGTCATTTTCATTGATAAATGATTTTCAGAAACATTAAAACAGTTGGTTTTTATATCGTATTGACTTGCCTTTGTTTAAGTGCACACAGAACTCCATACTATCCCTTTCCTCCAGTAATGGAAAAAAAAAAAATCATCTCAAGCACTTCACAGATTTGTCTCGTTAGCTTGTTCTCACTGTGAGAAGATGCATTCTGCCCCGGGGAGTAGACTCCTTCGAGAGAGGAGAACAGCGCTGCAGGTAGTTGCTATGGCCATAGTTCATGTCACTGAGTACTTTCCCCCTACAGGGAATGAAAACGTGACTCCACTTGGTGCTGATTGAGGAATGCCAAAGCATATGTACTTTGCTGCAATTAAATAATTAATGCAAACCGTGTTTCATCCTTGACCTGCCCTTGGAAATGCCCAGCCCACACTTACCCATGCGGGCAATCAGAAACACCTTAGGTGGCTTGGAGAACAATGTTTTGCCCCAAGAAGTGGTTCTCTGCTTCTGTGTGTCACCACTGTCTTGCAGTGCCTGACCTTGAGTCAGCCCTTGGCCCTTCTGCGTGTTGCTGTCCTGTTGGTCTCCTTGATTGTAAAAACACTGTAGGTTTAAATTCAGTAATATCTGTGAAACGAACAACTTCCATCGCAGGAAGGTGTGCCATGTAAATTCCTTGTGTTTCAGTATTCCCTGGTTATTTCCATATATTCATATCCGGTTCATCATTAACAGAATACGGCAGAGGGGAAAAAGCCTTCTTTGTGGCTTGATGTTTTCCTTGCCCAATGGTTGTTAATGAAAAGTAGGCACCATACAGTTTCTGCTGGGATGAAAGAGAAAATCCCTCTGTTATTTGACTGGCATGGGGTACCCTGAAGTTAAGTTGAAGGTCTGTTCCTGTCTTCTTCTGGAAGCCAAACAGTTTTGAACAGGAAGGTTCTTATCTTAATAGCACTTTGCTGTTGCATGATGTCTGAATGACCCATCTGTACGGGTTTCCATTGTGAATCAGAAGCCTAGAGGAAGAAGTGGGCTCATTGTGACAAGCTCCAGTGCACACAGCAGCAGAACACGTACCTAGCAAAGCACTGGATCAGAGCTTAGCGCCGCCTGCTCACAGGTGAAGCACATGACTAGTTTCCCAAGCCTTAATTCTTTTTTTTTTTTAAAGATTTTTTATTTATTTATTTGACAGAGAGAGAGATCACAAGTAGGTAGAGAGGCAGGCAGAGAGAGAGGGGGAAGCAGACTCCCCACTGAGCAGAGAGCCCGACGCGGGGCCCGATCCCAGGACACTGGGATCATGACCTGAGCCGAAGGCAGAGGCTTTAACCCACTGAGCCACCCAGGCGCCCCAAGCCTTAATTCTTACGTGCAAAAAATGGAGCTGTGTCTGCCTGCCCCTATTGGGAGGATAAGAGGATTCATACTACTCCTAATGACAAGGTCTCGCAAGGGGCCAGCGTGCCGAGCATGGCTCTAAAGCCTTTATAAAATTAACACATTGCATCCTGCAAAACAAGCCCTCAAGGTTTTCTTCCCATTTTCCAGATTAGGAAAGTGAGGCACAGAGAGGTTAAGTGATTTTCCAGACAGTGAACGGAATTGAGATTTGAAACTGGGCCACATGATTGGTCTGCACATGTAACCACTATGCTGCATGGCCTCTCATACAGAAATTATAATGTTTTGTTAAAATAGAGATGAAAAATAGGGGCATCTGGGTGGCTCAGTCGGTTGGGCGTGTGCCTTAGGCTTGGGTCAGGATCCCAGGGTCCTGGGTTTGAGCCCCACATCAGGCTCCCTGCTCAGTGGGGAGTCTGCTTCTCCTTCTCCCTCTGCCTGCCGCTCCCCCTGCTTGTGCGCTCTCACCCCTCCCTCTCTCTCTCTCTGTCAAATAAATTTTAAAAATCTTAAAAAAAAATAGAGATGATAAATAAATGTACATGATGTGAGGGTCTTATAGTTTTAATTACTAAGGAATGGAACTCATAGATATACAACTAATAGTAGCTAATTTAGTAATGAGAAGAACAGAGGGCTAGATCTTCTAAAGACATATTCATGAATGCTTCCTAGTTACAAAGGTTTATACTCAAATACCGTATAACAGACAACATATGTCACCCACCGGTACAGTTTTCATTAGTCATTTGTAAGGGTCTGTTTGCAATTAAGTTTTTTCCTAGCCAGTGTTCCTCTGATTGTTTTGGGCCTGAAGTATGACCTATAGGACGTGAAGCTGCTGACACAGATTCATGGGGGGGACCAGAATCTTCATTCTCCTCATTTTATGAGCATTTGGATTAAAGAGGAGCTAGCAGTGAGGGAAAGGATAGAGCTTGACTAATGCGACGAGGTGGTCAGTGCTCACGGGAGCGTGATCTGTTGTGAAAGCAAGGTGCAAGGTCCGGGGTGTGAGAGTGACACTCGTATCGTAGTAAGTCCATGTGATGGGATGAACTGAGCGAGGATAAGGCGCTAGTTCGTTGAGGTGGGTGTTATAGATGGTGGCAGAGGGAGCTCGCCATGGGGCTTGGACGCTGGAGGACAAATGACTCATGGTAAGGGAAAGGCCACATGCATTTGGAAATAATAATTTAGCCCAAGTAGAGGAGAAAAAGGGAGTCTAAGAGGAGAAAGAGCGTCAATGGGTACTTGAGAGGACCAGAACCACAAATCAAGGTTTAACTATATGGATTGAGAGGGACAGAGTAGAGTCCAACAGTACAATGGCGCTAGCACATTTCTGGTAGGATTGGGAATAATTAACCCCCCCAACCATCATCAGCCAATGACTCACTTTTCCCATCTGTTCAGTCAGAAGATGATGTTTGCCATTTCTTTTTCTCACTGGTGTGTTTTTAATGTTCTGAGGTTTTAGGAAGAGAGGCCATGGTCCCACAGTTCATAGCTTTTTGGGGTCACAGCAGTTTTCCTGCATGCACTGACGAAAGATGACTCTCTGGTAACTGCTTCCGTCTTTGCACATTCTTAAGCCAATTCCAAGATGGGAGCATAGAACCGGGCCTTCTGGGAGCTGGAGGGCACTCTGAAGAACAGAGCGTCCAAACTTGACGACTCAGTTATACTGAGTCTCAGAAACTGCCCACTCTGGTGTGTGTTGATCCTCTTTATTTAATTCATCTGATAATAAGCCATCCAAACTTGTCCACATCAGAAAATTATTTTCTTCTATTTTAAAGCCTCACTTTGACTAATACTGAATTACCATTTGAATGTGCTGATGGCCTCAAGTTTGGTTTTTACTATAATTTAGGTTTCAGTTATTATTAATTTGGTTAGGATACTTAGGGAAGTGGTGTGAAGAAGGCCATAGGGTATATATTGGTATGATGGCAGAATAAAGAATGAAGCAATGGAATATAGACATACTACATTTTTTTTCTTTCCATACACATTTCCACACAAAAGAGATACATAGGCATATGCACACACATATTCATGTGATGCGCCAATAGCAAACTCTCTGTGCCTGTCTCTCTGGTCTAACTCAGGTAGGACTACTTGATCTTCTCAATGCCTTGGATTATGGAAAACAGAAGCAGCCTTTGGTGAGAAGGAAGTACTTCCTCTTCTCACTTATGGCCCTCTTGAACATACATGATCCTTTCTATACCTTCAGCCCCTCCTTTTTTTAAATTATTTTTTTATGTTTTTGTTTTTAAGATTTATTTATTTTAAAGAGAGAGTGCGCATGGGAGGGGCAGAGGCAGAGGGAGAGAGTCTTAAGCAGACCCCACACAGAGCACAGGGCTCAGTCTCACGCCCCTGAGATCAGGACCTGAGCCAAAACCAAGAGTCAGACACCCAACCGACAGTACCACCCAGGCGCCCCCCCTTTGGCCCCCTTCTCTGTGCTCTGTAATTATATTTATTTTGTGCATCTTAGGCAGCCATTCACCTGCAGACCCATAGTTACGCCATAATACTATCCATTTGGAGTGTGACCTAATACCAAGCTCTCGCGATGAACAGAGGGGAGGGTCTTTAAAAACAAACAAAAAAAAACCACATTGCTTTTGGGGCTCCTGGGTGGCTACCAACTTTCAAGTGTGATGAACTTCCTCTGGCCCTAGTGTGTACCTAATAACTTAAAGACCCTGATTGCGATTGAGAGTCATGCAGAATGATGTCCATGTCAGTGATGCTCTCTACAAGTGGAAGGTTTTGGGTTTTCAGAGGCATTTATCACTGATCAGTGGGTGTCTGAGCACACCTGGGAAGTTCACATGTTGAATATCTTGCACGCACCCCCAGAGCTCTGCGGTAGCTGAGACAGGCTTCCCATTTGGCGAGTTGTCTTTACCTTCCACAGTGCATGCTGCAGATATACCTCCATTTCTTCATTAGGCAAAGTAATAAGCATTTAACCTATAAAGTATTTGTTGCAATACACCAGAATCTCAATATGAGTACGTCACATTCTTAAATCTCTTGTTCGTTAAACAAAAATTGTTATTCTGTTTTTCTTGTGTTATAAACTCTCAGAACCCATAAGACTTTTGTCTTTTGAAATGGTTTAATCTCAAATTCTTTCTAGCTGACGTGGGCAGTGTAGGTAGGAGATAGATAGATAGATGTGTGTGTGTGTATATATATATGTATATATATATATGTGTGTATATATATATATATATATATATATGTATATGTATATATGTATATGTATATATATATCCCCCCCCTTGGGTGACAATTTCTTTTTGCAAAGTTATCTCAGCCCATAACTGAGTTTCGATATTTTAAAAGCTGTTTTCTATCTTGGAAAAAAATGATGAAAATCAGTTTTTGAATTGTTTTACATTTTGAATTCATCAGTGGGAAATGAAAGAGGTCCTGTGCGTAGAGTCTTCGATGTCATTCCAGGCTACTTCTCAAGTTATAGCTATTTATGAAGAGAGAAATACAGCTGCAAAGAGTAATGCAGAAGCAAACGTGCACTGGGATTCCTTTCTCCACTCTCTCTACAGGCTTCTTCCATCGGGACTTAAAGCCGGAGAACCTCCTCTGCATGGGCCCAGAACTTGTGAAAATTGCAGACTTCGGGTTGGCCCGAGAAATCCGATCAAGACCCCCATACACAGACTATGTATCTACCAGATGGTAAACCCTCTTTCCTCCAAGTTATTTAATTGCACTTATTTTAAAATATACCATTATACTGAGAATAACATTAATGTCACAAGTAAGTAACTTTTCACTAAGAGCAGCAGTACAGTTTGAAACATATATCCATAGGTAACTTGGTGTTGCACCAGGTTTAAAAGCTTGGGCTATAACTCCTTTTAAAAGGAGGCCCGTGATGCTTTTCCATGATATAAATAATATTTTTTATACAGCCCTTACTAAAGACCGTTTCTTAAAAGAGTTGTGTAGAAGATTCTCCAAAGACCTATCTAAAAAACAAGCTAATGACTATAGCTGAAACTTTGAGACCGGAAGTATTTAAGCCGTTGGCCATGACCAAGAAGTAGCCTGCAGTCAAGTTTATGTTCTCTCTTTCTCCTGTTCTGTCTTCCTTTTCCTCACTCTCACTCTGTGTTTCTCAAGGATGCATACAGAAGAGTCCTGCAGAGAAATGCTCAGTAGGAAATACCATGAAATAGAGAAGCACTACTTTATAACAGCAGCGACCACAATTGCCAAGCCGTCCTGGGTCCACTAACCCCACACAACTAGATAGCAATTAGGAAAAGAGAAGGTCTCTCCCTGAGAAGTGATGGTAGTATTTCGTTTAACTTCTGACCTGTAGCCGCACTAACCCGCAGCGCATCTTTGGCCTTCCAGGTACCGGGCTCCAGAAGTGCTCCTGAGG
The DNA here is from genome assembly GCA_028534135.1 of Potos flavus. Taxonomy (NCBI): domain Eukaryota; kingdom Metazoa; phylum Chordata; class Mammalia; order Carnivora; family Procyonidae; genus Potos; species Potos flavus. Next base: position 88,672,343 of record CM052886.1, read on the forward strand.
TCTACCAACTACAGCTCCCCCATTGACATCTGGGCCGTGGGCTGCATCATGGCGGAAGTGTACACCCTCAGGCCACTCTTCCCCGGGGCCAGTGAAATTGACACCATCTTCAAAATCTGCCAGCTGCTGGGGACACCCAAAAAGGTAACGATCTGGAACAAAAGCCTGGGGGCTGAAGCCAGCAGCTGCCCCTCCCGTCCCCCTCCACCCTCGAGTCCTGTCCTGCACCCCCCGCAGCCCTGGCCCCGTGGCTCCCGTGCTGGTCCTGCAGGCTTTCCCTCGACCTCGGTGGCCCTTCCCTGCCTGTGAGATTTTCTCCCGACACCCTCACCGTCACCTCCGACTCGACATCTGACACAGATTGTGTTTTGCTGACCCCCAGCTAACTTCCTTCCCCCATTCCCCATTCCTGTCCACGCTCGCACCAGAATCCCAGCGCCCCGGCCTCGAGGCTAAATTTCAGTGTCACCCTCTCTCTCTCTCTCCCGTACCCTCCTTCCCCGGCCACAAGTCCTGTAGAACTTCGTGGCACGGCTCTGGCCAGTGGTGACCCTCCCGCTGTGTCTGGGGCATCTTCTCAGTCCACCTGCCCTCAAGTCCTGCCCCCAGGTTATCTTTCGCTCTGCAGCCAGATTCCCCCAGCCACACAGCAGCCCTGGTACGGCCCTCCCTGCTAAAAATACCCACACCGCAGCCTGCCTCACTCTCACCGCTCATCTCCCACGTGCTCCCTTGCAACCGCCTGGCGCTACCCCCCGGGTGCCCCGCTTCCCTGCTCTGCGCATGCGCCCTCCGCACCCCTGCGTGACTGTCTCACGTGACCGAATTGCACTTTTCCCAAGGCCTCTTAATAGTTTACGACCTCGCTGCTGCTCTAATCTCCTCTCCCTTTCTGCTGTGTCCTACGTTACTAATATCATTATCCCTGTGCATCTCTGTGCCCTGGACCCTAGGCTTGTCTTTATTGGAATTAATTTTGCAGGTCCTAGCACCATTGCTGGTACAAACCAGACCCTCAGAACATTTTAGATCCTTTGAATGAATCATGAGTGCCACCCCTTCAAGATTTCTGGAGTCTTTTGCTGGAATCTTTCCCTCCACTGGATACCTATACCTCTCTTGTGACCCTCATCACTTTTTTCTCTGTATTATTGTGTTTTAAAATAAATGCCTTATTTTCTGTTTTTGGACAGTAACATCTATAAGGGCAGGATTTATCCTGGATTATAGTTGAATACCCAACAACACTAAGGATATAATAAACACTCAATAACCATCCAAGTGAATAAATAACATAATCTATACGTAATGCCACTTTACCTTAAAAAAGATAAAAACAATTATACCAGAATGGGGGGGGGAGGCGACCTTAAAGATTATTTGCTCGTCGTTTTCTGTCATTACCTCCAGAATTTAGTAGGAATGATGCATGAAGCAGTGGAGAGCTTGAGACTGTGTGGAACAGCTTTCTTTAATGCCGGACTTCGCAGCATGGTTATTTTGAATTACCAAGATGGGGATATTGTTTGGGCACCTGGGCGGCTCAGTCCATTAAGCATCTGCCTTCACCTCAGGTCATGATCCCAGGGTCCAAGTTAGTCTCCTTGCTCAGTGGGGAACCCGCTTCTCCCTCTGCCTGCCCCTCCCCCTGTTTGTGATTTCTCTCCCTCTCTGTCAAATAAATAAATGAAATCTTTAAAAAAAAAAAGAAATGGGGATATTATAATATATAGGATAACACAAATTTATTTAACTGGAAACAAGGTGTTGTCTTCTCCTTTTTTCCCCAAAACAGTTTCTCATTAGCGGTTTCTAAAACCTCCATTTTAGAAAAATGTGCTCTCATAGAACACAATTGGGAAAATACTCATCTGAACAATCTCGTGTTAAGGTTATGAAACCAGTTGGTGGCAAATTCAGTGTGTTTCTCACTGTTCCCCCGACTTGATGCTCTTCGTAGTCCCTCCATTAGCATCTTTTGTGTTTCATCACAGGCAGTGCCACACTGTGCGTATGAGCATGGTAATGACACGGTTGCTTTTCTGTTAGGGGTACATGGGCTGGAATAGAAACTATCACAAGTCGGCTAAGCAAGATCTTCTATCTCTTCCTTCTTTCAGACCGACTGGCCTGAAGGCTACCAACTTTCAAGTGCGATGAACTTCCGCTGGCCCCAGTGTGTACCTAATAACTTAAAGACCCTGATTCCAAATGCTAGCAGCGAAGCCATTCAGCTCCTGAGAGACATGCTCCAGTGGGATCCCAAGAAACGGCCAACAGCTAGTCAGGTTTTCTTCCATTTTCTTCTCTTCGATGCATTTCTTAGGAAGTTCATATCTGACTCTGAATAATTCCTATAAATCTCATAGGAAGTATTTTATTTCATATTATGGGTGAAAAATAGTATTGAATGCCACTAATGGTATATTATATATAAAAACATAAAATAGTTTGAAACTCACTGTGTACAGTTAAAGGTTTAAACAATACGGTTGCTTTGAAAATTGGCATACAGGTTCCCATCACCACATATGAGGAAGAGAAAATAAGCAAATATATCTGCCTGTCTTTGGAGAATGTTTTCAAAGATGTTCTCTAAGTTAAGATTATGTAGCAGTTTGCCTATAAGGCAGTACTTGTTGTCAAAAGGGAATTTGAAAATATCTTGTGAAATCCAACTCCCTCATTTTACAGCTGACATAGAGAGGGCGACAGATGAGATAGAGTTGGGATGATAAGCATCGTTAATATTTGGTAGCACTTAACAGCTTGTAGATGCTTTAGTATGTTTTTACGTGATTTTTAACCCTATGAGGATTCTATGAAATCAGAGGTAATGTTTTCACTCTGTAAGTGAGAAAACTGAATCTCAGAAAGTTGAAGTGATATCCCCTAATCATTCATCCAGCAACTAGCACAGATAGTGCCACAGACTGCAGTTCAATGACACAGATGGTGGGGCTCCAGCTTCATACCTCCTTTTTCTCAACCCACTCTCCCCCCAGGCCCCTTTGACTTAGATGATAAAACACCCCTGTGCCTCTTGCAAGCCTCCCTCTGTAGCAGGTCTGGCTCCTTCTCAGCAGCCCCCCTTGGCGGTTACATGGCTCAGAATGACAAAGGTGACCAGTCTAATCAGAGACACCATGATTCAGCTAAACAGAAGTGATGGGGGACGTTTGAAGATAGGGCCGATGTGATATTAGAATTTGCGAGGACCAGAGAGACAATAGTTGGGGGCTAAGGAATTATAGGAAAGCAGCTTTCCGAAGGCTCAGAGAAGAAAGAGCCATAATTTGGTACCCTAAGACTCTGGGTGGCCGGGGTTGGAAAGCTCTCAGAAGTGCACCTGGGGGGGATGAAATTCATAAATATCCTGAGGGCAGGAGAAAAACTTTCTGATGAACCCAGTTTTTTTAAAGGTACCCAAGAGATGAAAAGAAAAAAATCTGTAGCAAGGAACCAAGAGAACAACGTGTTCTCTTTTAAGAATAGCGTTAGAAAAGCTAAAAACAGCCCCAGATCAGTTTGCAAAAGTGCCTGGAACTACAGAGACTTCTCAAATTAGATGCCAGGGTCCAAAACCGGTACCAGAGGCTCCACGTTTTCGGCCTCTGTGTCTACACTTACATATAATCACTACAGATGTTTATAACAGAGCTGTTAAGAAAGGTTCCGTTCTGTTTGGTGATTTCCATTCAAAAAGACCAGGAAATACACGAAATATTTCAGAAAGAATTGTAAATCCCAGCCCTTTAGGATTTATCCCCCGACTATCCGGAAGTTCAGAACAACTAACAAGGTCTGTCAGTTGTTGTTGATAGGCAGGGTTTCACTTCAGCACGTATTACATCCTTGGCTTCCTGGGGTAAAATACCTGCTCGTTTTGCACTGGATTCTTCAGAGTCTTCCACGATTATTGTGTTTGGCTCTCTCCGTTTTATATTATTTTTTTTTCTCTTTATGGACTGAGGAAATTGGCTCCGAAAGGTAAAATATTACATTTAAGAGATATAGCAGGGGTGCCGGGGTCGCTCGGTCGGTTTAGTGTCGGACTCTTGATGTTGGCTCAGGTCGTGATCTCAGGGTTGTGAGATCAAGCCCCACATTGGCTCACGCTCAGCGGGGAGTCTACTCGTGATTCTCTCCCTCTCCCTCTGCCCCTCCCCCTTCTCTCTCACTCTCTTAAAAAAAAAAAAAAAATAGCAAATAAGTTACAAAACCAGCATCCGACTGGGTATTATGTAAGACTGATGAATCACAGACCTGTGCCTCTGAAACCAAAATAATACATTATATATTAGTTGATCGAATTTAAATCTAAATAAATAAATAAACTACATACCAAAAATCGGGATTTGCCAGCACAGACCAATATTTCTATGGCTGAATGATACAAGGCATATGGAAATTATTTAAATATCCTTTAACTCTTCTAGTGAGGTCTACTTATATTAAATGGAAGTCTCAAAGGAAAAAAAAAGCCAGCATCTGTGTTGAGCCAGATACTCTTCAGAAGTAGCAAAGGTAATAGTAGTGTGTCTGGCTGCTTTATCCAAATAATTTTAAGTGTATACACTTTATATTTTAGAGAAGGAGAATCCTATCACACGTTCAATGCTGTGTTGTAGTTGGTTTAGGCTAAGAAACTGTAGTAAACTGGTCTCATGAAATGTAGCTCAGTGAGCCTGATGGTAGTAACCTTCCTGGCTAGACTTTTCTCCTAAAGCAGCCCTACGTGTTATTCCAGGCGCTTCGATATCCCTACTTCCAGATTGGGCATCCACTGGGCAGCACCACACAGAGCCTCCAAGATTCAGGAAAAGCACAGAAGGATGTCCTGGAAAAGGCAGGCCCACCTCCTCACATCAAGCCGGTGCCCCCCGCCCAGCCCCCAACCAAGCCACACCCGCGGATTTCTTCGAGACCGCATCAAGCCAGCCAGCCCCCTCAGCATCTCATGTACCCCTACAAAGCCGAGGCGTCCAGGACAGATCACCCGAACCATCTTCCAGAGGACAAGCCAAGCCCGTTGCTCTTCCCATCCCTCCACACCAAGAATCCTCAGTCGGTAAGCAGTGCAGATTTGCTAGCGAGGCTTGTCTAGCCCATTCCTCTTCTGACCCTACCTATTGTGTGAAAGATTTTCTTTTTTCAGCCTATAAAGTCTAATTACGAGGAACGTTAATTACAATAAATGTGTCTTTGCAGTATCACAAAATAGTGAAAGGAGCTTTGGCCTTGGAGTTCAAGGTCTAAATTCAGGTTCTGGCTGTGCCCGTTAACAGTGGGGCAGGCGGCGGGCCGCTGCGGCCTGGCGGTTCAGAGCTGCCCAGAGCGCTCGTTGTGAAGATGTTCTGAAAAAATCACAAAGTGCCGTAAGAAAATGTATAGGTTGTTACTCCTGTTAATGCTGTCGACGAATGCTGTCACTGCTAGGCTGTTAATTGAGCCCAGGTCTTTCTCCTCCTCTGGGACTGGTGCTCAAAAGAAAAGAATGAGCTCTAGATTCAATGCCCCCTAATCGGGGCATCTAGTTACCAGGAGGTTTGTAATGCTGTCTGAGAGTCCGATTTTCTGACAACTTTATGCAAAAGCAGAATTTTTTCTGTCAACAAGTATTCATTCACTGAGTGCCAGCTCCCGACCCGCACGGAGATGCCCCGTGAGGTGCATGCACCGGAGTGGTATCTTTAGACTGTTTGCTGGACCCCAGCCCACAACTCTGGAAACAGTGTGTATTTGGAAATTTCCTACCGTGGCTAATTCTGTAATTAAATAGTATCCAGATCTACTCAGAAGGCAAAGAAAGCATACTTGCAGTATTTTCGGTAAATGAGCAGGATGACGGACGTCTGAGTTGTATTCTCTTGCATCTGTGTTCACGACAGAATAAAGCATGTTAATGCTTTCAGGGATGAGGCCCGGATGACAGCCTAGCTGTCCCTCCCATATGTGAGCAGTACCTTAAACTTCTTTTTAGGGGTGCCTGGGTGATGCAGTCGGTTAAGCACCCGACTCCTGATTTTGGCTCAGGTCATGATCATGTGGTTGTGAGATCGAGCCCTGCATCAGGCTATGTGCTCAGCGTGGAGTCTGCTAATGCTTTCTCTCCCACTCCCTCTGTCCCTTCCCCGTCTCTCTCTCTCTCTCAAAAATAAATCTATTTAAAAAAATGTCTTTTTAAAAATCCTTATCTTGTACACCTCAGCATCCCCAGAGGATGCCAGTGGGTGTGATCCATGCAGCAGAGGTGAAAGACGGAGGCCCGGGAACGTGCTTCCCACGGTGGCATGTTGGGAATGACATGCCCCTGTCCTCCTTTTCATCATCGAGGAAGCTTGGAATGGGGATTACTCATGGGTGAGCTCCATTAATGCCAAGTATTGCTTTGTCCCCCACTCCTCGGGTGCACAGAAAACGCTAGCTGGCCCGGAACACAAAAACGGGGAGTTGAAGCCCAAGAGTCGGAGAAGGTGGGGTCTTGTGTCCCGGGCGACGAAGGATTCCGACGACTGGGCTGACTTGGATGACTTGGATTTCAGTCCGACCCTCGCCAGGACTGACCTGAAAAACAAGAAGAGACAGAGTGAGGAGGCTCTCTGCAGGCAAGTGTCTGGGTCTGTGTCTCTGGATATAGATCGAGCCTGGGGTTTGCGAGACGGTCTGTACCTCTCTGATGGTGCTTTCCATCTCATGCTGATCCAAGCCACGTTCCCTTGCTTCAGATTTGAGAGTGTTCTGGACCTGAAGCCCTCTGAGCCCCTCAGCACAGGCAGCAGCGCCCCCACCCAGACCTCCTATCAGAGGCGAGACACACCAACCCTGCGGTCCGCGGCCAAGCAGCACTACCTGAAGCACTCGCGATACTTGCCTGGTAAGAGAAATGCTTGCCTTTACCTTCCTCCTTGATAAGAAACCACTTCCCTGGAATCATGTGTGCACAGAGACTCTGTTTCGGAAGGCAAGTGCCCCGGGGCTTCTAGAACTTCAGAACTGGCGGGAACATCATAGAAATGTAAGACGTAAGCCCCTGTGTGGTTTCTTTTCTAGGGGTGGGAGCCAGACCCTAAACAAATAGACAACCAGTAGTTCCAGTGGTGATAGAAGGAGGCACCACCGTAGACAGAGTGCTCAGGAAGGGCCTCTGAGTGCGTGACTCCTGTCTGGGCCCCCATAGAACGGGGAGGAACAAATGAGCAGAAGAAAGCAGGCAGGGGAAGCAGCAGGGGGAGAGCTTAGGAGGCAGGCAGGGGCTTGGCTTTTGAGGGGCAGGGCAGAGGGCCCAGCGGGGCCCGAGCGTGGTAAGACCGTGATCCACGTAGCACAAGGCATCTTTGGGAGTCTTGGGAGACATTTGGAATTTATTTCACAAGCAGCAGGAAGCCGTTGAAGGGTTTTAATTGGAGAGCATGCTGGGTTCACGTCCGTCTGCGTGCTGAGTGGCTGAGGGCAGGCCGTAGTCGTCGTGCGGGTAAGGGGAGTGCTGGCTCAGGCTGGGGCTGCGGGGCCCAGGGGACATGAGGTGGGAAGAGCAGCCCCCGCTGGTGCATTGACCCCTTGCCCTTGGTTGGCCTCCCAGGGTGACCTGGCAGAAGAGAGAGCAGGTGACAGGGTACAGCAGTGGTCCGGGTGTCAGGGGTAGAGACCTGAACTCCAGCGGCCACAGGTCAAAGGGAGCAGCGAGGGAATTAGAGAGTTATTTCTTTTTGGCTCTAGGAGAGGAAGGAGGATAAAGGATGAATTCAGTCTTTCAGTTCTGAAAACCGGCTGCAGTGCTTGACATAAATGGGAAAGTGGGCAGTCTAGGGGGTGGTTTGGCTTGAGTTTGAGGTGATTGATTAAGGTCAAGGCACTTGGGGCATGAGGGAGTCCTCGAGGGTCACCAGTGCTGACCCAAGTCACCAACACTTGATGGCGTTAATGGTCCAGGTCAGGTGAGAAGAGGGATCTGGGGGACAGAATGCAGAGAGAGGAGAGCAAGGAGCAGCAGAGCTGGCTGGGCGGAAGGGGGATCGAGAGGAACTTGGGAAGGTGACAGACAGGTAGTGGCCCATGCAGCGGTATAGATGGGAATGACCAGGAGCACTGACACCCAGGAAATAGCACCAGAGGGGCCAAGAGAGAAGGTGTGAGACAGATCTGATGGGAGAAGTTTAGGAGACCTCTCTCAGGCCGCCCCCCAGTGAGTCAGCCTACTAAATCCCAGGATGCCATCTTTCCTCCTCTCCTCAGCCATCTATCGGACAACCCCACGGTCAGTTTTTGCCCCGACTGTTGAACCGTAGGAAGTTTAGACAAATCGAGTTCTGTGATGAGTTTACCACTGAAATCTGGTGCAAGATGAAATATGTATTTTGCATTTGAAAATCATTTCTTCCCTATTAGGAATAAATATAAGAAACGGCATACTTCCAAATCCGGGCAAGGACTTTGTTCCATCTAATCCGTGGTCAAGTTCTGGTTTGTCTGGAAAATCTTCAGGAACAGTATCAGTAATCAGCAAAATAAATTCAGGTGAGCAGTGGTTATTAACTCTGAAATGCCAAGAGGCAAATTCTCTGGATACAGCAAGGCCAGTCCAGAGAAACAGGCTATGGAAATGAGACGGTTTTCTGGGGGTGGAGACCCAGGGCCCCTTTTTCAGGCCGTGCTCCTGTCTCTTTCTTGGGAGCAGGCTCTGGGACCCAGCCAGCTGCCACGGGGTCTGCCCTCAGGCATAGCTGGGGAGTCAGGCACCTCTGACTTCCGAGGCCCCGCCCTGCTGGACATCCAACTTAGCTCCACCTGCCTTGCTGCAGCTCGTCCCCTCTCTCTGATGACCCAGCCTTAGCCCAGAGCATCAAAAAACCTCTTCTGGTTGGAAGGTGGACAGCTCAAAGGCCAGCCCCCCTCCCCCCCCTTTTTTTCCCTCAGTCTCACTTCTTTTAAATGAGTAAAGGAATTTCCTAAGCCTTCCAGGTGAGCTAACCCCATTCCCAGCAGGCCCGTTCCCTGCATCATTTTCCCTCACACAGGCAGCCCCTGTCATGCATTCCTTCCCCTTCCACATGGCCAGGTAAACATCTGGGCTCACTTCTCCCTGCTTTATTACTTCTGGGCATTTTTTAAAGATTCATGAACTACATAATATCTTTTTACATGTTCAGAAATTAATACAAACATAATTCTGAGTCTCCACTCATTTTAGTAATTCTATTATGATATAGAAATTACACATAGATGTAAGACCCATCATAGTATGTATTATAAAACATATATAACTTCTATCACCATCTCACCCCCTAATTTATGACATTTCCTGGACCGTAATGTATTTATCCTTCTCTCCTCGATGAGCATGGAAGTCGTGAACCATCTTTGCTATGAGAAGGAGCGCTGAAATGAACCTGGGCGTGCCCTCTTGTCGCGCACCTGCGTGCAGGTTTCTCTGGGGTTAAAGGGTGTGCTCATCTTTGACTTTACAGATGTTGCCACATTGCTCTCCAGCAAGGTCTGGGAGTGGTGCTGCATCCTTGATGCCACCTGGTACTGTCGCGATCACAAACCGTGTGCTGGTCTGATGGGTGTGAGATGGCATCTTGTGGTGGCTTAAGCTTGCATGTCGTGTGTACTAATGAGGTGGCTGGTGGTCGTGGACTGTGCGTTTTTTCCCTTTTGTGACTTAACCTGTTCAAATTCTCTCCCCATTGTGTGTGTGTGTGTACCTATTCACCAAAAATGCAAAATGTGCTCTAGCACAACACAGCTCCTTACCTGGGCATTGCCACTCTGCCACACATTCTCTCCCCGCTCCCCGATATAACTTCCATTTGTATAATGGCCCGTGATAACATTTCTCATCATTCCGTGTGTACCTGAAGTCTTAATAAGGCTTATAGATCTCTGTTCATCCATCCAGTATGTATTGATCCCTGCTACCTATAAGGCATCCCAGGAATCCCCTAGAATACTGAGTCACATACAGTTCCAGCCCTTAAAGCGCTCTCGCTATGAAAGGGTCATAAAAAGTGAATATATTTAATATACATCATTAATTTTTCTGATTATGGGCAAGAGTATTTAGTGTAGAATTACATGTCATAACTAAATAATTAAGATCACCTACCTGCGTGCCACTCAATAAAAGAACGGTTCAGTGAATTATGGTTTAGCCAGACTCTAGGATTTGTACATACTCACCTGGAAGGATAACTCTTCTCTCTTATGGAGTGGAAAAAGCAAATTTCAGAACGGGCTAAACCCATTATTCCAAAAAAGAAAGAAAACCACACATTTCCTTTTTCTTGAATGAACCAAGCATCCGGGCTCCATTCCGGCGCAGGCTACAAGAGCGGCCCCTTCTTTGCTGCCCCTCTCCCCCGTCTTTCCGGCAGTGTGGTGTGGAGGAATGCTCTGCTCACAATTCACTGTTCTGATCGTATTCCCCGCCCCCCCCGAAAAGCAAACACCTAATTCTTTATTGTTCCGCACCTGTATCACCCCGTTGACGTTGTGCATGTGGGGTCTTCATAGTAATGAGCTTCTGCTTTTGTGAATCAGTTGGTTCCGGTTCTACAAGCTCTAGCGGACTGACTGGAAACTATATCCCATCCTTCCTGAAAAAAGAAGTTGGTTCTGCTATGCAGAGGGTACACTTGGCTCCTATTCCAGACCCTTCTCCGGGTGAGTCCTGTCTTGGGTTATTCATGAAGCAGTTCATCAAATGGTTATCGAGTCGCAGCTTTGTGCCAGGCGCATTGTAGGCTGAGGACCCCCCAGAGAAGGGTAGATGCTCGCCAGTGCCTAGGAGAAAAATGAGGTAGGCAGGATATAGGGAAAGGGGAGGTCGGAGTGTGCATTTTTAAAGAGAGTGACCAAACCCTAAGAGACTCTTAATCTCAGGAAACAAACTGAGGGTTGCTGGAGGGGAGGGGGACTGGGAGGGATGGGGAGGCTGGGGGATGGACACTGGGGAGGCTTATGTGTTGTAGGAAGTGCTGGGTGTTGTGTAAGACTGATGAATCGCAGACCTGTACCCCTGAAACAGATAATACATTATATGTTAACTTAAAAAAAATAATAGTTTTTAAAAATCAAATAAAGAGGGTGGCCAAAGAAGATCTCACTGCCAAGGAGCTATTGAGTGAAGGCGTGAAGGACGTGAGCAGGCTAGCCCTGCGGAGGGGTGAGGCTGCCCCCCCCCTCGGGCTTCCTAGCGTGTGGGCCTGTTGGCAGGAGACCGGAAGAGCAGGGAGGCCGATGGCCCTGCGTGAGTGAGGGGAGGGCAGTGGGCGGGGCCACCCTAAGTAAGCATGCTGTCACTGACTGCGAGGGACATGGGAGCCACCAGAGGGTCTGGAGCAGAGGCGCCAGGTGATCTGACTTGCATCTTGCAGCCTCACTCACGTGCTGGTTGTCATTAGGCTGGAGGCCGGGAACACGGGTGGAAGCAGGGAAACCGACTGGCTGTTGGAATCATCCAGGCCGGGAATCATGGGCCAGGCTGCTGAGAGCAGAGCTGGGCCAGATTCTGAGTCTATTCGGAAGGGAGAGCCAGTGGCATTTGCTGACCAATGACACGTGGGCTGTGAAAAAAGAGGGGTCAGGAATGACACCAGTGTTTTTGGCCCGACAACAATAGAATGGAGTTGTCCTTCACCGAGATAGGGAAGATTGTGAGTTGGCCACCAATGCTTCTCTTGAACTCCCATTTTCTGATATTTTTGTCGCCAGGATGCGTTTATTTGCTGTGTTTGCGGGAGTCCCATATCAATCTGACCCACTTTCCTCTTTAATTGCAGGCTATTCTTCCCTGAAGGCTGTGAGACCTCATCCCGGGCGACCTTTCTTCCACACCCAGCCTAGAAGCACTCCTGGTCTGATGCCACGGCCTCCGGCTGCCCAGCCAGTGCACGGCCGGACAGACTGGGTTTCTAAGTACGCATCTCGGCGATAACCGGCCGAAGCTTCTGGGCATGAGGGAAAGCGAAACACGGTCCCTTGCCATCTGGTTGGTGTTCTGCCGGCCAGAAACTGGCGGACGGTGTGAAAGCAAGCAAACGCTTTATAGTTATTCTTCTGAACTAAGACATTTCAATATTCTTTTTAAGGTTTTTTTTTTAAATATTGATTTGAATGCAATACCCTTTTTTTGTACAAAATTATTTTATTCTAAAACTGGGTCCCATTATTTTCTTAAGCAGCAGCATTTTGTATATATGGATTGTGTTTTAGCATTTTATACAGTCAACTTTGTAACGAACTTTTTAAAAATTAATTGATTTTCCTTTGGGGTTCCAGATAATATTTTATACAGATTTTTTAAAATGTAATAATATTGATGCAGTATTGCAGCAGGGGTGCAATGGAAGGCTACATGATAGAGGGTTATTTACTCAACGCATGCAGATATTTGTGAAGTGGTTAAATTTTAAATGCGGCACACTGGTACTTCAGGTTTCTTGGACCAACCTCAGCGCTAGATAAATGATCTTCTGCTTTTCTCAATATCAGGTTATTGGTTTGATTCTGTAACACCACTGTGCTGTTCTAAAAATACTATTATGCAATGAATTTCCCAGCTGAAAGAATTCCAAGTAAATAGTTTTCGGAATTTTTACAACAACCCTTTTTGGTGGTTGGAGATATGCAAGGTGGTTGGAGAGACGAACCAGGTTTTATCACAGTAGGCCATCCCGTTCTATTTTCTCCCTTTTTTTTTTAATGTTTCTTCCATTTTTGAAATCCAATTGTATAAGTACCCCCAAAAGGGAAGCTTTTCAAGCCAACAGGTCTTTCACATAAAGGTCAACACAGTCCGTTAAACCTACATCCCTATCAAGATGCACAGCCAAAAAGCTAAGTTTCAAAGCAGCAGAAGACTTTTTTATTATAATAACTGATCGACTCTTGCATTCAGCCCAGTTCTCCAAGCCTGGCTAGGAACAGACACAAAGACTCTTCTGTCCTAGCCACATTCTCAGGGCACTTTGGGGAGCAGGAAAGATTCATGGCCAAGGTTCCGCTGACCTGGGAGGTCCCGGCTACCGTGATGGTGGTGTCGGTGGTGTGCCACATTTGAACTCATAACCCTTGTGTAGTTTCTTCATACAGTGGGAACTCTATTTGTTGGACAGAGGCTGTTCCATTGAGAGGAATGTTTACAGCAATTTTGAAAACGACAAAGCTAGTTTGCAGACAGAAAAAGACAAAAGGTCCACTCTTCGTCCATCTCTGTAGGGCGCATCTGCCCCCACCCATGGCTACCTGAGAGGCAGGAGGGAAGGTCTCTGCCCGTGAACATGATACGGACTCAGTCGCGTGTTGACTCACATTCTCCCGGGCCCCAAGCTACTCTCATTTGGTTCCAGGTTCCCAGATCTAGCAGGTTGAGCCGTATGAAATTGTCTGCCTTTTCTGTAGGTTAAAATGATAGATAAAAGAGAATATTGGCACTTTGACATGATTCAACCCAATCCATGGGTAAATGATTGCTTTGATGTATTTGTAGTGTGTTGCAGCCTGAGCAAATTGCTGTGGTTCCCATAGGGCCCTCATCTAAATCAGGGAGTAATTTCTGCTTTAGGGAATCTGGCGCAAAAATGTACTTGACCAAGCACTATGATTCCTAGAGGCGTGAGAAAAGCACATAATGGATGTGGATTTGATAGGTAATATTTTCTGTTAACAAACTGGCAGCAAAGCTCCAGAAAACAAATATGTATATGTAAGCACAACTTGAAGCTGAGTTCACTTCTGTATTATATTCTCAACTCATTATCTAAAGCAGCAGAAAATGTGTTTTCAGAGATGAGTCCTTTACTGCAGTTAATATTTATTTTCCCTTTCTGTATTATGTATAAAAAGTAAGTTAATCTGTAACCTTACCCAGCTTTCTGGAAAGCTGGTTTTAAATTGTAAATACCTCTTAAAGAAGCGAATGGATTGTGAATACCATATTCTTGGCACTCTAGCTTATGTTAAGGTCATGACATTTTTTTAAATGGAAAAACCTAGTCACCTGGTTATTACACATTATAAAATTGTTTTTGTAATACTTTTGCGGGCCCAAATTCAGAAAATATTTCCGTTTTCGTCCTCTTAATTTTTCCTTTAATTATGAGTAAACAAGTTCCCTTAGGAAGTCAAATACGGTTATCCATGGGAAAGTCGAGAAGCTGATGTGCAGTTGAGAAAAGAGAAGACTGAAAAAACAATGTAAATTCTAAAGAACCAGCAAAATCCTGGAAAGTTCTCTTTTTTCCTCCCATAAAGGGTAAAGGACAAATGTGTATACACGCTGTTTACTATAGAAGGGAATCGTGACCATTTTTTGTTACATGAAAAATCTACCTGGTGTGTATATCTTTTAGTTAGTAGGGGATTCTAAGATGTACTATAAGACACCAAGAGGAAGGAGGAGTTTCACTGTACCTCTCCATGACTATACCTCATTCCGGTCAGAAAGCTTTTTCGGGACGTCAGGAAATGGTACAGGGATGGCTCTCATTCCACACCCAAAGGTCCTGTGTTGGTGTGCCGTGGAGGGGGGGGGGGCTATGTGTGCAAACCACAAGGCAAGCTGCATGGGCATAAAAGCTACTCTTGGTGTGATTGTTCATCCCACAATAAAATTCCATTAATTACTAAACATTCACCCAGCTCGTGTATGATAGGGTTTAAGTAGGAAGAAAATTGATTTTCAAACAGTTTTTTTAGACACCTCTCATAGGCTAAAGGACTGTATACATCTAACTAACTGACACTGTGTCATCTTCTGACATTATCAAAAATTGAATACAATCAAGGTAACGCCTAAGTACGAATACCGGTACTACTGGGGCTCACGGACACCATCTTTGCTCATGAAGTAGCGTTTCCTTACCATCAAGCCATCGTTTTGTGCCATTTAGGAGAAAAGAACGCAGGCTGTATGTTCCAGCTCAGTGTATGACCAAAAGCAATATGTTTATAAGAAAATGTTTGATGTGCTAATTATTTTATATCATCGAAAGCATACTGTAGCAACTCGTTTGTTTAATATATGTGCTTAATTTTTAGAATTATTTTTACAATTTCCAACCAAAGTACTGTATTTTATATAACTTATTGTGAGGACCCTCTCATGGAAACCATCAAGAAGACAAACTGGAGGCAAGCATCACATCAATCTGTATTATCAGTTTCTTAGAGACACTGTGCTAATGTGAATTTCAAATGACCCGAACAGTCTTCGGATCTCAGATGTCTTAGTACCAAGAGCAGTTTAGTCACCGGATTTAATTACAAGGGAATAACTGAGAATATATTTATTTAAAAAGCAAATATTCATCATGATGAGAATAGAGGAGGACAGAAAACCACTGACACAAGCCCCTTCTGAAATAAAACATTGCGTTTCAAATAGTTTGTCCTAAGGTGTTTAAAAACATTAACTTTATGTAAGGAAACTTCTGTTCCAAATAAAGTTACAGTTAAAGAAAAAGAAATGATCTGAGTGTTCCGTTTTTATTTTCAGTGTTCTTCCATCAGAAGATAACAGTGGGGCACCCAGCTGGCTCACTTGGTAGAGCACGCCGCTCCTGATCTCAGAGTTGTGAGTTCAAGCCCCGTGTTGGATGTACAGATCACTTAAAAATAAAATCTTTCACAACAACAAGAAGATAACAGTACTTCCTAATGTGGGGTTTTGCTATTTTATAACTTCTTAATGCTTAGTACAGTGTTACTGCCATGAAATTAAAAGGATAAGCTTAAAGCAGCAGTGTAAAGAGTTATCCTGCAATCTGGAGAGACTTTAATTTTTTATTTATTTTTTGGAGGCTTTTTAAAAATTTAGCAAGTTAGGTGACTAAGAATATTTAAAAAAAGAAAAAAGCAGAGGGAGACAATTTCTGATAGCCGATTTCATTGTGCCTTATAATTAATACCTTCCTTGTATGTTTTCAGCTTTTCACAGCATACTCATATGTACAATATACACCATCCAATGAAACTCATCACTTCATGAATTACATACAGGATTCCATGGGAAATTCACTTCCCATTCTTTGGATCCTCGAAAGAATTCTGTAGGGATACAATTTACCAAAGGTGCACTGCTGAATCCCTAAGTGTGAACTCAACGGCCTATGTCTAATGTTTTGAAATCATCTGCCCACCCTGCCCCTTCATAGGCCTTACGGATTTGAGCTCCCACCATCCTTCCTGCTAATAAAATGTGCTGTTAGGGTCTCCCACGTAGAAGCAGCTTCCCGGCTCCTGGAATCTGTCGGGTTCAGCCTATTTGCCTCCACTCCAGCTTCCACCACGTCCATCCGGGTGACCTAGAAGTCCTACAAGATGTCCACCTCTGGCCTGGGGCCTTCAGCAGCCGCTCCTACATGAGAGCGCTTGGCGCACGCATCAGCTCCTCCCTGGACCAGACGACATTACCGCCAAGGTCAAGGCCCAGTACCAGGGGATCGCCAGCTGCAGCCGCAGCTGCAGCCAGGCAGAGACTGAGAACGTGTACTTGATCCGGTACAAGGGGCTGCAGACACTGGCTGGAGTCACGCCGATGCTCCCCAAAGCGCGAAGATGGAGAGTTCCGAAATGAACCGCAGCCTCAACCAACTCCAGGCTGAGATGGAGGGC
The DNA here is from genome assembly GCA_028534135.1 of Potos flavus. Classification (NCBI taxonomy): domain Eukaryota; kingdom Metazoa; phylum Chordata; class Mammalia; order Carnivora; family Procyonidae; genus Potos; species Potos flavus. The sequence goes on from CM052886.1 coordinate 88,688,960, forward strand.
CTCCTCCAAGGCCAGAGGGCTTCCCTGCTGAGCGGCGGTGGGGGGGTGGGGGGGAAATGGGGGGGAGTGCATTAAAGAGATACCCCAGGGCCCTGGCCTCTGCTGCCGCCGAGCTCCTGCTAGTCCAGCTTTGGCTCTGGTGGGGGCTCCAGCTCCTTGGGCAGCGCCAGTTCCTTCAAGGCCATGCTTGGTGAAGAATATCAAGACCCGTCATGAGAGGTTGGTGTCTGAGTCTGCCGATGTCCTGTCCGAGGGAAGCGGCCGCAGTGGTGCCTCCCAGTCTCCCCCATCCTGTGCCTGCCATAGAGCCTTTGGGGGAAGGAGCTGTGCAGGGGAGCACTGGGAACAGGAGGCCCACCTAAAGCCCATCCCCAGTCCTCAGCCGACCCTTGGGGGGGGGGGGTCTGTTGCCCTGGGTACCCCTCTTGCCCATGGCTCCAACTAAAAGCCCATTCAAGTATCTTTTCTAAAATAAAGCCTCAGGGCCCTGGCTGGCTCAAGTCAGTAGAGTGTTTGACTCTTGACCTCAGGGTTGTAGGTTGGAGCCCAGGCTGTGTGTAGAGATTACTTTTTTTTTTTTTAAAAGATTTTATTTATTTATTTGACAGAGAGACACAGCAAGAGAGGGAACACAAGCAAGGGAAGTGGGAGAGGGAGAAGCAAGCTTCTGCACGAACAGGGAGCCGGACTCGGTGCTCGATTACATGACCCTGGGACCACGACCAGAGCCGAATGGTCGGGTTAAGTTGTTAAGCATCTGCCTAACAACTGAGCCACCCAGGCACCCCTAGAGATTACTTAAAAATAATAAAATAATAAAATAAAATAAAATAAAATAAAATAAAATAAAACAAAATAAAGCTTCAGTTAGTTCAAGTCAGTACAGCATGCGACTCTCGATCTCAGGATTTTAAGTTGGAGCCCCAGGTTGGGTGTAGAGATTACTTAAAATCTAAATAAACAAATAAAGCCTCAGTTGGTTCGGCCAAAAACAAATCTACAAAAGTAAAACCCTGCTGTTGGGGAGTGACATCACCAAGATAGCGGCATAGGTTGTTCCTGACTTCATGACTTCTCACCAGAATAACCAGCTGCTATTCAAGAACAGGACACCACTGAGAATCCTAGAAAATGCAGTTGAGGCTGAAGTGCCCCCTGCCCCAAGGAGACCAAGAGCTCCTGCATTAGACAGGTAGAAAGTGTTGACTGCATTGCCCCTCCCTCAAGACAGCGTAGCACCACACAAAGAGGTCTCCCCTGAGCCTCTAGTTCCTCTAGTGGGAAGAGAGAACCCAGGGGGCAACTGGCCTCCCCCCAGCTTTGTGAGTCATTTCGGAGGAGCCCCTCCCTGATCTCATACCAGGGAAATCTGCAGCTGCTAGGAATCTGACTGCGATGGAGAAGCTGGGAGAAACGTGCAACAACCAGCACACAGATCTCGACAGACCGAATTCATGCTTGCAGTGCTCAAGGGGAGATCCCAAGCAGCAGTTCTGCTCATCTGCAGAACCAAGTCAGGAGTGCACTCTGAGCAGGGAACTTGGTGGGGTGCAAATCTGTCTGTTTCAGATCCTCAAACACGGAGTTCTGTTGGTCCTAGAGCACGGTTTGTCCATGCCCAGGCAAGGAGCTGAATCACAGCCCTGTCTGCCGGGGAGTGTCTCCCAGCGCCATCTGACCAGAAGGGCTGGCGACAACTCCCGGAAGCTCTGTGGCCCGGCAGCACTCAAGCTAAGAGGCGGCTGAGCAGAGCGGATCAAAGCCAGAATGGGGTGCAGAGTGTTCCCACGCTATGCACAGGCAGGGGTTTGATCCACAGCCAAGGCTGAGGGTAGCTCCTGGCTCCTCCCAACCTGAGAGCCTGTTTGGGAAATTGAGAGTAGCCTGGTGAAACCCAACCCCTTCCCACCAGGCAAGGGAGCTGAGACAGGGCCCTACTTGCTGTAGAGAGTGTCTTCTGGCCCCATCTGATCAAAACGACTGGCAAAACACCTGGAAGCCATGCGAGCCAGCAGTACTCAAGCTTAGAAGCACGCAGAGTCTACAGTTTGCGGAGCACAGCCAGGGGCCCTGTTTGGTCAGGGAACGGGGGTGTGGGTGGACTTGAATTAAGAAAATAAACGAAAAGCTGAGCCAGCTTCAGAGCTGCTTCTCCTGCTGCATCCAGGCAGGGAACCCGATTCAGAGCCATGCTCGTCACTGGAGACAGACTTCAGCGTGTGCAGCCAGGGAACCTTGCCAGAGCCCACAGGAAGCTGTGTAGCCCATTCAACAGTCCCATATACAGTGACACTGGAACACAGCACAGCCCATGGCTTTCCCATCTGCAGAGGGAAAACAACGGCTTCACCTGACCGCAAAATTCAGGGCACACTCTAGCCTGATTTGGGTCCCCAAACAACAAGCTATATAAGACTTGGGTTCCGTCATGAAACAAACCGAGGGTGGCTGGGGGGTAGGGGCGGGTAGGGATAGGGTGGCTGGGTTATGGACATTGGGGAGGGTATGTGCTATGGTAAGTGCTGTGAAATGTGTAAGCCTGAGGATCCACAGACATGTACCCTGGGGCAAATAATATATTATGCTTTAATAAAAAATAAAAATAAATAAATAAAATAAATAAATAAACAAAAAAAAAAAAAAAAAGAAAGACTTGGGTTCTGTCCTGCTACCCTAAGGCAAGGAAGTTAATTCCTAGCCTCGTCTATTATTGAAATAGTTCCCAGTCCTGACTGTCTAGCAAGCCTCACCAGGCACCGTGGAGCCCATCCTACAGCCTCACTTGGGTAGGGAACCAAGCCAGCAGTGCTGTCCAGCTGTTCTCATCCAGTGACACACTCTCCCATCCCCGTTGTCAGAGCTTGAACAGTTGCCTCATCCAAAAATAGACCATAATAGTAGGCCTCTTCTATTCAAAGACATTACCAGCAGACACACTCAAAAACCCCAACTGAGCTGACTGGTGAAGAACTGTCTCTCCCAAAGTAAATCTGTAAAGTCTGAAAGAGGAGCCCCATTACTCAAATACACAGATACCAATGTAAGGAATCAAGGATCACAAAAAATCAAGTAGATATGACACCACCAAAGGAAATCAATAAAGGTTCAAGAACTTACCCTAAAGAAATGGAAATCTATGAACTGTCAGATGAAGAATTCAGAAAAATCCTCTTAAGAAAGTTTAGTGAAGGACGCCTGGGTGGCTCAGTCAGTTAAGTGTCTGCCTTCGGCTCAGGTCATGAGCCCAGGGTCCTGGAATCGAGTCCCACATCGGGCTCCTTGGTAAGCAGGGAACCTGCTTCTCCCTCTGCCTACTGCTCTCCCTGGTGTGCTCGCTCTCTCGGACAAATAAATAAAATCTTTAAAAAAGAAAGAAAGAAAGAAAGTTTAGTGAACTGCAAGAAAACACAGAAAAGGGGCGACTGAGTGGCTCAGTGGGTTAAAGCCTCTGCCTCCGGCTCGGGTCATGATCTCAGGGTCCTGGGATCGAGCCCCGCATCGGGCTCTCAGCTCAGCCAGGAGCCTGCTTCCTCCTCTCTCTCTGCCTGCCTCTCTGCCTACTTATGCTCTCTCTCTCTCTCTCTCTCTCTCTCTCTCTCTCACTCTCTGTCAAATAAATAAATAAAATCTTAAAAAAAAAGAAAACACAGAAAAATAAATGAAGTTAGGAAAACAATGCATTAGAAAATGAGAAGTTTAACAAGGAAATAGCAACCATCAGAAAACAAAAACAAAATAAACCCACCCAAAGCCCCACCACACCCTAGAAATTCTAGAGTTGAAAAATACAATAACTGAACTGAAGAATTCAATAGTTTCAAAGGGAGACTCAACCATGCCAAAGAATGATCAACCTGAATGAGACACTGGAAATTACCCCATCAGAGCAGCAAAAAGAAAAAAGAATGAAAAAGAGTGAAGAAAGCCTATGGGAATTATGGAACACAGTGAATTATGGGACACAATATGAAACAATATTCGTATCATAAGAATTCCAGAAAGAGAAGAGGAAGAGAAAGGGACAGAAAATATATTAAAGCAACATGACTGGAAACTTCCAAACCTGGGGAGGGAAATGGACATCCAGATCCATGAGGCCCAAAAGACTCCAAATAGGTTGAGCCCAAATAGGGCTACACTGTGACACATTATTATATTATAATTAAATTATATTATATTTTATTATAATTAAATTGTCAAAAGTCAAAGAAAGAATTTTAAAAAAAGAGGGAAGTTACTTATGAGGGAACCCTCATAAGACTATTGGTGGGTTTCTCAACAGATATGTTTCAAGCCAGGAGAGAATAAGATGATGTATCCAAAATATTGAAAGAAAATAACTGTCAGCTCAAAATTCTGTACCCAGTGAAGCTGTTCTTTGGAAATGAAGGAGGGAGAAAGAGTTTCTGGAAAAACTAAAGCTGAGGAATTTATTTCCGCCAGACCTGCCTTATAAAAAATTCTAAGAGTATTTCTTTGAGTGAAAGTAAAAGAACACTAATTAACATCATAAAAACATGAAAAGATAGTGTAAATCTCACTGATAATGATAAACATATAGTCATAGTTAGATTCTGCAACACAGTCATAGTGATGCATAATTCACTTAAATCTCTAGTTTAAAAGCTAAAAACTAAAAACGAATGTAGTCGAAATAACCATAACTATAATAATCTGGTGTTAGTCACACAATATAAAAAAAAAAGAAATGTAGATTGTAACACCAATAACCTAAAATGTGAGGGGGAAGAAAAGTTCAAGTGTAAAGTTGAAGTATTCTATTGGTTAAAAAAAAAAGAATCCTATTACTTAAGTTAACAGTTTAAGATAGGGCGTCCTCAGTTTAAGGTGTGTAAGTTATCAGTTTATGTAAGCCTCAAGGTAACCACATGGGAAAATGCTGCTGTCATTTTACAAAAGAACATGACAAAGAAGTCAAAGCATACTGATACCAAAAATGTCAAAGCTCAAAAACAAAGAGCAGGATAAGAAACAAGGAACAATGGGTTGATGAAACAACTGGAAAACCATGAACAAAATGACTATATTAAGTCCTTACCTGTTAATAGTTACTTTAACGTTGAGGGGATGGATTCTCCAGTTAAAAGAGACATAGAATGACTGAGTTGGTAAATAAATAAATAAATAAATAAATAAAACAAAACAAACAAACAATAAAACACACCCAAGATCTAACAATATGGTGTCTGCATTAGACCCATTTTAGCTTTAAAGACACACTTAAGCTGAGAGTGAAGTGATGGGAAAAGACATTCCAAACATGGTAACAATAACAGTAACAATGACAAAAAGCAGGGTAGCTACACTTACATCAGACAGAATGGACTTTGAACTAAGAATGGTAAAAAGAGAAAGGAGGTCATTTTGTAATGATAAAGAGGTCAATACATTAAGAAGATATGACAAAGGTAAATATCTATGCACCCAACATCAGAGCACCTAAATATATAAGGCAAACGAGAGGTAAAAAGAGAAATAAACATTAATACAATAATAGTTGGGGACTTTAATATGCCACTCTCAACAATAAGTAGATCTAGATAAGTAGACAGAGAATTAATAAGGAAACAGTGGATTTGAGCAATACTATAGACCAAAGGGACCTAACAGGCATATACAGAACATTCTATCCAACAGCAGCAGAACACACATTCTTTCCAGGTGTACATGGCACATCTTCCAGGGTATAGCATATGTTAGGCCACCAAACAAGTCTCATCAAATTTAAGACTAAAATTATACCAAGTATCTCCTCTGACCATAATGGCATGAAACTAGAAATCAACAACAAGAGGAAAACTGGAAAATTCAAAAACACATAGAAATTAAATAACGCTCTCCTGAACAACTAATGGATTAAAGAAGAAATTAAAGGAGAAATAATAAAGTTTCTTGAAACAAGTGAAAATGGAAACACAGCATACTAGAACTTGAGGTAAAAACAGTTCTAAGAAGGGAGTTCATAGCAATTAACACCTGTATTAAGAGACAAGAAAGATTCCAAAGGAACAACCTAACTCTATGCCATCAGAACTAGAAAAAGAAGAGCAAACTGAGTCCAAAGTTAGCAGAAGAAAGGTAATGATAAAGGTAGGGCAGAAACAAATGAAATAAAGAAGAGAAAAACAATAGAAAAGATTAACCAAACTAGGAGCTGATTCTTTGAAAAGATGAACAAAATTGACAAACTACCTTGCTGTTAGAATAGGGTCTCTGACACCATTCATTTTTAGCTAAGGCTGAGTGTAAGCCAATTGCTTCCGTCTTTTGGGAGTGTTTACATAAAAACCTTCCGAGGAATAAAATGACCTAAAGTTACTGGTCATAAAATGACAGAATTATTATAAGAGGACTTTATTTCTCCACAAGCCTGTGTAATCGTAGAGTCTTACTATACTGCTTTAGTTTCTCATTCATGTAAACAAGACTGCTAAGGATAATATTACCCCAACTGTATTAGGTTGGACTTATGAAGTTGCTCGTTTTGTAAGTTAGAAAAATACAGTAAAATATCAGCAATTTGATATGGTTCAACTCATTAGAAATAAGGAAACGGAGATAAATATTTGGTTTACCAACAAAATTGAATAATACTTGTCTATCTAGGTAGCTTTAAGTGAATTCTTGCAAAAAAAAATGGGTTAGAAAAAACAAAGAATGATCACTTTCAGCATGTTTGGAAAATATGGCTTCCTACCCACGTTAAACTGAGTATTGTCTGTGTTAAGGCAGAATGAGATGAAACTGAACATATACTGTTAGTTCTATTTGTACGTGACTTCTCTGGTTGTTGTGGTGCCCCGCTGTTCTTGACTTGCTTCTCTTACTTTACATACTTTCTCTGAATAAGCTCATCTCTTTGCTGCCAGTTGGATCCATCTCAGTCATGCTTTCTGAGTCCTCACTGGCTTATTCAACTGTCTAGTGGACATTTCCGGATGAATGTCTTGTAGGAATGAAAGAAATCAACTCATTATTTTCCCCAAACCTTGTCTTCCTCCACCCTTTATGGAGCAAAAACCAACCATTGTTCATTCATTTAATCATTTTTCCAACACATGTTCTCTAAATACCTACTCTGGGCTAAGCATTATTCTAGGATCAGGATACACAAAAGCATATTTTTTAAAAATATGAAAATTCCTAACCTCATGGAATTTGCATTCTATTAAATCTACAGATAACAAAATATATAAATAAAATACCTGATATGTTAGATAACAATAAATGTTATGAAAAACAGAGAAGGAGGATGGCAAAGGGAATGTGTGTGTTTGGTGGGAGATTTTTTCTCTTCCTTTCCCCTACTCCCTGTGATATGATATGATATGGTAAATCTGTTACCTTCCACCTCCTTAATATCTCACCTTTCCTTAACCATCATCTTCAAATTCATGGTGCTACTTTCATACACACTGGTATGTAATGGTCTGTCTCTCTCCTTCCCACCATCCCAATTCATTCATTCTCCACACTCCTGCCACAGAAAACTACTGAAATTAAAATCTCTATTATTTGTTGCAATTTTTCAGCGCCACAGTTTTCTCAAGGCAGGTACTCTCAAGAGCCCCTCATGGAGGAAACAGTAATCAACAACTATAGCCTGAGAACTAGCAGAAGCTGCCTCTAAAAACAAGAAATAGTTTTTAAGTCCTTTTGAAGGCATATATTTTAAACTTTGAGATCCATGTGAATTCTGCATTCTACTCTTTAATATAGCTTTGATGGCTTTACTCTAATGTTTTAAATTACTTTTTTAGGTCCACTGACACCTCCACCCCAATGCCCCTCTCCGTTCCCAGGAAGGTGCTCTGTTCAGCCCGTGACTTAGAGTGGTTGTCTTTAAAGGGTATGAAATGAACGGAAAGCTCAAGATGAATATGTATATGATCTATATACCAGATGAGACAATATATATTCAATAATACATAGGTTGTTTAATAAGTATGTGTTATAGAAGTGCTTTGCCTTCAAAATTAATTATATCTCCCGTTATGAATTTATGAATTATACTTGATATTTGTCAAGGTTTTGGTTTTTAAAAAGTGTTTAAGGTTTTATAGTCAAAAGAAAGGCAGACTGCCACGTGCAGCGCCTCATTTGGATGTGTCTGGAGTCTTGGAAGCTTGACTACCCTACGTTCTCCTACAAATGGACCTTGAGAGCTTGTTTGGAGGTTCTAGCAGGGGAGCGCAGCTACTCGTATACCCTTGACCGAAGAACGGTCCTCTCCTCTATCGGGGAAGGTCGTCCTCTTCGACCGAGCGCGCAGCTTCGGGAGGGACGCACATGGAGCGGTGAGGGAGGAAGGGGACACCCGCCTAGCCAGCCAGATCAGCCGAATCAACCCT
>CM052886.1:88697831-88725475 GCA_028534135.1 Potos flavus
CACGGGTCCCTTTTCATGCGGTTGGGCGTGGTTAGGGGCGCGGGGACAGGGAAGAGATCAGTTCTAACTGTGGGTCTTCGTTCTTAGGTAACCACCTGCTGTTCCAACAAGTGCCAATGGTTGAAATTGACGGGATGAAGTTGGTGCAGACCCGAAGCATCCTCCACTACATAGCGGATAAGCACCACCTCTTTGGCAAAGACCTCAAGGAGAGAACCCTGTACTGTGGCCCCTCTCAAGTGTTCTCGTTATCTCACTGATACCCTAGCTGATTAGCAGTCTCTACAGCATGCCCCATCTCCTTTGTGCCTTGTATCATTAGTGTAAACAGGGAAGAGTCGGTACAGAGGGTCTGGTAAAACGATAGAGAAGAATTGAGTTCAGATGCTGGATCCTCTCTCTGGGGCGTGATTCAGGTTTCAGCATCTTTCAATGCTTTGATGCTGCTTTTTACTTTCCTCGCAAATTTATTATCACAAAGTATGAAGAACAGGAAGCTGCTATGCCATTATTCAAGGCCAGGGATGCTGTGCCTTGATTATAATTTTGATTATATTTTTGAACTCAAAGCCTGGGTCCTTGTACCTCCTAAGATGTATAATCTAGGGCGGGTGACGGGTTCCACAGTCCCGCCAAGTGTCCCCTACAGCGTACAGATAGCACATACCTGATAAGGTCGTCGGAGTCCAGGAGATATTGGGTGTAGAGCGTTTAGCACCATGCCTGGTACACACCAAGCATTCCATAAATAGTACCTGTTATTTTTATAAATGTGAAACTCCCCCCACCCCGGGCATGGGTACTGGAGTAAGGGTAGAGGGTTAGGGGCCCGGGAGAGGGGGAACGTCATGATTCTTGTGCTTTCTGATTTGTGACAGATTGTTCTGAATTACAACTAGAATTGACTTTGCATCTTTGCTCTCGGAGACAGGTATAGATAAAAGCTTCTGGGCATTTAGGTTGCCAGAATCTTAAGAGAAAAGCATCCTGAATTCTTAGTCGCGGAAGCCAATGAGTTCAAAGAAAGGGAAACTGAGGAAACTTGTGTTTTGTTTTGTTTTAAGGATTGACATGTACGTGGAGGGGACCCTGGATCTGCTGGAACTGATTATCATGCATCCTTTTCTAAAACCAGATGACCAACAAAAGGAAGTCGTTAACATGGCCCAGAAGGCTATAATTAGATACTTTCCTGTGTTCGAAAAGGTAGGTGGCAGAGAGACCCGTGAGCATAGCCTAACCAGACTACCGAGGAAGCTGACGGTAGCCGTCAGCACAAAGCCAGGATATCTTGAAGCCCCTCAGAGGCTCCTTGGGCCATGTTATTCTAGAAGTCTGGAAAAAATACGGGTTCACGCCATGTGTGCGTCGTTGTCCTTACATTCACCGTGAGCCCACCCCGTGGGAGATACAGACAAGCAGAAACTACCTAATTCCTTCCTTCTTTCATCCCACAGACCTTTGTGGAGCAGCCATTGTGTGTCAGACATCCTACCTGGTGGTTTGACGTGATGAGAAGACCGCTGTTGTTTTGTTTCTCTTCCCTTTGCTCTTTTTGTTTCCTGTTTTGTTATGTTCCTCGTCTTCTTAATATATCTGCTTTTCTGAGCTTCAGACTCTTTTTCTCAACCAAGAGGAATGGTTTTAAACGTTTCCGTTAAAAAAAGGAGTGTAAAAATAGGGAATAGGCCAGATCTCCTCTGGCCATCTTTGTGGAATTAGATTTAAGAAGGAGAGGTATTTTCTGGGTTTTCCTGTCGCTTGCCCATGGGCACTTGGTGAATGTAAAATATAATGTAGAAATGTGGGTGTGATGAGGAAGGAACAGGTGGCTTGGTGAGGTTCCAGACTAAGTCGAGGCTCCTCCCAACACATCAGCTACAAACTGTTACCCTTTGACACGTAGTGGAATGGAATCCCAGACAGTTTGAGTGGCACTCCTAAGGTGGAGAGCCAGAATTAGACAGGCCTCAGACTACAAATCTGGATTCATTGTGTTCTCACACTCCAGCTTCAGTAGCTATATTTGACTGGGAGTTGTGTGGAGAGCCCCTGTCAGACCACACACACACACACACACACACACACACACACCTCACAGACACTCACACCCATGGGCATCTAAGAGTTCACTGCAAAGAAGATCCTCACTTTTCTACCACTATTCCTTGCTCCTCCCCCATCATCACCTATCTCTATGAATCTCTGAACCTGCATGCTCTCAAAATGAGAGTCAAGATGAGCTCTGATGCTTTCAGTTCTCTTTGTCTTGGAAGATGGGAAAGGAAGCCTACTTTTTTTTTTAATAGTCATGTCTAGTTAATGAGTATGAGTCCTAATGTTTATAGAAACAGCTGCCAAGTGACATGAGACTCCTTGAAGGGAACCTGTTGCTTACATCACATCCCCCAGCCTCCTGAATTCATTTCTGGAGGTATATTTCATTTCTGTAGATATATTTATGGAATGGGTATATCCTTTTAAAGCAATGGATGCTAAATCCAGAATTAATATTTTCTTCCTTTTCTCAGTGTTCATTCTGATACAAAGCAGATATTTTATGGTAGTTCCATTTCTATACCCTGCATGTATTTTCTTTCTGATATAGGAAACCCTCTTTTAGTTGATATTATTTATAAAATACTCAGATACTGCACTGATTGAACAGTTTCATCAGTTTCTCCATGTAAAGTATTGTAAGCAATGCAAAACATTGTATCCTGTAGGTTTTAAGGGATCATGGGCAAAGGTTTCTCGTTGGTAACCAGCTGAGCCTTGCGGACGTGATTCTACTCCAAACCATTTTGGCTCTAGAAGAGAAAATCCCCAATGTCCTGTCTGCATTTCCTCATCTCCAGGTAAATAAAACCACGTTTTAGAACATTGGCCCAAAACTCTTGGGCCTTCCTTCAATGTCTATTGATTGGTTGGCTGGGGTGTGTTTGTACTTTTTTAGTACATTAGGAAATTGTGCTATATGATGACCTTTGAAAGTACTTTTATTTAAATGGCTCATGCATTTTCTCTGAGTAGATCGGTATATTTAAGGTACTGATTTTTCCTTCCTTTTTTCTCTTAAGCAAGCATCATAATCCTAATCTAAGCCATCTTTCTAACTTTTTTTTAATCTCTGAAAAAAACTCACATGTTGGTCTGAACCGTGAAGTTTGCATACATAAAGCCTCGTCTAGATCCCAGCCATTGTGGACAAAAATCGTAAACAGTCCACACCAAGAGATCAAACCCCAAATAAATGCTGGATGACATTTCCGATTGGGTTCCTGTAACTAGTACTTCTCGAACAAATTTTCATGGGCCATTTCACACAACCGTTCTTTTATAGTTACCATCACCTTTGCTATTAACCTCGAACTATTGTGTTGTCCTTTCGCAGGAGTTCACAGTGAAAATAAGTAATATCCCTACAATTAAGAAATTCCTGGAACCTGGCAGCAAGAAGAAGCCTCCTCCTGATGACATCTACGTGAGAACCGTCTACAACATCTTTATGCCATAAAACATCACGTACATGTGTGAGTGAGAGCTAGCCCCTAGAGATTTCTGTGTCCACAGTAGCATCTTGATTGATGCCTTGATCCCAGCTCTGTCATGGTGCTATGTATAACCATTCCTTAGTTGGGTCTTTCATGCCGAGATCTTTTCTAGAAACATTCATTGACCTTCTGTTTTGTCCGGTGAATAATTGTTAACGCAACTTTTTCCTGAAAGCCTTTTCGGAGAGGCTGGCATTTCAGTTAGATCTGATGCGGTGACTCATTTCCTGACAACCAGGCTGGGCAGGACCTTGTGTTCTCCCTTGAGCTTCTTTCCCCCTTCTTCTTATCCCTTTCTAAAAGCCCTCCCGTCTCTTCCTGATTTTTGGTGTTAATAACAGAATATCTAGTGAATAATTCCTCTCAGCTATAATAAATCTGTGGTAGTAATGAAGGCAGTCAATATTAGCCAAAATAAAGAATTTACAAATCATTGCCCTGTTGCCAGAATTTTTTTTTTGAATAATTTTTTCGGAATCTATAACATATTCCCATGGTTTAAAAATCAAGAGGGCGTAAGAGGGTGTAGAGTTGGAAGTGGTCTTTTCGGCCCTGCCCCCCAGCTACGTGGCTCTGCTCCCCACCAAACATAGTTCTCGTTTGTATATCCCTCCAGTTGTATTGGAGGCATGCATAAGAAAATTATATATTACTTTTTTTTTTAAGATTTTTATTGATTTATTTGACAGAGAGAGAGACAGGGAGAGAGGGAACACAAGCAGGGGGAGTGGGAGTGGGAGAGGGAGAAGCAGGCTTCCCACTGAGCAGGGAGCCCGATGCGGTGCTCGATCCCAGGACCCTGGGATCGTGACCCGAGCTGAAGGCAGACGCTTAACGACTGAGCCACCCAGGCGCCCCTGTATATATATTACTTATATTTTCTTACTACCTAAATGGCTCTTTATAGGCTGCTAATTTTTTGCATTTCAGAACTAAAAGTACAGTTTCTTAATATTGCTTTTAACATGTGTTGATTTAGGTCTTAAATATTAATTGAGCACTTGCTATGTGCTAGGCAGGTGTGCCTGGCAAGGAGGCAGGACCCTGGAACAGAGCCCCTGCTCTAGAATAGTTCAGCACACAGTAGGGGAGAGAGATGTGTACACAGCTTGAGTAATTTTGGAAAAGGAAGAATTGCTGCTTTTCGCGTCTCTGGTATTTGAGGAATTGAAAAGCCGGGGAGAAGTCAGTGTTTGATGAGAGTCTCAGAGAGGACACACTCATTCCTCCCCGCAGGAGGGATTTTTGCCCAGGGGTGAAAAGCCAACACCAGTCGCAAAGCTCTCATTAATGCTTGTTGTGATCAATGCAAGTACCTCAGCGTTTTATTCGAGGAAAAGCAAGGGCAGGCGTCTGGGTGGCTATTTGTGTTCCCACGTCCACAGTGGGGGCCTCAGTCATTACCATGGTACTTAGAATTGCAGGACAAGCCATGGCTTGGTGGCCGGTGCGGTGCCAGGCAAGCCTGAGGAGCAGCGATGGCCCAGGCTCCCGCCAGGCTCCTGAGAGCCCAACCCAGTAAGGAGAAAATGGGGGCGTGTATAGTACGGTATTACCCTGCCCAAAGACAGGTCTGGCCTTTGCTTCTGGAAGTCGATCTCTAAGCCCTTGGACCGTCCTGCCTGATGGGAACTCCCCTTTGCCTGGAGGTCTTGAGTCAGCTGGATAATAACCGTATGATTTAGGGTGAGGGCTTTGAGCCACACCAACAAGGCAGTGTAGGGTTGGGGCTTTGGGTCATGTGGTGTCAGCTCCTCTCTGGAGGGAAATCAGCCAGATGGGCCATCGGTCGTGCCCACGTGACGGAGTGCCCCCCCCAAAAGTCCGGACTCAAGGCTCCGGTGGGCTTCCCTGGTTGACAGTACCCCGTTGTCACACATGATTGCCGAGATGAGTCAGTGCTGTCTACAGCTCCCTGGAGAGAGGACATCTGGAAGCTGCACATGCGGAACTCTCCCGGATTCTGCCCTGGGCATCTCTCCCCTTGGCTGATTTTCATCTGTGTTCTCTCCCCGTAGTAAACCAAAGCCGTGAGTAGAACAGCTTTCAGTGTGTTCTGTGAGTTCGAGTGGATCATGGAACCTCAGGCTGGTGTTTGGGCACCCCTCAACTTGGAGCTGGTATCAGAAGTGAGGGTGGACTTTTGCAAGGCTCCTTCTAACCTCAAGGAAGAGAAACACTTTATACTTACGTGTTGATTAATTTATGCATAGGAACCAGACATTGACGTCATAACACCCAGGGGTCAGTATAATGGAGTTGTGTGGGATGGCAGCAAATTTGCACTATTTTGTACTAGGATTTTGGTGTGATTTTACTAGGGAGTGCCATTGCCTGGTAATACGTGGACGCTAAGCCACTTTGTAATCACTGGGTTGTACTTCTCTTAAACACCAGGGGGCGCTCAAGGCTGGCTCTGAGGAAACAACCAGAGAGAAATGGTGGCTTTTGCAGAGTTAGACAATTAGAGGCAATAAATACAGGAGGCCACACCGTCTCACGTGAAGACGGGTGCCCCTGTCTTTCCTGCCCACAGGTCCGTGACCTTAAATGGTGCAGGGCCCTTCCCATACTAAAAACAAGTCTCCCTCCTCCCCCATCTTGCCTTGGGTGGCATTACCCTAGTCTTGTCCCCATCCCCTTTTGGTCCAGACCCCTGCCCTTTAGTCTCAGCCCATGGCACCCCGCCCCATTTCCCGAGCCACCAGCCCCTGGTCATAGAGGAAGAGGTCAGGCACGAGAAATCATTGATCCTCAAAAACAACAGTGTGGAGAGGGTTCAGGGCTGAACCCAAGCAGAGGAACCAAGAGGCTTACCGACTGGAGTCCCACCACGTAGACCAAGCGGTAAAAGCGTGGAACTGCACATCAAGGGGCTGTGGGGTCTGGACAGAGGGGGAGGGGCAGCATTAATGAGCCTGGGAAAGTCTGCAGGACGGACTTGCAACTCTGGTAAGACCACTTCCAAATAAGATACCTGATGGGTAGCGCAGATGTCTTACAACAGAATCTTCCCGATTCCTCCTTCCGTCCCTTATAACATTTCTGTTACAGATGTCACATCCGTCAGCTATCATTGTGTGTCGCTACTGTTATTTTTAACACACGACATCGATTTGTTCATATATCGCCGCTGCCTGTCTTCCGCAACTAGAATGTAAGCATGGGCGGTGCGGGAATTGGGGCTGTCACGCCTACCATTTTAGACCTGAGGCCTAAAATAGCGCCTGGCACAGAGTGGTACTCAGTAAATACCGGTTCAGCGAGCCTGTGAAGTCCTTCTTCTTACTTGGGCAACATGATGCGCTCTCAAATCCACAAAAAACAGATGTAAAGTGAAACCCCAGAGGTGTGTACAAACCAGAGTGCTCCATTGGCTAATCCCTTGAGTGAGCGGAGCATTTAATGGGAAAGAGTTATAAGCCCTCTCTTGATCTCCCCAAGGCACCCCAGGAGGAGAGCCAGGAAGAGCAAAGGTAGTGATGAATTTCTTACGCACTGTTTTTGGATGTGGCTAGATAGTTATATTCTGTGGCCAATTTTGCAGCTTACAGTCAGCAATTGTTCTAACTTTGTGGCTAATTTACGCCTGTTATTTTAAACTTGCTTATATCAAATAAAAGGAACGTATTTTTATGCAGAGTAGATGTGTATGTGAAAATGAGAGGGCAAATGTACATTTAGACAAGGCCTTTTAAAGACTTTCATTGCCTGTGTATGACATACATATTGGATATTAAAATGCCACCCTACCCCCATACCACACATGAAATGGAATTTAAAAAACATGTTAAGAGTCAAGTGGTGTTTCGGTTGATTGGTGGAAATAACACACTTAACAGAATTGAAGCTTTTGAGCCATTACAATTTTTCTTCTTCGGGCAAACCTCATCTATTTTTTTAAAGATTTTATTTATTTGAGAGAGAGAATGAGCAGGGCGAAAGGGCAGAGGGAAAGGGAGAAGCAGGCTCTCCACTGGGCAAGGAGCCCGATGTGGGACTTGATCCCAGGACCCTGGGATCATGACCTGAGCTGAAAGCAGACGCCTAACCGCCTGAGTCACCCAGGCGCCCCCAAATCTTTTTTTTTTAAGATTTTATTTATTTATTTGACAGAGAGAGAGAGATCACAAGTAGGCAGAGAGGCAGGCAGAGAGAGAGGGGGAAGCAGGCTTCCCGCTGAGCAGAGAGCTCGATGCGGGGCTCGATCCCAGGACCCTGAGATCATGACCTGAGCCGAAGGCAGAGGCTTAACTCGCTGAGCCACCCAGGCGCCCCATGGCGCCCTCAAATCTTATATTTCTGTATGCAATTGAAGAGAACACAGGCAGTGCCCACTCTGCGCCATGGTGCCTCACAGAGAGACTAAATCTCCTTCTCTAGGTGTCTACATATGCTTGTAGGTGTAGGTGTAGGTATATGTAGGTGTCTACATATAATCCAAATAATCTGACGTGGGGGTCTTCCTCTGAGGTCCTGCATCCCTGGGGGTCTGTGCTAAGTCGAAAAACAGAGGAGTCTCTAGTCAAGCCCCCAAACACTTTTTTCTAGGACTTGTCCCAATGGTTAAACAGCGGTGGGGCAGGTGGTGGTGCATGCACTCTGTTTATTCTCCCGGCAGCCTCAATCACCTGCACAGGCGAATGTCTCTTTCGTGGCTCAGGTATATTTTTCATTCCAGTTTATAAGGCTGGGTATAGGGGTTGACCTCTCGTTAGTTTCGGAAATGTGACTCAATCCATTAGACCTTAATGGAAAGGAAATATAATTTCTGAAACTGAAATGTTGGGCTTTTTGGAGAAATTGCTAGCATGCGAGTCTGGACTAGAGCTACCTACCTAATCGTCCTGTGACAGAAGTGACTCACAGCCCCACCCACCCAGGAATACCCTTTGGCTGTTTGTGTATTAAAAATGCCAGGTAAGTACTTGAGCTAGTTTTCGGAAGAGCTAGTTCCATGTAGGAGGCTTACCTTTTGATAACACGTCCGATTCAACTAATCAACGTATCAAATCAACTAACTAAATATTTTGCTAATAGGTCATGTTAGGAAAATAGAAGAGAAATAATTCTTAGTTCATTATAAATGGACTGTAATTTAAAGGATATATTTAGCCATACTTTGAAACTCTACTGAAAGTCTTGGTTATGCTGTTAATATTGTTACTTTCCAAACTTGAACATATTCTTTGTCTGAAACATTATGTACTTAGGGCTAAATTGATGCTGCATCTCTCCAGTCTACCAAGTTTAAGTTCTGTGGGGAATACAGGGTTATCTGGGAGAGGTGTGTTTTTGTTTTTTTGTTTTGTTTTGTTGGTTTTGGGGTGGTTTTTTTGTTTTTTGCTTTTTGTTTTTGTCTCAGTAACACATTTTGATCTGCTGGTTGTAATGAAGATAACCCATTCTGATCCACTGGAGAAGCCAAAGTAAGTGTTACAGCTATTTCTATTAATAATAGATTTAGAACTGACATCTTATATTCTGGCCCAAAGCATCTGCTAAAACTGGAAGCCCCATAAATGAACCCCTTAAAATTTTCGTTATCCGGAAAATTCAATAAAAGCCTACATTTTACCTAATCAAATAGTTGATAAAATCAACTATTCAAATAGTTGCTAAAAATGTGTTCCTTTAGCAAATAGTTGATAAAAGTGTGTGCCGTTTCACCCCAATTATCTAGAATGGCGGTAGAGTTTCACCCCAAAAAGATAGGCTGCTTTCCCAATGCGTGTGTTCCGCAGTTAGGCGCATGGGGCAAAGAATAGAGACAAGGGAAGAGACACAAGATCAGAAAGACTGTTAAAACTGGAGGAAATGAAGGAGGTTACCAGATTCTGAAGGAAGTTACACACCTGTTATTTGGTTCAACTTGGGGTTTGAAGAAGGCCTCACTCACATCTTCTCAAAGGGGGTCAACAAAAATGATTTAACATGGGAAATTCACTCATAATTCCCCCAATTTCTTCTGCCCTTCTTCTTCTTAGCTCCAGCACTTCACCATTTGCTCACCCTATTTTTGAGGCATCATTTTCTGCAGTTTATACCTGCACAACCGTCCCTGAGAAGAATGACCCACGGCCACACACTGAGCCCCTGATGCAATTTTGTTGGGTTTTCACCCCAGACCTGGCTTCTCAAACTTCATTTTAATATACAAGTCAATCGTCTGGGGCTCTTGAGAAAAAGGTTGGCTCTGATTCAGTCGCTCTGCCCCAGGGACTTAGAGTCTGCATTTCTAACGAGCCTCCTGGTGAAGCTGATGCTGCTGGTCTGAAATCACACTCCTAGAGATGCCTTCTCTTCCTTTCAGAAGCAAATTTCACTGCTTTTCTCTCGCACGTGAATGTTGCTGCTGATTGGAGATGTGGATATGTGCGTGCAAATGTGTGTGTGTGCAGGCGTGCGTGCATGCGTGTGTGTTGTGTGATTATTTGAGTCCTTACTGTGCTTAGCGGTTTGCACATATTATCTTATTTCCACCTCATAATGACCCATATGAATTAGGAACTATTAGTCTTGTTGCACAAATGAGGAAACCGAGGCTCAGAGAGTTAAGAAACTTGCCCAAGGGAGAAATGAAGCTCAAATTTCAACTTAGGTCTTTGCTTTTATTGGTACCCAGGGCAAACTCAGATATGAGTTCTTCCACATTTTCTTTTCTTTTTTTTTTTTTTTTTCCTAATGTTATTTATTTATTTTAGTGGGGGAGGGCAGATGAAGAGGGAGAGAATCTTCAGGTAGACTCCACGCTGAGCATGGAGCCCAACGGGGGGGGGCCTGATTTCACAGCCCTGAGATTATGACTTGAGCCAAAACCAAGAGTGGATTGTTTAACCAACTGAGCCACCCAGGTATCCCCCACATTTTCTAAAAGATTTTGAGCATGTTTTTTACCAAGGCCCACACTCTGACCGTCCAAAGTGTGTGATGACATCGTCGCTGCTTTCGGCTTCTCCGGCCTTAGGCATGGGCCCTCGGAGCTCTGGGTGGGGGATGCACCCTCCACGGCTCATCTCAGGTGAAGCTGCACTTGGGGGGTGTTTGTGAGCCCCAAGAGGTGGCTTCCAATTCCCAATGTAATCAACCCTGTGCAGGAAGCCTAGTTGGTGAACTAGGTTTAATTCAGGACATACCTGTTGGTCAATATTAGCAGCGCAAAAAACAGACTTGTTTATGGTGAGCTCAACACCTTGGGTTCTAGATCTTCCAGCAGCTATGTTCGCAGAGCGTCTGCATTTTGGGTGAAATCCAGAAAACACTGGATTTCTCATGAATGAATATTTCCGTTGCAGTATGTGCTTTGTCCATTACTTTATTTAGTCCTCAGTCCTCACAATGGCCCTCTGAGATCAGTAGTGCAACCACCACACCCACTCTAAGGATTAGGAGACTGAGGCTTACAGAGGTGGAAAAAGGTTGTACAACATTAGCGAGGACTCACGACTCGAAAGCTCAGAGCCGCCTTGCCTTTGAGAGATGGGGATAGTAACACACACTTACCATTTCCGTTTGAGGACTGGACATAGTTGGGTATCGTGCCTGGTTGAGGGGCTGGGAATAAATGGGACCAGATCCACATCCGGGCCCTCAGCTTTCTCAGTGTTCATTCTCTCAGTGAAGCCGGGGTGGCTATTAATCCACATTCTTGGTTATAGACCCAAAGGAGCACAGCTTTCCCTTCTCACCTGGTGACAGCGCCCCTCCCAAAGGAACACACCGTCTGCCATCGCTGGTACTCAGACTCCCATCTACCTGATGCTGCCAGCTCCCCATTGTTTCATTCCAGCACCTCCAACGGCCCGTATCTCTTGAGTGTTGCTTCTGCCATGCCAGCAAGAAGCTTGCTCTCTCTTGCTCATTTTCGGACTACATTTTGCTGCCTCTCATCTGAGAGATTTCACTGGGTCTCTGGAACAAATACGATGTCTGGAGCCTCCATGTTAGGACTCAGTAGTCATGTTAGGTTCACTGTCTCTTGTGGGCAATCTGGGGCTAGGATTTTAATCTCTGTAGGTTTCAAATAACTAAGGGAAGAGTCGGAAGAAAGACCATTTGGCCTGCGTTTTAAGTGACCATTCATTGCTTAGAAACAGCATTCTGGAGGCTACCAGACATGACCTTTTCTGGATTCACAGTCTAAACCAGAGGATAATGTTCAGCTCTGGCTAACTGGGGAAGCAGGATAGAATTACTATAAAAAGGGTGTTCGCAGGTGTTCCTAGGTCCCACATTCTTTTACCATAAGATTTATTTCAAACAGAATTTGGACTGTTGGAAGGTTTCAGGGACACAGAGCGACAGGAATTAACCTGAGACCAGCCCCAGCCAGATTCACAGCCTCATCCCCGTCTCTCAGAGCAGGCGGAGAGGGTTCAAACTGGTTGGAGCTCTGTGTGCTAAGCAGAGAGGGGAGACACGGAGCTCCTCAAGGTGGACGGTGATATTGAACTTCACCAGTATTGCTTTATTTTTGTCTGAAGGCAGCAGGACGGACGGAGACCTGGAAGGGGTTCTTGGACGAAGGGCTTGAATCATTTGCCAATCGCCCAGAATTTGCTGTTCTTGGATGTTTGTGGTTGTTTGTTTGTTTATTTTCCTTACATTTGCTCCTTAGTTATCCTACTTGGGACCCTGCAGGCGACCAGAGAATTCAAGAGTTTTCTCACTAGGGAGAGGTTAACACGAAGCCACCATTTCTCTGTTCCCTCTCGTCATATTTTCTCCACATTGACTTTGTTGTAAGGTTCATTCTAAGGTGTATTAGCAGTGGGTTACTACACTCAAACATATTTCTCTAATCAGTGAATTTGGGTGCCTTTTTAATCATTGTGTCTCCCAAGACAATAAAGTAGTGGGTTTTTCGGAAGCTCCTGAAACTCTCAACACTCAAGAACTAAAGAGGCAACTTAAAAGGAATGAATCTGGACAGCAACCCAACAGAGGCTGTGCCCAGGGCGTGACAAGACCACCGCAAGAAAGGAATTAGCGTGGCTTTGGCAGCACAGGCACTACAATTGGAACAACACAGAGATGAGCGCAGCTCCCTGCAAAGATGTCGCACACATTTGTGACGCGTTCCATATTTAAAAAAAAAAAAAGGAGGAAAGGAATTCAACCTTTCCAAGAGTTCAACTGTAAATCCAGCATATAAGAAAATAGGGTGGTTGTGGCAACATTGCTTCAAGACACCTGTAAGATTTTGTGAACCCGAGTGACTTAGTTGTCATATGATTGTGGGCATTCACAAGGTTTTCATCCTCAGCCGATCTACCGATGGATTTTTTTTTTTTTTTTTAGATTTCATTTATTTATTTGACAGAGAGAGACAGCGAGAGAGGGAACACAAGCGGGAGGGGGGGGGAGAAGCAGGCTTCCTGCTGAGCAGGGAGCCCGATGTGGGGCTCAATCTCACGACCCAGGGATCATGACCCCAGCTGAAGGCAGACGCCTAACAACTGGGCCACCCAGGTGCCCCTACTGAGCTGATTTCTAACTTTCTTGTGAATTTTGTTAGCACAGGCAGCATCCTCAAGCAGAATCCCAGCTAGGACAGGATACTTGGCAGTTTGGGGCCTAGTGGGCGAAGGACCACAGGGAGTGCTGCGTTGGAGAGCTGAGGTCAGTCTCTCTGAGAGCCATGTGTCACCCTCTCAGCCACAGCACCCCGTGCACCACCTATGCCAGAAGCTTGGCTTTCTTGCCATTTCCTTGAAGTACGCATTGTTGCCTATGGGGCCGGAGCGGCAAATGTGAGAAAAGGAGACCCAGCAGTCCTCTAAGTTGTTATAGAGCTTTTGGTATTCTCAAAGCACATTCAGTAATCCTGTGAGACAGGCAGGGGTCACTAACGTCATAACCACCGTGGCCCTTGCCATGGCCAGGTGGAAAGTGCGATCAGGTGCGCTCACATTAGCCCTATCCTCTTCTTTAAAAGGTTGTGGGTCACCTAGTGCCATCTTTCCCAGTTGCAAATGAGGACATGCAGGCAGACAGAGGAACTGGGCCTAAGTTTGCCCGGCTCCCTGGTGCCTGGGTCAAGACTAGAATCCTGGTCCTGACTAGGCCTGCCTTTGTCTGTGCCTCCCCCAGCACTCAGAAAAGTCTTGTGGCAGAGACAAAAGCATGCCCAACTCCCACGGAACATTTCAGTCTAAACCGGCCCAGCTCCCTGACATTGTTAGATAAGATTTTCTTCTTGCAAGGACATTCACAAAACCATCATATTAACTCCCGGTTCCTATCTCAAAATACCAGAGACTCTCGAATCTACGGAATACCTTGATACCTTGATATGTATCGTTTGTTCTTTTTTTTTTTCTTAAATTGTGAGATAGAGCATACATACAGGAGAGTGCATTTATATGCAGTTTAAAGACTAGTTATAAAGACTGATTGTTAATTCTGTTTAAGAAAAAGAATATTAATAGCACTCTGACTCCTCCCCCATTCCCCTCCCCAATCACAACTCTCATTCTCCTCACCGGAGGTAACACTCATCCTGCTTCTGTGATCATTGTTCTCTTGCTTTTCTTATTTTTCTTGTTGTCCTTCAGAAAACCTCAAGCCCCGAATCATGGCAACCAAGCCCAAGCTCTTCTACTTCTGTGGTAGAGGCAGGATGGAGTCGATCCGCTGGCTGTTGGCTGCAGCTGGACTGGAGGTTGGTTCCTTACTGGGAAAAGAAAGGAGGGTAATTCGGGTGGACTGGAGTGGTCCTCTTTCCCCTTCAAAATTTAGGTTGGTGCCTTCAAGATAGGTCCACTCTTTACCTTTCCACCTACCTTCCTTTGTCAGGGGTAAGAGAGGGATCACAGTCTTCTGTTTAAGCAAGGTTGGGAGGGTGGAAGCCTAGGGGGATGTTCTGGAAGCTTCATAGGGGCCCAAGAGGTCATGATGACTCATAAGACAGAGGAGAGAGAAGAGACCAATTGGATCATTGCCTTTACTGGAACCAACTGATTTCCTGTGGTCTTTCCAGCTCTGGCATGACACCTCAGTCTTACACTACCCATGGCTGCCAACTGGAACCTTAAACCCAGATGCAGTCTGGTCTCCTCTTGAGCCCTCCTCAGAAAGGTCTGCCCCACTGGAATCTTTCCTTAATTCTGAATTCGTTAACCATCCACTTTTCCATAGAGTTTCACAAGTTCTTTGAAATTGTTTGGTTTCAGACAGGTGTGGACTTCTTTCTCCCCATTTGAATGCCATCTTCTTTAAGACAAGGACCCATATGACCACCTTTGTTTTGCTCACCTTATCCTACCCCCATCTCAAAGTTTAGGGGACCAAAAAAAAATCACTCTTTCCCACAGGAGTTTTAGGGATTCCATCAGTAAATAATGACAATCCCACCTGAGTAATAATCTTCAGACCCCTTTCATTGAATGTATGAGCGTCAAAGAGAAATTTAATTTGACCTGAAAGAGAGGGAGAATGACACACAAGAGAGAAAAGAAAGGAAAGAGAGGAATAGAAAAGAGGAAATCATTGGGGGATGTTGATGAAAAGGACGATAATTTGGAGAGAAAAAAGAGATAAGATGAAGAAAAGGGAAAATATGAATGGGGCTGAGGAGATCCTATAAGTAGGCAAAACCCCAAAAGGGGTGCCAGTCCCATGCCCATATAAACTAATCTATACACACACTGGTGGAATTTTCAGCTGTGTGGAAACTGACAACTTTGTGGTTCCTTTTAAAATTTTAATTCTGAAAGCCATTGGGCACTTTATACTGTGAATCAATCTCTCTCTCTCTCTCCCTTTCTCCCCCAACCCAGGACATTAAAGTTATAACAAAGTTTCTCTCCTTTACCTAGTTTGAAGAAGAATTTATTGAAACAACAGAACAATATGAAAAGTTGCTTAAGGGTGAGTCTAGATTTATTCAATGTTTTCTTACTGGAAATAGTAAACATTTGTTTCTGGAAATATTCATTTCAATACAGAACACAGAACTCTGGAGTGACAACTATTAGAAAAAGGACTGCTCGCACTGAATGGGTCCTCACTGTGTCCGTGTCACAGGGCTAAATTTATCATCTGCATTGTGTTTTTAAGTCGTCATAAAAGCTTATGAAGGAGACTCTGACCTGGACCTCAGTTAGAGATGGTAGCATGGGTCTGACTCAGCTAATTTGTTCAATACTCCCCACCCCATTAATGCTTTAAGAATTCTTAAATAATGATCCAGTGGATTGGAAGGGAGGGAGCAAAAGGGAAGGGGAATTTGAGCTAAGATATTCTCTAGCTTGTACCCGTTCTTTCTTAGTGGTTTCAACAGATTAACAGAAAGCATTTTATCAGGTCACAACTGTAGAACTAAGACTATCGAAAAGACCAAAATCTGATTAAATTTGGAAGAAGTCGTTCATCCTTACAATTCCCTAGAGAAGTTTCTCACACCAAGAGAAAAGACTAGTACTTTCACAGTGCTTCTTAACCTTCTAACAGCCACATCGTTACTTTCCTTACCTAAGGAAACATGGATGTCCTCACCATTGTTGATAAACAGTTATGAAACTGACACATATTACTTTTTGGAGAAACATTCAACTAGTAATCAGCAGACCTGCCATTTATAAACTGTATGACTTTGCAGAAGGCCTTTAACTTCTCTGCATCTTATCTCCTTACCATAAAATAAAAATAATCTCTGTGGTCACAGATACAGTATACCAGTAGATCTCACTAAATGGGGAAGGCTGGCTAGCCCCTTACCCAATTCTTGTCCAGGAACTTTATTGTCTGGACTATCCCTGAAGTTCCCCATTCTCTTTGTTTCTGCCCTACTCCACCCCAAATGAGGCCAGTCACTGGTATGTAGTAGGGATTAAGTACATATGTATTGAATAAGTAAATGAAATGCATCTCCAGAAACTCTTCCATGATCATTCTGGCAAGAACTCTTCCCTAATAGCCTATGAAATCCTCCAGCCCTCCCTGAGTCTGTGATGCTGCTTGGCACTTGAGACACTCTCCTGGGCATTACCATTATTTGTGAAGAGGAGACAGAGAGGAACAGCAGAGAGGACTGTGGGCTGAAAGTCAGGAGGCCCACTTCTGTTGTGAGTTCAAGCAAGTCACGTTTGCTCCCCTGGCCTTCACAGTGCCATAGTCTATGAGTGAGTTAATGGTCTCAAAAATCCTTTCCTATACTCTTAATCCGAGAGTTTTAAAAATCCTTCTGAAGAAGATCCTCAGCTCCTAGAAGCATGGGTCATATCTAATGGACTTCTGCCTCACTAACAAGCAGTGGCACAGAGCCCAGTTTAGATGCTCATTCAATGTTGGACAAATGTAGAACTGCCTTAGGAAAGGGAGATTTTACAGCCTCTCCATTAATAATAGTACTAATATTTCCAAAGCTCGATCACAAGCGTGATCTTATTCCTGCTCAAGGAAACTATACAATGGGCAGATCAGAAAATAGGCTCAGGGAAGACAGAGACTTGCCTGAAGTCATCAACTAGACAGAGACACGGGTTCTCTGGGAAGTTCCTATGGTGGTTTTTTTCTCCACCATCCTCTACTGCTTCTCATTAAGTCAAGTGGCAACAGTATTGGAAGTTGGGGAAATTAATTCTCGCCTTTGCCAATGCACTAGTGAAGTCTGGTTCCTATTCTGGATAAAAAGTCCCTTATTCTCAGCAATGTATAGGTAGTAAAGGAAATTTAAAGGCCATTTATTTCTTCCAAGACCCTATGAAAAGAGCACTATTTATAGCACATCTTTAAATGCACTACTTTTATAGGCGGTCACTCACAAAGAAGAAAATTTAACTTTACTGTACACTAATTATTGACAGTATTCAGTGTTTTATTTATCTCATTTAATCCTTTCAAAAATCCTGCTAGATATACATGATTACCATTTTAGAGCAAAGGAAACTAAAGCTCAGATAGGTCATTTGCTTAAAGTCACATGGCTGGGGAGGGCTAAAGCTGACATTTGGACCTGGTCTGCCTGGGTTCTTGCTGTCACCTCCATCCTGCTGCCACATAGCCTGGAGTGATACCTGCTGTGCTTTTCAAAGAATTCAGGCTCCCATCTCCCACCCTGAATCAGAATATCTGGGGAGTGGGGTGAGTATTTTATTTTATTTTTTTTAAAGATTTTATTTATTTATTTGACAGAGAGGAGAGAGGTCACAAGTAGGCAGAGAGGCAGGCAGAGAGAGAGGGGGAAGCAGGCTCTCTGCTGAGCAGAGAGCCCGATGAGGGGCTCGATCCCAAGACCCTGAGATCATGACCTGAGCCGAAGGCAGAGGCTTTAACCCACTGAGCCACCCAGGTGCCCCTGGGATGAGTATTTTTAACAACCCACCACGCTGAGATGATTCTCATACACCCTAAACTTTGAGACCCAGAAGTACTTATACTATAAGTCATAGTAAATGTGCAGCGTCTTAAACTAATCATGATTAACCAACACAAAAATGCGTGAAACCGTCAAGCAAATCTCAGATTTTCCTTAAAGCAAATGGTAGGCCAATTTCCTCAACAACTGGGGTGTTAAGCTCACCACTTTGGATGAAAACTAAATCACTCAACAAAATTAGAAGAGACTCTCCTGCAGGCTTACCAGAACCATGGAAGGAGAGTATCCTAACCTCCCTTTGCTCAATCCACAGATGGACGCCTGCTTTTCGGCCAAGTGCCTATGGTTGAAATTGATGGAATGGTCCTCACGCAGACTAGAGCCATCCTCAGCTACCTTGCTGCCAAGTACGACTTGTATGGGAAAGACCTGAAGGAGACAGTCAGGTAGCATAGCATTCACAGCTGTACTCGATTCTTATCCCAGCTCTGTAGTCCTGCGCTGGCTGAGACCCAGTGAAGGTGTTGCCTTTCAGCCTAGACTGGGGGGAGAAGGCAAGGCAGAACAAAAGGGAGATGATCTTGCTATACCCATGTGTCTTGTGTATAACTGAATCAATACTCCAGCTTTTCCCTCTTACTACTCATGGTGGTGTACATTCAACATTCTCATATTCTCTCCCCAGTCCTAACAAAATATGTTCTCATAAAATGACCTGGTAAACTATTCAACATGAAGGTGGAAACGACTGACTGGGCAAACAAACATTGAGCATTGTATCAGTGGTCTATTACACAAATAATGCTGTATAACATATCACCTTGAAACTCAGTGACTTAAATAAGCATGTATTTATTACTGTGTCATGTGGGTGTTCGCATACCTGGGCCAGGCTTGACTCTTCTTGGCTGGACTCACTCATGTGGTCTGTGGTCAACCAGTAATTAGCCAGGCGGCTCTGGTTTTGGGTGTTAAGTATCAACCAAGGGGCAAATGGGCCATGTGTCTCTCATCCTCTCATGCGCAGCTTGTTCTTGGGGCAGCTAGGGAGGGTTCTAGAAGAGAGGCTGAAAACACACAAGGCCTCTTAAGTTCGGAGCTGGTCAATTTCACTTCATTCCATTAGTCAAAACAAGTCATGAGATCATCCCAGAAAACAGTCATCCTAACTTACGGTCCCAAAAATATATGGCAAGAGAAGCAATTTCAAACAGTGTGTGAAAAGAATCCTTTTATAATAATGTAAACAAGTACTAATATGCAAAAGCAATCTGTTTCTCATCGTTTTGATGCATCGTTTTGATACAATTAAAGGTGACCGGCTAGGCAACAATCTAAACCTGTAAGAAAAATGATTTGTAATTCAGATAGGACAATAAAGTAAATTATGCTTTTATATATGTTAAAAAGCAAAAAACAAAGATGACCATTGAACCAAATTTGTTGGGCAATTAGCATATGGGGAGGATACACGGACACACCCTTAATGTTTGCGCACTGGTTGTAGAGATGACTTGCACGGCATAACTGCATCAATAAGCCAATAATCAATGGTAATTATCTACCATTCTTGGTTATTGTTGTTGTTGTTTTTAACCTTTTTTGTGTTTGTCAATGAAAGGAAAATTTTAGAGAATGAAATGCAGGTGTCTGTCTCACCTGACTAAGAAAGCAAACTTTTCTCAGCTGCCGGGTCAGGGGAAGACCTGCTAAATTATATATTTTCCGTAAAAAAGTGAAAAGGTTCTGGTACTAAAATCTTGGACTTCTGGTAAACTTCATTTGGTTGGGTTTTTAAAACCATAATAATGTATTTATTTATGGCATATTTCAACTTGGAGGCACTTGTTAATTTTTTCACACATCCCTTCGTCCGGTAAACATTTCCAGAGACCCTCGTATCCTCTGGTCCCCTGGAGGGCTCTGGTTCCAGAAATCATTCCTGAGCACGGAATCTTAAGAGAAGGGGTGTGAAAAGTCATTGCCCCTATATCCATTTCCGCCTTCGCAGTGGCGAAGTAGCAAACCCCCATCCTCCAAAGGTTCCCATGGGAACGTGAGTCACGCGCTGTTTTGTCAGGATCAACATGTACACTGATGGCACCCTGGACCTCATGCTAATGATCGCAGTGGCTGCGTTCAAACCCCCCGCGGAAAAGGAGGAGAATCTTGCTCTAGCCGTGAAGAGCGCGAAAACTCGTTACTTCCCCGTCTTTGAAAAGGTAGGCGGCCGGCTTTGGATCCCGGCGAGGTCACACCCCCGTCGGGTAGAGGCGCCTGGGTGCTCTCGCGAGAGACTGGGTCTGGGCCGGCGACCGCTGCGCGCGCGCAGATCCTGCGGGGGGAGGGGGGAGGGGGGAGGGGGGAGGGGGGAGGGAGGAGGGAGGAGGGAGGAGGGGGGCGGGGGCTGACATCCTCGAACGGCCCCCAGTCCCCCCACCCCCCATTCCAGAGAGGGACGAAAACAGAGAGGCAGATTTGGGGCACAGCAAGTTCCCCATTGACCCTTCCCGGGGTGCAGGGATGCAGGACTTATTTCCTGTTGCTGAGAAGAGTTCAGCATTGAGTATCTGAAAAGACAAGCTATGGTCGTGCTTTACTGCACTCGGACCGGACCAAAACTTCAATAAGGGTTGCAAAATCAAGGAACGTGACGTAATTATGTGGAACTTCTGACAAAACAGAATGGGAATAAACCAAATGCATGAAAGGATACAGCATTTCTGTTCTCATTTTTAAAATAAGCCATCAGCAGCCCGGGGCATCACCACCTTAAATTCACCGTGTCAGATGTTTCTTTACCTTTAATACTGGAGGTTAATCATGCCTCAAGCAAAAGACAAGCTCTTTTAAATTTACAACTTTTCCGAAGTCATTTTGGAGTGAATACTAATTACTAAATACTACTAATTACGAATGTTCTCGAAATACATCTGGTAAGGTTCCAAACTTAGGGGACAGCATGGGACATAGTAAGAAAGACTTGTTAGCAGAGGGCTCCATTAATAAATGCTTGCCAGACAGAAGAATTCTGTGGGATTTCTCCTCAGTCTTAGTCTTGGGAAAGAATTTACTACTGATTAGTCTATAATGAAGAGTTTTGCCAGTACTTCAAAGTCCTGGATGATCCAGTTCCTATTTATTCAGGAGCAATGTACAGTGTTACGGAAATGCCTTCCATTTAAAAAACTAGTATCATTATTTGAGTTGTAATGTTAAATGGGCTTTCTGATACTGTTTTCTGCTTGTGGTATAGCAGCCTGATTTTACTTAATCATGACCTTTGTGTCTCCCGATACTGGTGGATATAGTCTTACTTAACCAGCTGTAGGTTTATAAGAGAGAGCTCCGTTCCCGTTCACTACTCAAAATGTCTTGATAATCACTGACAAATTTCCAACAGGGGTGTGCCAATTTACAGCAATGTTTAAGAGTGTTTAAGAGTTGGTTTCATCTGATCCTTTCCAGCAGTCTTGGAGATTATCAAGAAAAAGATTCTTTAGTAAATTTGATCTGTATAGAAGATTCCCTGCTTTTATAAGTGCTTAGCCAGGCAAAACAGTCTTTATTTTTATTTTATATTCTTTGTTATTTCTCTTTCTGTAGATTTTGAAAGACCATGGAGAGGATTTTCTCGTTGGCAACAAATTCAGTTGGGCAGACATACAACTGTTAGAAGCGATTTTAATGGTGGAAGAACTCGATGCTTCTGTTCTTTCTGACTTCCCTGTGCTAAAGGTAGTGTGTTCACTTTCACACAAAGCCCAGGAAAAAGTGAATAGAAAAAAGGCTAAAATGAATGCATCTCCAGGTCAATTTCAAAAGAAGACTTGTTAAAAATCATTATTTTATTCATCTTGGCAATTTTCTCCTACTCGCCCTACAGGATCATTAGGAAATAAACCCTTATGATGGGAGAAAGATAGGTTATGTTGGCTTCTAGCATATACATTGAGCGCTTTCCATTACTATTTTTTTTTTTTTTTTTTTTAGTGCTTTAAGCATTTTTTCCTGATGAAGCAAGGCTGACAAGTCCCCCTTTGTTGTTTCCTTCTCCAGCACCCACCGGACAACTCTGCCCCCCTTTAGTGCCCCTGATGTCGAGGACACCCCAGCATGTCCCTCCATTGCTCAGAGCTTCTGCCTGGGTGTCACTGCTGTCTCTGCTGCATTGCCCGTCCTTAGACCTCCCTCTCTCAATCCTGCCACTGCCAGACCTGAGCCGGCCTCTGTTCCAATTCCTTAGAAACCTTTTATCTAAGAGGTGACCATAGGTTTTGTAGTTTAAGAATAGTATTTTTTTCTTACTACCAAAGAAATGAAAGCTCAGGTCTTTACATTAGGCATTTGTATGAAAAAAAAAAAGACAAGACCTAACTAGCCAAATGCTACTACTGGATTAGACTCTCTGATCTATTATTTTACATTTTGCTCCAAAATAAGATCATACTAAATATTGTTTTGTGGCCCGCTTTTAACATTTAAAAAAATTATCATGAATGTTTTAACATGTCAGCAAATATTCTTCTATAATATCAATTTATTTTATTTTCATGAAGCAATAGAGTCCCATCTTTTTGAATAATCAGAATTATATAAAAAGGGCATAAATTGAGAAAGCTCATTCCCACCACTACCCTCTCACCTTCCTGCCCCTATAATCACTTTTATTGGTTTCCTGTATACCCTCCCAGTGTTCCTGTTTATGCAGATACAAGCAAATATGAATATCTATTTTTCTCTCATCCTCACCCCTAGCTTTCTTACACAAAACAGCAAATATATTTTGTTCTGCCCTGGGCTTTTTTTTTTTTTTCTTTCTTTCTTTCCTTAAACTAAACCATGCATTCTAGAGTTCTTTCCCTGTCAATACAGGGACCTTCCTCTTTCTTTTTATATACAATATCATTTTAAATTACTGGCTTATATACCTTGTAGGGACTTACCATAGTTTATGTGACCAGTTTTCTTTTCTTGGAAACATAGACTATTTCCAAGTTTTCACCCTGCTAACATTCCTAACATGACTTCTTTGCTCACCCTTATAATAAATTCCTAGAACAGGAATCGATAGGTCAAAGAATATGAATTTTTTAGAGTTTTTAATTTGTGCCATCTACTTGTGACAGTGAGTTTTTAAGAAGATAATCTCATTCACCGCTAAACACACTAGCCATTGTATGATCTTTCCCGGGAACACCCAGCAACAGCTGTTGAGGGATTAAGTCAGATTCAACAGACTGGGCTCCGTAAGCCAACAGTCTAAGCACCCGCCTCCTGTGACAAAGTTCTTTGAAAGGTCATGACTGCTGCTGAGGCTTTGACTTTACTGGTTCTCTTTTCAGGCATTTAAAACAAGAATCAGTAACATCCCTACAATTAAGAAGTTCCTGCAGCCTGGGAGTCAGAGGAAGCCACCCCCGGATAGCCACTACGTGGAAGTGGTCAGAAGCATCCTGCACTTCTAATGGTGGCAGTCTTACCCTAGCCAGCAGCGAGGATCCGTCCGGTCACAGCATTGGTACGGGCTGCCTAGTGAAGTGAATTGTAGATTCTAGCAGTAAAATGTCTGAAAAGAACAAAACCATACAGCCATGAAAGAGCAAACACCAATTAAATGCAATACAAAACCATTCTGATTTATGTGACTTTTTTTTTGAAAATTGTAAAATGTTATAAAGTTATTTTTTATTATTAATGTAAATGAAAAGCTTGGAAAAGTTGAACTTCCTTTTAAGGTATCTCTTTTGCAAAGTCTCTTTTAAGAAGTCTCTTCTCTCCCCTGCCTGGGTGGCTCAGTTGGTTGAGCATCTGACTCTTGGTTTCTGGTCAGGTCCTAATCTCAGGGTCATGGGATCCACCCCCACCCCCATGGGGCTCCACACAGGCTTGTGCACACACTCTCTCTCAAATGGGTAAATAAATCTTTAAAAATTTTTCAAAAATTAAAAATTAAAAAAAAAAAGTCTCTTCTCTCTTAAGAAGCCAAAAAGAATACAGGCTTCTAGACCAGAGAAATGTGGTTTCTAGGAGCAGCTTATGGAATTTATTGACTAGCATTCTTGACTATTTCTGGATATTTCAACTGTCTAAAATCATAACAGTTTAATATTGCTGTTATGTGGTACTTTTGAATATTAAGTTATATATAATTATATTTGATATAATTATATAATTTATGTATATTATATATTGTATGTCATATATATTTGGGACAATGCTTGAAGCCTAGTTACACATTTGATAAATATTGATATATATTAATTTTCTTTCCTCTTCTTTTGGGATTTTTGTTTCTTTGATATGCTATTTCTCATTTATTTATTTTTGAAATATAATTAACATAGTGTTATATTAGTTTCAGGTGTAAGATATAATGATTTAGCAATTCTGGATATTACTCAGTGCTCATCACGCTAAGGGTACTCAAGCCCCTTTATCTATTTTGCCCATCCCCCCACCTACCACCCCTTTGGCAACCACCAGTTTGTTCTCTGTACTTAAGAGTCTGGAGTTTTTGTTTGTTTCTCTTTTTTTCTTTGTTCATTTATTTTGTTTCTTAAACTCTACATATGAGTGAAATTATAACATTTGTCTTTCTCTGATGGACTTATTTCACTTAGCATTATACTCTCTCCACCCTTGTCATTGCAAATGGCAAGATTGCATTCTTTTTTATGGCTGAGTAATATTCCATTGTATATATATACCACATCCTCTTTATCCATTCATCTATTGATGGGCGCTTGGGTTGTTTCCACATTTTAGCTATTGTAAATAATGCTGCAATAAACATAGGGGTGCATATATCTTTTCGATTAGTGTTTTCACTTTCTTTGGGTAAGTACCCAGTAGTGGAATAACTGGACCATAGGTTAGTTCTGTTTTTAAAATTCTGAGGAAACTTCACACTGTTTTCCACAGTAGCTGCACCAAATGCATTCCTACAAACAGTGCACAAGGGTTCCTTTCTCTCCACATCCTCGACTTGTTATTTCTTGCCTTTTTGATGCTAGCCATTCTGTCAGGTGTAAGGTGATATCTTATTGTGGTTCTGATTTGCATTTTTCTGGTGATTAACAATATTGAGCATCTTTTCGTGTGTCTGTCGTCCATTTGTATGTCTTCTTCGGAAAAAAAAAATCTATTCAGGTCCTCTGGCCATTTATTAATCAGATTATTGGGTTTTTTGTATTGGCTTATATAACTTCTTTATATATTTAGGATATTAACCACTTACCAGATATATCATTTGCAGATATCTTCTGCCATTCAACAGGTTGCCTTTTTGTTTTGTTGATGGTTTCCTTAACTGGGCAGAAACTTTTTATTTTGGTGTAATCACAATAGTTTAGTTTTGCTTTTGTTTTTTCTTGCCTTAGGAGATATATCTAGAAAAATGTTTCTATGGCTGGTATCAAAGACATTACTGTCTGAATTCTCTTCTTCTTTTTTTAATTAACATATAATGTATTATTTGCTTCGGGGGTACAGGTCTGTGAATCATTAGTCTTATACAATTCACAGCACTCACCATAGCACATACGCTCCCCAATGTCCATAATCCAGCTACCCCATCCCTCCCACCCTCCTCCCCTCCATCAACCCCCTGTTTGTTTCCTGACATTAAGAGTCTCTTATGGTTTGCCTTCCTCCCTGCTCTCATCTTGTTTCATTTTTTCCCTCCCTTCTCCCCACGACCCCATGACCTGACTCTCAAATTCCTCATATCAGAGAGATCATATAATAATTGTCTTTCTCAGATTGACTTATTTTGCTTAGCATAATACCTTCTAGTTCCATCCACATTGTCGCGAATGGCAAGATTTTGGGTTTTTTGATGACTGCATAGTATTCCATTGTATATATATATATATACCACATCTTCTTTATCCATTCATCTGTTGATGGACATCTAGGTTCTTTCCATAGTTTGGCTATTGTGGACATTGCTGATACATTGCTGATACATTGCATCCATTGGGGTGCAGGTGCCCCTTTGGATCACTACATTTGTATCTTTAGGGTAAATACCCAGTAGTGCAGTTTCTGGGTCATAGGGTAGCTCTATTTACAACTTTTTGAGGAACCTCCATACTGTCTTCCAGAGTGGCTGCACCAGCTTGCCTCCCCACCAACAGTGTAGGAGGGTTCCCCTTTCTCCACATCCTCGCCAGCACCTGTCATTTCCTGGCTTGTCAATTTTAGGCATTCTGACTGGCATGAGGCGATACCTCACTGTGGTTTTGATTGGTATTTCCCTGATGCTGAGTGATGTTGAGCACTTTTTCATGTGTCTGTTGGCCATTTGGTTGTCCTCTTTGCAGAAATGTCTGTTCATGTCTTCTGCCTATTTCCTGCTTGGATTATTTGTTTTTTGGGTGTTGAGTTTGATAAGTTCTTTATAGATTTTGGATACCACCCCTTTATCTGATATGTCATTTGTAAATATCTTCTCCCATTCTGTCGGTTGTCTTTTGGTTTTGTTGATTGTTTCCTTTGCTGTGCAAAAGCTTTTGATCTTGATGAAGTCCCGATAGTTCATTTTTGCCCTTGCTTCCCTTGCCTTTGGTGATGTTTCTAGGAAGAAATTGCTGTTGCTGAGGTCAAAGAGGTGCTGCCTGTGTTCTCCTCACGGATTTTGATAGATTCCTGTCTTACATTAAGGTCTTTCATCCATTTTGAGTCTACTTTTGTGTGTGGTGTAAGGAAATGGTCCAGTTTCATTCTTCTGCATGTGGCTGTCCAATTTTCTCAACACCATTTGTTGAAGAAACTGTCTTTTTTCCATTGGACATTCTTTCCTACTTTGTCGAAGATTAGTTGATCATAGAGTTGAGGGTCTGTTTCTGGGCTCTCTATTCTGTTCCATTGATCTATGTGTCTGTTTTTGTGCCAGTACCATACTGTTTTGATGATTACAGCTTTATAATAGAGTGTCAAGTCTGGAATTGTGAGCCACCAACTTTGGTTTTCTTTTTCAACATTTCTCTGGCTATTCAGGGTCTTTTCTGTTTCCATATAAATTTTAGGATTATTTGTTCAATTTCTTTGAAAAAAAATTGATGGTATTTTGATAGGGATTGCATTAAATGTATAGATTGCTGTAGGTAGCATAGACATTTTCACAATATTTGTTCTTCCAATCCATGAGCATGGAACATTTTTTATTTTCTTTGTGTCTTCCTCCATTTCTTTTGTGAGTACTTTATAGTTTTCTGAATACAGATTCTTTGCCTCTTTGGTTACATTTATTCCTAAGTATCTTATGGATTTGGGTACAATTGTAAATGGGATCAACTCCTTAATTTCTCTTTCTTCTGTCTTGCTGTTGGGGTATAGAAATGCAACTGATTTCTGTACATTGATTTTATATCCTGACACTTTACTGAATTTCTGTATGAGTTCTAGCAGTTTTGGAGTGGAGTGTTTTGGGTTTTCCACATAAAGTATCATATCATCTGCAAAGAGTGAGAGTCTGATTTCTTTGCCGATTTGGATGGCTTTTATTTTTTTTGTTGTTGTCTGATTGCTGAGGCTAGGACTTCCAGTACTATGTTGAATAGCAGTGATGATAGTGGACGGCCCTGCCATGTTCCTGACCTTAGGGGAAAAGCTCTCAGTTTTTCCCCATTGAGAATGATATTCGCTGTGGGTTTTTCATAGATGACTTTGATGATATTGAGGTATATACGTTCTATCCCTACACTGTCAAGAGTTTTGATCAAGAAAGGATGCTGTACTTTGTCAAATGCTTTTTCAGCATCTAT
>CM052886.1:88725975-88747167 GCA_028534135.1 Potos flavus
CCCCTCACATTAAAAAAAAAAAAGATTTAATTTATTTATTTGATAGAGAGAGAGCAAGAGAGAATGAGGGGGGGGTGGTAAAGGGAGAGGGACAAGCAGATTCCCCACTGAGCGTGGAGCCTGCTGCGGGTCTTGATCCCACAACCCTGAGATCATGACCTGAGTGGAAATCTAGAGTCAGCTACTTAACCAACTGAGCCACCCAGGTACCCCACATTTCTATTTTTAATAGAAAGCATTACTGAGGATAGCATAAAGAAAATATTCAATAAGTTTTAACAAGTGTATATAGTTGTGCAAGTACGCCCTCCCTGTAGTTTTAGAATGGTCCCATTCCACACAAACTTCTTTGTCCCAGTCAAAGGCTGCTCCCACACCCCCAGCTCCAGGCCATCTCTGATCTGCTTTCTGTCACAGACAATTCACTTCTCCAAGATAAAACGTGCATGAACCCACAGTACCAAGGTAATAACCCCGGGTCATCTTCCTGCGTCTTTCTCTTCCTGCAGAAAGGTCCAGTAAGACTTGCCCTCGTAAGTGAGAGGCTGTCCCACCTTGAGCTGGTAGCTCCTTCTCTCAACAGTGAATGAAAGAAATAAGATATTACAGATTCCACTAGGCAAAGGGAGAATGTCAAGGTCCTGTGAGGAAATCTCAGAAACTCCTAAGTCTGTTAAGGATATCAAGGTCTAATCTTAAGAAAATAGGATTTAGTGCAAAAGTGAGTTAGAATTCACTTAGCTGTTTTATAAGGCAGGGTGCAGAGGACAGGAATTTGGAGATTGTCCCAGCACTTGAACATGAGTATTCTGGGCCCCATGACGCAGAGCTTCCCAATCTGTGTGTCCTGGGTGGGTTACTGAAGCCAGGAATGAAGGAGCCAAGCCCCTGGGGCAGTTAGAGCAGTGTCATGATTCACCTCCAGGGCTTACAAATATGACCATTTATTCTCTCTACTAGTTTGTGAAAAACTGGTTGGGAAATTGCCTTGGGAAGTGCTGATGGTGGACCCTGAGTTTATAGCTTCATGAGTTGAGCCAGCTCTCAACATCACCCCACTTTCCTACCTTGGATTCTGTGTTCATCACGGCATCTCTTACAGACTTTTTTTTTTTACCTCCAGGATTGTGGGTGTGTTGGCCAACTACCAGGAACATTCTGATACTCCAGAATGTTATTTTCTTCTTACAAAGTAACAAGTGTCTCTGGTTTATATATATGTCTCCTCTGTGTGTTTTATTTCTTATTTTTTTAAAGATGTATTTATTTATTTGAGAGAGTGCGAGCATGAGCAGGGGGAGGGGCAGAGGGAGAGGGAGAGAGAGAATCCAAGCAGACTCTGCGCTGAGCATGGAGACCCACATGGGGCTCGATCTCACAACCCTGCAATCATGACCTGAGCCAAAATCAAGAGTCCAACACTTAACCGACTGTGCCTCCCCGCCAGGTGTCCCTCCTCTTGGTGTTTTATTGTGGTAAAATATGTATAACATAAAATTGACCATCGTAACCATTTTAAGTGTATATTTCAACAGCACTAGGTGCATTTACATTGTCGTGTGACCACCAAACTGAAACCCTATGCCCAATAAATAATAACTTCCTATTCCCTCTCCCTCAGTCCCTGGTAAACACTGTCCTATTTTCTGTCTCCATGAATTTGCCCACTCTAGGTACCTCATATAAGTGGAATCATACAATATTTGCCCTTTTGTGTTTGGTTTCAAGGCTCACCCATGTTGTAGCTTTTGTCAGAATTTCCTTTTTATAGCTGTCTCCTGTGTTTTTCATGAAAGGAAGTTTTCTCCTATTGTGTTACCTTTGGAGACACTCTACTCTATTGTATCTTAAGACCTGCAGAGCTGACACACAGATCCAGGGCTGATGACCCTACAAGACGCCTCCATCTTTGTCTGAATAGCCAGCTGGGGTCCTGTTCTTTCTGGCTTCTCTGATAACAACACTCTTTCCCTCCACAGTTCTCAGATTTATGTAAACTCTCTCTGTACAATTTGTATGTTCTACCTCATATCTAATTATAAAAACCTTTGTGCCTTCTAAGAGAAATTTCAGGTATCCGAAGATAGGTATGGATATATCAGGGATTAAAGGTCCTTCATGCTGAAACTACACAACATAGAGATTGCTTCAGACATACGTTGTGAGTGAAAAGTAACATTTATTGGGAATTTTCTATGGACCAGGCTCTCTTCCAGGTGCTCTACCTCCATTATGATATTTAATCCTTTTAACAACATTCCAAGAGCCATATGATCATTTGAGATCGTACAGAGGAACTTGAGGCCCTGAGAAGCCAGAGGACAAAGGTTCCCAGAGACAGGATCAAGACGAGGGTGAAAAGTCAGGGCTATCCATGCCAGGCCCAAGGTGACTTCCTCTTCCAGAGTTAAGAGCAAATAATTGTAAAATTCAAGGCTTTAAAAAGATCCAGACACTGGTTGGGGAGAGATTATCCCATCTTGTTTCCCAGCATGGCCTCTCTGATCGCGTGAGGGAATCCAGTCTTGGGGGACATCCTTGCTCAGCCCAGGCTCCAGGTAAGACCATTCTAACAAACCAGGTCTACCAGACCAGTGGCCCCAGAAGGGGCCAGGGAGGCAATTCTCTTTTGCTTTCCTGGTAGTCATGGTAGATAACTATGGGCATCCCAACTGAGAAGTCTATGTGGCCCTATTCTCCCTGGAGGCTTCCCCCAAGACCTGCCTGGTAGACTGAGGTTGGCTTCCTGGCTAGACTTCTAACCATGTGAGATAGCAACCATTCCCAGAGGCAATTGACTTACCTCTCTCATCTCCACTTTCTATTAGCACTCCTCGGTGCTTTTAAATTCTCTTTCCATAGCCTCTTCTATTTATAATGATGTAATAATCTTAATGGCTACTGTCTTTGAGTGCCTTCCTTGTGTCTAGCTTTGTGCTAGGCAGGTTTAGCTATGACTTAATCTTCACAACCACCTTATGAAGTAAGTTGGTCTCAGAGAAGTTGATGGAATAAGTTAAGTGATTAAAAGGTAGTTTCCTCTGCCCGGCCTAGGAATGCCTGTTGTGGATCTCACTAGCAGAGAGGCGGGCAGGGGCAGGAAGGACCTGCATTGTTATTAGACTGTGCATACCAAGGACACCAGTACAGGGGAGAGGAGGGTGTGGAGACCCCTCTAGTTCTGCTTTTAAGCTGGATCACCTCTTCACAGGGCTGGAATGCATACCTAGAAGTAGCCAATATTTCCCCAAAGTCCGAAGGCCTCTGGTGTCCCTTGACATTTGCAGAAGAATTCAATAATCTAGTTAATTTGATTGTTCTTCCTTTCATGACTTTGTGGCCAAATTAAAAACTATAATTTAGTTGCATTTATTATTCCCGGAAGGCATCAAAGAGAATAGCTTTGTGTAGTGATAAAGCATCAAGGGCAAAACAAGCCGACAAAGGAATGTTGGGATTGGAAGAGATCCCCGAGTTCACTGAATCAGATGATATGTCCAAAGACAGGTCTCCTGAATGAGCAGGGCAGCCCCAGCCTCTTCTAGGGAATGGAATTATAAAGGCTTTTTCTCCGGTGAGATTATACAATTTCTTGTATATTTCTGAACAATTTCTAAAATCAAATTTTCTGTTTCATCAGGGCATCCGCATCAACAAAAGCAAAAAGATTTGAAGTTTGTGTCTCTCCGTACTCTAAAGATAGATATTTAGTCTCACAAATGAATTGAACAAAAATTAAAAACCAGCTGCTTTCTGCCTCTTACTTCGACATGTTGTGTGTGTGGATGTGTGTGTGTGTTTGTGTGAATCCAGTGATGGATTTAGGCACAAGGCCCAGCACATAGCAGACCCCAGACACATTGCGTTGTTTCTCTTTCTTTCCAATCCTAGAGAAGAGAAGTAGAGATTTTTGCTGGTGACCCCGAAGCCACTATCTGCCTTCAAGTTTGCCAAATATGAGGTGCCAGGCCTTGATATCTGGAACAGTTTCATCCTGGAGCATCCGCATTGCTGATCTGGGGCAGGGAAACCTCTCTGCTCCCCAAGGCTGGCTCAGGCCCAGGGCACCTGGCTTCTTATGAGCCTCTCTGGGTCTGGCCCCACAATTCGACCCTGCTCCCTATAATTCAAAAACAATCAAGCTCTGAAAAGTAAGATTGTGGGGAAGGGGTTCCTTAATCTGGAGATGGAAAGATGAGATGAGATCGTCCTCATCCTTGAACGCAAATGTCTGCAGGATGGTAAATGCTCCCACGGCCAGCCCAACCGCTGTAGAAATGCAGAAATCTTTCCCCTGACAGAAAAGAGAGCACCCCCAGGCCAACAGTGCTCTTATGTCTTTTACTAAAAGTAAACAATTAAGACCCACCGTTGGACTGGAACAGCAGCAGAAAATAACAGCCATGCCCAAGACTGTAGTTTTCTGAAGCACAGATTGTTGGCGCCTCAGCGGCTGTCCCTCGGGGCCTCTGTCCCCCAATCCAGGGTGGAAGGCTCCATCTGTAGAGGGCACTTGTGTCTGAACTATCCATTCAGCTTACATGGTTTACCCATACTACTCAGAGTGTGGCCCCGGACCAGCAGTATGGACAGCACCTGGAAGCGTGTTAGAAATGCAAAGTCTTGGGGCACCTGAGTGGCTCAGTGGGTTAAAGCCTCTGCCGTTGGCTCAGGTCATGATCTCAGGGTCCTGGGATTGAGCCCCGCATCGGTCTCTCTGCTCAGCAGGGAGCCTGCTTCCCCCTCTCCCTCTGCCTGCCTCTCTGCCTACTTGTGATCTCTTTCTCTCTGTCAAATAAATAAATAAAATATATTTTTTTAAAAAAGAAAGAAATGCAAAGTCTTAGGCCCTCTTGCAGACCTACTGAATGAGAATCTGCATTTTAACCAGACCCCAGGTGATCTGGGTGCCCACTGACGTTTTTGACCTGGCCTTGTATTATCACCTGTCTTTCCAAACAAACACAGTCTTGGCTCCCCATGGAGAATGCTATCCTCCCCAGGTGTGAGAATGTTCTATTGCCTTTCATCCCTTACTTGTTGTCTACTACCATTGTAGCCATCAAACATTGACTCAATAAGAACAACTTCAAAGCCCTCCCTCCACCTCAAACCACATACAAAAGGCATTCAGAAGTAGGGCTGCTAATTTAGCAAATAAAAATACAAGACGCCCAGTTACATTTGCATTTCAGAGAAGCAATGGCAAGTTTTTCGG
This sequence comes from Potos flavus, assembly GCA_028534135.1. Classification (NCBI taxonomy): domain Eukaryota; kingdom Metazoa; phylum Chordata; class Mammalia; order Carnivora; family Procyonidae; genus Potos; species Potos flavus. Next base: position 88,731,194 of record CM052886.1, read on the forward strand.
TACCAGTATGTCCCAAATGTTGTATGTGTCCTGTATTTTATCCAGCACCCCTATTCAGGGGCCAAAGTCCTGGGTTGTCCTGACCACCTCCCACCTCCACCTCCACCTCCACGTGCTTTAGGTTTTAGACCCTCACTTGCCTCCAGCGGTAGTGGCTTTGGTTCATGTTTCAAGCCCCAGATCATGGTGTGATTCCTTTCTCCCACTGGGGTGAGTGGCAGGTGGTGAAAACAGCACAGACTTTGGCATCAAGGCAGCCCGTTGACTCAGCAAGTTTTGTCTTCCTCAGCCTGTCTCCTTGCCGTATAGAGAGTGCCTGGAACAGAACACATCTGCTTGGCTGTCTTTAGTTATCTCTTGATAACTGGGTTCCTGGCAGGCAAGGCCCAGTTGTCCTTGAGTCTCCACCCTTGTCCAGTATCGACTCCAGAGAACAGCACTAGGATGCAGGCCAGGGCCATCCTCCCACGGTGCCTGTTGGTGGTCTGCTATGAATTCAGCTCTGATTGGAGCAATTCCTGGGTTGCAAATTTAGCATGAGCTCCTTCACTCAGGTGCTTCCAAGCAAAATGCGGTAATTAGATGGTGGTTACATTGCACCAATAGCGACTTTTTGTTTGAGCGGAAACAAATTTAACTATCGCCAATGGACAGGTCTTCATTTGAGTGGTTTCAGTTGCATGTCTAAGGAAAACATGTTTAGGGTATTATATATTCCATGGGTTCCACAAACACTGTGTACTTTCCCCTCCTTGAATTTCCACTTTGGTTGGCTCCTTTAAGCACTCCTGCTGTCACCACTAGAGGTCAGCAGAGGGAAGAAGGTGCCTTCTAGTCAACCCTTCAATCTTTGCCTGGTGGTAGCTTCCAGAGGGCAAGTTGAATTTCTCTGTAACTTTTTCTTTTCCAAATGGGAAGAAACAAACCTGAAATCGATGTATCCACGTTAGTGTTACTAGGTCTGTTATACAAGCTGTATGTATATTTGGTGATAGCTGAATAATCAAAAGTTAAAGAAGAACCAGCTTTATGGAGTGTGTTGCATCTCATGTTTACTTTGATTTTAACATCAAACCAGCAGCAAACTCCAGCCCAAGCCGTTAATGTTGTCCATGCAGTGTGGGGGTCTCACTGCAGTTAAGGAAACGAGATTTCACAATAATAAGAAAGAGGAGCTGAGATTTAGAAGTTGCATCTTCCATGAGCACCAGGTGATGTATGGAAGTAAATCGCTGTATCACACACCTGAAACGAATATAACACTTATGTTAACTCTCTTGGAATTAAAGTAAAAATGAAAAAATAAGAATGACATCTGCTTGCTTTTCCTCAGTTAAGATTTTGGTTTTGGGTTTTTACATGGCTCTATTTTTGTCAACACGGATATTTGTACCCATGGCTTTGCATTGCTCGTCATGACCAATGACTTCTGTGCCAGCAGGCCCCTTTGGCCCTCTGGATAGTTCCAGGCATGTTGGAGGGAGGGACAGAGCTCTTCTCCAATGTGCTTCAGACCTAGTGTGGAGCCATCCAACGGTTAATCTCAACCTAAAGTCACCTGGGGACTGGCTTTAACAGAGGACCAACTTGATCGTTGACAAGTTTCAAATGGTTGGCTTTCAAAGTAGAATCTTGTAGCGGAAGGAGGATATATTAAAAGAAACACTCTCTTCGTTGCAGAGGCTGGTTGGCACAGTCGGTTAAGCGTCTGACTCTTGATTTTGGCTCAGGTCATGATCTCAGGGTCCTGGGATTGAGCCCTGTGTGGAGCTCTGTGCTCAGCGCAGAGTCTGCTTGAGGATTCTCTCTCTCTCTCTCCCTCTGCCTCTCCCCTCTCCTCCCATGTGCGTACATGCTCTCTCTTTCTCAAATAAATGTTTAAAAAAAACCTCTTCATTGAAATGAATTTGGAATTTGTTGTTCCTGTTATAAGAGAAAATAAGCTGGATTTTAAACAGAACAGGCAGATATGATCAAACCAGGCCATTGTTTGCTTTTTGCCTTAGCATGTGTCTCTACAAATGTCCCAGGAAAGTCTCTTTGTCGGTAATTTGATGGCCTCCATGGTCATCTGTAGCTTTTCTTCTGTACTAGACTCCTACATTTCTGGAAACGACCCAATATTGAAATCAGGGATTCCAATAACCACTTGTCAGATTCCAGGTGTACTAAACACTGATCCAAAACCTTCAGAACCATCCTGAATGAACCTAATTTTCCTAAAGAATTTGTTCCCACCCTTCCCCCATAGGCTGGGAAAGTCTGGACTGTCCTAAACCCACACCGTATACATCGCACAGCCTTTCCATCCGCTGGCTAGAACTCTGTCCTGGAAGCACATTCAGATTCAAAGCATGTCCTCACCTAGCCCGCAGGAAATAGGGGTCGCCTGGTCCAGGCTCTCATCCAAACTCTCATCTTCTGGATCTGCTCTCTGGAGAACAAGCCCCAAGTCCCCCAGTCATAAAGAGGAAAGCTGGTATCCCCAAGAGCTAATCTGGTTTCAGCGTCAGTGTTTTTACTGTGGGTGGAGTCCTCTAAATGTGTGGTTCATAGGTCAGCAGCATCAGCATCAGGGAGCTTCTTAGAATGCAAGTATTTTTATTATTATTATTATTTAAATGTTAGTAAAATACATATAAAATTTTCTGTCTTACTGATTTCAAAGTGTACAGTCCAGGGCGTTAAGCGCATTCACAGTGCTGTGCAACCATCACCACAACCCATCTCCAGAACGCTCTTCGTCTTGCAACATTGAAACTTTATACCCATTAAACAGCTCCCCACCCACCCACCCCCCCCCCCCGCCCCGGCCTGTAGCAGCTGCTGTCTCTATGCACCTGACTCCTCTAGGTATCTCATGTGTGTGCAATTATACAGTCCCTGTCTTTTTGTGGCTGGCTCATTTCACTTAGGTTCATCCAGGTTGTAGCATGGGTCAGAATTTCCTTTCTTCCGAAGGCTCAGCGCTATTCTATTGTATGCACATACCGTATTTTGTTTGTCCATTCATCTCCCGTGGAACCCTGGGTGCTTCCACCTTTTTTGGCTTTTGCGAAGCATGCTGCTATATGAACATGGGTGTACAAGTATGTGTTCAAGACCCTGCTTTCAATTCTTTTGAGTTTCTACCCCGAGGTAGAATTGCTGGGTAGAAGTACAAATTCCTGGGCTTCACCTGAGCCAACTCAATTGCAATCTCTCCTTAAGGAGGCCCAGGATCTGTGCTTTCACAAGCTCTCCAGGTGATGGTTTTATACCCCAGAGCTGGAGCAAACAAGGTTGTGGAGAGCTTCCTGGGGGGGGTGGGGGCGGTGGGGGGGGGTAAGTGGGCTCGAGGAGGGAAGGGAGGGGCTGGCCTTCCTGGGGCAGGAGCTTGGTTGCTTCCCTGCTGTGGTGGTGCCGCTAAGAACAGTGGCCTCACCAGACTGGCACTATGACTCAGAGACTCAGCTCAGGCCCACTGCTGACCTGTCTGAACTTGCACAGATTCCTTCGGCTTTCTGAAATTTTACAAAAGAAGCTTGATATCCGGGTGTGTATGTGAAACCTCCCCATTTCCACTATTGGCTTCAATGTTTTAAAAATATTGGGTGAGTCAAATAAAAGACTGAGACAGATATAAGCCCACAGATGGCCATTGAGAGCCCATTTTTCATCATCTTTTCACTAAAACTGGGAGGTAGGGGCGCCTGGATGGCTCAGTCGTTAAGCGTCTGCCTTCGGCTCAGGTCATGGTCCCAGGGTCCTGGGATCGAGCCCCGCATCGGGCTCCCTGCTCGCCAGGAAGCCTGCTTCTCCCTCTCCCATTCCCTCTGCTTGTGTTCCCTCTCTTGCTGTGTTTCTCTGTCAAATAAAATCTTTAAAAAAAAATAAATAAAAAATAAAACTGGGAGGTAAAATAATGTGCTCAAGATAGCAGCCTCTAGTTCCCTTGGATAAACTGTATAAACTCTCTAAACCCCAGATTCCTCATCTGTAGGAGAATAATGGTGCCAGATCAAAGGAGGGTTGTAAGGGTCACAAAGGAGTACTTCTGAAAAAGCAATTAGCACGGTAGTTGCAATACAATGAGTTACTTAGTAAGTCATAGCTAGTATAAACATTGCCAACATTCATTCATTTATTCAGTCATTCAGTTAAGAAACAGTTCTTAACGGACAGCTGGGTGGCTCAGTCGGTTAAGCATCTGCCTTTGGCTCAGGTCATAATCCCAGAGTCCTGGGATCGAGTCCCACATTGGGCTCCTTGCTCAGCAGGGTGCCTGCTTCTGCCTCTGCCTGCTGTTCTCCCTGCTTGTGCTTGCTGTCTTGATCTCTCCCTCTCTCTCTGACAAATGAATAAGTAAAATCTTAAAAAAAAAAAAAAAAAAGAATTTTTAAATGCTGTCTGCTCTGCTTGATGTTGGGCTGGACAGACCATGGAGAACAAAGTAGACACAGTCCCAGACATAATGGTGCTTATAGACTAATGGGGAAGATAGTCAAATTGTTAATAATAATAATAATGTGCTAAGTATGATGATGGCAATAGAACAGGTTCCTATGGAACCTGCCAGGCACTGGCAACCTGAATGAGTGGGATCAGGAAGTAGTAGCATCTAAGCTAAAACCTCCAGCCCTATTAGGTCCATATATACAGGGTTTGAACTGGAGATGAATGGGTCTTTTCTGATGACTATACCACCGTTGTAACGTCTCCTGGCCCCAGAGGTAGACTCCAGTCTTTCATCTTACCAGGGCGGTCCTGCCATGACCTAAAAGCCCACACGGCCAAATCTTAACCCTACAGAACCTTTGTTCACTCCCCAACTGGCTCTCCTGCCCAACTCTCTTCTAGCAAAATTATTCCACTTATTACTATTATCTTTGACTCCTTCCTCTCCTTTATCAGCTTGTATGTGAATGGTTCAACAATAACTATGTTTTAGGTAATTAATAGCTCACTTTATGCCCATATGGAAGGTATGGGGGCTACATAGATCAATAGGATAATCCACACTAGCACAATGAGCTTGTATTTGGCAGAGTCATTACATCAAGAGGTAACTGCTAAGTTAGATTGCAAGAGTGTTATAAAAGCAGGATGATGTAAAACATTTAACAATGGGTTCTAGGAAGCCAGCGACTAACCAGAAGGGAACTCAGCCCTGAACAACCACTGTGGTGGTTTCTGTACTGAGTAGATATAGCTCAGAATGGGACTTTAATAAGGGTTATTTAGGCCCATCTTAGATGAAAGGGGAGACTCTCTCCTCCTGGTAAGTCTTGAAGGCTCAATATTAGCATGAAAATAAAGGAGGGAGAGGACAAGCGGGGAGCAGACTGATTGGTATGTGTAATAATATTACTTAGTTTGTATTTGTGCTGCTAGAATGCAGAATAGGGGACTTAAATCATGGGGAGCCGCTGAAGGGCCTTAATCAGGAGTGCAGGTAGGTCAGCTATGCGTTATAAGGATGCCTTTTGGGGGCACCTGGGTGTCTCCGTGGGTTAAGCCTCTGCCTTTGGCTCAGGTCATGATCTCAGGGTCCTGGGATCGAGCCCCACATTGGGCTCTCTGCTCAGCAGGGAGCCTGCTCCACCCCCCCACCTCTGCCTCCTCTGCCTGCTTGTGACCTCTCTCTCTCTCTCTGTCAAATAAATAAATAAATAAAGCCTTAAAAAAAAAAAAGATGCCTTTTGTGCAGAAGGAGGCTGGTGAGGAAGGTGAGGGACCGCAGGCACATTTGGTTGCCTATCCTACTGGCATCCAGCAATTTTGTTCTGTCATCACCGTCATGGGCTCAGGGAAAGTGGCCCCTTCTCAGTTCCATCAATGAATTCTGATTAATCTATAGACAATCATGGTCACGTGGCACCATGCAACCTTCACTAAGGACCCAAAAGCAGAAGTCAGCTGAAGAGGTGAGCAGACTAGGGCTGTGGCAGTCATTGTGTGGCCAAGGGCAGGACCGTCTTGAAGCTGCCAACATTCTTGCAGAGTCCTTGATAACCTTATTGTGTTGCCAAGTTAATGATCTTTTGAGATGCTTCCAGATTTTTTGTTGAGACATTGATATTCACTATTGCTAACACACTGTAGTTTGAGTTTTCTGCAACTTCAAGCTGAAAGACGGAACCAGGGGGCAGGGAATCTGTTTAGGGGCTCCTGGAAGGACCTAGCTGAGCGATGGTGGGGCTGAAAGTAAGGCAGAGGGAAGTAAGGACGGAGGAGGAGATGGATTCAAAAACAGGGAGGAAAAATCAGCAAACTTGGTAGGTGTTAGGTGTGGGAGTGAGGCAGACATGGGAAGCCCATGACTTCCTGCCAGCCACCAACTCCTTAGATTCTTCCAGCAAAATATTAATTTTGTCCAGATATGTCTTAAGGAGGAGTTAGGGATGATAGCAGATTTCCATTTTAAACCAATTAAAGCTCAATAAATCTGTTGAAGTCTACTTTGAAGGTCTGGAGTTGCTTCATCTGTGTTTTCATTACATTTTCTTGCCCATATCTAAGCATTATTTTATACTGAGTCCTTGGTCAGAAATAAACTCTACCAATATATCACAATTCCGGGGCGCCTGGGTGGCTCCGTGGGTTAAAGCCTCTGCCTTCGGCTCAGGTCATGATCTCAGGGTTCTGGGATCGAGCCCCGCATCGGGCTCTCTGCTCAGCAAGGAGCCTGCTTCCCCCTCTCTCTCTGCCTGCCTCTCTGCCTACTTGTGATCTCTCTCTCTCTCTGTCAAATAAATAAATAAAATCTTTAAAAATATATATATATCACAATTCCTGGGAGAAAATAAGCTCTGACTTACAAAACCTGCTTTAGAAAAAAATTTTTTGTGATGTGATTTACATATAGTATTATATTAGTTTCAGGTATACAACATGATTTGATATTTGTATGTATTTTAAAGTGGTCACCACAATAAGTCTAGTTAACATGTATCTCCACACAGAGCTATAAATGGCTACAAATTTTTCTTGTGATGAGAATTTTTAAGATCTACTCTCTTAGCAACTTTCAAATATACGATACAGTTTTATTAACTATAGGCACCATGCTGTACATCACACTCCCACTACTCTTCTATTTTATAACTGGAAGTTTGTACCTTTTGACCGCCTTCATCCATTTCACTCACCCTGCACCTCCTGTCTCTGGTAACTACCATTCTGTTCTCTGTATCTATGAGCTTTCCCCCTAAGATTGCACATATAAGTGAGATCAGGCGGTATTTGTCTTTCTTTCTTTGACTTATTTCACTTAGCATAGTGCCCTCAAAGTCCATCCATGTTGTTGTAAATGGCAAGATTTCCTTCTTTTTTTTGACTGAATAAAAACCTGCTTTAGAAATAGGTTCTAGAACCACATTCTAATTAAAACCTGGGATCTGATGTACTTATTGAGCCAGAGTCTCCAGCAGTTGGCAGCAGACTGCTCCTGAAGGGCCCCAGCCCTAGGGTCTGCATATTGACCTCTAGCTTTATTGACGACCCTTCCAAAGCTAGGCCTTTTGTTTATCAACCCAAGTGATCTCTAGTGTTTTTTTAAATACTTATTTTATTTCATGGTAAGTGTACTCTGTTATCTCCACCCCCTTTTTCTTCTTTTCCTCCTCCTCCTCCTCCTTCTTCTTCTTAACATTTTATTTATTTATTCGACAGAGAGAGCAAGCATAAGCAGGGGGAGGAGCAGAGGGAGAGAGAGAAGCTAGGTCTCCACTGAGCAGGGAGCCAGACATGGGGCTCAGTCCCAGGACTTTGGGACCATAACATGAGCTGAAGGTAATCGCTTAACCAACTAAGCCACCTAGTCCCCCTCCACCCCCTTTACCTACCATCCCCCCAGTTGCCTCCCCTCTGGTAATCATCAGCTTGTTCTCTATAGTTAAAAGTCTGTTTCTTGGTTTATCTCTCTCTCTCTCTCCTTTGCTCATTTGTTTCTTAAATACCACAGATGAGTGAAATCATATGATATTTGTCTTTCTCCGACTGACTTATTTCACTTAACATTATACTCTCTAGCTCCATCCATATTGCAAATGGCAAGATTTCATACTTGGCTAAATAATATTCCACTGTGTATGTGTGTGTGTGTAATGGTGATGGTGATAAGGACCATTTTGAGTTGAGTGCCAACTATTTTACAAGTATGTTTTCATTTAAACCTCACAATAATGTAGCGAGGTAGGCATTACTCTCTCCATTTTTACTCATGCCAAATTTAGGCTCAGAGATATTAAACAACTTCCCAAGTTTGCATAGTTAGTAAGTGGCTAAGCTGGGTTTTGAAACTAGAACTCAAAGGCTCACGTTCTTCATTGTACAGTTATAGTAACTGATGACGTACAAGGAGACCCTAAGCTAATATAATGTAATGCAGACCAAACTCGAAGCCTACACCAGGTTGGGCCACACTAATGCCTATTCAGCTAAGCACTGAGTGCACTATAGCCTACAACATAAGCTGAGGCTTTCCATCTGTGAAAATCTGTGTTAAGGTAAAGTGAATCCTGCTGCTTCTTTTTTCCTTTTATCTCTCCCTCCTTTCCTTCTGTTTCATAGAGGAAGTTCCCTTTTGCTTCATGTCTCCTGATTTTAATTGATTCATTTTATTAAGAAATGATATTATATTAAATTCCATACATTTTAAAAGATTAATTTAGCCACAGTTTGCAACTCCAATGCACATTATTTTCCTTGTTCTGTGTTCCTTTCTGTCTTTACCCATGTATGTATATATCCTCACATATTTTTACCCATAGTGAGGAAACGTTGAGTATTCTGATTCTTCTTATTAACTTCCTAAAGTATTGCATTACTTTTTTCCTAAATTTCAATCATGGTAGAGGCTTAGTGAGTAAAACTTGTGAAAAGACAGAATGCACACACACACACCCCCCCACGCCTAATTTTACAACCCAAAGATAACCACTGTTAATCATCAAAATGTATATGCCTTCATATTTTCCAGATACAACCTACTATCTAATGGGGTTAAAGGCTGACATTCAGGAAATACTGTGACAGGGGCAGAAATATAATGACTAAGATATATATAGGGGCGCCTGGGTGGCTCCGTTGGTTAAGCGTCTGCCTTCGGCTCAGGTCATGGTCCCAGGGTCTTGGGAGCGAGCCTCAAATCAGGCTCCCTGCTCAGCGGAGAGCCTGCTCCTCCCTCTCTCTCTGCCTGCTGCTCTGCCTACTTGTACTCTCTATCTCTGTGTCAAATAAATAAAAAATCTTTTAAAAAAAAAAGACATATATACAGTGCTTTTTGACTACTGGGCTCTGAACTATGCACTCCACATTTAATCCTCATAATAGGGTCATGACATAGGTATTATGGTTCCATTTTATAGGTGGGGAAACACAGAGAGGAAGCAATTTACCCCCAACCTACACAGTAGCAAGGGCCAGAGCCATGATATGAACCCAGGGAGGGAGTCTGGCTCCAAAGGCTGGGCTTATAACCACCACATGAATACAAAGTTGAGCTCTTAGCAGACCTGGTCTGTGTGATTATGTCAGGAGAAGCTTCTAGCAGGCAGTGGCACTTTAGCTGGCCTGAAATGTGAGGAGCAGGTATCCGGAAGGGGGGAGGAGGAAGGCGGGTAAAAGAGAGAATTCTAAGACCAAATGGCCTGTGGCAAGGCAGGAGGGGAGGAAGGTGAGAAAGAAGTTCTAAAGGTGAGAGGGGGACGCCTGAGTGGCTCAGCTGGTTGGGTGTCTGCCTGCAGCTCTGGTCATGATCCTAGGGTCCTGGGATGGAGCCCTGCATTGGGCTCTCTGCTCAGCGAGGAGTCTGCTTCTCCCTCTGCCTGCTGCTCCCCCTGCTTGTGCTCTCTCTCTTTCTCTCTGACAAAAAAAAAAAAAAAAAAAAATCTTGAAAATAAAAATAGAATAAAGGTGAGATGGTGGGGGTGAGGGGGGAAAAAATGACCAAAATGAGGCTGGACAAGAGTGGGGAACTCGGGAGGGCTTTGTAAACTATGTGCAAGAGTTTGGACTTCTCCCTGAAGGAAACAGTGGGTCACTGAAGGGATTTAAGCCAGAAAATGGCAGGATTAATTTGCTTCTTAAAAAGACCCCATTTGAGGGGCGCCTGGGTGGCTCAGTGGGTTAAAGCCTCTGCCTTCGGCTCAGGTCATGATCTCAGGGTCCTGGGATCGAGCCCCACATCGGGCTTTCTGCTCAGCGGGGAATCTGCTTCCCCCTCTCTCTCTGCCTGCCTCTCTGCCTACTTGTGATCTCTCTTCTCTCTGTCAAATAAATAAATAAAATCTTAAAAAAAAAAAAAAAGACCCCTTTGAGGGGTGCCTGGGTGGCTCAGTCATCAAATGTCTGCCTTCGGCTCAGGTCATGCCCCCGCATCGGGCTCCTTGCTCAGTGGGGAATCTGCTTCTCCCTCTCCCACTCTTCCTGCTTGTGTTCTCTCTCTCACTGTCTCTCTCGCTCTCCATCAAAAAAATAAATAAAATCTTTATAAAAAAAAAAAAAAGACCCCTTTGAGGGATGCCTGAGTGGCTCAGTCAGTTAAGCTTCTGACTCTTGAATTCAGCTCAGGTCATGATCTCAGGGTCACAGGATCGAGCCCGGCATCAGTAGGCTCTGCCCTTAGCAGGGAATCTTCCTGAGATTCTTTCCTCCTCTCCCTTTGCCCCTTCCCCTCCTCAAATAAATAAATCTTAAAAAAAAAAAAAGAGTTTAGAAGATATATATTAAATTATTTATGGATGAAATAAAATGAAGTCTGGGATTTGCTTCGAAATATTGCTGACAATTGTTGAAGCAAAGCGATGGGTACACTGAATCTATTACATGTTAGAAATTTTGCATTAGCAAAAGATGAATTATATGTATTTATTAAGTCCCTTCCATGGGCCAGTACCATAGTTAGCCCTGGACACTTGCAGCCCTGCCCAGAAGGGCGCCCACAGTCAATGGGGGAAAGGAACTATTAAACACATGACCTCAAAATAGTGACAGGCTTGAGGACACACAGGTTGGCTAAGAGTAGGGAGGGGAGACTATTTTGAAGCACGAGAAGCAACACATGCAAGAGCCCTGGGGCTCGAGAGAAGAGCTAAAGTATAGTCAAGAAAAGAAGAGTCTGCAAATGACCCAATTAAGGCAGCTGAGGTCCTCCCACCCAGGGTTAGAACAACTCAGCTAGATTTTCTGGTCGTACAGAATTTGGGTTCCAAAGGTATTCCCTATATAGTCCTTCTCACCAATTTAGATTGCTATCTCCTTATTCTATCATATCTTCTTTGCTGACAAGACCCTCCCATGACACACCCTGCCTTTCCCCACAGGACTTTTTCCATCTGCCATAAACTTTGCAGCCAATGTAATGAAACCCATAGGCAGTGTTTATGGCAGCCTGGCCCCACCGACCTTCTGGGCAGCAAAATAAACCTGAAACCTCTTGCTTGTGCATTCAGGGATCACCTTGAAATGAAACATTGTTGATTTGTCTTTTTTTTACCCTGGTCTGGTAGGGGAACCCTGTGGATCCTGGAGAGCTTTGTGAGGGGCTGTTCCCTAAAGGGGAACACCCTTTAGGGGGACCGGCTTGTCTCAATATTAAAGCATCTAATATACATATCAGGAATTAGCATTGAGGAGTGAGCCGAAAGGCAGCCTGGACTTTAATCAGGTTATGGTCCTGACCTTACAGATCCTCATAATTTTCTCATGCCTGTTTCACTAGGAAAATATTTTCAAATGTGTTCCTTTGAGTACTTTATGTTTTTATTGTGCCTTCTTTGTGTGCTCAGGAGACCATTCAAGCGTTGTTTATTAGCTCCTCAAGGACATATCTTTAAGAAAAATAATCATAGTCAAGAATTTAGAAAGCAAGAACAGAGGATTTGATAATATGGGAAAGCGCAGAATGTTACCATTACGGGCAATCCGAACATACCACCATTCCAATGCCAGGAGGAGTGTGTGAATTTACACTAAAATTGCTTTTTCTATTAGAAATGCTGAATGAGTGTGATTCATGTAGAAGTCAACACACAATTATATTGGACTCAAACTTGGCAGGTCACATATTTGGGGACTCCACGTTAGCAATGAAAAGAAACTCAGTGGTTGCCTGCCCCTTGAACTAGCACTTCCTGTTGGGAATCTGATCATCAATGCCTGCCAATCAGAACCCGAATTTATACCCCCACAGCTGATTTCACAGACATTTGCCGGTTGTTCATATGAGTTACTTTATGAATCAGTCCCAAGGAGCTTGCTATTTTCCTTCCTCCTCTTGCATTTTCTGCCCCTTCTCTGTGGACTCCTCTTCTCCCTTGTTCCTCTCCTCCTCCTCCTCCTCCCCACTCCCCTTTCCCTTACTCTTCCTCCTCCTCTTCCTTCTCTTTCTTCTCTTCTCTCTCCCTCTCTCTTCTCTCTCCCTCCTTCTCCACACCATCCTCCTCCTTCTGCTCCTCCTCCTTGTTCAGTGTTTCTGGAACCAAAGGATGGGCAAGGTTTTTTATGAAGCCAAGACTCAAAATTGCAAGCGAACCTGAATGTCTAGGGCTTTTGGGATAGTAAGGCAAAGGCATCTAGATTTACCTCTTGGGCAAAGTTAAGAGCAATAATGCCCTTCTCTTGAGCTATCCTGTTTCCGGTCCAACAGAAGATTCGCTTCCTTCTGTTCGACTCGGTAAACATTTCCCTGGGGCTACCTTGCCATTGAACTGTCCAAATTTTATCGCATGGTTATGTGTCTGCCATGTGGGAGGGTTCGTTCCACTGCTTTGATAAGTCTATTTAAACAGCACCATGTTGGGCTTTCTAATCAGGATCAGCCACTTTGTTACCGCGATCCTAGATTATTATTTAATTACCCTATATTGCTGTATTGCAAAATGGGGGCCCCCTGAGGGAAATACCACCAAAAAAAAAAGTGTGGCTCTTGAGATATCTAGTCGTGCCATGTTATATGGAGGGTGCCAAACTTTGAGCCGGCGCCATACTGAGCAATGGACTGTGTTAAAGGACTATGACAACTTCTCTGCTTTCTGGAAGCCCACCATTTAGGGAGGGCCACAGAAACTGCAATCACGGCAGGCTGTGAAAATTCAATAGTTAGGAGTAACAGGGAGAAACTAGTCTGAACATCAGGAGAACTAGGATCTAGTTCTAGACTTCATCCCTAGCTGGCAAATCGCACGCTTTCTCTGGGGTGCAGCGTATGCCTTACACACTTGGAGGGCTAGCTGACTTCTCCGATGCCTTGTGGCTCTATGGCTCGGGACGCTTGAGGGGGAGAGCTGGATACATCAGTGGAGCACAGAATTAGTCTTTAGAAGGCACATCAAGGCATCAGTTAGAATGCAACATAAGGGGAGTCAGTACGGCTCTGGAAGTATGGCCAGCATTAAGAGCATAAAACAGAAAATAAATAAAACAGGCTTTCCCTTATACAGGAAAGCCTCAGACCTTCAGTTGGCCACAAGCTTATTTTTCTGACTAGACTTAAACCCCTTCAGGGGAGGGAACAAATCAGACTTGTATCCTGCTCCTGACCTGCCATTTTGGCTTCATACATGGAACCACTCAGTGAGAGTGGAGGAAGTTTGAAGGAAACTCAACAAGAGGAAATGGTCTCCGTGTCAACCAGGAGTCAGGTGTCCAAGAAGAAAAATAAATACATAAAGGTCCCCTGGAGCATTTAAACTATTTTTGGCATATAAAAACTTAAATTTCAGGTCACTTCTCAAAAAATTAGACAGTCATGTAAGGACAAACCAGGTGTGTGCTAAAAACTCAACCACCACAAAATCTTGCGAAGATGTTTAAAAGTATTTCCTGACCAGAGCTCTGATGCCTAAAAATGGTGCTGACATCGTCCCGCCCCAAGTCTAGGTACCTGAATCCTTGCTTTGCAATGAATCTTGTGCTTTTGTACTCACGTCACCGACAAGCCCAAGACCACTGCTGATTTTCCCAGTTATCGTGTGAGGAGCTCTCTGGCTCCTCCCAGCTGTGAGCAGCTTGGGTTAGAGCCCTGGTTCTCAGTTGGAGCTGATTTTGCCCCTGGTTTTATTTTGGGTTCTCATGATAGAAGAGGGGCCCTGTGCTTCTGGGATCTCACGGGTAGCGGCCAGGGATGCCGCTAAGTAAATACCCTCCAATGCACAGGCCTACCTCTGATAACAAAGAATTATCCAGCCCCAAATGTCAGTAGCCCAGGGAAGCCTTAGAATAGAGAGAGCAACGGCTGTCAGACTTCTTTGGCTGTTCCCTGACAAAATATTTCACTTTACAACAATTGAGAGCACCCAGTCACACAGGGACACTCCCACGCAGCATCAATGTAACTAAAATTAAAGCTTTACCCCCAAAATACTTACCCTTAATGTATAGGATACACTCTGATGTTTACTATGATATTGCAATTGAAAAATCTAAGCAGAATTCACTGTGTTGATTTCACAGTCTGCTAATGGGTCACGGCCTATAGTTGGCAAAACACTCGTATAGAGAAGCTCTAAGAATTTGGGGTCAAATAAAAGCAAGTTTGAATGCCAGATTCACCACTTAATTTGGGCTAGTCACTTAACCTCTATAGATATCAAAATCCCCAAATGTAAACAGAGAATAATAACAGAATCTAGGACCGCCTGGGTGGCTCAGTCGTTAAGCATCTGACTTCGGCTCAGGTCATGATCTCAGGGTCCTGGGATCGAGCTCCAGGTCTGGCTCTCTCTTCAGTGGGCAGTCTGCTTGGCCCTCTCTCTCTCTCCTTCTACCTCTCCCCTACTTGTTCTCTCTCTCTCTCTCAAATAAATGAATACAAAATCTTTAAAAAAAATAACAAAATCTCCCTCAATAAATTTTTATGGAGATGAAATGAGGATAAAAGTGAGAAAAATGCCCTTTATGTGGGAAACACTAAACATATGTTTGTTCCTTTACATATATTCTAAAGGTAAGGCACTGACATCCTCTTTTTCTAGATTGTAAAATCAAATTTGCCCAGCAGTGGGAAAATACAGAATTTCAACGGGAAAAAAAAAAATAAGATTGAGTATTCTTTTCTATGGAGAGAATGTAGAAGGTTTGGGCAATAGTCAGGGGAAGATGAAGGCCCAGTTAATGCTTTTGAGCAAGTACAGCATGACAACCAATGAGTGGAGATTGACTGCTCCCTCCTCCCATGCGCTGTGAGTGAGGTCCTTGGGTCTCAGTGCCCCTCACAGGCTTCCAGGGCCAGCACATGTATGGGATCAAGATGGCCCTAGTTAC
Organism: Potos flavus; assembly: GCA_028534135.1. Lineage (NCBI taxonomy): Eukaryota > Metazoa > Chordata > Mammalia > Carnivora > Procyonidae > Potos > Potos flavus. The sequence continues at coordinate 88,746,440 of CM052886.1, forward strand.
ACACTCAGCGTGAGAAGAAATGGCAACCTGAGCCTGGTTTGGTGCAATCTCATGATGATGGCCACTGATGGGTGAGAACCTGGACCATGAAGCTCTTCGTGGGGCTCCTCCAACCCCACTGTGAAGAAGGGAGACACTTCACTCTTAGTTTGAATGTGCATCATAACGTACAGTTTGCTTCTGTGCTTTCATTCGTTCGATGGTTATCCATCCATCCATCCATCCACCCATTCAGGTTTAGGGAAACCAGGAGATGGCACAATGGCAGGGAAGCCCAAGCTTCACTACATCTATGGATGAAGCAGAATGGAGACCATTGGGTGGCTCCCGGCTACAGCTGGAGTAGAGGTATGTTCTAAGTGAGGTCATCTTAAGTTGGATATAAAAGTGACTGGATAAAAGTACTTTTCTCTCATAAACTAAGAGACTTCCATACTAGATGGCAAGTATATAGTTTTACCTTTAATAAAAATATTCACATATTAAGAATAAAATGGAATAAATAAAACTTTTAATAATTTTGTGAAAAAAATACAGTTTTACCTTTAATAAAAATATTCACATATTAAGAATAAAATGGAATAAATAAAGCTTTTAATAATTTTGTATTATTATAAATAATGGAATAAAATGGAATAAAATGGACCGGGATGCCTGGGCAGCTGCCTTCGGCTCAGGTCATGGTCCCAGGGTCCTGGGATCAAGTCCCACATCAGGCTCCTTGCTCA
>CM052886.1:88747667-88768289 GCA_028534135.1 Potos flavus
CTCATGCCCCAGGCTGGTGGGTCTCCTGGGAACCACCCCCAAGAGTGAATACTTATGGTGGGGAAGGTCTGGACGGGACCCCCTTGGCAGATTTGCTGGGAGTCGGGGCACAGGCCCCGGTGGGTGGCAAGTGAAGTTCTGGGTGGCTCAGGTCCTTCCCAGCTCAGGCCCCGACCTGTGCTTGTCAGCGCCTCTCCAGCACATGACCTAAGGCCACTCACTGGCCTCCACTCTGCGGGAACCAGTCCAGAGCTGATGGGACCAGAGACCAGCAACCACAATATCTAGCCGCAGGTCCTCACAGGGGCCTCCTCAGGCTCCATGCACTCAACCCCTCCCAGCCAGCTCCCCAAGACAGCATGAGGATCAGAAGCCCATTGTCCTGTGGGAGGCACCTGCTTTCTTCCACATCTGCCCCACATCAGCTGTGGGTGAGACCAGATGGGAAGGTGGGTCAGCTCATAAGCACCCTGGGCCTCAGACTTTTCAGAGGGCACTTTTCAGAGTGGATGCTGTGGGGTAGAGAGCCAAGTGAGCCAGTCACAAATTCAAGAGTACAAAATGTCTTCTTATATTTCTATAACTGAGTTTAATTTCTATTTTGAGCCCCATTCCACCAGGGATCCAAACTAAATCTAGGCTGAGCATTCATTCAACCCACACATTCATCCCTGAAGCTGGAATGAACACTGTTTCAAATCTCCTTGGGATCCAGAAGCCACGCCAGGGCCTTTAAAGCTTCAGTCCATTATGAATAACATCAGCTTTTGCCGAGCAATTAAAAATGTTTTTATGATGGGAAATTTCATATTTTTATGAAGATGGACAAATAGTGTAAGCAACCCATATATCCACCCCCCAGCTGTAGCAATTAGCAACAAAAAGTCTCTTGTGTTAGACTCCCACCCATTACTTTTCACAACTGGGTTAAAACTGGGAGCAAATCCCAATATCATACTATTTCATCCATAAATCCTTTGACACGAGTCTCTGAAAGATATGGAATTTTTTCAGGGGGGGATTGAGAATAGCATCCATTTATTATTTCCTAGTTCCTATAGGTCAGGAATACAGCTTTAGGTTAATTGGATCTTCTGCTCAGGGTCTCTCAAGATAAGGATTCCTTCTGAAAAAAACGTTCCATAATATCTAAAAAATTAACAGTAATTCCCTTATATTAAATGTTCTTGGTTCAAATTCTCCACTCGCCTCATCTATCTTTAAAATAATTGCTCTATTAAGATCAGAATCCAAAAAAAGTTTCTGTACACTGCATTTGTTTAAAGAATCTCTTAAATCTCTGGAACCTATAGATTCCCCCTGCTTCTCTGATTTTCATGCAATTTTGAAAACTTCTTACCACCGTGATTTAAGAGTAGAGAATTCTTTGGGAACGTGTTAGTCACTTGGCCTGCAGAACAGTGCTTTTCGAACTTGAATGTGCATGGAAATCCCTGGGGATCTTAAAACGTACATTCTAGAGGGACTGGAGTAGAGCCTCAGAGGCCTGCATTTCTAACGACTTCCCAAGTGATCCGTATGTTGCTAGCCCGGGGACCACTCCCTGGATGGCAAGCCTGTTGCGTTCCACGTTACAGATTTTGCTGATTTTGCTAATTACCATCCCTGGAGTGTTCACCTGTGTCCTGCATTTCCCATAAGTTGGTATCTTGACTCTTGACTGAATTCCTGGTCAGTTGTTTTGGTGAGAATCCTTCACAGGCAGTGCTGTCCAGTTTCTACTGCATGACATTGGGAGGACTGTCATGTCTGGCTGCCCCACTTTTAGTGATGTAAGGTGTGTAGAGTGGTCAGCCTGACCTTTCCATTCTAGAGATCTCTATCAGTGGTTTTAGTAGCTATTGATATAACCATCATCCAGATCAGTGGTTCTTAATGCTGACTGCATGTCACCTAGAAAGATTCTAAAAAACACTGATGCCAGAATCCTTTTCCAAATCAGTGAGGGACCCAGGGGGCGGGGGAAGAGAGAGAGAGAACGTGCATGCGTACTTGTGCACCTGTGTGTGTTTTAAGCCCCTAACGGGGTGATTCTAATAGGTCCAACATTTGAGGCTGAAAAACCATAGGTCTAGGTTACTTTTTTTTCATTCTGGTTTCCAAAATGATATTATCCTCAATCTATCCTTTTTTTTCTTCACTTATTTTGCTTAGCTCTTAATGGGTAGAAGTGCTAGTTTAAAGAGTGAGCCAGGTGATACGTTGCAAAATAAATTAGGTCCCACTCCTAGCATGAAGCCACTCCCACCTCTCCACACAGCCTCTGTGCTCCCAGGGACCCACCTCTTCCAGGGACCTCAAGCTTCTAATGTCCAGAGCCTGTCTCCCCACCAAGGCCAGCCCCTCATGTCCCATAAGCCTCACAGGAGATCTTGGGGGTGGCGCCGATGGGCTTTCAATTTTTCTACTACTTTACCTTTTTTAAGTGAGCGAGGGTTTTGCTTCTAAAAAGGGTATTTTCATTTTCGTAGGAAAAAGGAAGTGTGAAAAGACCTACTGTGCCTAACTCTGCACTTTTGCTTTAAATCCTGATGAGTCATTGAAAAGCCTCTCGAATCCTGTCTCCAGGCTTCAGAGGACACCTGAATTAAAGTACCGAGATTAATGTGGAAAGTGAAAAAGCATCAACCTCCCCTAATCTCACCCGGTTTTGCCAGTCTGGGCTGTGCTGGCAAGAGGAGGGAGGAGGATCTGTATAGATAAAAAGGGAAAAGAATGCCAGAAGCTCGTCACCTGCTAAGGGAGGAAAAGCTGGTCAGAGTCTTACTTTTGAATTCCTTCTATCTGTCTGGCTTCCTCACTTGTCCTCTCTCTATTTTTAAAAATGTATCAGTTATTCAGTTCGGTGTTGAGAACACCAATTTGTGATGATAAATTCCATTTGTGAGACGGAACACAGAACACAGACAGCCTTGAGGCCAATGAACAGCTTTGATTTGGGGCACAAGTCCAAAGCACAACTTTGCACTGCTCTGTATGTTTGCATTTCTCTCCAGCTCGCTCACTGTCTGTGCAGAATAGTCTTCATCAGTCTCTCTGTTGATTTGCAGGAATCCTTAAGCATGGCGGGAAAGCCCAAGCTTCACTACTTCAATGGACGAGGCCGAATGGAGTCCATCCGGTGGCTCTTGGCCGCAGCAGGAGTAGAGGTAAGATGCTGGATTTATTCGTATTATTTTCATCATGGGGTCGTTGAGCTCTTCCTTAGGGAGCGGGTGTAGAAAATTCCTATGATTCCTGACCAAAAAGCCAATTTTGCCACCTGCCCTTTAGATACTAGGCTGCGAGTGAATTGGTTGGTTCTTTTAAGTAAGCACCCGAGTATCGTGGAAACTGGTTGTTGGTACTGAGCTGACCCACGGTGAAGCAAATCATGACTAATGAAGAAAGGAAGGGAGGGAGGAAGGAGACAAGGAAGGAAGGAAGGGACTCGTTCTAGCAAACAGCGTCTTTTCATTTCATCCTTGTCAGCCAAGTGTTGGATTTGTTTAACTCCATTTGTCTCGTGAATATTGAGAAACAGGTAGTTTTCTTTAAACATACAGAAGGGTATCAGAGATACTGATGTAAGAACATATCATTTAGGGCACCTGGGTGGCTCAGTCGGTTAAGCGGCTGCCTTCGGCTCAGGTCATGACCCCAGGGTCCTGGGATTGAGTCCCACATCGGGCTCCCTGCTGATCAGGGAGCCTGCTTCTCCCTCTCCCTCTGCTGCTTCCCCCCCCCCACTTGTGCTCTCTCTCTGTCAAATAAATAAATAAAATCTTAAAAAAAAAAGGAATCTCTTTAAAAAAAAATATATCATTTGTTACCAAAAATATACCTATCCTATACTTCAATGAATTAAAAAAATTCTATTCTCAACATACTTAAAAGCTGCTGTTGACGTTTATACTGACCTCTCAAAGATAAATATTTGAATGTGTATACACGTTCACGTGAATATAAAGCAATTAGCCTCTTCTGTAACCCACACAGAATTTTTTTTTTTTTAGTCACTCCTAAGTGGCCACTTAGATTCAAAGATGAAAGAACAGGGAGTTTTCTTCACACTTACGTGGTTTAACGTGCAAATAGCACGTAACCCCATCCACTCGACACTTGTTAGGATGCTCTATGTTCTGTTTGGCCCTGACAGCAGACATTACATTCATTTGTTTACTAGGAATGCAGATATCTTATATGAATGCAGCTTAGAACACGGTTTATTATTTAAATATTTTGTGAAACATACCATTTTATGGTATCTGGTGGTACAGAGGCTTGAAGACATTTTAGAAGAGAACAGATATTTTATTCTAGAACCTGAAGAAACCCATGAAGCTGCTTCCCAGGAAAAAGCCCGATGTACATATATAATTGTAGGGGCTCCAAGAAGCCACAAAATACACAATTGTATCCTAAGCCCCCAGGTTAAGATTTTCTGCCATAATAAAGCAGCAAATCCTTGTGGAAAGTTCATCATCACTTTTTTCAAAAATTCTTTTGTTATGAATTTTCTTAAACTTTAAGTTAAAATTTTGAAAATATGTAAAGTATAAAGAATGATATGATAAACATGATGCCACTATGTGGAATGAGCCATTATTATTATTTTGTCATATTTGCCTTCAGTCTTGAAGAAAATGGGTAATATATTAATATATTTTTAACAGATAAAGCTAAAATTCAGTTGGACCATCACCCCCATGTCCACTTAAGTAACTCCTATCCAGTTAGTCCAGCCTTTATATTTTTACATTTACGTATGTGCTCACCAAACATGGACTTCTGTGCCTTTTGAAATAATTCATGTAAGTGATTCCCTTTGTGAATCATTCTGTATTTTCCTCCTTACACTCAATATTCTGTCTTTGAGATCCATCCATATTGAGATAGATAAAAGAGGAATAAATGAAGGGGGTGGGGAATCAGGGTCATTCCTTGACAATTATTTTTTAAATCTCAATTTTTATGTATTGTTGCTTTAGCGTTAGATCTGGATAAAATATGGCAAAATATACAGGAGACAACATGAACCCAAAACCCACCTATCACAAACACTCCAATTTCTTTGGAGGGGGCACTGTTTTTTAGTATCTAATAAAAAAAATTTTGAACTTGTTGTTTCTTGTTCCAATGACCTAATTTTTTCAAAACAATAAAAGGACCATTCTTTCTGAGGCACATGAAGGTCCTTTCTGAAACTTCTGACTCCTCACAGTTTTTATACTCAGGGTTGGTATCATCGTAGCTGGTCAGAATTAGAAGAAAATTCTACAGTCAATATTGACCTTCCGTGCCTGACTTTCCCTTTTGATGTGAGTCATGGCAAATTTTTCAAAGTGAAATAGTCATGCTCTAGCATAGGCAACTTTGTTAAAACGGCCCTGCTTCGTTTATCCTTAGAGCCCAAGGCCCCTCGTACGGTAAGCCTTCAAGCAAAAGATACTGTTGAAGAAAACACACCCTTAAAAACAAAAACGTTCAGGTGGGAAACCTTTGCTGTGCGATGTGGTCAAACTCAGTCTAAACCTACCAGAAAATTCCTCAGACGGTATGTGGTCTGAGAGATTTTGTTGTATCCCATGCTGGTCCGTAGCCGCACCCAGACTACGGTCTTGTGGGCACAGCCCCCTTCCCAAGCTGCTCTCAGGGACTGACCCGGTAACGCCCTGCTTGTAATTGGAGTTCGGGTTCCATGCCCTGAGCTCTTACAGCCTGGCCAAAGCAGATAGTAAAAGTTACCCTGGAGCTCCTGACACGAGGAATTTGAGGAAAAATTGAAACTATAAATGTATACTTTCTTCCCCCCATCACACTATATGAAAGTCGTAAGTAATCTTCAAATTTAGGAAAAATGCTTTTTGGGAAGCTTTGTTTTATACCCTGGTTATCCCTATCTGTATTTTCATAATTGATGTCAACTTTGGGATGACTTCTTCCTATAAAGATTATCGAAATACAAATTACACAGTTAGCAAAATGATACCATCTAAAATGTAGTGGGTTTGGAGAGAAGGGATGCTAGCCCTGGCTCATCCACATTTTAGCTGAGGGACTTTAGGCAAGTCATTTAACCTCTCTGGGCTTCATAAGCATCACATGAAAGCTTGGAAAAGAAGAGCACCAAGAGTTATAGTTAATGCTGGTCTTCAAGGTTTAGGAATGAGGATGATCTGACATCTTGGTTTAACTTTAAGTATCCAGGAACACTACGAAGGAACTCCATTATCAGTATATTTTCTTAATATTTTTCATTATTCCAAATTATAAATGTAAAGTTTAAAAATTATTTTTGTGACAATGGGGGTAGAATAGAATCTTTGGGGAAAATACTATTTTCAAATTACATGTTGGGGTTTTCCATCTCTAATAATGATAGAAAGAATACAGAAAACTCTTTGTGTTTAAATTTTATATTAAAATTATACTGTACAAAAAGCACATGTTCAATCTGTGGATGTATTTTAAAGATATATTTTAAAGTATCCAGAAGTTAACTGGTAATAATCTAACAAAACAGACATCTAAGACAAGTAAAACAATTTTGAAAGCAACAAGATATAAACTACACCTCCATTCATGTTTCCTTAATGCCATGAAGTGTCTTTTGAGTTTATTCAGTGCTACTGTTTGATTGCTATCACGTAGTTCCTGAGATTTGCTGTAATTTAATTTTTGTGTGTCTAGGCCTCTTAGGTTTAAAAAGAGAATATAGAATAGCATGCTCAAACTAACATTTGCTTGTTCTCCAACCCTGGAAATGAGGGATAACAAACACCACCCAAGGGAAAGTTCTGAGGGAAACAGTAACAACGGTCAATATTGAGCCAAATGGGAGAGTTAGTTTTCCTTGGACAGGCTCTCTTTTAGCCATCATGACAAGATCATGCACAGATATTAGCTTCACTTTCACATGTTAGGAAACTGAAATTACAAAAGGGTAACTTGTCTGAGCTAACAAAGGGGAGTAGCCTGCTTTCAGATTGTGATCTGAGAAGTCTACCTGAAAGGCTCTGCCCACACAACATGGGGTATTAGTGTTACTCGGTCACCTGAATTCAGTAAACCCTTTGCTTTGGTTTCATCTAAAAACGTCCTTAGGTTCATCGAACCTGGAAAAGGCCAGTATGCATTAAATAATTACTTGAAACATTGGTTTCCTTGGTGGTTAGACTTTGACTTCTATTCAACTCTTTTCCCATGATATCAAAAGTAAGAATAACAATAAAAACGATAGTAGCAACATATACTTATATTCTTTCCTTCATTCTTTAGTTTGAAGAAGAACTTTTTGAAACACGTGAAGAATTTGAGAGATTAATCCAAGGTGAGAAAAAAAGCCTTGCATGATGCTGCATTAGACCAAGGATGAAACTGATGGTCTGTCCATTTCTGAGAGGTGCGTGCGCATGCGCGTGCACGCATGCACATACACATTCTAAGGGCGGAGAAAATTAGGTAGGCAGTGCCTACCGATATCTCTATGTCTGGAAGGTAGCACTTGGCTCTTGCAACAAGCAAATGAGTGTTCACAGCAGGAGGAGCCCTGCCCCCGAGCTCCTAAATTGTAATAATTTCAGCACCATCTCCTTGTTTCCTCAGCCCTAGGGATGATACTTTCCACAGTTGTCACCTTCATCATACTGTACTGACCCTTTGTTGCCTCTCGGGTCTCCAGGACCTGGTTATCTAGTATGGTTCTGTCTCCCAGCTGGATCCCGACTGATGTAATTAGGGAGCAGGAAATATCCTAACAGTGAAACCTGGTGGCAAGTGCAGAAAAACCAGGATGTTCTTGCCATGGATTCAGTCCAGAGAACTGGCTCAACTTAAGGAAAAGTGGGAAAAGTGCCATCTTTAAGGTTGCCCTTCTGAGGAAGAGTCAGACAGACTGACGGACGGACGGAGGGAGGGAAGGATGGGGCAGAGAGAGTGAAATTCTTTTAAATTAAACCACTGCCCTCTCAAGTTGCCGTTGTTGTGTAATGCAAAGATTCCCTGGAACTCTGAAAAAGTAAGCCCAAACCACAGAGCTATCCCTCTGAAGGGAGGCCATTGGGACCCGGGTTCACGTAGGAGGGTGCTGTGGAATAATGTGCGGAAAGTACATGGAGGCAAATGTCAAGGAGGACTTTGAATTCCAGGTTGAGGCTGAATATTATTGTCTTAGAAGCAAAGAGGAGTAATGGGAAGGCTTAAGCCCGGTGTTATGACTCCAGGAAAACAAGCAGGCAGTGCATGTGGGGTAGATAAGAAGGGCCCATCTGCTCAGCATCGCTCGTCATCAGGGAAATGCAAATCAAAGCCACAATGAAGTGTGACCTCACACCTGTCAGAATGGCTAAAACCAATAACACAAGAAACAACAAGTGTTGTTGAGGATGTGGAGAAAAAGGAACCCTTGTGCACTGTTGGAGGGAATGCAAACTGGTGCAGCCACTCTGGAAAAAAGTCTGGAGGTTCCTCAAAAAGTTAAAAATAGAACTTCCCTATGATCCAGTAATCCCACTATTTGGGTATTGACCCAAAGAATATGAAAACAGTAATTCGAAGAGCTATATGCATCCTGTGTTTATTGCAGCACTATTTACAATAGCCAAATGGTGGCAGCAGTCCAAGTGTCCATCAATAGACGAATAGATAAGGAAGATGCGGTATCTATAGACCATGGAATATTACTCAGCCAAAAAAAAAAAAAAAAAAAAAAAGAATGAAATCTTGTCATTTGGAATGACATGGACCAACCTAGAGGGTACAATGCTAAGCAAAGCAAGCCAGCCAGAGAAAGACAAATACCATAAGGTTTCACTCCTACATGGAATTCAAGAAACAAGACCAATGAACAACGAAAACAAGAGACAAGCCAAAAAACCCAGACTCTTTAACTATAGAGAGCAAACGGGGGCAGAGGAGGCACGCACAGGAATGGAGAATAAGTGATGAGAAAGGGACATTCTTGGCCAGAGAGAAAGCTTCTGTCTCTACACTTTGTTGTATCTCCCAGAGGATTCAGCCACAAGTCTTGCACCTCTACACGTTTGTGAATAAATGCATACATATTTCTCCTTTTGGATTAGTCTCTAACACATTTTAATCCTATTCAATTACGAAGTCCCATTTTGTAGCACCTTCAGACTTAAAGAAGACTCAGTTACTACCATCAGGGACAGTAAAGAACCCAACTTGCCTTTGTACATTTCAAGGTGGAACGCTGATGTATGAACAAGTGCCCACGGTCCAAATCGATGGAAAGAATTTGGTGGAAACCAGAGCTATCCTACGATACCTCGCTGCAAAATACAACTTGTATGGAAGGAACCTACAGGAACAAGTCTGGTAAGAACAACTACTTCTTAGTTAAAACAAAATGAAAAAAAAAAAAGGAAATTCTAACCTTTAGTCATGTTAGCAATAGTATGTAGATATGTAGATATAGTATGGTAGATTCACTGAAAATTCTTTTCTTGTTTTTTAACTTCTTATTATGGAAAAATCTAACACATCAAAGGAGTGAGAATGATAACATAAACCCTATGTACACATTTACTTTCAACAATTTTCAATTCATGGCCAGTTACCCAGTTTATTTCATTTTCTGATTCTGTAGTGAGAACAAAGCAAGGACAAAAACTCGTGAAGGAAATCTGCCTCTTTCTGGTGAAATCTGTGTTTCCCTCCACTAGGTGGGAGTAAAGCACAGGGTAAATCACAAGAATGAACTCAAAATTTGGAGGGTGACCTTGGGAAACTGATTTGGGAAGCAGCCTTTGGAAACCATCTCCTAGGTCTCTGGATCACCAGATAGCCCCCCTTCCCGCCCCCACCCCACTCCCCGCAGTGTCCCAGACATTCTTAATTCTCATGCGTACACACTTGTCCTTTTGTAAGGGGCAGACCTGTCTACAAACCGGCAAAGAGTTTTGTCTTACCTAAATTTGAAAACAGTGACCCTCGATTGCAAATTATTGCACAGAATTATTGCAAATTATTGCACAGAATTATTACTAACTAATGGTAAACAACAAATAGTCCATTTTAACCAAAGGGGGTGTGTTTTAAATAAATTTCTCATTGTTTTAAAGAATATATTTTCAGAAACTTAACTTTAACATGTTTAAAGCAGTAAAATTTTTGAAATAGATCTTGTATTTTTATTTTTTAAAAGATTTTATTTATTTATTTGACAGAGAGAAAGAGATCACAAGTAGGCAGAGAGGCAGGCAGAGAGAGAAGGGGAAGCAGGCTCCCCGCTGAGCAGAGAGCCTGATGTGGGGCTTGATCCCAGGACCCTGAGATCATGACCTGAGCCAAAGGCAGAGGCTTTAACCCACTGAGCCACCCAGGCGCCCACCTTTCTAACCTTTTAAAAATATGCTTCTTTAAAATAGTTGTCACCCAAGTAGTGGTAATCCTGCAGCCTCCATTTCCCACTTCACCTTATGTTATAACCACGTTTTGGTATTTTTATGTAGTCTGCCTCATTTGGATACAACTTAGTCTGAAAAAAATTTCATGATTATGTAATATTCCATGTACTGTGCTCAGAATTACCTTATTTTAAATGCTGAAAATCATAAACAATTTAAATATTCAATACTTGAGAAGGGTCTACATAAATGAAGACACATCCATTGGGTAGAATTTTATGCAGCCACCTAAAGGTGTATTTCCCAAGATTACAGAATGACATAGAAAAATCCTTATGACATAAGGACTTCTATTTATTAGTCACACATCAGGATACTCTGGAATATTTACTTTTATGAATAATGTTGCAACAGCATCTTCATTTTTCCACGTTTAAGATGGTATCATTAGGATGCAATCTGAAAAATGGGTCACTCGGTTACAGCCTATGAACATTTTTGTGGTTCTTGAGAAATATTGCTAACTTGCTTTGTACAAGGGTAGCATCGCTTCACAAAGCCACATGGCGTATGAAAATTCCATTTTATCCCCTGCTCCTACCAACCATAAGGAATATAATTTTTACACACTTTCTGTCACATGCAAAAATATGCATCATTTATATTTTGTCTGTTTTGCCATATTCTCTTCTCACAGATAGCGTACTTCTGCATTTTAGGACTTGAAGGCCAGAATCAGCTCCATTCCCACAATTTCCAAATTTCTGCAGCCTGGAAGCCAAAGGAAGCCTCCACTAGATAAAGTCTCCATTGAGACCATGAAGAACATTTTCAAATTTGAACATGGCATGTTTCTCAAAAACATGGGCACTATAGTAGCCGAGTATTAGCAAGTGAAGAGTTCTCAAGAACTTGCAAATATTTCACTTTGCATTCATAGCAGTGCCTAGAACAATATCATTAGGCCACTTTAATAAGGCAATAATAAGCAAAAGGAAATAAACTACCAAATACTTTGTAAATCAGACAACCCTTTTCCATAAAACAATAAAATGCCAATGAATCAGAATCATCCAAATAAAGGTTCTTCTGCATTCCACTTTTTGCAAAAGAGTAAAATCATAAGTCAATGGATCTCAAGGACTTCTTTAAAAAACAAAACACCCCACATACACAAATACTGTCACTCACTTCCACATCCTTTTGGAAAAAGTCCAGGACATGGTATAGCTTCAAGCTAGTTTCTTAAACTTTTTTTTTTTTTTTAGATTTTATTTTTATTTTTTTAAAAAAAGATTTTATTTATTTGCGAGAGGGAGAGAGAGAAATGAGTGGGGGGAGGGGCAGAAGCAGAGGGGGAAGCAGGCTCCCCGCTGAGCAGGGAGCTCCCCGTGGGACTTGATCCCAGGACCCTGAGATCATGATCTGAGCCAAAGGCAGATGCTTAACCCAACTAAGCCACCCAGGCACCCCTGGTTTCTAAAACTTTCAATCACTAGAGTATTTTACAGATATGGCATATATTTTTATAATCAATTTCACATTTAGTTTCTACTTTTGTATCGTAATCATAGATTGTCTGGGTTGTCTATTTGGTTAAACTGGTAGGTTCTTCCGTCCTTCCTTCCCTTAACTGAATTACTTATCACTGGAAGCCTAATAACTTCCTTGAAAGTTGGCTGGGAAAGGGAACTGAACACAATGGTACCAGTTGGGGCTCTACCCACCATTTCATATAAAGAATGGGTTTGTAATCTGACAGCATGGAGTAGCGGCAACGGGATCAAAATTGCAGATTTTTAGAGCTTTCAGGGACCTCATTAAACCATTTACTCCAAATTCTTCCTTAAGGATGAGAAACTGAGACCCAGAGAGAAGAAAGGACTTTCCACAGAACCTGTAACCAGTCAGTGGGAGAACTGGGCTCGAACTCAGGTCTCTTGATGTTTAGTCTGGGGCCTAAAAGTAAGTGCCGTGGACACTGTCCTAACTGCCTGAAAATGGAGTGGCGATTTGGGACAAAATGGACAAAATCATTTTTGTTTCAGGATTATTACTGTTCCAGCAAGGGAGAATATCTGCTGCTAAGGAAGAGTTCCCAGTCTCTTTCTTTAATAATTGAACATCTAAATGTTGAAAATTATTCGAGTATATAGAGAGGACACTAAAAGGAGAGAAACGGGTTTAAAACAGAATGCATTTTATTTGAATACTGAATACATTCTGTTAGCACGCAGAGAGTGCTGAGAATGGAGTTTTGTTTAAAGGGGAAAACAACAGTGGCAGCAACAAAATTAAAATGGAAGAACTATAATTTCTAATACAACACAAAGGACAAGCGGCTACGTCAGCATTTTGTGAAGTTCACTTCTGGCATTCTATTATCTGGGAACTTGCAGTTTCATTTAAACTTCAGACACGAGTATTTGGAATTGTAAAAAAAAAAAACCCAAAAACAAATATAAAAGTAGACACAGTAACTGAAAAGCATGTATAATGATTTATTAAATATCTTTAATGAAACCATTATCTGACAAGTAGAAAACAGTCGAGTTTTTGGTTTTAAAAAAAATCCCTCAAACTCGTGTTCATTTTGGAGCATTTCTGTTGTTTCTAACGTAAAATAAGACACGTAACATTCCACGTTGAAGTTTATCTTTTAAATCCAAAGCGTATGCTCTGCCCGTTACAGGAGAATCCCATGAATTTAGTCTTCGGTTCCTCTGGATTCTCAGAGCAGCAATAAGATAAGTCTCAGAATCATCATGAGGCTGGATTAGAAGAAAAGAAAGGCAAAGAGCGGGTCATGCTTACGTGGCATAAGACAGAGGTTCATCTACTCGCCTAACCTGTACTGTTACTAAACTTGGGCTTCCAAGATGCTCGCTTCTCCTCAGAGCAGGGGTGATCTCCATAATTATCCCTGTACTGGAACGTCCCAGACCTGACTGAATTAGCCACTGACAAATGCTGATTGACTGAATGAGCAAAATCAGAACTCATGATTCTGAAAATCCGGGGTGAACCTTTGTAAGAGAAAGGTTTGGAAAGGAACACAAAGCTTTCATAAGCTGGTAAGGGCAAATGGCTTGAATAGAGAAGCAGGGAGCAATTCTGGGGCTTTATCATTACAATCTCGGCTACTTTCCACTGACCGGGGTCTTGTTCTTGACCCATAAACCCTACCTTGCTTCCCTCTACCACCCGATCATTTTTAGAACACAGCCGTAACTGGAAAATAGTCCTTTGTAATCACAGTCCTCCCTGACCCCCATCCCCCCCTCCCACCAAGTCATAAACATGATACACAGCCACACGAGAAAATTCTAAAGAAAAGTAGAATGGAGAAATTTACTCGTTGCATTATCACCCAGTGATAAACACTATTAAAGTTTGAAGCATTTCTTTCCTACCTTGGTTTTTTATACCCAAAGTTTTGAGATCACACTACATTTGGTTGTTTATTTACTGTTTTTATCTCCCACTGTATCGTTAAGATGTTCTAATGCCACTAAATAGTTTTTGAAAATGTGTCATGTAAACTGCTGCTCAATATTTCATTAAGCGGACAGAAGCCTTATTGAAACATTTCCTTATTGGTGAGTTTTTAGGTTGTTTCTAATTTTTCAGTTTATCATGTGTTCCATTAGAAATATTGTTGCAATAAACATCAACCTTTGTATACATTTCATTATTTCTTTGGAACATATTCCAAAAAGTAAAAATGTGTAGCAAAGGAAGTAAACACATTTAAGGCTTTCAACATACAAAGGCTGCCTCGAGGAAGAATTAAAAATGTTACCTATAAATTTGTATGTGGTAATATGCTTATTCTCATGGATAGAATTACTGGGATCAAATTAAGAGAAAGCGGAGGCTCCCTATTTATTTATTTTTTTAAAATATTAACTGTCATCCCTTGAAAACTCAAAAGAAGTATAGCAGGTTATCACTTTGTCGAATGCTCTAAGAGACTATCAGATTTAAATGTATACATTTACTGTTTCAGAGGAGTAAATCTTGAGGAAAAAAGGCTGAATTCAGTTCTTTATTCTAAAAAACATGAGTACACGCAGTCAGATACTACAGCAACACTCCATGTACTCCACAGAAATGTTCTGGGGACATCGATGCCAATGACGGACTGCAGGCACGATACTTTAAGGTTTTATCGTCACGCTTACTCTAACAAAAATCGCCTTGACCTTTTCAAGTTAAAACTCACTCTTGCCAAAAAGTCCACATTAAATGATGGCAGAAGAAAGTACAGAAAAATAGTTTTTCTTACCTTAGACCTGCAACCAGCCCAGCTGGCATGATTTTCTTAGATCTCTTATACCTCACACCCATTATGGTGGCCAGGAAGAAAGCTGTAACTAAAAACCCAACCAATGCATGAATCAAAGTTTCAAACACATTATCAATGCTTGCTTGTGTGTAAAAAAAAAAAAAAGGACATTGTTTCAGCTTTTTAATATAACAGCTTATTATGTATAAGTATTAAGTTGCTATCTTCTTGAAAAGATAAAATGCTCTCTCAAAAGACTTTATAAACTAGCTTATCGAAAAGGTTTCTGAGTAAACACGCACGTTAAAATCCATTCCTAAAATATCTTCAAAAGAAAAAGTCTTTGTCTAACTTAAATTTCTGTTTGTAGAAACTCCTGGAAGGCTAGGACTGTGTCTTATTCAACTTTCCTCAGGAACCCTAGGCAGTCTGTCTGGACCCGCAGGAGACATCCAATAAATGCTCATCTAAGTGAAAGTAAAGAAAATAATCAGAATCTTTTAAGTAAGACCTGATGAATAAAAAAATACTCGGAAAAAAAGCTGACTGTAAGTTGCAGCACTGCATTTTGGGAAATGGATGCCTGGAGGCTAAATAAGAACAGTCTGAGCAATCATATTAAACTCAGAAGGGTAGGGGCGCCTGGGTGGCTCAGTGGGTTAGAGCCTCTGCCTTCGGCTCAGGTCACGATCTCAGGGTCCTGGGATCAAGCCCCGCATCAGGCTCTCTGCTCAGCGGGGAGCTTGCTTCCCCCTCTCTCTCTGGCTGCCTCTCTGCCTACTTGTGTTTTCTCTCTGTCAAATAAATAAATAAAATCTTAAAAAAAAAAAAAAATTTTAAACTCAGAAGGGTCATACCAGCCTTTGAGGAGCTGAACCAATATGGAGAGAGAATGTTTTATGTAAGAGATTAGGGCACTGACGTAACAATTTCAGAACAGCTTTCAAATAAAATCACTTGCTGATATAAAGAACAAAATGACTGACAAACATATGTAAACTACTTAAATGCATGTGAATAAAAAGCCCCAAATATCCACATCTTGATGATGTCTCTTCTTTTGACACAATTTCATTATTAAAAACTATCCCTAGCTCCTATTTCAAACAAATCAAGAAAAACAACAACAACAACACTAAGTCTCTTTCTCTCCCTCAGAGACCGAACTAATACAATTTGTCTTCATTTGTAGTGTCTTCCATCCCCACCAGGGCACTTCGAATAATAATCAAATTAAATAGAAACAATTTCTAAACCTTCACCGGATCTCAAGCTAGACTAAAGAGAGCCAAGCATCCTGGGCCTATAAACACACACAGGTTTCCATTTTTACTGTGGACATTCCCCTGCCAAGCCCGACAAGGGAAGAAGCTAAAAAAACGTCAGCCTTGGTTTTCTAGATTAAGTCTTAGGGTAAAACAGGATCTAAAAGCTGCTTGTGAATTAAATAAAATAATGTGAGGCTGTCTTGTTAGGTATTTTAATAGCAACACAAAAACTATGCTAATAGGCACTTAAGAGTGTTAGCAAAAAATCTGGGCATAATTTCTTGATTTTTCTAATTTTATTTTCTTTTTTCTAGTAATAAGTTTCATAGAAACGTTCTTCTGTGTTTGAAGGCCTGGGAGCAATAGCCTTGGTTTTGATTGGGTCAGTCTAGAAAGGAACAAGAATTGTGTTCAGTCTCCACACATGCATATCTACTTGCCACATGACTGCACGTTTTCCAGTATACCTGGTACAGGGTATCAAAAATGCCACTCCCAAGGTTCAACCCTTCATAACTGGAAAAAATGTCTTACTTACACAGAGACAGTTTGACATCTCTCTTGTCATTGGAGACACGGTAGGCGCCATAGCCAGCCAAAAATCCAACAAAAAGACCAGCGATCAAAGATGGAACACCACCTGGGGCAAAAAAAGTGGGCTCAGAAAGAGAATCCCCAAATGAAAGGAATTCCTTCCCTTCCTTCAAGTATGATACATGCACCTTCAAATGCATATCTATGTGGGCACTGTAACTAGACAAAGCCAAATTACAGATCAGCCTCTTCAAAGACAGTTTCTAATATGACTGGTCCCTGCTGAACCTGAAATGCGAGGCAGAGAAACCCCAAATACACAGCAGTGCCAGGGTTAGATAAGGCTTGAGCGAATACAAAAGCCTGCCTGGTGGTAGCAGTTTCGACTTTCATTGCATGACCTTGGACAATCAGTTGACTTCTTTACACCTCTCTCTGTCCTTTTTTTTTCCTCTTCTCCTTGCTTCCATCTTTTTACTCTGAGGTTGTGATAACAAGACTAGGATGGACCCGTATTTAAGCTCATAGAGGTAGAAAGAGAAGTCCTGAGCAAAGCAAGCGGTGGTTCTGTCCTGAATAATTAACAAAGCTTCCAGCCTCGGCATGTCAGCACTCAGGGATGAATGGGGACCATACTGGGAAATGGGAAGACCCAGCCAGCCTCCCACCTAGTGCATTCCCAACCCCCCAGCCCATTCATCCACTGCCCCAGGGCACGGTGAGCAACACCAAGCACTTCCAGCCCACCGGCAGTGGGCCTCATGCCAGGGACAACGGTGCACAAGACACACACACACACACACACACACACACACACACACACACACAGTCAGTGTTCGTGGAGTTCACTCTATTTAGAATCTATCAGACTGGAATCCCTCGGGGTAGGGCCAAGGCATCTCTCTGTTTTAAATATCTACAGGAAATTTGGATGGTAGCTAGGGTTAAAAACCATTGCAGCAATGTGCGCACACGCGCAGACACACACACACACACACACACACAGACACACACACACACACACACACACACACACACACACACGGCATCCTGAATGAGAAGCTACATGTGCTGGGTTCTAGTCCTAATTCTCCCATTTGTTGCCTGCAGGACTTTGGCTAAGGTACTTAGTCTCTCCAAGTTTTGTCAGTTGCAAAACAGAGTTAATAATATCATCCACGTCAAATATACAAAGGCTTAGAATATTACAGTTGGAGGCAATGTTAAATTCCTCATTGTTCCTCCCTCCCCCCAAATCTATTCTGCAAACACAGCAGCATACGTCCAGATAAGTCACTCCTCTAATTAAAAACCGTCAGTGCTTCCTACTGCACTTAGGGAGAAACCCAAGTCTGCTCGATTATTGCAGCCTTGGCCTTCGTTCAGGTCCCTGAATTCATCAAACTCTTTATTCTTCATGGCTTTCAGACACGCTGTTCCCCGCCTGGACTGCTGTTCCCCGCCCTGTCCACCTGGCCAGCTGCAGCTCACCTGCAGAAGGCTCTGTAAGGGTCGGCTCCTCCAAGACGTCTGCTCTGACTTACCAATCTGAACGAGGGCCCCCACCAGAGCCTCCCACGATTCGCCCTCCTGCATCTGTACAGCTGTCCACGTATGTAAGGTCAGCCCCCTGACTCGCTCTCGAGCACCATCTCTTTTTGCTCGCTGCTGTTTTCCAGGGCCTCACACAGTGCTGGGTACTTGGCAGCACTCGATAGATGCTGACAAAATGCAGGCCCGGGCACTCCCTGTTAAATGGGTCATGTTTAAGCAGAAGATGGCAGATTAGAAAACAGTTAAGGGGATTGAAGCATTTTCTGGAACGCATGACTAGGTCACCTTAATTAAGGCGTCTTCTCACTTAGAGACCTCGGACTCTTTTCTGTACACCCTGATGATTTCTGCACTGCTGGGATCCTCCCCACCTGAAGTTGTGGAGGGAGAGGAAGCAGCTGCACTCGAGTCTTGCCAAGATCAGACAGCAAACAGTGAGGACGGGCAGGCTCTACATTGTAAGAAGGCTATGGCTCATGGAAGGGAGCCAGATCCTGCAAAAAAGCTCAGTCTATAGTGGGGCAACAAAAAGAAAAAATAAGAAGTTCCACGGTCCGCCCCGCACCCCCATCCCCCAAGGTGCCAAACTGGCTGGGACAGTCTCAAGGAGTTTCAACGGAGTTTTCAAAGGAGTTGAAAGGTGCACATGGGGCCTCCCTCCCTCAGAGCAGGACACCTGCCTGACAAGCTCTCCTGCTCCCCTCCTCCTTTCCGGGGGGGGCTGCTGTGCCCTGACTCTGAACTGGGAGTAGAAGGTACGCCACCAGGTTCAGCCCTGGTGCAGGAGAAGGCCAAGAGAGCTCTAGCCATCTTGGGCTTTGGGCACTGGCTACCTGGCTCAGAAAAAGCCTCAAAATCATAGTGTTTTCTTGGTTATGCACTTTTCTGGGGAGTACACCTATGTGCACTGTGTGGGAGAGGGGTGAACCCAGAACTTGGTGCTCAGCACCCTGCCGCTGTCTCTCTCCCCTTTGTCTGCTCCCGGCAAGAGAAGAAATCTATCAGCCCCTCACTCTGACCCAACCTCTGTCCGGCACCTGGTCTCGTACAGGATTCAGATATACTTGTCCTCTTACCAAACACCATTCTGACATCACATCTTTAACCTACTCAACACTGTTCTCAGTAACTGTCCCGTGGAAGAGTCTCCCAGCCAAACTCTACGGGATTCATGTCTAGGGAAGTTTTAAGTAAAAACAGAAAGAACTGATTCACTTTATACAAAAGCTCTAAGACACTGGGGCCACAAGCAGCTTAGAATATAGAATACAAAACTAGAAAAAGATATTTTGTCTCACTGGCCCTTAGACTCTCCCCCTGGCAGGGAGTAGCAGCAGAAACAAGAATATTAAACCCTCTTCCCGCCAGGCACTATGTGAAATGTGTTATGTGGATTCTCTTATTTAATCCTAACTGATTAACATACAAATGAGGAATTGGGAGCCCAGAAGTTAAAACAACTCACATGAGTATCCGAGCTAATAAGGAGTACTGTCACAAGCAGAATTTAGGAAAGCCTGATTCTGTGGCCTGTGTTCTTAACCTACATTACACAAGAGTGGGCTGCTTTGCGAACACATGCCCCAAGGGGCTTCCAGGATCTCTCAGTTGGGGGCTCTTGTAGGAGGCCAAGGGACCATATTGTGCAGCTGAGCAACACGAACCTGACATCAGAGATCTTACAGCGAATGTGACTGCATTTGTTCTAGAAGAGATCTGAGTTAGAATAGTAAAGTAATCCTTGCCTCTCCCCCACCCCCCTCACATTTTCTTCCTCCTAGCCCTCTAAAATGCAGGCAGAAAGGTCCAGAGGTGCTTTTCTTTTCTGTCACAGAAGTTATTTAGACATATCTTTGACATTGAAAAAGTGTTTCAACAACAATCCTATCAGAACTTTAAACTGAGCCCTCTTCAAAGTAGATTATAAAACACCAGTGGTAGTTTATAGTCTTTGGTGCCATCATATTTTTCCATTGAATACATATGCTACACACATTGAGAGAGAACATAAGAGCAACCAACGAAAGTCTAAATGAATTAGAGGTTCTCAAGAATCTTAGAAAATAGTCTACTTTAACCTGCCATCCCTTGGTCCCTACAGAGACCTGTGCTTCTGGTCTTGGACTTCTTAGCAATCGCTAAATAAAGGGTCCCTCTAATACCTATGGAGACCTGGCTTTTTCACTCAAGTTGAAGCCCACCAATGTCACAAATAGAACCTTTCATTTTTTTCCATGAAAACTTATCAAATGGGGTTTTTCCCCCCCTCTTTTGGATATAGATGAAGAGACAACCTCCAATAGGATATCTAAGTATTTAACAAATTTTCCTTTGCAAAACACAGTATCAACATAATTCGGTTTTTGATACTAGGAGTATGTAAACAAACAAAAATCCTCATTTCACAATAAATGAGTAGTCCTGAGGAGGTTAAGTCAATTAATTATGCAAATGATAATGACAGGTGAAGAGAGACCCAGACAGGTGGGTTGGGTTGCTCTGTCACACCTAGCCCCCCTGCCCTCTGCAGCTCCCTTTCACACACGACATGTGGGTCCTCAGCCACCTCTAGGATATCTTCAGCTTCCTGTCTTATTTACAAACC
>CM052886.1:88768389-88883784 GCA_028534135.1 Potos flavus
AAATCCTGCCCGGGAGTCTGTGCTGGCTACAGGCTGGAGACACGGGTACGGGTCACGAGCCGGCTGTTGGGCCTTGGACCCGCCCCATCCCTGACGTCGACTCCCCCCCAAAGTGAGGGCAGTCGATGCGATGAACCCTAAAGTTCCTTGCAGCTTTCTAATTCTTTTAATTTCTGATTCCCAGGGGCGCTTCTATATCTTAACTCTTTGACATCTATATTTCCTCCATGGGCAAAATAGCTTTGTATATACAAGCATAGGAAAAGCATAGGAGGGTTTTTTTTTTTTCTTAAGATTGTATTTATTTATTTGAGAGAGACAGTGAGCACAAGCAGGGGGAGGGGAAGAGGAAGAGGGAGAAGCAGACTCCCCACTGAGCAGGAAGCCTGACACGGGGCTCGATCCCAGGACCCTGGGATCATGACCTGAGCCAAAGACAGACGCTTAACGGGCTAAGCCACCCAGGCGCCCCTCATATGAGGTTTCTCTGTAATTTTACAGTGTCCTCGCTGCTCATCTTTTAGGTTAATCTAGTCTTTTACCCTCTGCCCAAAGTGGTAACAAACCGACCCAGAAGAACAGAAAAGGAGTTTTGAGCTGCTCTCTGAGAGGAAGTCAGAAGTACTGTAAGGAAGGGTGTTGGTGGTGGGAATCCAAGGCCCAGGAGATGACAGCACTGCTCAGGAGGCACTAGTGAAAAATCCTCAACATCCATGGGAAGAAGAATTAAAAGAGGAGAACTCATCCATGTCCACAGAGTGATGCTGCAGGACGGAACCCACAGGAAGGATCTGTATTCAAAATCACTGCTGGCAGCAAGATGGATAAACCAAATAATAACGGGGATGAGGGCATCTGGGAGCAATTACCATGTGCAAGGCCGCCTTACATCAGCTTACTTAATTATTACCACAGCCTTCTGAGGTAAGTCCTATTGTTATTACCCCCACTTTCCAGATGAGAAGACTGAGGCACAGAAAGGGCCAGCAACACTCCCGAGGCCAAGCCACAGGACCAAGGTTTCAGACTGAGAGAAGTCTCATTCCTAAGCACTAGCAATCATACCTCTGATCACGGAGTCAGTGGTCTGAAAAAAATGAATATGCAAATAAAACTCATGTCCTTCGGATTTGTAAAGTTCTGGATCAGTCACTTCTGTTGGTCTCACAGCTTCAAGCTGTGACCACACTGCCCTGCCTTCCATCTTCAGCCCCGTCAGCTTCTCATGGTCTGTCTGACCTACTGTTGTTCCCGAAGAGTTAATCGAATTCCACAACGTATGTTTGGCTCCAAGCCTGATGCCACTACCTACTAGCTATGTAACATTTCGCACGTTCCTTAATCTCTCTGCAACTCAGTCTCTCCATCTGTAAAATATGGATAATAATAAAATTACCTCACAGGGTCGTGGTGATTAAATGAGGTAATACTGAAGAGCGCTTACACTAGGGCCTGCACATACTGAGCATGCAACAAATACTAGCTGCTTGAATAATGACTGTTCTTCTTTTTCACCCTTACACCCATTTTTATTTTTATTTTTTTTTTAAAGATTTTATTTATTTATTTGGCAGAGAGAGATCACAAGTAGGCAGAGAGGCAGGCAGAGAGAGAGGAGGAAGCTGTGGGGCTCGATCCCAGGACCCTGAGATCATGACCTGAGCCGAAGGCAGAGGCTTTAGCCCACTGAGCCACCCAGGCACCCCTTACACCCATTTTTAAGCTTGACGTGTGTGAGGCCGTAACTGTACCAGCTCACTGAGAAAACAACGGAGACAGGATGAATTTATGACTCAGGCACTCAATGATTCAAACCATAATGTTACAGCTTATGCTCAACTCCATTTAACAACTATTTATTGAACATCTTTTTTTTTTTTTTTTTTTTAATATTTTGTTTGTTTGACAGAGAGAACGCACAAGCAGGGGGAGCAGCAGGCAGAGGGAGAAGCAGGCTCCTGCGGAGCAGGGAGCCCAATGTGGGACTCGATCTCAGCACCCTGGGATCATGACCTGAGCCGAAGGCAGACGCTTAACCGACTGAGCCACCCGGGTGCCCCTGAACGTCGTCTTCGTGCAAGGCAGCAGGAAGCCATGGAAAGCCCTCGGACTTGGCTCTGGCCTTCCAGTATAGCACAGCAGAGGAGGAAGACGTGTGGATGAGCTCTATGAGGAGATGCATGGGCCCCATATCAAGAAGTGGTGCCTAAGGAGACTTGGGAGACTTGGGAGCCTAAGGGAGGATTCTTAGAGCAAACAGGGTCCCGGCTGGGATCTTGGGGAGAGGAGGAGTAAGCCGAGTGAAGAGGGTAGCAAGGAAGGATGTGCTCTAGGCAGCAGGGAGAACGTGTGCAAAAGCCTAGTGGCATGAGAAAACATGGCATGTTTTCCAAATGGACAGGAGTGCAGGGCGGCTGTGAAGACATGGGGCTGGGGAAAAAGACAGGGCCAGGACACGTTTAAGTGTTGTAAAGGGGGGCTGGGTTCTGTCTCAAGGGAAGTAGGGATGAACGAAGGGAGGCTCACCACCAGATTCAATTCCGGCAAGTGCTTCCTCGCAGTGGTAGCGGGAGATGGGATGAAGTGAAGCAGGAAGCTGAGCTAAGCAAGATGGTGGTGGCCTGGGCTGGAGCAATGGCAAGGAGGGTGGGTCAGCTCTGAGAGAGGTTCGGGAAATAGAATCAAAAAGCCTGGGTGTGGGGAGTGCGGGGAGGGATGACTCAGAGATGTCTCTCGTCTAGGTCTGGGGCTTGGACCACCAGGAAGGACAGGTGGGAGGCAGGGGGGCCTTGATGCTACTCCCCGAGACAGGGAGCACCAGACCAGCAGTAGGCAGGTGGTGGCAGGCGGAGGGTGGAATCCAGGAATGGTGGGACCTATCTGAGACATAGCCTAAGATGCCTGACACACAGTGAGGAAAACACCTTGACACACAGATCGGAAGCTTATAAGACCCCCATCGTCAGGTAGTAATTTAGGGACCTAATTTTCTCCTTAAGCCGACCACCTGATGTAAAGGGCCGATTCTTCTCCCTCCTCTGAGCTCCCAGTCTTCTTCTGACCCTCTCTTGGGGCCCCACCCCTTCCCCCTGGTACAGAGTTACTTAGATCGAGCTCCCCTCCCTATCTCCCCTCCCTGCCAAGCTCCTCCAGGGCTAAGCTCAAGTTCAGTTCATCTTTGTCCTCCCCACATCACCAAGCTCACAGCCACGCACAAAGCAGAGTGTGTAGAAAATACTTGCTGAATGAACCAAAGGAGGAACTTTTGCCCGAAGGAAGACATTCTGTAACTGGTCAACCCTCAGGATAGCTCTATTGCCAGGCAACAGCCTGTTCCTTTAATCTCGCTACTGAACTGAGTATTCTAAGGAGGCAAAATACACCTATTCCCAATCCTTGCAAGAAGTTTCTGAACTCACAGAGAAAATGCAGACAAAAAGCAATCATCTCTCTTGGTCCATTTCCATGGCAGGACCATATGACCGGAACCACACAGGAAAGCCACTCGAGTAGGAGCCGATGGGTGCCTTGCTTCACACGCTCTCATTGAAAACGCTACTTCAGTACTTGGAGAGGCAAGAAAGCATCTTGGGTGCAATGCAGCAAAAATGATTTACTGCACCGCGTATGAAACCAGGTGACAGGGCCCCTGCCTTGCCCCTAGCCCTCCAAAATTTGGGGAGACCACTAAGAGATTTTCCGTAAGCTACTATATAAAAAACTACCTACCTTTGTACTCCTTGGGGGCTCGAAAGACCATTTTCGAGTGAAGTCTGGGTGGTACTAGGAAGGTTCAAACTGCTAAGCATTTTTGCCATGGTCAGAGAATCCCATCTCTTTCCCGCCTCTCCCTAGCTTCTGGAAGGTGGGAAGGAGGACAGGTGGGAGATTCAGGGCCGCGGAAGGAAGACATTCTGGGAATTCCCAGGAGATGGAGAGAAGCGATGCTTGGGAGAAGCAGCCCCCATCCCCTGCAAGATCCTCCCCAGGTCCTCAGCATCTTTGCTCATATCTGTGCCTTTACAAGAAAATTCAGGTTAGGAAGTTCTCGACTGCGAAGTGTACAGCTCACCTGCAGCCCCGAGCCCTCTCCGCGGCTCAAAAGAGAAAAACCGGAGCCAACCTCCGGCCAACCTCTTACCTGATGTCCGGAAGCGGTCCCCGCTGCCAGTGCCACCCGATTCTGCGCGCTACTTCCCCGCATTGGGCGGGGCCTGCCGGTTCCGGCGGCGCCGAGCCTGCCGCGCGCTTGCGCCACGGCCCGCCCTCCCTCCTCCGCTGGGCGTGCGGGGCACAGGCTTCAGACTGCCAGGCCTGTCCGCGCCACCGCCACTTGCTCCTTCTGCCTGGCTTTCGGCTCTAGCTCTGCGCCCGGACTGGGGTCTGGTGCCTCCTGCCGGACCGGGCGGAACTGAGAAGCGTCCGCAGAGAGCGAGTCTGGGTGTAGCCGGGATCCCAGAAGGCGGAGTTCTAACCGTGAGGTTCGTTCATCACTCAGGGGACATTGGGACTTCGACAGCAACCCAGGCCTTTTAGATTCTCGCCAGCAGATTGTCCCCATTTTCAGTGGGGGGAGCTAAGGTTCAGACAGGCGAAGTGATTTAGTTGTCCACGGTCTCAGGCCCTAAGTGGGGTACAAAGGTTAGAACTCAAGTTTGTCTGATTTCAAAGCCGGAGCTCCCTTGATTATATCACACTGTGTAGGAGGTCCTGGAGATGTGGAGAGGAGATCAGGATCCCGGTTTCATACTTCACGCCCAGTATTTGCTGGGCTTAATTATGTGAAGGGAAAGGTAGAGACTGACAGACTTGAAACGCACTTTAAGTCATGTCTAGTCCCAGGATAATCTGATCCTGGGAGTGAGCCTTCAGTGGATTTGGAATTGTTCCTCCTGGCAACAAATGCTCATCTCACGCCGGTTTTGCCTTCTAAACTACATACTGTAACTCCAGCCAGACCCTCTTCCTTACAGGATAGTCCTTCAGAGATTTGAAGAAGGCGGTCATCTAGGAGTCATCAAGCAGCTCTAGGAGCATCGCTGGGCTGTGTGAGTAATAGCAGAGTTTCTTAATATTAAAAAAAAAACACCCAAGAATATACATTACATCTTGTGAAATTTGTTTACTGAATCTATTCCTTGTGCATAAAAGTGCTTCAGGGAAGTAACATGACGATCTTACTTATGAGAAGTCTAAGTTGGTCCCAGGGAGTTAATAGGATTGCTGAAGGTTCCCAGGAGAGTTGATGGCAGGCACTGGAATGTGGAGTAGGGGAAGTGGTACCTGAAGTTTGGCTCCGAGTACCAGCTCTCCTTTCTTTTCTTTTCTTTTAATTTAAATTCAATTTAATTAACATATAGTGTATTATTAGTTTCAGATAGAATTTAGTGATTCATCAGTTGCATATAATACCCAGTGCTCATTTGATCAAGTGCCCTCCTTAATGCCCATCACCCAGTTACCCCATCCCCCTACCACCTTCCCCTCCAGCAACCCTCGGTTTGTTTCCTAGAGTTAAGAGACTCTTAAAGTTTGCCTCCCTCTCTGTTTTCATCTTATTATATTATTCCTTCCCTTCCCCTATGTTCATTTGTTTTGTTTCTTAACTTCCACATGGGAGTGAAATCACATGATATTTGTCTTTCTCTGATTTTGCTTAGCATACTACCATATAGTTTCATCCACGTGGTTACAAATGGCAAGATTTTGTTCTTTTGATGGCTGAGTAATATTCCATTGTGTGTGTGTGTGTGTACACACACAATTGTATATATAATATTATATACAATATATATAACATATACTATACATCTCTATCTATATCTCACATCTTCTTTATCCATTCATCTGTTGATAGACATCTGGGCTCTGTCCATATTTTGGCTATTGTGGACGTTGCTGCTACAAACATTGGGGGTGCACGTGCCCCTTTGAATCACTATGTTTGTATCCTTATACAATAATAACTAGCTCTCCTTTCCATCCCCTTCTATGCCCATTCTTACCCTAGCCTCCCCCTACCCTCTCTCCAGACTTCCAGGACTTGCCCTCTCCAGAATAAAACTAAAAACCCTCTTTGAATGCCTCCATATCTTTACTGATATGACCTCCAGTAAATAACTTGCCCCTGACTTCAGACATCGGTGCCTGGATTTATAAGATGCTGCTCAGACGAGGTGCTCTCAGAGATCCCTTCCACCCCATCACTGAGGTATTAGAAGCTAGAAACAGTCCCATGATATTCCTACTCAAGGCATTTTCACCTAAACCTAAAAGAACAGTGCTCTATGATGGGAAGTTCCATATTCTTGGACATGTGGGTTCATGAAGGTTCTTAGGCAAAGAGGTCACTGTCCTCTCAACTCATATGCCAGCTAATGAGAAGGTTAGAGCACAAGGCAAGGGTGCCACCAAGCATATTCATCTCTACCTATTTGTCAAGCTGTCTGTTCACAGCAGAGACAGACGGCCCGATGATATGCCATCAATCGCCTTTGGCATTCTGGAAAAACACACAAACAATAAAAAACAGGATTTCCAAGGAAGCCAATTTTATTGAAATACATTATCAAATTATTAAAAATTTAAAATCTGTGGTCTAATAGATGTGCTTCTTTATCAAAATTACAAGATCTCAGAGTGGGAATAATAATGACCATAATTCCCAAGCGGTGCTGCACCTAAGCAATATTTTGAGGTATCTGGAACATGCAAACATCTGCGACGCCTAGTGATGACAGTCACAGGTACTGATACTGCGGTGGTTTGTTGATTATGAAGGAAATGCTAGACTTTAGAGGTTAATGACGATAGAAATTTCTCTTCTCCATCCATGTTCTCAGATCTCCTGATTTCCATCCTCAGGCTCCTTTGGATTCGCAGAACTACCAATGTATAGTAACACAGGCTTTCCTAAGCGGTGTATGGGTGGAACTGGAGAAGAGGAGAGTACAGTTGAGAGCCCGACTGACTGACAGACTGGCCGCTCAGGCAGGACCTTGCAGGATGTTTACCCCTCAGTGAGTGCTCTGTGGATCCCGAACCTAATCCTCGTTTTCAAACAATGTTCCCAAACTCAGCCTGTATCAGCTCTTCCTTGGGCACCCTGGCTTTGGGAGACTAATTCATAAAAACCAAAGTCACAGGGCACCTTCGGTTCAGGTCGTGATCCTGGGGTCCTGGGATCCAGCCCTGTGCCGGGCTCCCTACTCAGCGAGGAATCTGCTTCTCTCTCTGCCCCTCCCCTGCTCGTGTTCTGTCTCTCTCTCAAATAGATAATTTTTTAAAAAGATTTTATTTATTTGACAGAGAGAGAGGGAGCACAAGCAGGGGGAGGTGCAGAGGCAGAGGGAGAGGCAGGCTCCCCGTTGAGCAGGGAGCCTGATGCAGGGCTCAATCCCAGGACCCAGGACCCTGGGATCGTGACCTGAGCCGAAGGCAGACGCTTAACCGAATAAGCCACCCAGGTGCCCTGAGATAAAGAAAATCTTAAAAAAAAAAAAAAATTTCACAAGAGACTTACTGATTTTTAAGCAAATAAAGTCTGCTTCAGGTCTGTGATTCTTTTCTTCTTCTAGATACCACAGGTTTACTTATCATTAGGCCTCTGCTCATCAGTAAAAGAAATTTTGAACAAGCATCCCAACATATGTATATTATTTCTAAATCAGACACCTACTGCTGTGCTAATATGCTGTGCATATTTTAAAATCAAATATATAAGTCAAATTAAGATACATAATGCAAGACTTTAAAAGAAGACAATAGGATTAAACAGACATTTCCTATGTTTAATTAAAAACGACATATTTCTTTCTGTCCCATGGTACAGGCTATTTTTATTCTTTCTGTCTTCTTTTCCAATAATACTTTTCTGAACTGCTTGCAGCCTTTAGGACATCCTTCTTTTCTTTTATGTAGTTGTAAAACTGAATACAGTCAAATGTAAAATTCACTCTGATTTGCAGCTCTGCTCTCCTCAAGCCCACGTGACATGGATTCCTTGCGTCAGTCCAGTGTGATGACATTAGGCTAAATATCCTCTCAATAAAAGTGTGTGAGCATGGAATACTTAGGATTTTACTTACTATCAACAGCAGATCTTTAAATTTGTAGGCATTAGTTTTCATTTCTCCAAAAAGGTCCACCCACCTTGTGTCCACAGGCTTGTTAAGGTCAGCAGTTTGTTAATCAAGTCCTTTGCATCTATAAATTCTTCATATAGGCTGTCATTTTTTAAAAAAGATTAATTTATTTGAGAGAAAGCACAAGCATGCACATGAGCAGGGGGAGGGGCAGAGGAAGAGGGAGAGAGAGAATCTCAAGCAGACTCCCTGCTGAGTACGGAGCCCAGCATGGAGGCCAGTGTCACGACCCTGAGATCATGACCTGAGCTGAAATCAAGAGTCGGACGCGTGACCAACTGAGCTACCCAGGCGCCCCTATATCCATCATTTTTAAACAGTTGGAAGCACACTGGAAGTCACCAGAAGGTAAACATCTCCTTTTCAGGGAAAATGATTTTGAGGTATAGAGGTAATTTGAACTGCTAAAATTGAAGTTGGGTTCCAAATAAGCTACTGTTTTAGTAAAGAAATTAAGAAAGTCTTGTTTAACTTGATTGCCCTTTCCTGGAGACTTTTTTTTTTTTTTAGTTCTGAAGCAGTCTTATTTCCAAAAAATGAATCATTTTTCTGCTGTATGAATTTTTGTCTCCACCTATACATAACATCAAACAGTTCAGGTGCAGTCTGTGATCCTTTTCTAGGCTTCTGATAGCATCTTCAAAGACTATCAGTTTTGGAGATACAGCATATAAATTTCCATTTTAATATAACCCTCGTATCCATTTCCATCTTCAATAGATTTCCAAATCAAAGAAGAACATTCTGGTCCCAAACTTTGAAACTATGATTTTATGGCAGGCCAACACTTTACTATCTTTTCTATGACTGGGAGCAATGACGCCCATCTAGTAGGCACATGTCAAACGAGGCTAACTTCTTCCACTTCTGTAAAGTCAAAAATCTCATTAAGAGCTTCTGCACATTTTGAGGAAACTGAAAAGTGACCAAAAACTTTCATTATGAAAGTCTCAATACCACATATAAACAAATCACAACCTTTTTTTTTTTTTTTTAAGATTTTATTTATTTGAGAGAGAGACTGAGCAAGAGAGAAAGAGAAGGAGCAGGGGGAGGGGAGAGGGAGAAGGACAAGCAGACTTCTCTCTGAGCAGGGAGCCTGATGCAGGGCTTGATCCCAAGACTCTGGGATCATGACCTGAGCTGAAGGCAGATGCTTAACCGACTGAGCCACCCAGGCACCCCAAATCACAACCCTTTTTAGGAGTGTCATATACAAGATGTGCAGGGCATTGAATAGGTAATATCTTTTCATTTTCTGTGGTGAGTCGCTTATAGACTGAAAGGGATTTGCCCAAATTTACATGGGCACTGTCTGATAAATATGCAGATAGATGAGCTAAGTCTAGTTTGTATTTGGGCAAATATCAACAAATCTTCCGCTTTATGATTTCAGCAGTTTCATTAAAATCCTCTAGAAACCAAGAAGGTAATTTGAAATCCCATTTTTTAAGTCAAAGGACCTAAGAACTAGAGGGAACATTTTTTTGTTGCCATGGTTCAGTGCATAGGGTGTAGAAAGCATGATGGCTGGTGAGAAAGAACCAAATCAGCTCTACACTGTAAGGGGCCAACACCACTATCAAAGTTTCTCCTTTTGCTCACCCACAGGGTATTTTAGTTGCAACTCCTAAGTCAGGAAAAGTAACTTACTCAGTTTCATAGAGCAGTCAAGGGAACCATAGGATGATACCTGTTGGTTTGTGTAGTATCCCCAAGCTAATTCAACAGCTGCTATTTTTGACTGACCATTGATATCTTCTTGGGGAATAAAAACACTTTTGATGCCCTCTGTGCCCAGATGTGCTCTCAAGGAACTTGGCATTCCTGGGAAAGAGACTTTGGTCGTATAGTGACTTCATTCCCACCTGGAGGGGAGGATGGAGAGAGGCAGGATGGAGGCCCGGGCCTGGCATGTGGAGGGTCCAGACCCTGGATCGCCCCTGTCCGAGCGCACCTTACTCCTGGCCACCTACCCTCTCCGCCAGGCGGCTGCGGGACGCACCAAAGTCCACTCAACAACTCCCGCCAACGCCAGGGCACCTAACCTCGCGTCCTCCTGGTTCTTGCCCCAGCTCATCCCGGGCCATCATCTGGTCGGGCTCAGCGCGGTCCCGGCTTCCGATGGAGGGCCCCGCATCCCGGCTGGAGACTCACTTTGGGAGGTGACCCTTTCTTGGTTCTCCGCCCTGCCGGTGGTTCCCAGGGGCTGCGCGCCCTCACTTGCTTCCGACATACTGGACAGACCGCTCGCCGCTCCCTCGCCGCGGTGGACGCAGCGCAGCCCGCTGGCTCGCTCACCTTTCAGCTCAGCTACAACCAAGATGGCTTGGCGGGAGCCTCCACCGGACTCTGTAAGGCTCGAGTCGGGAGAGCCCGGGGCGGGGCGTGGGGGAGTGGGGAGCGTGGGGGGCGTGAGGGGGCGTGGGGGGCGGGCCCACCGCTGCGACGGCGCATGCTCATTGGCTGAACCCTCCTGACATTCAGTCGGGCGCCGGTGTCCCATTGGCCTCAACCACGCGCGCTCTAAATCCGAGGTCCAGCCGCGCGGCTTTCGGTCTGTCCCCGGCCACCGAGAGGCCGGGGGCGCATCCTCCGCACGCTGCAGCCGCAGCCTCTCGTCGCCGCGCGCCGGTCTCAGGGCTCCACGAAAGTGAAAACAGCCAAGAGTAAGACGACAAAGCCAGTTCAAATCCCTAAAGCAAGACCCCCACCAGCCAATTCAAGGAAGGCATAGAATGAGAAAAGTGTAAGCAAAAATCGGTTTTTTGCAAAGGCAAAGCAAACAACTGGAATCCAAGGGTGGGATTTCAAGAAAAGATAAAACGTGAGTCTAATTTCAAACTTAGGATAGTTGTACCGATTTCCGTTTAGACCTGGATAAGCAAAATTCACGACCAATAATGAATCAAGCTTTTCTTATTTAATTGCCTTTCCTGTGAAGAGGCAGCAGGGGGCACTAGATGCTCTAGTTTCATTCGGTAGGCACGAAATTTTAGCCTTGTCAGTTATTCCCAAACATCTGTTTGCTCTTAGAAAACAGGGATGGTTATAAAACTTAGCGGTGAATGGGGAAAACAGGGCGATGGGCTACGTGGAAGAACGTACGAAAAAGGTACGCGATTTCGGCGCTACAGCCCGTTGGCTAAGGAGCACAGTTTCCTTAATGTCCTTGGTGTGTGGGGAGGGGAGATTCATTACAGGACTTAGGGGGAGTTTTGAGGTGGGCTCCGAAAGAGAGGCAGGCAGTGGAGAGTGACTACAGGGCACCGGCCAACTTCCTGTCCTAAGCCTACCGTTTGGACTCATTTTGAACCTTTGCCAAGGACACGGGACTTGCCGTGCAAAAAACGGGACTGAGGGCTTTCACGGGACTGGGGACTTTCCCATAAACAATAATAATAACTAACATTTAATGAGTACCTGCTGTGTGCCAGTCATCTTCCACTTTAAGATATCAACTTTCTTTAATCTTCACCACGACCCTCTGACGTAGTACTAGGTCATCCCCATTTTACAGAGGAGGAAACTGTGGCAACTTGCCAAAGGTCATGTAAACAGCTGAGCAGTGTCAGATCCAGGTTTCAGAAAAGACGGTGCATGCAGGGTCTGCGGTCTTTCTGCAGAAACTCCCACTGTGTATATCACAACTCCCACTGTGTATATTATTAATGCAGGAAAGCACACAACATTATGACTAGCACCTAGGAAATACTCAAGTGTCTGCTATTATTATTAAAAGAGTGGTCCTTGTTTTCCAAGAGCTTTAAAATATACTTTAAGAGGTCGGTAAGATTCCTAAAGCAGAGGCACCTATTGAATGGATGAACGGGACAGATAATGGATGCATGTTAAAGTGTTCAGAGGAGGGGCACCTGGGTGGCTCAGTGGGTTAAGCCTCTGCGTTCGGCTCAGGTCACGATCTCAGGGTCCTGGGACCAAGCCCCGCATCGGGCTCTCTGCTCAGCGGGGAGCCTGCTTCTCCCTCAAAAAAAAAAAAAAATAAAAATAAAGTGTTCAGAGGAGGGAACAGTTGTGAAATAGTAGTCAGGGCTTGGGTCACGGGTTGCTGCGGATGGTACCTACTTAAAGTTCTACCCAAGCAACTGGCATCAGCCTCTGATCCTCAGCCACTTGAGCTAATCATTACATCCTTTGTTTTCGATTATCATAAGGGGATGTGTGTGTGTTTAAAAATACAATCAATTTTTACTAGTCACGAAACTTCTCTTAAGGGATGCTGTGATACCTACTTTTTTCAGCTGGAGGAAGCGTTTATTAGTTTTGCAAATGTTTATCTGTTCGATGTCAAGCTGGGGAGTAGCACTCAAAAACAAACAGGTTCTGAGTCGGAAACTGACTCTGGAGTGGGGGAGGGGGATGGGAAGGGATCTTATTTTAATTGAAACATGAAGTCTGAGCAGGAGCCAGCGGGCAAGGAGTCAGGAGAACCACACTGGGGGCAGCAGGAATGGTCTGAGCAAAGACCTGGGTGGAGGGAGTGGGGGAATGGGCTCTGTGCCTTGTGATCTGTGCCTTGTGAGAACCAAGGGAGGGTACTTGGTCGGGGCTGGAGAATTGTGAATTTAGAAGCAGAGTGAACTGGTTCAACAGCAAGCCCTGTTCTCAAAGAGCCAGGGCTGAGTATGGTTTCCTGCCTCTGAGTCTTCTATTTGAATCATCTGGACTGTGCAGCCTGCAGATGTTGCTGTGTGGAAACCTCACCGGGTGAGAGGTCATCTTTGTGCACAGCTTGGTTTTCACTGGTTGTCCTCAGCTGACTTTAATGCTCTGTGTCCGCGTACACTTAAATCTGGAATTTGTCTTGAATGAAATGACTCCTCGCTCTCGTGCGTTGCTGCACTGTATGTGTCTATGGTAAACCGTTTGTGTCTATGGTAAAATGGATTTACATACATTCGCTAGCATACACGCCTAACTTGATCTTATCCAAAAGAGATTTCTTGGAAATAAAACAAGACAAAAATTAAAGATAGCTCCATTTTTCCTGTTCTGTGAGTCCCCATGGAGCTACTATTGTGCTTGTAATACTTGAGAGTGGAAAAATCAAACAGAAAATTGGGTTCTCGAGAAAGAGGACTTGATATACGGGGTTAATCCATTTGGCTTCTTCAGATCTTTTTGAGCAAACAGCGCTTAATGCAATAAAAATAGCATCTTTGAGGAAAAGCAGATTATCTTATCTGATAAGGCTGCTTTTTCTCATTACATTAATGTTGCTTTGATAACACATTTTAAACAGTGTTTTTAATTTAAAAGGAAAAGTCCCAAGAGAAGGTGTAGATTGAAAAATAGGGCATGATAATACTTGAAAACCTACAACTGAAGAACATTCTAAAAGCCCTCTCAGCAGGGCAGTGTGGCTGACTGTAAAGGTGAAATTAGGTCCAAATTTAATGAGAGGAAAGATTCCGTCCCTTTCTCTCTCCTTATGGTTGGGTCTAAAAGGCTAATCGTTATAGCAAGTTTAGGTAGTATCTCCCAACACATTTCTTGGAAAGAAGGACAACGACTATTAGAAGAGCTGAAATTCAAATCAGGTGTGGATAGAGCGTTAATTTTAAAACAACAGCACACCTGTAATACCGTGGGCGGGCTCTGCAACACTTAGGATTTGTATGTCTCACGCACTTCCCTGCCCACTCCAACTCCTTGTAATTTCTAGCAACCATTAATCTGTACCCCATTTCTATAATTTTGTCATTTCAAGAATATTATATAAAAGGAATCCTATGGTCTGTAACCTTTGGGGATTAGTTTTTTTTCACTCAGTGTAATTATCTGAAGATTGATCCTGATTGTTGCCTGTATCAATAGTTAGTTCCTTTTTATTCCTGAGTAATAGTACCGGGTATGGATGTACCACAGTTTGTTTAACCATCTGGATGGCTCTCAGGTTTTGACTATTAGGAATAAGCTGATCTAAGAATTCATTATTATTATCGTGTGAGCATATATTGTCATTTCTCTGGGATAAACATCCAGGAACAGAATTGTTGGGTTGTATGGCAAGTGCACGTTTAGCTTTTTAAAAAAAACTATTTTTTGGAATGGTTGTACCATCTTACATTCCTACCATCAACGTATGAATGATCCAGTTTTTCTGCATCCCTGTTAGCAGTTGGCAGTCTCTCCTTTATATTTTAGCCCTTCTGAGAGATGTGCAGTGATAGCACACTGTGGTTTTCATTTACATTTCCCTATAGGTGAGTGATGTTCGACATCTTTTCATGTGCTTATTTGCCACCATTTGGCAAAATGTCTCTTCGTGTCTTTCACTCATTTTCTACTTGGATTATTACTTTTTTTTTTTTTACTGTTGCATTTTAAGAATTCCTTGTATGTTCTAGATACTAGTTCTTTGTCACATATGTGGTTTGCAAATCTTTTCTCCCACTCTGTAAAGAACGTGTCTTTTCATGCTTCAAGTAGAGTCACAGAGCAAAAGTTTTAAATTTTGATGCAGTCGAATTTATCAATTTTTATCAATGTGCTTCACATTAATCAAGGACTGTCCAGCATTACAAACCAAGCAGACATTGCATCGAAGAAAATAGACTGCCTCACTGCAGAAACTTTGCATGTTAAAACTTCCCAGCCAGATGAGGATGTTCATTTCTGTTTTCTTGTTTAGCTGTATTGACTTTTTTAGAGATGTTCATAGTTTCAGAAATACCGCATGGACATATAGGTAGACTTACAGCTTCCAAAGATTTGAACTGTAAAACCGCTACTGCTTATCAGATCTTGTCTGTAACATTACAGACAAGATCCTCTCAAAGAAAGAACTCTCTACTCATGGGCACATGGATTTGATGAATATAAGGATAGTTTCTGGACTGTCACACACGAGCCATACAACTTCACCAAATAAATAGTTCATTGTGTAGGGGAAAAAAGATTTATTGCCATGATGGGAAGAGGTCAGGAAAAGGCTCACATGGCCCAACTGGAATTACAACTCATTCATTTGAATAGAGTTACTACTCATTCATTTTAAGAATAAAGTGAGGAGATTAAGCACAGTCCATGGGGATTATGAATTAAGGGCAGTGTATTTCTTAGAATGTAGGGGGAGGAAGAATTTTTGTATAGTCAGAGCAGTGAATTTCCAGTTACTGGAAGTTTTCAACCAGACCCTGGACCACCACGTAGCAGGACTGTTGGAAAGGTGAATCAAGTACTAGGAGGTAAGTTACAATAGTGAGCTTTGAGAGCCTATCCAATCCTGAGTGTCTTTGGCATCATGACCCTTCTCCAAGGTAAGAAACAGAAGTGTCCTGGAGACAAAGAACATAGGCAGGACTGATCCCAAGAAATTTGGGCAAAGATGATTGGAGGAGGACCTTCTCTAGATAAAGTTAGATTTATGGAGCTGGGACAGACTTTGGAGAGAGGTTTATTATGCTCTTGATAAAGAGATGGAGAACTTGTATTAGGCCGGACTATGAAATCCCAGTGGTCTCACACAAGTAAAGCTTATTGTTCTCTTGTGCAAACTCCTTCCTGAATGTTCTTGAAGTGACTCTCCTCCAAGTGATGATCCAGTGACCCAAGTTCCTTCCATCTTGTTGCATGTCCCTCAAGCACATGGCCTCTAAGATCTACAGGAAAGGGGGAGAGAGTTCAGGAAAGGCATCTGGGTCCTTGAGACATCTGAGCCCTGAGTGTTTCATGCATCACTTTCATTCACATTCATTAGGCAGAATCGGTCACAGCCAACCTAATTTCAAGAGAGGCTGGGAAACAGAAGACCAGACTGGTCATTGGTGCACACCAGTAGTTTCGGCCACAAGAAGCCAAGACCCAGAGGGTGTCATAATTTCCATGATTTCATTATAACTACTGTGTTATGTTGTGTTAATGTGTTCGTGTTGCCAGAACTGAGATCAGGTAGGATGACTGATGAGGTTAAATCTGATATATGATGGTATTTGAACACTTCCATGGCCTCGTCCTGGGCATTCCACTATCCTTTTCTGTTACTCCCTGCCTGGCAGCTAGTGTCCCATCAAAACAGAACTATTTGTGGTCCCCCATGCCCGCCTGGCTTGCTTTCTTTTCTCTTGCTGCCCCTTTCATAGATGTGAATACTTTCTTTGGGCAGGGGGCGTGGGAGTGGGAGAGGGAGAGAGAGAATCCCAAGCAGACTCCACACCCAGCGAGGAGCCTGATGACCCTGAGATCATGACCCAAGCTGAAATCAAGAGTCTAACTGACTGAGCCACCCAGGCGCCCTGTGAATACTTTCTACTTCTTCGCCTAACTCCTTCTTGTCTACTTATTCTCTCAGACTTAACTACAACATCTGTTCTTGCAGGAAGCTGATCCCAATTTCCTGATTCCACTCCCCAGATCAGGTTAGGTATACTTCTGTGCTCCCACATTGTCCTATCTGTATTTCTCGTGGCATTGGTACTCAAGGTTATGTCATTATCCATTTATGATTCTGTCTCCTGCACTAGGCTCTGTACTTCTTGTAAGCAACTCTACTTATTAGAGTTGAGATTTTCCTAGTTCTTGGCATGCTGAATAATTTTGGGTTGTATCTTGGACAGTTTGAAGATTATGTTGTGAGACTCTGGGTCTTGTTTAAATCCGATGGAATGTTGGCTTTTTGTTGTTGTTGTTTTAGAAGGCAATCAACCTAGTTGGTTTTAGGCTGCAGGCTCTGACCAGCCTTCTGTGGGTTGTGGTTTCAAAGTCCCACTGTTTTCCAAGCCTTTGCAGTGCTTCTGGGATCAGTCTGATGTGTACGCCACCTACTGGCCAGTCTGACCCCGGGGCCTTGATCTCTCCCATGGTTCATTTCTCAGTCTAGGATAACACTGTTTACGGTCAGATTCATGCATGCACAGCCTGGGAATACGTCTAGGTTCTTAAACAGTTTGACCAGTGCCTCCCAGCTGCCTCCTCTCTGAGATTTCCATGTGCTTTCTGGTTCTCCAAAGAGTCCCTTTTTGGTCCTCGTCCGCTGTGCATTTCCAATGAACTGTGCCCATATCTGGGGATGTTATTTTCATTCAGCAGAAATGGAATGGACCTCCCCCACTACACTGTGCCCCCCATTTTTTTTTATTTGGATAGTAAGATCAATGAGCCATACATCCACAAGGAAGTACAGAAAGGTTCATTACTTACATCATGGAACTTTCTGGAGAGAGCAAAGAGGGCCCCCAAGCTGGTCTGAAAATGGCTTGAAAGAGCCAGAAATGGGGACTAGCTTGGTGTCCTGACAGCCAGGGGGTGTGGCTGGGGCGAATGTCCCTGCGTGCAGGCTGGAGCTCCATGGTTTGAACTTCCCACTGGTGACAAAGGAGCAATTGAGCCTTCTTACCAGCTTTGTCCAGATGTGGGACACAAAGGGAAGGGGGAATGGTGAGGCTTGAAAGCTGTCTGCAATCAAACATCAAAGATAGAGTCAGACTCTTTATTACAGTGGCCAAGAGGTGGGAAGACAGAGACAGGGGAACAAAAAGCAGGCATTTGTGCCCCTCTCAGGCCACTGTGCTTGCGATCAGAGAGGAGGTTCCTTCCATCCCTCACAGTTTTAGGGACCTGCAGGCTATCACAGGCTAGGTGGTTTGAGAGATTAAGGAAAAGAAGAAGGAAAATGG
Organism: Potos flavus; assembly: GCA_028534135.1. NCBI lineage: Eukaryota > Metazoa > Chordata > Mammalia > Carnivora > Procyonidae > Potos > Potos flavus. The sequence goes on from CM052886.1 coordinate 88,786,172, forward strand.
GAAATTTCCTCCATTGTCTCTGAATGTTGGGAGATCCTTTTCCCACTGCTCATGTCAAAACAATCGGGCCTTTCCTGGAGCTCTCTCTGTCCTTGCCAATGCTCCCTTCCAGGTTTTAGGCTGCCTTGAATCAGGGCAGGGGATCAGGGGGAGAAAGGTGGTAAGCTTACCACCAGTTTAACGGTCCTTCAAATTTCCATCTTTCCCCCAAGCCACCTGCTAATATTTACTTTTCTTGGTAAATACCTGCTCCTTGTGTTCTGTCCAGGTTTTATAACTGCATTCAGTGGGAGGGACAAGGTGAGTTAGTCCAGCTTAGTCCATTTTACATGGAACCCTGGAATCTATCTTACACCATTTTGTTCACCGGGCGCCTAGCATGGTGCCTTGTACATGGAAGGGACTTAACAGATGGTCATCGAATGAACAAAGTGAATGGCTGAATGAATGAGTGAACAAATCAAAGTCATATGATTTACTTACAAATAACACAGAAATTCACGTTTCCAAGGACAAATTTTTGATATCCATGCCATGGCCAACGTTCCTCAATGCTCTTGCTGGGAGAATATGGGATCCTGTACAGAGAGGATCTAGCCTCAGCTAATAAAAAAAATAATTTTTTTCTTATTTTTTTTTAAGATTTTATTTACGGGTGCCTGGGTGGCTCAGTGGGTTGAAGCCTCTGCCTTCGGCTCGGGTCATGGTCATCGGGCTCTCTGCTCGGCGGGGATCCTGCTCCCCCCCCCCCCCGCCTACCTCTCTGCCTATTTGTGATCTCTCTCTCTCTGTCAAATAAGTAGATAAAATCTTAAAAAAAATAAAGATTTTATTTACTTGAGAGACAGCAAGAGAGAGAGCGCACAAGCGGGGAGGAGGGGCAGAGGGAGAGGGAGAAGCAGACTCCCCACTGAGCAGGGAGCCCAACACGGGGTTCAATCCCAGGACCCTGCGATTATGACTTGAGCCAAAGGCAGACGCTTAACCAATTGAGACACCCAGGTGCCCCCCAAAATAATTTTTCTTATTGCATCTTTAAATCAGTAAGGTATTGAAAAAACCTAAAATTGCTATGTCTCTGGAAAGGCTTTTGATTCTACTGGTTTGAGATGTACTTTCTTAAACTCTGTTCCTCCCTTGCCTGTTCCAGAATTAAAATAAAATAAAGCAAAACTGGCCAAGTACCTCCTTCAGTGGCACATGGTTAAGGTCGAGTTACCATGCAAACAGGTGGCACTATATGTTTAAAAAGAACTCTGCGGAGCTCTGCTGTTCATTCATCTCCTTCTAAATAGTCTGCATGTGAATTATGGGATCTATTTACACTCAGAATGCTAGAAACCCCCAAGTATTTGAATGGCAGGCTTTTTAATCTTAAGCTGCTGTGACCTCCCCCCCCAACCCCCCCATGACAGGACTCAGCCGATGCGTTCAACATGAAATCAACTCCAGCTCATCTTTTCCATTCTTGAATTCGCCTTTGACAGGGACCCCAGGAGTCAATGGGACCTCTGTGTGTGGATGGGATTCCCAGGAGAGTCAGGAAGGGCCTGATGATTCATGATAGAAAACATCCCAAAGGGACTCTGCTTCCCTTTTAATTTTGTGTCAGTGGGGGGAATTTTGGAAACCGATGCTGATGAGGACAGAATTCTCATTGGGAGCTAAACAGGATCGCTAACAGAGAAGAAACACAAGCTTCTGAGAACCAGGGTCCAGTTCTCTTGACACGGAGGCCCCACCAGTGAAGGGCAGCCTGCCAAGGAGGGTACACACTCTTTTAAATGTGTCAGGGACTTGACCCCCTTCTGCAGAAGCTTTTTTCACTGATTCCATAGGAACAAATAAGTTATCTGCTCTGAGTCATTGAATGCCTTTTCTCTCTGTGTCTGCTTTTCTCTGCTCCCTTTTTGTTCTCTCTGGATGCTTCGGCTTTTTCTGTCCTGGTGTATCACAGGTATGAATTGCATCCATATCGGGAGTTCTCTTGTATGGCAGAATTGGCACCAAGTGGACAAGTTAAAACCTTCCAAATAGAATCTTAAAAAATAAATAAATAAAGGGGGCGCCTGGCTGGCTCAGTCAGTGGAGCGTGCGACTCTTGGTCTTGGGTTGTGAGTTCAAGCCCTTCATTGGGTGTAGAGATTACTTAAAAATAAAATCTTTCTTTTTTTTTTTTTTAAGACTTTATTTATTTGACAGAGAGAGAGAGCACAAGCAGGGGGAGCTACAGACAGGGAGAGGGAGAAGCGGACTCCCCACCGAGCAGGGAGCCCGACATGGGACTCTATCCCAGGACCCTGGGATCATGACCCGAGCTGAAGGCAGTTGCTTAACCAACTGAGCCACCCAGGTGCCCCAAAATAAAAATCTAATATAAATATAAAATAAAATAACCCCCCAAACCTTCTATAAGTCAAATCCAGTTCCAAGGGGCTCCAGGAACTATTCATCTACTTTTGACACAATGGTTTCGGTTTTATCTGAGCTTTGTATTATTTACTACAACCTGGAACATCTTTGGTTATAGAATTTTTGTTGCCCTGGGACTCGTTTGGCCACAGAATCCATTCCCTGCCCCCTCCAGCACAACCCCAGAGGCCCAGTAACCTGCTGGGGTACATCGTCCAGGTCAGCGATGATTTGGCCTGAGCTATCTCCTGGAGGAGGACTCCTGGGGGTGCACTTGGGTCCTCTAAAGACCTGGCCCCCTGTGGGGGACCTCCCTGCCCCAACTCCCTTCTGGTTGTTCCCTGGGAATGTTTGTTCTTTCATTTATGTCTGGATTCAGCTAATAGGAAAGAGAATGAAACTAGCAACTTGGGGTTTTTTTTTTTTCCTTCCTTTATTCCTTGTTTCCTCCCAAATGCAGAGAAAGGCAGAAGAGAATCATAAATGCATCTTCACTGTAATTATTATGAATCCCCACATTTTCTTTCATCTTAGGGGACTCCCCCTTATAAAAACTGTACAAGTAAAGGATATGTGTTGTAGAAAGACTAGAAGAGAGAGCTTTAAAAAAAAGAGAGGAAGAAATCTCCAAAAATACCTTCCCAATAAAAAATTCAGGCTTCTCAATGACTTCACTCTTTCCAGTCTTTCTGAGACTCAGTTCCCGCTGATTTTTATCAAGTGTTCTTCTTGATACCACCTTGTATCTGGATGGTTCCCCTGGCAACCAGCATTTCCCCCAACCACTTGAGCTAAGTTGCTTTGAAGAAAATAAAGTACACGGGGGACACGTATCCGTAATAGAACAAAATATCCTCATGGACAATTTAAGCAACTCACTTATAAGGAAGCGATGCCTTGATACTGCTCCTTAGGTTGGCTTAGCCTGACCAGCCTCAGTCCTTATGCTTCTTGCCCCTGGGCAATTTGGCCTTCATGGCTGACTTTCAGACTTTCCTTCTTAGATCCTCTGAACGGTGGCGGTTCCTTGCCAGGCCTGACCAGTCTCTCCCAGCTCTCAGCCTCGTAAGCGGTTTCTTTCCTTGCACGTTCTTAACTCCGTGCCTCTATAAACTCCTTTGTCCATTTTGGGGGCAAGCGTGGCATATATGAACATCAGTCTGCACATTCAGCAATGCAAGAGATTTAATTTTTTTTTTTTTTCTGCACGCCACTTATTTTCTACTTCAAGCCTCCATTCCATCAGATGGAAGGAGTTTAATCTGTTAGCGTGGGATTTACAGACACACACATGCACATATGCACACATGCACATAAACACATCTAGTCTAGGTCACTATCTCGCCTTGCTGGCATCCCCTGAACTTTGCCTGTTCCTGCTTGGCCTTTGGGCTGTGTGGGTCGCTGCTAAGTCATCCTTGACCTAAGTTCTCCTCCAGCTCCAGCTTGCTCTCAGCTTGATTCTTCACTTCTTTGAGGTGGAGGGGATGGGTCTTCTCTTCCCACACAATGCCAGGAAAAGTGAAAACCTCCATGGTGCTACCAGTGGCCTTCATCACATCTCTGGTATTCCGGGGTGTAAAGGTGTGTGGGGCCTGTTTCAAAGCCCGTGTGCTAGCTGACTACATCATTTGCTGAGCCCCATGCAAGATGAAAACATAAAGTTGGGGGTGGGGTGGGGAAAGTCAACCTCCCTCTCCCCACCAGCAGACAGATGATCCCGAGGGGATTGCTGCCTTCATGCCATACACACGTGCCATACACATATCCATACATATGCCCCCGTGTCTGGATTGGGGGTAGACCAGAGAGCCCACTGCTTTGCCCACCGAATGGTTGTGGCCCCCACCACCTGAGGTGCAAAGGCACCTGCCTTGTTCTCACCTCCAGATGAGGCATGTGCACCATCACCTCCTCTCTGCACCTGTGCCAGATATGGAAGGAAGCCAAGCAGGGCCATGGCACCAGGGCACCAGGGGGCGAGTGGTGGGGAACTCACCCCAGGAAACAGCTGGGGGTGGAATCCCTTGTGAGCCAGGTCTCCAAGACCTAGGGGCATGCTCCATTGCCCTGTCGCACTCTACAAATCATACATCCCAAGTTAAAACTGTTAAGAATTTCAAGATAGCCACTGCACAGTATTAAACCACAGTGCCAGGCCCTTCTGAGCACCTCGTCCTGTGCACCCGCACTGGCCTCATTAACCTAGTTTGCCAGGAAATAGTCTTCTTTCTTGTATGACATCATCCCTTGGAGCAACGAGAATAAAACTACCTGGCTATTGCCTGGAATGGGGGTGGGGGAGTGGTGAGAAGAGTAGGGAGGGGACGTTCCGGGGAGTAATAGGAATTATCAGAAAGCGAAAAGAACACCCAAACTCCTATTTCAAAAACTGTTTTCCCAGCACAGAAGCGTCCTAGCACTCATGGACTTGCGGCTGTCATCCTTCACCTGAGTCACCAGTGGACTCACCTGCCGGGCACCAGGGCCCCCCCGCCCCCCATCATGCAGGTTGTGCCTCAAACAGTAGTCTGTGTCTCTGCTGGGGTGGGAGGGGCCTTAATTTCTAGGACTAGGACAGAGCGCTGCTGAGATTTTATGCCACCTGGTCAAGCTCTCTCAGAGTTGTGTTTTAAAATCGGAACATGTTCTTCAAAGTATGGCCCTCCAGACCTGCAGCATCAGCATCCCCTGGGAACTTATTAGAAATGCAAACCCTCAGGCTTGGCCCACATCCTCTAAAGCTGAAGGTCTGGGGGGGGGGCTCATAGAGGGTTTTATGAAGTGTCTAGTGATTTAATGCACGGTAAAATTTGAGAACCACTGCTCTAAGCATATATTACATGGGAGATATTTTTCAGAGGTCTTCAGTGCGTTTTCATTTGCAATCTTATAAAAAAAAATATTGGACCTAGTGCTCATTGTTGACAGTTCAGAAAATTGTAAGAAGGTTCAGCAACTCTAAAGTATGTCCTCCAACCACATGCTATGATATTTGAAATTCCTGCATTAGAAATGTATTCCTTCCAGTTCGTTTTACTGTTCTCTTTTAAAGGGTAAACTTTCTGTTTGGTAAGTTCACGTAAAAGTGTCCGTGATATCTGTTGTATTCTGCTTACCATGACTAGGAAGGGAGAGAAACGTAGGAAGGCAATCGAGTTAGCAGAACAAAGGAAAGCATTGCTTAGGGCTGGTGTTTCTAGATCTTGTGAAATCACATGAGTAAAAACATTTATTGGAAATGGTCTCTATAGCTTAATTTTATAATAAAGTAAGGGGGAGAGGATGAAAGAGTGAGTTCACTGGGGCACATGGTGGACGAAACCTTGCTTTATATGCTGCAACTAACTAGCTAAAGTCATAAATAAGTTAAACTCTTTGTAGAATGTGGTGATATTGATCTCTAAGAAATTATATCACTAGGATGTGATTGCAAGTGACAGGAAATCTAATTCAAACTGTTTTAAACTTTTTTTTAAAAAATATTTTATTTATTTATTTGACAAAGAGAGAGAGATCACAAGTAGGCAGAGAGGCAGGCAGAGAGAGAGGGGGAAGCAGGCTCCCCGCTGAGCAGAGAGCCCGATGCGGGGCTCGGTCCCAGGACCCTGAGATCATGACCTGAGCCAAAAGCAGAGGCTTAACCCACTGAGCCACCCAGGCGCCCCTGTTTTAAACTTTTAAAGAAAAAGATAGTCAATTAGCTTTTGTGGAAAAAAAAAAAGGGGGTCTAGAGATAGTTCTGACTTCAGAACAGCTTGATCAGTGTTCAGAAGGGGCCACAAGACCCAGTTGTTCTTCATTTTACTCTGCTGCTGTGTATGTTGGCTTCATTTTCAGAGTATATCAGTTGGCAAGATGGCAGCCCCAGCTCCAGCCAACATGGCCCCGTGGTTCAAGTCTGGATCTGAGGGCAAACCCAGGAGCCCAGAAAGAAAACCCAAGTGAGACTGATAGGCTCTGATTTGCCTCCCTTGAGTTATGTGCCTGTCCTTGAACCAATCACTGAAACCACAGCAGAAACTGATGCTCCAGGTCATACGCCAAGCCTGGGTCATATACTATCCCTGGAATAGGAGATGGTGGGGAGGTACGGTCAATGCCACAAAAACCACAAGGACTGAGGGTGGGAAAGGGTGGTTCCCCCACAAATATTGGAGGATTTTACTGGAAATGGGGTAAATGGATAGAGGCTGGCCAGGAAACCACACATGTCCACCACAGGGATCTCGGTTCCAACATTCTGTAATTCTGTAAGGTCCTCCCGTGGCCCAGAGTGCTGGCATAGAAACCACACTCACCACGCTGCCCTCCAGATGGAACAGAATTAGGCTTGGGAGGAAGGAATCCTGTTTCTGTTTAGCATGACTAAACTCCTACCCTCCAACAGCCCTGACTGGGAAGGCTGTCCCTCCTGGCAAACCAGTCGGCTTCTCACTTCTCCACAAGAATGCGTACAAAATTGTCTATACTCCTGCCTTGCTCTGCCCCTCTGCTCACTTCCATCTTCCTGTTCACCTTCTTCTGTCTTCTGTGCTCCTCTCAGCCATGTCTGTCTCTTTCTTCCTTTCTCTCTTCATCTTTGTCTCCTGTCTGGTTCTCTCTGTTGCCTCTCTCTGTTTCTCTCTTTCCATTTACTGACTGGCTATCTCTCTCTCTGCCTAGCTCTGAGTGTTCTCTGGCTTCTCTCTGTTCTCTTGGCTTCTCTCTGTTCTCTCGTTCTGGGTTTTCCCTGTCTCTGTCTCATTCATTCTCTATCCTATACTGTCTGTTCTTCTAAGTACCTGCCTGTCACGTCCTCTACCTGCCTATTTATTTACTTACTTACTTACTTACTTACTTATTTATTTGATAGAGAGCAAGAGAGTGCACATGAGCGGGGAATGGGGCAGAGAGAGAGAGAGAATCTCAAGCAGACTCCCCGCTGAGCGTGGAGCTCGACACAGGGCTTGATCTCACGACCCTGAGATCATGACCTGAGCTGAAGTCAAGAATTGGATGCTTAACTGACTGAGCCGCCCAGGTGCCCCGACCTGCCAATTTCATTCTGTGTGTCTAGTTTTTCTTTCCCCTGTGCCTTTGTCTCTATTTTTCTTTCTTTCTGAAATAGACAGTTTTCACTGCTCCAGACAGGACTCGCAAATGTTCACACAATCCTGCCTTTTCCCTATGTTTCTCAGCAAGTGGACAGTTTGTAAGGATAGAGGGGAGATTGTCAGGGAGGGAAAGTTAGAAAAAGGAGGCATTGATGGGACCCCTGAGTATATCACTGTGAGTAAGGGTTTGTTCAAGCCAAAAGATCACAGTGTGCGTACACACGCATGCATAGTAAAGTCACAAACCACCTTTGAGCAGACGCTCAGCTTCTCCATCACAGTTACATTCGGGTTTGGTTGAAGCTCTGTGATGCTAAGCAGATAATGTCTCTGAGTCTTAATTTCCATATTCATAAAAGAAAGGATAATAGGTGCCTAGCATAGTGCCTGGTACTTAGTAGGTGCTGATTAAATGTGCTCATTCATTTAAGACACTGAGGCTCAGCTTTGGCTGTCTATTAGAATCTCCTAGGAAGCTTTTAAAAACTCTGAAGCCCAGGCTCCAGATTACCAATTACATTTCTGAGTCTGGCAGCAGTATTTTTAAAAAATCCTACCACACATTCCACCCCTCCTGTCTCCAGTATGCCAAGCCTGGTATCATTGATTTCAGAGGAGGTTTACATTAGCTGTGTGCTTCTTTGATACTTAATAAAGGGTCAAAGGCACTGGTTTTATTTATTTATTTATTTATTTATTTATTCATTCATTCATTCATTCATTCATTCATTTAAGGCCCTGTTTTTAAAAGTGTGCTTGAGGACCCAGAATTTATTTTATTTTTTTTAAAGATTTTTTATTATTTATTTTATTTGACAGAGAGAGAGATTACAAGTAGGCAGAGAGGCAGGCAGAGAGAGAGGGGGAAGCAGGCTCCCTGCTGAGCAGAGAGCCCGATACGGGGCTCGATCCCAGGACCCTGAGATCATGACTTGAGCCGAAGGCAGAGGCTTTAACCCACTGAGCCACCCAGGTGCCTCAGACCATAGTCCTCGTGAATTGATTCCCCCAATTTCCGAAGATTACCTATTCCTATAACTTTATCTAAAATGAAAAGTGACCCATAAAATATTCTTCATTTGGTTAAGGGGAAGTACATGTTAAACATTCAGTTCAATAGCATGTACTGAATAGTTTCCAGCTATTGAGAAGTAAGCTAAACCAAAAGTCTTCTATCTTCAAAAAATAATCCGTAACTTCAGGAGGCACACCACAAGTAAAAAGCAATGCTTTGTAAAGTAAAACAAAACAGAACAAAAACTTCCTCCCCTTGGAAGTTGAGGTCTCTAAGCACACACCCTGACAAATTAATTTTCTGCTGAACATCAGCCTCCTGCTGATGGAACAGCGGTTGGGAACAGAAAGTTTGCAATGATGTGGGACGTTTACTGGAAAAATTTCCTTCGAAGAAAATAATTTCAGTGGTCAACATTGCTAACAAAAATACATGGGGCTGACAAAAAAAAAAAAAAAAGGCAAGCAAGCTTTGTATTTGATGGGATACAGTATTTTTAACCTAAAAAATTATGCGGACTTCTCTGTGTACATTCATGCATTTCTTTCTCATTTGAATGATAATTGGCCACTATGGAAATGTTATGTGTTTCTGTTGTCCTTTGTTGTTCGCTCTGCATTGATTGTTCCCAATCTGGAACAGAGATGTAATCTCAGAAAGGGGATGTGTGAAAGGGGGATCCATTCAAGAGAGTCTATCAGGGGCATCCCTTGGCTCAGTCCTGCAAGTGATTGCTGTGATGTTCGTGTGTCATATCTCGCGTGTGCCTCCTACATCCCTACCTTCCCCCCCCTCCTCTTTCTCTGGATCCCCATGATCACAGTCTCTGCTTTAGGGAACACTGTCCCAAAGCTTGTTTCTGCTGCCCACATCAACTAGGACTACTCTCAGAGAAATTGAAAGTGGTACCCAGCCTTGACAGCCCCTCTAATGGGAAAGATTTGGAACCAGGAGGCCAGGATTCAGGACCTAATCTCACTCCTTACTGTCTGTATTCTTTTATCAAGCAACCACATAACCTCTTTGAGCCTTTCTTTCCTCATTTGTAAAATGAGGGATACTAATATTACCTACCTGGTAAAGATTTTGTCAACATCTAGACACACCTCAGAGATACCACGGGTTCAATTCCAGAGCACCGAAATAAAGCAAATACTGCAATCAAATGACTTTTTGGTTTCCCAGTGCACATAAAAGTTATGTTTACACTGTACTGTAGCCTACTTAGTGTGCGGTAGTATTATGTCTAAAAAAGCAATATTAAATTAAAAATACTTAACTGGTGCCTGGGTGCCTCCGTCGGTTAAGCATCTGACTCCTGATTTTGGCTCAGGTCATGATCTCAGGGTTCTAAGATCTAGCCCTGTGTCGTGCTCTGCACTGGGCATGGAGGCTACTTGAGATTCTCTCTACTTCTGTTCACCACCCCCCATAAATAAATAAATAAATAAATAAATAAATAAATAAAACTTTATTGCTAAAAAATGCTAACCATCCTCTGACTTTTAGCAAGTCATAACCTTTTTGCTGGTGGAGGGTCTTGCATTGATGTTGATGGCTGCTGACTGATCAGGGTGGTGCTTGCTGAAGGCCAGGGTGGCTGTGGTGATTTCTTAAAATAAGACAACAATGAAGTTTGCCTCATCAATGAACTCTTCCTTCCATGATTTCTCTGTAGTATGCAATGCTGTCTGATGGCATTTTACCCACAGGAGAACTTCTTTCACAATTGGAATCTGTCCTCCCAAGTGCTGCTGCTGTTTAACAACTAAGTTTACGTAACGGTCTAAATCCTTTGTTGTCATTTCGACAGCCTTCCCACCATCTTTACCAGGAGTACATTCCATCTCAAGAAACCACGTTCTTTGTTCCTCCACAAGAAGCAGCTCCTCATCCGTTCAAGTTGGATATATCGATTGGGGTAGAAAACTCGTGAGGATTGCCCGGAAATGCCTGGCAAAGTCGCTTCCGGCATCCGGGCGCCCGAAATCACGCGGGGTGGGCCCGGGCCCCGGGGGGCGGGGGGGGGGGGGGTCGTTCTCAGCGGCGCGAACGCGCGTCTTCAGTCCGATTGGGGGCGTGGGCAATTCTCACGAGTTTTCTAGCCCAATCGATCACGAGCTTGCAGCAACTCAGGCACATCTTCGGGCTCCACTTCTAGTTCTGGTTCTCTTGCTGTTTCCACCACATCTGCACTTACTTCCTCTTCGAAGTCTTAAACACCTCAAAGTCCTCCATGAGGCTTGGAATCCACTTCTTCCAAACTCCTGTTAATGTTGGGATTTTGACTTCTTCCCATGAATGTTCTTCTTTTTTTTTTTTTTTAATTTTTAATTCAATTAATCAACTATAATGTAGTATTGGTTTCAGAAGTACAGGTTGGTGATTCATCAGTGTTATATAATAACCAGTGCTTATATCATGTGCCCTCCTTAATATCTGTCACCCAGTTACCCCACCCCCCACCCCCATCTCCTCCAGCAACACTCTGTTTCCTATGATTAAGAGTCTCTTATGGTTTGTCTCCCTCTCTGGTTTCGTCTTGTTTTGTTTTTTTCCTCTCTTCCCCTATGATCCTCTGTTTTGTTTCTTAAATTCCACATATCAGTGAGATCATATGATAATTGTCTTTCTCTGACTGACTTATTTGCTTAGCATAATACCCTTTAGTTCCATCCACATCGTTGTAAATCCCATGAATGTTCTTTTTTCTATTAATTATTTTATTTTATTTATTTTATTTTATTTTTTCCCCAAATACTTTTATTTTATCTTTTCAGTGTTACAAGATTCATTATTCAAGTACCACACCCAGTGCTCCATGCAATATGTGCCCTCCTCAATACCCACCACCAGGCTCACCCATTCCCCTACCCCTTCCCCTCCAAAACTTTCGGTTTGTTGCTCAGAGTCCACAGTCTCTCATGGTTCATCTCCCCCTCTGATTTCCCGCAATTCACCCTTCCTTTCCTTCTCACAATGTCCTCCATGTTTTTCCTTATGCTGCACATGTAAATGAGACCATATGATAATTGACTTTCTCTGCTTGACTTATTCACTCAGCATAATCTCTTCCAGTCCAGTCCATGTTGAAACAAAAGTTGGGTATTCATCCTTTCTGATGGAGGCCTAATATTCCATTGTATATATGGCCCATATCTTCTTTATCCATTCATTTGTTGAAGGGCATCTTGGTTCTTAATGACATCTGGACTCGTGAATCCTTTCCAGGAGGTTTTCAGTTTACTTTGCCCACAGCCATCAGAGGAATCACTATCTGTGGCAGTTACAGCCTTATGAAATATGAACTAAATAACATCTAATTTAATTTATATTATAAATTTTATGACTTAATTTATAATCAGAGAATTTAATGAAGAATTAAATAATAAGATTTGGGACTTGAAATTGATCCATGGGCCGCAGAATGGATGCTGTGATAGCCGGCATGAGAACATTAACCTTGCCATACATCTCCATCAGAGCTCTTGGGTGACCAGGTGCATTGTCAATGACCCGTCATTTCTGAAAGGAATATTTTTTCCTGAACAGTAAGTCTCAACAGTGGGCTTAAAATATTTGGTAAATCACATTATAAACCGATGTGCTGCCATCTAGGCTTTGTATTCCATGTACAGAGCACAGGCAAAGTAAATTGAGTGTAATTCTTAAGGGCCCTAGGATTTTCAGAATGGTCAGTGAGCACTGGCTTCAATTTAAGTCACCAGCTGCATTAGCCCCTAACAAGAGACTGAGACTGTCCTTGAAAGCTTTGAAGCCAGGCACTGACTTTCCTGTAGCTACGAAAGTCCTAGATGGCATCTCCTTCCAATAGAAGTCTGTTTCATCTACATTGGAGGAAGGAAAGAAGGAAGGGCATCTCTTGTTTAGTGGAGCCACCTTCATTAATTAGCTAGATCTTCTGGATAACTTGCTGCAGCTTCTACATCAGCGCTTTTATATTATGGAGATGGCTTCTTTCCTTAAACCTCATGAACCAACCTCTATTTGTTAGCTTCAGACTTTTCTTCTGCAGCTTCCTCACCTCTCTCAGCCTTCACAGACTTGAAGAGAGTTAGGGCTGTGCTCTGGATTAGGCTTCGGCTGAAGGGAATATTGTGGCTGGTTTGATCTTCTATCCAGACTGCCGAAACTTTCTCCACATTAGCAGTAAGGCTGTTCCACTTTCTTTTCATTTGTGTGTTCACTGGAGTAGCACTTTTGGTTTTCTTCAGGAACTTTTCCTTTGCATTCACAATTTGGCTAATTGCTGCAAGAGGCCTAGATTTTGGCCTGTCTGGGCTTTTGCCATGCCTTCCTCACTAAACTGAATTATCTCTAGTTTTTGATTTAAAGTGAAAGATGTGTTGCACCCCCAATGTTTTATAGCAGGAATGTCCACAATAGCCAAAATATAAGAAAGAGCCCAGATGTCCATCAACAGATGAATGGATAAAGATATGGCATATATATAATAAAATATTACTCAGCTATCAAAAAGAATGAAATCTTGCCATTTGCAACAACATGGATGGAACCAGAGGGTATTATGCTAAGCAAAATCAGCCAGTCAGAGAAAGACAAATATATGATTTCATTCCTGTGTGGAATTGAAGAAACAAAACAGATGAACATAGGGGAAGGAAGGGAAAAATAAGATGAAAACAGAGAGAGAGACAAATCATAACAGACTCTTAACTCTAGGAAACAAACCGAAGGTTGCCGGAGGGGAGGTGGTGAGGGGATGGGGTAACTGGGTGATGGGCATTAAGGAGGGCACATGATGCAATGAGCACTAGGTGTGAAACTGATAAATCACTAAATACTACCTCTGAAACTAATAATATGCTGTTAATTAAATCTAATTTAAATAAAATACATTAAAAAAATAAAGTGAGAGATCTGTGACTCTTCCTTTCACTTGAACACCTAGAGGTCATTGTAGGGTTATTGACTGGCCTAATTTCAATATTGTGTCTGAGGGAATAGGGAGGCCTGAGGGGAGGGAGACAGATGGGGAAACTGGTCAGCAGAGCAATCGGACACCTGTAACATTTATCTATGAAGCTCACTGTCTTTTCTGGGCGTGGTTCATTGTGCCCCAGAACAATTACAACAGTGACATCAAAGAGCACTGGTCACAGGTCATAAAACAAATACAATCATAAGGAAAAAGTTTAAAATACTGAGAGAATTAACAAAAAATGTGACACACAGACACAAGTGAGCCAACGTTGGGAAAATGGCACCTATAGACTTGGTGGATGCGGGGTCCCTACAAACCTGGAATTTGTAAAAAATGCATTATCTTCAAAGTGCAATGAAGTGAAGTGCGATAAAACAAGGCATGCCCATATAGGCTTACATCATTTCATACAACTATTTTATATGCGCTCTTTTGTAATACTCTGATGCTATTTTCCTCATCTTTTTTTTTTTTTTTTAAGTTTGGAAACATTTAGCCTTGATACGCCAAACTCGTAATAACTTAAATGAACCCACCAAACTTTTTCTACAAACTTTAGCCTGCAAACCTCCTAGCACAAACATTAGTTCAGCCTTGCCGCCTTTGAATAGCTAATCCCAAATGCTCCAGGAAGAAAGTCACATTTCAAAATACTTCACCTTGTTCTTTTCTCTTTTTTCAGCCTTGGCTTCTCAGGTAATTTATTACAGAAATCTGGCTGGGCTTCACAGTGGAGTCTGGAGGCCTTGTAGGGGATGACAAAGGAGGAAATGATCTTGTCTTTAAACAAAGCTGAAGGAAGGGCAGAGAGCCAGTTTTTGGCTATATGAGAGGCCTCCATATGCTGGCCTGCCCTGCCCACACACTGGGGACCATTGTTCAGAGTTTGAGAATCATCATTGCAGCCTGTACTGATCAGGGCAGGAGAAAAAGAAGAAAACCAAAAAAACAAAAAACCCCAAACAAAAAACCCAACCACAAGAAATTGCCTTCCAAATACTCTCATAGAGAGAACTAGAAACTGCAAACGGTAAGCAATATTTCATGATTAGTTATTATAAGATGTTCATGATGTTCTTAGGAGATAAAAAGGTGAGGCTCTCTCAGCCTCCCCGTTCCTGCCTACCTTGATCTGCCCTGAAAAATAGTTTAAATCAGACTTGTGTACATTACCCAAAGAACATCCAGATATCCGAGTGTACCTACCTGTGAAATAGGAAAGGAAACATTTTCTTCCTTCTTGCTTTCTGTTAAGGAGCTCGGGGAAGGCAGGAATATTTACTGAGCTCCTGGCATATATCAAGGCATTTTCACAGATAGTATTTAATTTCCATTATGAAACTTTGAGATAGGGATTCTCATGCTTATGATGTGGAAACTGAGGGTCAGAATGACGAAGAGATGTATTCAAGGTCACATAGCAAAAAATTGGTAAGAACAGTGTCATAACCTCAATCTACCTCCTTCCTTCCATTGATTCCTCTTCTAAAACATGAGTGAAGAGGGCTATAGCAGAAACTATCACTGTAGTTCCTTAGCTGGTGAAATGGAAAAAATAATAAGCTTATTTTATTTTTCTAAAGATTTATTTATTTATTTGAGAGAGAGAGAGAGAGAGAGAGAGAGAGAGAGAGAGTGCACAGCTGGAGGGGCAGAGGGAGAGGGAGAGAAAATTTCAAGCAGACTCCACACAGAGAAAGGAACCCGACGTGGGACTTGCCTGAGATCATGACCCGAGCTGAAACCAAGAGTCGGAGGCTTAACTGACTGAGCCACCCAGGTGCCCCTGAGCTTATTTTAAAATCAATTAATCAGTCCTGGTTGTTTCCTCCTAAGAGACAACATAGACTGGTAAAAAGCCCTAAAAAATGAAACCTTGCGGGTATTTGAAAATTACATTTTTTTCTGTAGGTGTCAGTGGATCAAATTTGGCCTTTCCATTGAAATCCCTGGGAAAGTAGAAAATACTATCATTTTTCAAACCACGAGACTTGTCAAAAACAAAAAAATCCCTGTCCTTCTTTAGAAAGTAAACACAATCATTCTTGGCTTACAAATATGTGGGGATCAGTTGAATTATGTGTGTTAAGCAATTTTTTGCCGGTAAGTGAAGTTAGCAAATGATTACTCGACTATGGTAGACTGCTCTTTATAGTGTACTTTCTGCTTTTCTTGTATGTTTGGAAATTTACATTAACAAAAAGATTTGTTTTAATTTTTTCCCATTTCTATTAAAGTCTAATTTATATACAATGAAATGACCTTCAGCAGTTGCTTATGTATGTACTTCAGCCACACCCTACAACAATACAGAATACTGCCTGACCCTCAGAATATCCCGTAAGCCCTATCCCAGTCAATCCTTGCCTGCCCCCACCTCCACAGATAACTACTGTCCTGATATCTTCTTTCCATAGATTGACTTTGCCTATTTCAGAAATTCATACGAATGGAATCACACCGTATGTACCCTTTCATCTCTGTCTTCTTTTACTCAGTATAATGATACTGAGGCCCAACCACCTATCACAAGTTTTTTAGTTTTTGTTTTTCATTGCTGAGTAGTGTTCCATTGTATGGACATACTGATTTTATTTATTCATTCTCCTGCTGATGGACATTTGGGTTGTTTCTTTTTTTTTCTTAAGATTTTATATATTTATTTGACAGAGCGAGAGAGAGACAGTGAGAGAGGGAACACAAGCAGAGGGAGTGGGAGAGGGAGAAGCAGGCTCCCTGCTGAGCAGGGAGCCTGACGTGGAGCTCGATCCCAGGACCCTAGGATCATGACCTGAGCCGAAGGCAGACGCTTAACCCACTGTGCCACCCAGGAACCCTGTGGGTTGTTTCTAGTTTGTTCCTATTCTAGTTGTCAAGGCAAAGGCTGGGAAAAGAGAAAACAAGGTTAAAATATTTTGAAACCTGATTTTTTTCGTGGAGTATTCAGGGTTCACAGTACAACTACTATTTTTATTTTATTTTTACTACTATTCATACTATGAATATGCAGGCACAAGTCTTTTCTGTGTCCAGTGTTTCCGTTTCTTCTAGAAGTATATTTGCTGAGTCATAGGGTAGATGTATGTTGGACTTAATGAAACTACCAAACCTATTTTCAAAGTGGCTGTACAATTTTACGTTCCCACTAGTAATATATGAGAGTTCTGTTGCTCCACTTTCTTCCCAACATTTGGGGCTATCAGTAGTGGTATTTCGTTGTAGCTTTCATTTGCATTTCCTTGATGATTAAGGATGGTGAGAAATTTTTTCATGTGTTTATTGGCATATCTTCCTTTGTGAAGTGTCTGTTCCAGTCTTTTGCCCACTTTACTTGGTTTTTACCTTAAAAATCCTATAATCTCAACCCCCAGATATAACCATCATTAACATTTTGGACTTTTTTCTATGCATTTACTTATTTCCACAAATTGATTCTTTACAAAAAAAGGGTTTGTATTTATAAACTGTTCTGTAACCTGTTTTTTTCATTTAGCAATTGGTCATGAACATCTTTCAGTGTAATAAATATGCTTCTATGCCATCATTTTTTTTTTCACTGAATGTTCATTGCAGCTTTATGCACAAAGCCCAAACAGGAAACAACCTTTCACTTGGTGAGTGTATAAACAAAATATGGTGTCTATCTATGCAATGGAATACTACTCAGCAATAAAAAGGAACAGCCTATAGATAAATGCAGCCTACAGGCAAAACCATTATGCTGAATGGAAGAAGCCAGGCATAAAAGTGTAAATATAAACTGTAGCGAGATGCAAATATAGTGACTAAAAAAACTTGGGGTTGAGGGACAGACTGCCAAGAGGTAGGATGAAACTTCTGAGAGTGGTGAAAATATTCTCTATATTGATCGTAGCTGTAGTTTCACTGGTATATGGATGCATCAGAACTCACCAATTATACATTTTAAATGGAAGCCTATTGCAGGCAAATTATAGCTCAGTAAAACTGATTTCCACAAAAAGCATTGGTGAGGAGATGCATTATACGATACAGGCTAGACCCTGAAGGAAGTGGGGCAAGCATGGTCAACACAATTAGAGAAGAATTAAGTAGTAAGAACCCGGAAAGAATAGGAGGTTGAGATAAGAAAGTATATAGCAGAGTTTAGGTTACAGAAAAAATAGTTTTAGGTTGAATTAGGGCTCTTAATTAAGCCTCATTAAAGTAGTTTAAGCTGAAAGGGCAATTCATTGCCTTACAGCGTACAAAAAAAATGAGCAACTGGAATCAGAGACTCAGTTAAAGCCAGGACTTAGGGAGCCTGGGTGGCTCAGTTGGTTAAGCAACTGCCTTTGGCTCAGGCCATGATCCTGGAGTCCCAGGATGGAGTCCCGCGTCGGGCTCCCCACTTGGCGGGGAGTCTGCATCTCCCTCTGACCCTCTCCCCTCTCATGCTCTCTCTCTCTCTCTCTCATTCTCAATTAAGCAAATTAAAAAAAAAAAAAAAAAAGCCAGGGCTTAATCTTTAGCTCCATGATCTCTGACATCATCTTACTGGGAGGTTGGGGAAGAGGTTTGGGGTACCTCATTATAACCTCATGAGGATGAGATTTAGGCTCCCTATTTGGCCTTTCTGTTGAGGATGGGGGTGAGGTTGCAGTTTTATCTGGAGTATTTGGCTGGAGTAGAGTTATTGTCCAACAGTTTTCTGTCTTCCTGGGCTGTCCCCTTTTGGTCCTTGGAGCTAGCAGGATTTTCTGGGGGGTGGAGGGTGCACATGTGCACACTCATTGGCCTTTTTAGGTTGCTGACTTCTCCACCATCTAGTCTGGGATATATGAGACAAAAAGAAAACCCAAGAAATCACCACCTTGTTCCTCAGTTCCTGAGACCGCTGGTCTGGTTTCTCTCCATCTTTCAGCTCTTTTAGCTTTGTTTTATGTAGAATGTCCAGAGTTTTTAGCTGTACTTATCAGCAGGAGGAGTAAGGGAAAAAAATGTGTCTACTCCATCTTTCTGGAAGCAGAAGTCTTTGTGACTACTTATTAAAAATTGAGTTGTTCATTGAGTCATAGGAGTTGTTCATATATTCTAGATAAAGGTCCTTTGTCAGATATATGTGTTGTGAATATTTTCTCCCATATGAAGCTTGCTTATTCAATGTCTTAACGACTTTTGATGAACAGAAGCTTATAAGTGTGATTAAGTCCATTTTATCTATCTGTTTCTTTTGTGATTAGTGTTTTGTGGGTCCTTGACAAAGAAATATTTACCAATCTCTAAGTTGCAAAAAATAACCCCCATGTGTTTTTCTAGAAGCTTTATGACTTCAGCTTTTAAGTTGAGTTATGATCCATCTCAAATTAATTTTAGTGTTTGGTGTGAATATGTGTTGCAACTGATTTTTTTCTTGTATACATAGCCAGTCGTTTCTGCACCATTTGATGAAAGTATTTACTTTCCTCATTTAGTTTCTTTGGTATCTTGGTGAAAAATCAATATGTGTGAGTCTACTTTTGTACCAAATTCTAATCCAGTGATTTATTATCTGTCTTTATGCCAAGACCACATTGTCTTAATTACCATTGCATTATAGCAATCTTGAAATCAGATAGTATATGTCCTCTGAGTTTTTTTTTTCTTTTTAGAATTACTTTATCTCTGTTAGGCTCTTCATAGTTCTATAAAAGTTTCATAGTCCATTTGTCAATTTTTACAAAAAACATCTTCCGGGATTCTGACTGGGTTTGCTTTGACTCTTTAGATCAATTCTTGGAGAATTAACATCTTGACAAGAAATAGTACGTCTTTCTGTTTGTCTCCTTTGATTCTCTTAGCAATATTTTAAAGTTTTCGGGGTATCTTCTCTATATTTTATTATGTGTATACCTAAGCTTTTTGTGTTTTTAAAGTTATTCTAAGTGGTATTATTATAAGTTTACTTTTTCAAATGTTCATTTGCTAATATATGGAAATACAACTCAGTTTTGTATCTTGGCTTTGTCTCCAGCTTTTGTTAAGTTGCTTAAGATTTTCTGTATACATGATCATATCATCTGCAAATAAGGACAGTTTTACTCATTCCTTTATAGTTTAGTGCCTTTTATTTCTTTTTCTTATCTTATTACACTGTTGAAGACCTCTGGTAAAGGTATTTCAGACCTCTACCAGGAATGGTGAGAGTGGACATACTCACCCTGATCTTCATCTTAGGTGGAAAATGTTTTAATTCCCCCCACCCCATTAAGTATGTTGCTAGCTGTAGATTTTTTAATAGAAATCCTTTATCAGGTTGAGGAAGTTTCCTTTTATTTTGTGTTGAATTTTGTTGAATGCTTTTCCTGCATCTGTAGAGATGATTGTATGATTTTTCCTTTTTTATTCTTTAAATTACATCAATTTGTGTTCAAATATTAGACTAACATTGCATTCCTGGAATAAATCCCATTCAATCATGATGATTACTCTTTTTCTATGTTGCTGGGCTCAATTTGCTAAAATTTCATTAGGGACTTTTACATCTATGACAGTATTGGTCAGTGGTTTTCCTTTTCGTATTGTCTTTTTTAGCTTTGATATCAGAATAACTGTTTTCTCATAAATCAGGTGTAAGTGTTCCCTCTCCTCTATTTTCTAAAATTGTATAGGATTTGTACTGTTTCTTACTGAAATGTTTGAGATAATTCATCAGTGAAGTTTTTTTTTGTGTGTAACTTGTCCTATTTTCTTTCTTTCCGGAATTAAAGTCCTCCATGACTATTGTCCAGTATCTGAAAACAGCTATTTTATATATTTTATCTAGTTCTGTGGGGGTTTATACTGGGAGAGCTTTGTGGTACCAATTACTTCATCATGGCTAGAACAGAATATCTACTAAGAAGTTTGTTTTAATTGATGCCGTTACTAAGATAATTCTAAATTCAATAGATTCAATATTACCCCAATATTGAACCTACCTCAATAGGTTGTATTAATAACATTTCTGTTGAATTTACCCTCAAATTAAGTATCAATATAATTTGTATAATTCAACATTAGCAAAGACTAGTACACTGAACAACAGACATGTACTCATCACCTGGTCAATAATTAAAATTATTTTTGCTCACTTCAATTTTTTTTTTTTTTTTTTTTTTTTTTAAGATTCCATCTACTTACCTGACAGAGAGAGAGAGATCACAAGTAGGCAGAGAGGCAGGCAGAGAGAGAGGGGGAAGCAGGCTCCCTGCTGAGCAGAGAGCCCGATGCGGGGCCAGATCCCAGGACCCTGAGATCATGACCTGAGCCGAAGGCAGAGGCTTTAACACACTGAGCCACTCAGGCGCCCGCTCACTTCAATTTTGATGTGCTTTCTTGTATGGGATAAAAAATAGTAAAGTTACAGGTAGAATTGCTTTGCATTATTCTAATATGCTCCATGGGCGTTTTGCATTTCATCCATTATGCTTAATAATAGGAGATGAAAAGTTTGAAACCCTGGGGCGCCTGGGTGGCTCAGTCATTAATGCCTTTGCCTTTGGCTCGGATCATGATCCCAGGGTCCTGGGTTCCAGCCCTGCATCAGGCTCCCTGCTTGGTAGGAAGCCTGCTTCCCCTCTCCCACTCCCCCTGCTTGTATTCCCTCTCTGGCTGTCTCTCTCTCTGTCAAATAAATAGATAAAATCTTAAAAAAAAAAAAAAAAAGAAAGAAAGAAAAGCTCAAACCCATTATTTAGAGATATGTTTCAGAAAGGTTATTGCTTAAATGTGGAAAACTTTTCTAATGAAATAAATGTAAATGCGTATATGATTCTGGTATCTTAGCAGAAACAAGGTGTTCCCCAGTAGAATATCTGAGAACTTTACCGTTATATCTACATCTTCTGCATGGCTTTGTCCCTGCTGATTCTCATCATGGGATTAGACTAAGTGGAAACCAGTCATTTTCCAAAATGATATATAATATCCAGGTTAATATCCATTAAGGATCAAGCTGGAAACCTAATCCTTTGCTTATCAGGCATGCTCCAGCTTAAATCTACTTTCTCAAGGAATCAAATTACTTCAACTTCCTTTTGGAAATTAAGTGGGAATAGTAAACGAATGATAAAGTAAAATTAAAAAAACCCTGGGCAGTTGTGGTTCTAGCCTTCATTTAGGGTGGGTGAAATCATTTAGCCTATACTGAGTTAAAGCACCCCCACCTAACCCTTTGGACCACCCAAGATCTGAAGCCTGTATCCTACTCCTGGGTCCAAAGGGAGAAGTCCTCAGAGCTAAGGATTACCATGACTATTCCACTGTGAACTTGGAAGTGGGAGTAGATTAAAACCAACACAACCAAAAACTTTCTGGCACTTAGATTGTTATATTGCCACTGTAATTAAGGGTAATGTCACATCCTTTGAAAAATCTGAAATGATATTACAGTGCAGAGAACATGTAAGAACATGCTGTTTAGCACTGCGGAAAACTTATTTTAAAAGCACGTTATAATATAATGAAACAATATGTTCCTTTGTTGATAGCACTGGTGAATAATTCTAGCACTGGTGAATTTTAGCAATCATTACTCTAGACCTTTTCCCACCACTCTCCTCGTCAAAATTAACCATTAGAACAATGATGGGAGTGGGAGGCGGATCAAAAAATCTTGGTAATCTCTGCCAACAAATTTATAATAAAAAAGATTGATGGTTTATTTAAATGTAGTGTCATGGTGCTTCAAGTCCCAGGTGCTTCGAAATTACCAGGAGCCTTTAAAAATTCAAAGGCCCAGTCCTCCTCCCCAGATATTAGGATTTGATTGATCTGTCTCTATGGATTTACCTATTCTGGCCATTTCATAAAACTGGAATCATACAATATATGACCTTTTGTGACTGACTTCTTTGACTTAGCATAAAGCTTTCTAAGTTGTATATACTGTAGCATGAATCAGTACATCATTCCTTTTTATGACCAAATAATATTCCATGATATGGATATAACACATTTGTTTATCCATTCATCAGTTGATGGACAATTGGATCGTTTCCATTTTGGCTATTAGGAATATTGCTACTATGAACATTTATGTACAAGTCTTTATGTGGATATATATTTTCAGTTCTCTTGGGTACATATTTAGGGGTCAAATTATTGGGTCATATGGTAATTCCTTTTGTTTTTTTTTTAAAGATTTTACTTATTTACGAGGGTGGGGGGAGGAGCAGAGGGAGAGGGACAAGCAGACGTAGACTCTGTGCTGAGCACGGAGCCTGACGTGGGGCTTGATCCCATGACCCTGAGATCAGGGTCATATGGTATTCTATTCGTAACTTTTTGAGGTACTGCCAAACTGTTTTCCAAAGTGGCTGCATCATTTTACATTCCCACCAGCAATGTATGAGGGGTCCAATTTCCCCACTCTGTCCCCAATAACACTTGTTATTATCTGTCTTTTTGATTATAACCATCCTAGTGGTTATGAAGAAGTGATATCTTATAGTTTTTTAAATTTTTAATTATTATTTTAATGTTTTAAATCTGGTATAGTTAACATATCGTGTTATATTAGTTTCAGGTATACAATATAGTGATTCAACAATTCTATGTATTACTCAGTGCTCATCAAGATAACTGTATTCTTAATGCCTCTCACCTGTTTCACCCATCCGCCCACCTCCACCCCTCTGATAACCATCAATTTGTTCTCTGTAGTTTAGAGTTGGTTTTTTGGTTTCTTTTTTTCTTTGCTTTGTTTCTGAAATTCCACATATAAGTGAAATCTTATGTCTTTTTCTGACTGATTTCATTCAGCATTATACTCTCTTGCTATATATATGTCGTTGCAAATGGCAAGGTTTCATCCTTCTTTATGGCTGACCAATATTCCATTGTACGTACATACCACTTCTATATTCATCTATTGACGGACACTGGGGCAGCTTCCATAATTTGGCTGTTCTAAATAATGCTGCAATAAACATAGGTGTGCACATATTCCTTAAAATTAATGTTTTCATATTCTTTGGGTAAATACCTAGTAGTGCAATTACTGGATCATAGGGTAATTCTATTTTTAGTTTTTTTAGGAACCTCCATACTGTCTTCCACACTGGCTAAACCAGTTTGCATTCCTACTAACAGTGCATGAGAGTTCCTTTTTCTCTACATCCTCGTCAACACTTGTTGTTTCCTGAGGTTTTGATTTTAGCTGTTCTGACAGGTGTGAGGTGGTATCTCATTGTGATTTTGATTTGCATTTGCCTGATGATGAGTGATGTTGAATATCTTTTTATGGGTCTATTGGCCATCTGTATAACTTGGAGAAATGTCTATTCATGTCTTCTCCCCATATAAAATTGGGTTATTTGGTTTTTTTTTTGTTTTCGATGTTGAGTTGTATAAGTTCTTTATATATTTTGGATACTAGCCCTTTATCAGTTATGTCATTTGCAAATATCTTTTCCCATTCAGTAGGTTGTCTTTTAGTTTTGTTGGTTGTTTCCTTCGCTCTACAGAAGCTTTTTATTTTTGATATAGTCCCAATAGTTTATTTTTGCTTTTGTTTCCCTTGCCACAGGAGACATACCTAGAAAGATGTTGCTATGACCAATGTCAGAGATATTACTACCTGTGCTCTCTTCTAGGATTTTTATGGTTTCTGGTCTCACATTTAGGTTCTTAATTCATTTTGAGTTTATTTTTGTGTTGGTTCAAGAAAGTGGTTCAGTTTCATTCTTTTGCATGTAGCTGTCCAGCTTTCCTAACACCATTTGTTGAAGAGACTGTCTTTTTCCCATTGCATATTCTTTCCTCCTCATTGAAGATTAATTTACCATATAGTTATGGGTTTATTTCTGGGCTTTCTATTTGGATCTATTGATCTATGTGTCTATTTTTGTGTCAGTACCATACTGTTTTGATTACTACAGCTTTGTGAGGTTGCTTTGACTATTCAAGGTCTTTTGTGGTTCTATACAAATTTTAAGATTTTGTTTTAGTTCTGTGAAAAATGCTGTTGGTGTTTTGATAGGGATTGCATTAAATCTGTAGATTTCTTTGGGTAGTATAGATATTTTAACAATATTTGGTTTCTAATCCATGGGATATCTTTCCATTTGTTTGTGTTGTCAATATTTTTATCATGTTTTATAGTTTTCAGAGTACAGATCTTTTACCTCTTTGTTTAAATTTATTCCTGAGCATTTTATTATTTTGATGCAATTTTAAATGGGACTATTTCTTATTTTCTGTTTCTGCTGCTTCATTATTAGTGTATAGAAAAGCAACAGATTTCTGTACATTGATTTTATATCCTGTAACCTTGCTGAATTCATTTTTAGTTCTAGTAGTTTTTTGGTGGAATATTCAGGGTTTTCTATACATAGTATCATGTCCTCTGCAAATAGTGACAGTTTTACTTCTTCCTTACCAATTTGGATGACTTTTTATTTCTTTTTCTCATCTGATTGCTGTGGCTAGGACTTCCAGTACTATGTTGAATAAAAGTGGTGAGAGTGGATATCCTTGTCTTGTTCCTGACCTTAAGGGAAAACCTTTTATTTCTTCTCCATTGAGTATGTTAGTTGTGGGTTTTTCATACGTGGCCTTTATTATGTTGAGGTATGTTCCCTCTAAACCTACCTTGTTGAGGGTTTTTATCATGAATGGATGTTGTATTTCGTCAAATGCTTTTACTGCATCTATTGAGATGATCATATGGTTTTTATTCCTTCTCTAGTTGATATGTTATATCATCTTGATTGATTTGCAAATATTGAACCACTCTTGTTTCCTGGAAATAAGTCCCAGTTGATTATGGTGAATCATTTTTTTTTATGTATTGTTGGGTTGGTTTTGCTAGTATTTCATTGAGGATTTTTGCACCTATGTTCATCAGAGATATTGGCCTATAGTTCTTTTTGTGTGTGTGGTGTCTTTATCTGGTTTTGGTATCAGGGTTATGTTGGCCTTATAGTATGAATTTGGAAGTTTTCCATCTTTCATTTTTTGGAAAAGTTTGAAAAGAATAGAATAGATATTAACTCTTCTTTAAACGTTTGGTGGAATTCACCTGCGAAGCCATCTGGCCCTGGACTTTTGTTTGTTGGGAGTTTATTGATTACTGATTCAATTTCATCACTGGTTATCAGTCCATTCAGATTTTCTATTTCTTCCTGCTTCAGTTTTGGTAGTTTATATGTTTCTAGGACTGTCTCATAGTTTTGATTTGCATTTCCCTCGTGACTAATAATGGTGAGCATTTTTTCATGAACTTATTACTCATTTATATATCTTCTTTGAAGGAATGTCTATTCAAATTCTTTTAAATTGGATTTATTTTTTATTGTTGAGTTGTAAGAGTATATATTTTGGATACTGGAGTATAGATAGATATCAATAGCTAGATGTCAATAGATGTATTGATATAGAATATCTGATATATGATTTACAAATAATTTTTTTCCCATATCGTGGGTTGCTTTTCACTTTCTTCTAAACTCTTTGATGCACAAGTTTTTCATTTTGGTTAAGTCCAGTTTTACTTTTTTCTTATTACTTGTGCTTTTGATATCAAATCTAAGAAACCATTGCCTAATCTAAAATAACAAAGATTTACATCTATGTTTTCTTCTATAGTTTTATAATTTTACCTCTTACATTTATGTCTTCAATGCATTTAGGGTTAATTTTTGCATATAGAGTGAAGTAGGAATCCAATTTAATTCTTTTTGCATGTGGATATCAGATCATTCCAACACTGTTCATTGAAAACTTTGTTCCTTCCCCACCAAATGCCTTGACACCGTGTCAAAAATCAGTTGACCATAGACACATGGATTTATTTCTAGACTCTCAATTCTGTTTCATTTATCTATACATCTATCCTTATGCCAGTACCATGCAGTCTTGATTACTGTAGTCAGCTTAAAATCAAGAAGGGCGAGTCCTACAACTTTTTTTTTCTTTTGTTTTGTTTGAGATTGTTTTGGCTATTCTGGGTCCTTCCATTTCCATGTGAATTTTGGAATCGGCTTGTCAAATTTCTACCAAAAAGAGACAACCTGGATTTTGATAGGAATTGCATTGTATCTGTATATCACTATGAAGAGTATTGCTATCTTAACAATATTAAGCCTTCTAATCCATTAACCTGAGATATTTCCATTAACTTAGGTCTTCTTTAATTGCTTTCAATGATGTTTCATAGAAGTTTTCAGTGTGCAGTATTGCAACATTGATATTTTTTACAGTTCTTCGAATAATTATGATGTGTAGCCAGCGTCGAGAATCATTGTTTAATGTCCATAAGCTTGTCCACCAAATCACAAATCTTAGGTTAACTGTCCATGTGTGGCCCTGCTAAGAATAGGGAAGTGGAGTTTACCTTGACTAAGATGTCCCACTTCTGAGAGATGTCCATTTCATGACATTTCATAGGAAAATCTGATAGTAAAATGTAATTACACCCTACAAAGAATCCTAGAGTTTCAAAATCTTGAGAGGCCTGAGAATTAATTTATGCTGGCCCAGAGGGATGAAAGTCTATCTGATTTTAATGTCTACTAAGAGTGAATGTACATTGAACAAGCTTCATCAATAACCCATACCCATGTTAACTAACTCTCCCCTCTGAAAATATCCTCACTCACTACCTCTGCTTTCCTCTTTATAACTAGATGTTTAACCCCCTGGGCTCTCCATCTGTACCCAAATTATGATATGTCTAAATTCTCACTATTTAACTTAAGGCCATTTCTCAGTGGATCTGAGGAACATCTGTTCACCATTTCTAGTACAGAGACTAGAAAGCCTTTGTTGTTTGTTTTTGTTATTGTTGTTTGGTTGGTTTCTTTTGGGTTAGTTTGTTTTTTTCCTTTTGGCTCTTGATTTCTGCCTTTCTCACATGCAACACCTTCAAGGCTTGACAAAATCACTGTGATATCTAAAGGGAATGAAATGTCCTCTCATATTAATATTACATTTTGTGACCCCATCCATGGCTAAGTGAGGCTGTGGATAGCTGGAGACGTTGACATAGGATGCTATTGTGACAAGTGGTCAGGTTATCTCTGAGGAAACTTTGGAATAAATAACATATCAATCCACTTGTGACAGTAGTCAGTGCCTGACTGCTGATCTTCCTCTTCTTCTCTCTAGACCTCAGGGTCTCTCTGGGTCCTGATGCCATCTACACCTCTGCAATTCTAGTTTACATGAACTACCTGAAGAGTGAAGGGCAGTATAGATTTTCTGGAATACCAATGAAGAAATTATCTCTTCAGATGGGACTGAACTATAGGCCCAAGGCCCTCAACTTTTTCCCACTTCATAAATGATAGATGATGCTTACAACCGTGCCACTCCTTCATGCTCTATCCAGACACGAAAAAAGTTGAAATATTTTAAAGCAAAGATAAGAAAATAGTACTGAGACTTTTTTTCTTGATTTAATATTAATACATCATTTTATCCATCTATTAAATCAGTCATTTGGAATTTCAAAAATTATAATAAAGCATGGGAAGACACAGAGCTAGTCTAATTTTTAAACTTTATTTGACAAACGGATAAAGAAGATGTGGCCTACACAATGGCATATTACTCAGCCATCAGAAAGGATGAATACCCAACTTTTGCATCAACATGGATGGGACTGAAGGAGATTATGTTAAGTGAAATAAGTCAAACAGAGAAAGTTAATTATCATATGGTTTCACTTTTTTGTGGAACATAAGGAATAGCGTGGAGGACATTAGGAGAAGGGAAAAATGAAGGGGGAGATATCGGAGGGGGAGATGAACCATGAGAGACTATGGACTCAGGGAAACAAACGGAGAGTTTTAGAAGGGACAGGGGTGGGGGAATGGGTGAGCCCGGTGATGGGTATTAAGGAGGGCATGGATTGCATGGAGCACTGGGTGTTACAGCCAAACAGTGAATCATAGAACACTACATCAAAAACTAATGATGTACTGTATGGTGACTAACATAACATAATAAAAAAATGGAAAAAATAAAATGCAAGACAAATTGTTTTTCAGCACATTTCTCTACAGGTATATCGACAGGGCAAGTAAGTATTTCAATTGAAGAATAAGCTTAGATAAAACTTGTTTTATCATTTTAATGTGCCACCTGTTGAATTTTTTAAAAATTAGCATTAATATCAATAACATTAATTGCTTTGGTTTGGTAATAAATATAACTTATTACAAATTATATATAATAAAATAATATATAAAAATAATAATATTTTATCATGTCATAATAGAAATGTTCATAGCACCATTTTTATTTATAAACTACTTATGTACACTGTGTCTATTCTTTGTTTATATTCTACTATATACCTACCCATGTTTCTCATTTATTTTTTTTATTATGTTATGTTAGTCACCAAGTTTCTCATTTAAAAAAAGTGAGAAATTTTCTCACGAGAAAATGAAAAACCAATCCATTGCAATGGTTTTCAATTTTCCTACTTATTAGTAGTATGTCATTCATACAGGCTGATTTGGGCCTTTGGAGAAACTGAAGCAAGCTGTAGGACTATCTTTTCCCCTGGGGAAAAAAAAAGCATTCTACCAACACTGAAGGCACAATCCATGAAAGAAATAATTGATAAGCTGAACTTCATTAAAATTAAAAATATCAATTCTGCAAAAGACAATGTCAAAAGAATGAGAGGACAAGCTACAGACTGGGAAAAAGTACTTGCAAAAAACACATCTGATGAAGTACTCTTATTCAAACTATAAAAAGACCCCTTAAAACTCAACAATAAGCAATCAAACAACCTAATTAAAAAATGGGCCAAAGATCTTAACAGGCACCTCACTGAAGATGTACAGATGGCAAATAAGCATATGAAAAGATATTCCACATTATATGTCATTAGGGAAATGCAAATTAAAACAGCAATGAAATGCCACTACACATCTATCAGAATGGCCAGATGCAGAACACAGACAACACCAAATCCTGGTGAAGATGTGGGAGAACAGAAACCCTCATTCATTGCTAGTGGGAATGCAAAGTGGTACACCTACTTTGGAAGACAGTGGGGCAGTTTCTTAGAAAACTAAACATACTCTTACCATATGATCTAGCAATCAAGCTCCTTGGTACTTACCCAAAGGAATTGAAAACTTACATCCAACAACCAGCCTGCCTACAGATATTTTTAACAGCTCTATTCATAATTGCCAAACTTGGAAGCAACCAAGATGTCCTTCAGGAGGTGAATGGATTAATAAACTTTAGTATATACAGACATTTCTTCTTAATGCTAAATGGAATATTATTCAGCATTAAAAAGAGATGAGCTATCAAGCTAAGAGAAGACACAGAGGAAATTTAAATACATGTTAATAAGTAAAAAAAAGCAAATCTGAAAAGGCTACATACTGTTTGACTCCAACCATAGAACATCCCGGGAAAGGCAAAACTGTGGGGACCGTAAAGGTCAGTGGTTGCAGGGGTTGGAGGATGGAGGGAGAGATGAGCAGGCAGACCACAGAGGATTTTTAGGGTAGGGAAAATACTCTGTATGAAACTGTACTAGTAGATACATGTCATTATACAAACCCATTGAATATACAACACCAAGAGTGGACCCTAATGTGAACTATGCAGTTGGGTTGATTATCATTTGTCAATGTAAGTTCATCAACATTAGCAATGTACCTCTCTGGTGAGGGCTGTTGACAGTAAGAGAGGATATGTATATGTGGGGCAGGAGGTATATGGGAACTCTCTGCCCCTTCTTTTTTAATTTTGCTGTGAACCTACATCTGCTCTAAAATACAAAGTCTTTAAATTAAAAAAAAAAAATTTTTAAGTGTACTACCTATGAAAGAAATAATTTTGAATCTGCTCTGATTTTCTTAAAATCCCAAGCCGACACAGTATTTCACTACTATCAGTAAAACATTAATTGCAACATGCTTCACAGTTAACTGAGGCTAAATTCCTCTGGTCTAGACTAATGGTCTCCATTAAAAAAAAATTTTTTTTTTGCATGTACCCCTGCCATTAAAAAATGTGAGCATGAACACCCCAAAGTAGGTATGTATACTTATTTAAAAATTATATGCATGTAACACTGTGCTTATATATTCTTTACACAGAGAGAATAGAAGGTTTTAAAAGGTGACATGAAAATAAATATAAATGAAAACTCTAACGTCTTTTTCCTCCAACCATATTAGAGGATCATGTTGCACAGACTTTGGCAAGTTTATTTTCCCCTCCCACTTCTAGAAAAAAATAAAGCCAGGAGCTATTTGAGGATCCACCAGGGAGTACAATTTCTGGCTTCAAATTTTTCTGTTTGGTAAACGACCTTAAAGCTACTAAAGAGCAGGTCAGATGTTTGCTTATGCATGTAATCTGTGTTACGTGGGTGTTAGAAGGACTTTGGGTCCTTCCAGAAGCTTCTAGACTGGATTGATTTTGACCTGTCGTGTGAACTCTGGAAAAAAGGTGAAATGAGTCATTATGTCGGCTCAGGCTTTTTCTTTTTTTACCTTCTTTCTTCCCATTGAAGGAATAGCATGGAATTTTATGCAGCTTTCACGGTCTTTTCCTTTTGACAAAACATTAAAATGATGAACCTTTATCAATTGTCTGTAACACAAGGTGTGTCATGAGATTCTTCATGGAGGTGTCCATTTGACTTTTGATTCATTCTGTGTTTTGTTATTTTCATTATTTAAGTCTCTAGTATCAATTGTATGGAAATTGCAGTCAACCATGGGAAAGCTTTTATTTCATCCTCAAAGGAACTGAACCAATGGCGATTTGTTTACTTTCCTTGCTTCCTTTTTAAAATAAGGTTTTCTTGGGGCGCTTGGATGGCTCAGTCATTAAGCATCTGCCTTCAGCTCGGGTCATGACCGCAGGGTCTAGGGCTCCCTGCTCTGTGGGGAGCCTGCTTCTCCCTCTCCTACTCCCCCTGCTTGTGTTCCCTCTCTCACTGTCTCTCTCTGTCAAATATTTTATTTTATTAAAAAAAAATAAAATAAGGTTTTCTTCTAAATACAAAAGCAACACATGGGATGATAAAAATTTTTGGAACAAAATTAAAATCTCCTATATTCATATTAACTAAAGATAATACCAAGCTAATCTCTTTTTCCACCATGAAAGTAATATTTTTCAAAATTGGGATCATATTGCATTTCTCATTTCATTTCATCCTTTTAATACCTGACCATTGTATTTTTTCTTGTGAAAAAATTTTCAAAACCTGTATTTTTAATGAGTTCAAACTATTTCATCAAGTGGGTATATTATAATCTAACATTCCCTTATGATGAATGCTTAGGCTATTTCTAATGTTTCTGTGTGTGTTTTATTTTTTCCCAACCTTATTGAGCAATCACTGACAAATATAATTGTATATATTTAAGGCATTCAAGGTGATAATTTGATATACATATACACTTTGACATGATTATCGTGATCAAGGTAATTAACACATCCATCCCTTCACATATTTAGTTCTTTTTTTTTTTTGAGAATGCTTAAGATTACTTTCAGCAACCTCCAAGTATACAATACTGTGTTATTAACCGTAGTCACCATGCTGCCTCAGAACTTATTCTTCAGCTGAAAGTTTGTATCCTTTGACCTACATCTCCCCAATTTCTAATTTTTTGATGTCATTTTTGCAGTGACAAGCATCCTTATATGTATGTGTTTTATTACATTTCATATTATTTGCTAATGATGGATTCCAAGAAGCTCAATTCCTTCCTTAGAAAGAATTTAAGCATTAATAATAATTTGGATAATATAAAATTGCTTTATAGAAAGCAGCCACTAATTACACACCTATTAATAATGGATGGAAATGGATGTCACTCAACATAATTATGAGTACTGAGTATTATCTCTAAAACATTCTCAAGGGGTACCCGGGTTGTTCAGTGGGTTGGGCGTCTCCCTCCGCTTCCGTCGTAATCCCAGAGTCGTGGGATCGAACCCCGAACCCCGCGTGGGGCTCTCTGCTAAGCGGGAGCCTGCTTCTCCCTCTCTCCTCTGCCTGACAGTCCCCTGCTTGTGTGCTTGCGCACTCTCTCTGCACCAAATAAATGAATAAAATCTTTTTTAAAAAGCCAAAAAAACTTTACAAAAAAATAAAACATTCTCAAGAAAGGTTGACTGAAAAGGGGCATGAGAGGATCTTCTGTAGTTTTGGAAGTGTTCTGTATTTTGGTTTGTGTGGTTTCACTCTGTGTGTGTGTGTGTGTACAAGCAAGCATGCATGCGGGTCAGAAATCATTGACTATTACCTTTAAAATTTGTGTCCTTTACTGTATGTATTTCTCAATGTGGTTTTTTTTTTACATTGTATGTATGTTTTATATTTGCCAACTTGACAGATAGGAATAGCATATATTTTTCTCATCTTTCCAAGTGCATCATTATGTCTAAAAGAGGGATCATCAAATTTCTTTGTTTGACCACTAGTACATTTTTAATAATAGAATTTTCCACCGTGGTCAATGAGTGAAAGCCTTATTTGCAGTGTATCTGTAAATCAACATTAAATCTCCCTGGTGGATATTCCTTTGGAAGGTTGTAACTCATTATCTCTTTTCAGTTTATTCATTGCTTTGTTCAAATGCTGTGTTGGCATATTTTCCAGACAACATCGATAAAATATTTTTTTAAAGATTTTATTTATTTATTGACAGAGAGCATGCAAGCAGGGAGAGTGGAAGAGGGAGCCCGATGCAGAACTTGATTCCAGGACCCCAAGATCATGACCTGGGCTGAAGGCAGTCGATTAACCAACTGAGCCACCCAGGTGCCCCTATAAAATATTTTTAAAGAATATTAAACCTTTGAAACTCTAGGTACAATACCAGAGCTTTTGGTATCTAGAATAGTGTATCTCAGACTTGAATGCATGTACAAATCCACCTGGGATTCTTTGTGTTGTTTTTTTAACATATAGCATAAAATTTAACATCTTAGCCGTTTTTAAGTGTACACATCAGTAGTGTTAGGTATGTACACATTGTTGTATAGCAGATCTCTACAACTTTTTAATCTTGCACAACTTTTGCGGCACCTGGGTGGCTCCGTTGGTTAAGCATCTGCTTTCAGCTCAGGTCGTGATCCCAGGACCGAGCCCCGCACTGGGCTCCTTGCTCAGTAGGGAGCCTGCTTCTTCCTCTCCCTCTGCCTCCTGCTCCCCCTGCTTGTGCTCTCTCTCTCTGTCGAATAAATAAATAACATCATTAAAAAAAAAAAATCTTGCACAACTTTATAACTACTGAACAACAACTCTCCGTGTTCCCCTTCCCCTAGCTCTTGGCAACCATCATTCTTCCTGATTCTGTGAGTTTGATTGTTCTAGGTACCTCATATAAGTGGAATAGTATGTATTTGTGTATTTGTCTTTTCGAGAGTGCCTTATTTCATCTAGCATAACGTCCTCAAGATTCACCCATGTCATTGCATGTGACAGGATTTCTTTTTTAAAGGCGGAATAATATTCCATTATATGTATGTACCACATCTGTTGGTGAACACTTCGGTTGCTTCCACCTCTAGATTATTGTGAATAATGCTGTAATAAACACGGGGTGCAAATATCTCTTTTCGATCCTGCTTTTATTTATTTATTTTTTGGATATAGACTCAGAAATGGGATTGCTGGATCACTTGGTAATTCTATTTTAATTTTTTTAGTAAATTCCATACTCTTTTCCATTGCAACTGCACCATTTCACATCCCCCTGCCCCAACAGTCCACAAAGATTCCGATAGCTCCACATCCCCACCGACATTTGCTATTTTCTGATTTTTGATAGTCGCCATCCTAACGGGTGTAAGGTGTGGTTTTGATTTGCATTTTTTAAATGATTAGTGATGTTGAGCATCTTTTAAATATACTTGTTGGCCATTTGTATATCTTCTTTGGAGAAATGTCTGTTCAACTTTTTTGCCTGTTTTTTAATTGGGTTATTTATCTGTTGTTGTTGAGTTGTAGGAGTTCTTTATATGTGGTGGATATCAACTCCTTATCAGATATATGATTTGCAAATATTTTCTCCAATTCCATAGGTTGCTTTTTTGTTATGTGGGTTGGTTATTTTGTTGTTGTTGTTTGATGTACAGAAGTTTTTAACTTTGATATTGTCCTATTTGTTTTTTATTTCGTTCCCTGTGCTTTGGTGTCATATTTAAGAAATCATAGCCAGGGGCGCCTGGGTGGCTCTGTTGGTTAAGCATCTGCCTTCAGCTGGGGTCATGATTCTGGAGTCCTGGGATCGAGCCCCACATCAGGCTCTCTGCTCAGCAGAAGCCTGCTTCTCGCCCTCCCTGCCGCTCGCCCTGCTTCTACTCTCTCTGTGTATGTCAAATAAATAAATAAAATCTTAAAAAAAAAAAAAAATCATTGCCAATTCCAATGTCATGAGGTTTTACTCTATGTTTTCTTCTAGGAGTTTTATAGTTTTAGGTCTTTGATTTATGTCTTTGATTCATTTGGAGTTGATTTTTGTATGTGGTGTAAGGTAAGGGTGTAACTTCATTACTTTGAATATAGATACCCAGTTTTCCTGACATTTGTTCGATGTCCTTACCTCATTGAATGATTTTGGCACTGTTGTTGAAAATTCTTTGACCACATATGTGAGGGTTTATTTTTGGGCACTCTATTCTATTTTATTGATCTACTTTTCTGTCTTTTTGCCAGTACCACATTGTTTTGATTACTAAAGCTTTGTAATAAGTTTTAAAATCATGAAATATGAGACCTCCAACTTTGTTGTTTTTTTTTTTAAATCAAGATTGTTTGACTATTCCAGATCTCTTGAAATTCTATATGAATTTTGGGATGGATTTTTCTATTTCTACAAAATACACCATTGAGATTTAGATAGGAATTGCACTAAATCTGTATATTGCTTTGAACAGAACTGACATGTGAACAATATTGAGTCTTCCAGTCCATGAACACAGATATCTTTCTAAGCTTTCTCACTTACGAGTAGTTTTTACATATCTTTTACACTTTTGAGGTCATATTAGTATTTTTCATTTTCAGTGTTTATGAACTCTTTATATATTAAGGGTATTAATGTTTTCTCATTATTGTGGCAACTATTTTCCCCAGCAATGCACTGTCATTTTGTAGAGTATTTCTGGACTATTAATGAAGTCAAACCCTTTTTAAAATGTATTGGACAATCATATTTCCCTTTTTCTGTATTTTCTTTTTTGCAAATTACCTGTTCATACCTTTTTCATTTTAAATTAGGGATTGGCAGTTTTCATAATTTATCTGAAAGAGTTACTTTTATGTTATAGGAGACACCTATTGGTTTAACTGCTTAACACCCCTTGTTAGGAACTGGCCTCTCCTCTATCCATATAGTTGCAGTGGGGCAGTGTGGTTTCATAGTGAACTTCTGACCCCCATCTCCACCCTGGCCACAGACAATTGGCCCTGAGATAGACATCAGTCCAGACTAAGTTATTCACAGCCTTCCCCAGGAATTTGGAATAGAACCAACAGAGAACAGAGTCAGGTCATCCTCTTTCCCAAGTAGTTGGGAAACCTATAATAAAACTTGGGTGCTTCTGGGGACCATTTGATCACCACGTGCTCTGGGAAACAGATGGGGATCTGTGGAAAAAGGTAAGTATGAAGTAGAGAATCCAGAGAGCAAGGGGGACAATATTAAATCTTGATAATGTTCTGGAGTCGATTCTAGTAACTGCGATCCAGCTGCCTTCCCACCCTTAGTCAGTTTTAATTTAAGTTAGCTCAAATGGTTCTCTGGCAATTATATTAAAAAGTACTAGTTAAGGGTACCTGGGTGTCTCAGTCAGTTAAGTATATGACTTCGGCTCAGGTCATGATCTCAGGGTCCTGGGATTGAGCCCTGTGGTCATTGGGCTCCATGCTCAGTGGGGAGGCTGGTTCTCCCTCTCCTTTTGCTCCCCCCTCACTCCAGCTCATGCTCTCTCTCTCTCTCTCAAAGAAATAAAATCTTTTTTAAAAAGTACTAGTTAATAAGTATATTTATTCAGTTATTTAACAAATAAATACTAAGTACTACCTGCAGGGACTGTTCTAGGAGCTAGAAATATACAAATAGTCAAAGCAGACATAATCGTTGCCCTCACTGAGCTTACATTCAAGATGCAGGCAGACAGGAAACAGAGAAACATGTATACAATGTATAGAATGTCAGTGGCCATTTGTACCACGGAGGAAAATAAAGCCATCCTTTGGGGGAGGGGCAACCCTAACGAACAAGAAAATGACATGGAGGTCTGAAGAAAGTGAGGGAGAGATCCTTGACACAGGGGGAAGAGCAAAAGCAAAGGTCTGGCGATGGGAGTGTGCCTGATGGGTTCATGGCACAAATGGCCAAATGTGGCTGGAGTAGAGTAATAGAGGGGAAGACCAGAAGGAGGCAAGGTCAGAGGTGGCCAGAGGGTCTTGAGGCTGCTGCAGACTTTGGCTTCTACTTGGAATGAGATGGAAGCCACTGGAAGGATTGAAGAGAGAAGTGATCTGCCATGTTGCAAAAGGATCGTTCTGCCTAAACGTCTTTGTCATATATGATTGAACAAGTTCTTTTCAATTCTGCCTTTGTTTAATTTAGATGATGGTATTTTTTTGCCATACAGAAGTGAGACTGTGGGGCTGTTCAGGCTCTAGGAGTCGCCATTCTTCCTCTGTAATTGTGTAACCCAGAAGCCCTGTGAGAGTTGGGTTTTTCTTTTTTTAATATGCTCAAAACATGATCTTTCCTTTTATTATCTCTTTCTTTTTTATGTTTAGAATGTCCTTCTCTATAAATATCACATATCTTAATCTGTATTTTCAAGTAAAATCTTGTATCTTAACAGTTATATGGAAATTTCGAACCCAAACCTTGTAATTAAATGCGTTTTGTTCTCCTTTTAACATAACCAATTTAAAAAGATAACATCTGTTGAATAATTCTTCCTGTCATCATTGGGTTATGATATTTTTCTCAAAAACATTTAGTGATAGACCTCTTTCAGAATGATGTTCTCTTTTACTGTATTAGTTTTTCTTTTCATTCTCATATCAATATCACAACATTTCAAAAATTGATGTTCTGTGTTATATTTTAATTTTTGTGGAATGAGAGAAATGTTGATTTTTCTCATCAATCTATTCTTTCATGTCCTCAGAGTCCAACAAGAAAACAAAATTCCACTGGGATTTTTCAATGGGACTGCCTTAAGCTTATAAATTAATTCGAGAAGGATTTATCTTTATGACAGCCAGTTTTTTCACCAAGGAATATAATCTGTGTCTCCATTTATTTCAACTTACTTATGTGTATTTCCTAATAAAATTTTTGTTATACAGTTCCTGGATATTCTAGGATGTTTTATGCTTTTTTGCCACTATTGCCAACATAATTTTTTTCATTAGTGTCTTGCAATCAATAATTGCTTATATATTGGAAAACTAAGCATAACTCTGGATATTTTACTCAATTTCATTTTATTTGGGGGGGGGTTTCTTATTTAGTCCTATGTTTACTCCTTAAGTATGTCTTAGTAATAAAGGTTTTCAGTAAGAAAGTCTTCACAGTTTCCTTTAATTATCTATTTCGTAGTCTCAAAACACCAGCTAATGGAAACCATGACTTTGTCATCTCAATACACTAACACAAATGCAAATTCTTGCTTAACAAGTCTACATTGCTTTAAAAAGAAATTTTTTCCTACATGTATTTGGCAGATATCTAAGTGGGATCCTCGTATTAGCAACCATGAAGCTTGTTCTTTTTCAAATTAACGTATTATGATTTATTTGATAATTATTTCTATTTATAGTTATACAACAAATGCAGGAATACATCTACTTATAAAATATTGAGTATTATAAATAGAACTGAAGTCCCTACTTTGTCTTCACCCTCTATCCTGTCCTCTCCAGAAGTATGTATCTTTTCCAGAACTTTTTCCAATAAATTTACTCTCAGAAAAGACACAGAGATGCTCAAATTTAGTTTTACTTTCTATTTTTTAATACATAAATGTTGTCAAACTGTACATATTATTCTGCAATTTACTTTTGTAAATTGTAAATCCCATCAGTACTTCCTTCTTCCATGTTGCATGGTATTCCAAATATGGCTACGCTAGTATATTAGCCATCTCCCATTCATGAATATTTTGGTTGTTGTCTGTGTTTTTGCAATCATAAGACATGTTATGATGAACACCTTGTGTGCTTCCTAGAGAACATAGTAAGTGGTAGAATATCAGCTGAAATATTCTTTTTTTTTTTTTTTAAGATTTTATTTATTTATTTGACAGAGAAAGAGAGATCACAAGTAGGCAGAGAGGCAGGCAGAGAGAGAGGGGGAAGCAGGCTCCCTGCTGAGCAGAGAGCCTGATGTGGGGCTCGATCCCAGGACCCTGAGATCATGACCTGAGCCGAAGGCAGAGGCTTTAACCCACTGAGCCACCCAGGCGCCCCAATATTCTGATTTCTCATTGAGTTCCTAACCTACTTGCAATGTCTTAGATCATTTTCATTATTTTTTCTATTATTAAATAGTAAAGCAGTACTGAGATGCAGAGTTATCCTCTGAGACTTGAATTGGTTAATAAGCCGACTGGGGCTGTTGTTTTCTTTATTGGACAGGGTGATTCCTGGAAACCTCATGCAAGCAAGCTTGGCTGTTTGTTTTTTACCCTGCGCCGTTTGGCTTGGAACACTTCTGGAGTCGCTCAGTCCCTACACATCTAAAGGAAAGATTGTTTCTGGGTACAGGTTGTTTGGTGGTTTTTAAAACCTGGACACGGGCCTCTGTTTATGGAGGACTCAGTTCTGTGTACCTTGTTCCCCATACAAGGGAGCCTTATGTAAGGGACCATTCATTACACCTCTCGAATGGGCCATAGGAGAGAATCGATTTCACTCCAGCCCACTAGTTATTACTCTGAGGAATGGGCCAGAGTTGAAGTCAGTGAGAGAAACATTAATCTCACTCCCTTTGCATGGTTTAAATTCTGCCCTCTCATATCTCATCAGTACAGATCACCCTAAACACCCCTCACCCTGTTCCCTGGTGTATTTCTCCTTTGCTCCTCATTTCTTTATCCAATGCCATGTGCACTTGTTATATTCCCACCACTCTAGGCAAAGCATAGAGTAGCCTATGCACCTGGCCTTATGAGAAGGATGATGGAAAGGAAATATTGTAAAATATCTTTGTTAGTAGAGTAAATTTCAGCTAACAAAACCTTAAAATTACTTGCACTTTGGAGTCCTATTGTCCTGGGTTCAAAGTCCAGCTTTATTTACTCATATCATAATAAGTGAATATTTGCCATCAAGCCTACGACCTTGAGCCAGATACTTAAACTGTTTGAGTCTCAGTTTTTTCATCTCTAAAATGGGTATAATAATATGTATCTCACATAAAGTGATATGGGTATATGAGCATGTACTGAGCACTCAACCAGTGGTAGCTATTACCTTTATGGCAAGAATTTCATAGGAAACACCACCAGGTGACATACTTGTCTCTGTGTTGATTTAGGACGATCTCTCATCTCATTTGTCTAAGGCCCGACAAGAACCTGAATTCTCCCAAGGAGTGCTTCGGTTGGACTGCTCAGACTTCCAGGACGAATGCAGGGAAATTAATCAAACATCTTAATAAGATCATTAACAATACTCCTGGAAAGAAAGGCCTTACTTAAGGTTCCCAAAGACTTCTTTCCTGATTTATGAGACCAGGGTAGGCGTTCTCACAACAGCCAAATCTCGTCATGGCCCTCTGCTGCTTCAAGCCTGTCCGGCCTGAACATGCTAGCCAGGTTAGAGAGATCTCGAATCCTCTGGACTTGCTTCTGTCTTCAGCCTCTTGCAGTATATGTTCCACCTTCCATTCAGATTCACTTTCTCTCTGTTTCTTGAACCCAACGTATTCTCATCCCCAGGCCACTGCTTTTTCTGTCTGGTACACACTTTCTTCATCGTAGTGTCTAATTTTTACACGTTCTCTCTGTGTCACTTTAGATGTCATTTTCTCCGGGTAACATTCTTTGACTTCTCTGAGGCTGGATACCGTGTAGTTCTGTGTGTTCCCATCACTTTCAGTGCCTCATTATGACCGGTGCTCCTCCTATCATTGCCACGGTCGATTCATTTGTCTGTATCCTTGACTAAACAATAAGCTCTTTGAGTGCGGGAACGGGGGCACCATCTCTTATCACAGACTGCCACACAGAAGACATCCAATCCATTCTTGAATATATGAATAAAGAGTGTTAAAGAACAAAAATTCAACTGACTAAATTTGAAGATCTAATTGGCCTTATTAAGCGATTCATGAATCCTGCGGCAGCCCATCTAGCAAGCAGATTGGAGTTGTACAAAATGGAAGGTTTTTATGGGAAGGAGAATGGAATGAGGAGTTACTAGCAAAAGAAAAGGATTGTTTCAGGCAAGGTCACTTTCCCTTAGGGGAAGAGCAAGGGGTCTTATCATGCAAATTACCTCATCTTCCTTTGAGGGAGAGGGAGAGCCCAGTGACAGATTACCTCACTGATGCTTATCGAAAATTCCAGACTGACTGGTGAAGAGGACATTTCTGGAGGAGGTTGAAACTACAATTAGTTTAGGTATTAATCCCTAGTTTGGGGGCTTAGCCTACATGATGCCATTTTGGGTCTGTGGCTTTCTCCTTAGCAATAGATTGGAGCAGGAAAAGGATGTATACGTTTCCTATAATAATCTGACCAGTTTGTCCAAGTGGAAAATTTACAGTGGGGAGTTGTGGGAAGTAAGATCAGGAAATAAGTTCATTCCAGATTTTAGAAGCTTATAAGAGTTAAATTAAGAGTTTGATCTTTATCCTATGAGCACTGAGGAGTTATTAAAAATTTTACCTCCATGAAATGACAGGATTATAAGTTTATTTAGGAATATTAACTTGGGGGCGCCTGGGTGGCTCAGTGGGTTAAAGCCTCTGCCTTCGGCTCAGGTCATGAACTCAGGGTCCTGGGATCGAGCCCCGCATCGGGCTCTCTGCTCAGCAGAGAGCCTGCTTCC
The DNA here is from genome assembly GCA_028534135.1 of Potos flavus. Taxonomy (NCBI): domain Eukaryota; kingdom Metazoa; phylum Chordata; class Mammalia; order Carnivora; family Procyonidae; genus Potos; species Potos flavus. Next base: position 88,827,676 of record CM052886.1, read on the forward strand.
CCCCCCTCTCTGCCTGCCTCTCTGCCTACTTGTGATCTCTCTTTCTCTGTCAAATAAATAAATAAAATCTTTAAAAAAAAAAAGGAATATTAATTTGGCAGTAGAGCGCTTTATAGAGAAAATGAGTAAGAGATTGCAGACAGGAGATTAGACTTAGAACTCCAACTTCTCACGTATAAGGAAAAAAATTGAGAAACAGGTAATAATTGTGACCTTTGAAAAGCTTTGTAAGAACCAAGTCTTACTCCTTATTTCTATCCATTTTTTAGTCTTATACGTATTTCTATCCATTGCAACTAATACAATCGCTTGCATTTTACTGACGGTCAGTAACAGTCTTTAAGTGAATGAATGAGGTATATAAAAAAAGGACAGATGCACAGGTTTTGGCAAGGAAGATTTGCTGAGACTTGACCGGTTACAGTGGAAAGGTGTCAAGTAGTTAATAGTTACAGTAGTTACCACTGCTAGAAATAGGGGAAACAGGAACAGGATTGAGTTTATGGAAAAGGTGAGCCCAGAAGTCCACACTTTTTGTGTATCTTTTTCCTAGAAGGGAAGCACAAAAAGCAATTCATTCTTAGAATATCTTTAGCTTGAGAAGCAGTTCATAATATCCCCACTGTCTTTCTCACCTCTTTAGTGGCAGGAAGGACGTTGCCAGAAGGTTGAGTGAGTCACCCACAGTTATAAAACCAGGAGGGCACGCCCTAGGGGGGCTAACACCCTCCTGACGTGGTTATCCATGGCTAAGAACATGAAGTCCTCTTACTTGCGTTAAAAACCCAATGCTGATTTGAATAAGAGCTTCATGACACTCTGCTTATATTACCTCCTCTTCAACTTTTCATCTAGGTTGAAGGAGATGAAATTCGATTTGCCCGTAGAGTACCTATACAGCAATAGTAGAAAGGAAATAAAACCCATGCTGCTCTTAGTAGAATCCTCTGGGTGGTTGTTTTCAGGGAATGCACTCTTGGGTAAAGAAGTGAAATGTTGCAAAAAGGGTTAAATTACTACTAAAGGGAAGGGCGCATATGAAGCCTGATGATAGGTCGTCCAAGCTGGGGTTAAGTAAACGGTAATCACCCTCCACGCAGGTTTGACCAGTGACATTTTCCCCAAGGCATAAAGATGTTGACTTTCACACATCCTTGGCCAGGGGTCTGTGGATGTTGCTTGCCAGCTGTGAACCATATGCTGCCTGCCCAGATAGCCTCCGGAACTCCGTTCCGTCGCAAATGCCCCAGCTACGGCACCCTCACGTCAATGAGACTAGCCATGTCATACATGGGGTAGGCCATGGTTATTCATTCACACACAAATATTGATAGAGTGCCTACTTGTACAACACCGCGCTAAGTCTACAAGAGGTGGGAAAGAACCATAAATACCAACACGACTAAAGCATTCCCTGAGCCTAAAAGGAATTTACGATCTACTCAGGCAAAGTGCATCCCTTGAGAAGAAACACAGCACAAAATTTTAATACAGCATTATAAGAGGTGTAGGGATCCCAAGAAACTATGCCCACACTTGACAATATGTCCAAAAATCAAGAGGTGATCTGAGTTTGGAGGACAGAGATAGAGCTTACTTTTTGTTGGAGGGAAGATCTTATGGAGGAAAGTTGAGCAGGATTCTTTTGCTATTCTTATTCAAACCTGGCCGGAGGCTAAGCTAAAACAAGCGAGCTGAGTCAGGGAGAGATAAAACCATTAAACAACAGAGTGCCTGGCTTGCACAACCCAACATACGTGCTTGAAGCCTTTTCCTCTGTGTGGCCAGTTCTTCTGATATTGCAAAGCCTCAGCCTAGTATTGCAACCTTTACTGGGCTGAGACTTTAAATTCACCGAACTTACTGTTTTAGGACCCGTACGAGCTTTCAGCTGTCAGTCATGAAGGATTAGTCAAATCCCTGGATAAATCAATAAACCAGGAAATGGACGCCATCTCACGCTAGAATTTGGGATTGTTGAGGCACATCAGGGCAGATCCTAGAGACCAACAGAACGTGCTAGACCTGATGGGTGACCCTAGCCTAAGATTCTGAAATCAGACCGGGGGTCAAAGGCTGCCCTTTCTGTGCAGAACCTTGGTAGGGAGGAAACACTTTGAGATGGGATACAAAGAGTGTTCTCTGTTCAGTCCCTCCTTCTGTAAGGGGCAAAAGACAGTTTGAGGTATAGGACCATGTAAAGTTGCTCATTTTCTATTCTAATCCAAGAACCCTGAGAAATTAAAAATCCAATGCAAGCTCTCTAACACTGTGGTTATTGTAGAACCTGGGAAATCAACCAAGGCCTTTCTACTTAAAGCCTAGGGCCGCTGTTTTAGCATACTGAGAAAGGGCTCCCATCTAGACGGTGAGGTGTCTGACATGGGTAGAGTGAAGGAAGTGATTTCAGGTTAAGAGCAAATCCTCAGAGACAGGTACCACTTGGCCCCTTGTTCTCCTGCAAACTCCTTTTCCCTCAAGGTTCATCTCCTCTTGAAGTCTTCCCTGACTGTGTCCCCTTTGAGCCACCACGGTTCCCTGCCCCACCCTCCGTAATTGCATATCACGTGGTAATGCAATGAGTCATTCAACCACATGAATCCCTCTTTAGATAGCGAATTCATGGAGGGAAGGGACATCTTAATCACTTTCTATTCTCGGTGACTACTACATGCCTAATATGTCATAAATAAGCCATAGAAGTTTATAGACAGAACAAGTCCTTGGGAATAAGAGTTGATAAAGTTGTGGCCCAGGGGCATGTTTCTCAAACCGGAGTCCTAGAGCTCCAGACAGGTGTTTTGGGGACCCCCGTGGGAATGTGGGGGAGAGCACTCCCAAGCGTCCCTTCTTCTCCTGTAATGGTCTTTGATCCAAGTGCTTCTACTTTTGGCTCTTTTAAATAATAGGAGTTTGTTTGTTTGAAAACAGTTTGAAAACTGCCAGAAAAATCCTGGAGGTAGAAAAAGGAAGAGCCCTTGGGACTATATGATACAGTATCAGCGGGATATTGTTACAGGATAAAGGGGAGTCAGGCCACTCAGTAGTGTCGTGGAGCAGGGTCACAGCCACAAGACTGACTGTAGGCCAGTAGAGAGAAGACCTGTAGAAGGAGAAAGGTGGTCAAAGAGATCTTCGGAATCACTCCTCAAGGGCTTGGCTATGGACCAACTTCCTTGACGTAGCAGCCAAGGCCCTACTTCCTTCTCTTACTCTTCCCACTCTCTCACTCTATATTCCAGCTGCTCTTCCCTCAAATACAACATGATCTTTCTTGCCTCCAGATCTTTGCACAGGCTGTTTCCTCTGCCTGGAAAACTTCTTTCCTCCTCTTCTTTGCTGGGCCAGTCCTTCTTTGAGTTTACATTGAAATGTCCCTTTCTGACATCCTGCCTCTCTCAACCTAGACCAGGGTGGATCCTTTATTCCCTGGATTTCTAATTTAGTGGGCTTAGCACAATTGTAGGAATCTGTTCAAGGACTGCTCCTGTTCCCTCAGATGGGTTGTAAGTTCTGAGAGAAGGAAGTTCACCACTATAGTCTCTGCACCTAGCACAGTGTTGAGTACCTAGGGGTGCTCAACAAATTCTTAAAAAAATGTGATTGGCAACCTCTAAAATTGCCCCAATGATCTCTACCTGCTAGTAGGCACAGCCTGTGTCATCTCTTTACCTGGAGTAGCTTGCTTCAAACCCATAGAATTCAGCACCATTTAGGGTATGCGATTTCCATTATTAGGTCACAAAAGATGGTAACTTCCATTTTCCTGATTACCTTCTCACTTTACATGCTTAGATGAAGCAAGCTCATGTGTTGGAAAAGCTCAAGGAATCAAATCCTGCCAACAGCCACATGAGCTTGGGAGGGGATGCTTCCCCCAGTCAGCCTTCAGATGAGATCCCTGCCCTGGCCAGCACCTTGATTACAGCCTTGTGAGAGACCCTGAGGCAGAGGACCCAGTTAGGCATGCCTCGCGACTCCTGACCCTCAGAAACCAAGAGATAATAAATGTGTGTAGTGTTAAGCCACTAGGTCTTGGGGGGTAATATCTTATACAGCAATAGATAACTCATAAGACAAATAAGTGAATAAATCAGTAAGTGATTGGATGAAACTGAAGACCTCACTAAAGGAAGGGGAAGTTAAAACTGTTGTGGGGAGGAAATGGACCGATGTGCTAAGACAGAGGCACTTGGTGATGCTTCCTGTTTGATTACGTTTCTCTCAACCGTAGAATCTGAAGGCGGGGGTTTTGGGGAAAACTCAGCCAAAGTTTTTGGAATCAGAAACTCACCAGGTGAACGGACATTTTGTATGCCCAGGCACTATCTGGTATCTTTCACGAGAATTTGTGTTTGTAGATGAATAGCAAAGATACATCCTCGGTGATACCAGTTTGGATGTAATTTATATCAAAACATACAGTCTGGCTTGGGAGGCCTTTATTTAAAGTGGCTGTATTTCAAATCTTTTTTTTTTTTTTTAATATTTTATTTATTTATTTGACAGAGAGAGAAATCACAAGTAGGCAGAGGAGAGGCAGGCAGAGAGAGAGGGGGAAGCAGGCTCCCTGCTGAGCAGAGAGCCCGATGCGGGGCTCGATCCCTGGACCCTGGGATCATGACCTGAGCCGAAGGCAGAGGCTTTAACCCACTGAGCCACCCAGGCGCCCCGCTATATTTCAAATCTTGATCTAAGTGACCCTTTCTGAGCATCTTTGTCTCATTTGTATTTGACATTGAAAATGAAAACAGCATTTATAAATTGGAATAGGTTAGTGGGCTTTGATTGTGTCTATAGTGCAGATGTAAATAATATAAAATCCTTGATGAAGCTATAAATATTAGCTTTATCAATAGCTCTCATAATTTATAATTTTCTATTGCATTTCAGAATGCTGACTCTCACCTTTTTCCTAGATTGGTTTTCTCACTTCAGAGTGATAAAAGAGTACAAAAAACAATGATGTACTTTGGAGTGTATTCATGTTCCAATGTCCAGTTTTAACAGAGGCCTACAGAGAAGTTCCTTTTCTACCTTCTTAAATCTCTTATTTTTCCTGCCCAGTTACACATGGGAAATATAATTGGTCATGAACTTTCCCTTGGGTTAAGCTTGTTTCAATAGGAACTACTAATTACTTTATCACCGAGGCATTCCCTTAACATTTAAAGTTTATTTGCTTTCTGATAAAGGGCATTTGTTCTTCCTATTATTTGTAATCATTTTCTTAATCTTCTCCCAGAAGCCAAATCCCATTACAGTTGGTCATTATAAAAAGCTCATGTTTGCTTTCTGGAAATGCATAAATGCATCTAACAGCACGATGTACCTTTGTATATATCCAAAAAGAAAGGGAGAAATTTGAAACAATCTGAATAGTAAAATCTTGAACTTAAAGATGAGTTATGGAGTGCTTATTTGAGTTACAAACTTCTTAAAATTTCATTACTGGGGCACCTGGGTGGCTCAGTCAGTTAAGTGTCCCACTCTTGATTTTTGGCTCAGGTTATGATCTCTGGGTTGTGAGTTGGAGCCCCACATCAGCCTCTGTGCTCAGCAGGGAGTCAGCTTGAGATTCTCTCTCATCCTCTCCCACTGCCTCTCCCCCTGCACACTCTCTCTCTCCAAAATAAAATAAATCTTTAAAAAATAAAATAAAATAATTATTTGCAGAGGGATGCATTGCCCTATTCCTTAAAAATGTCCAGCTTGTGTACAAATTGCAAGAGCAAGAATCTATTTTTTAAACTTTTGAAATTCCAGTATAATTAACACACAGTGTGATATTAGTTTCAAGTGTACAATATAGTGACTTAACAATTCTATATGTTAGTGCTCACCATGGTAAGTGTGCTCTTAATCCCCTTCACCTATTTCACCCATCCCTCCACTCACCTCCCCTCTGGCAACCATTGGCTTGTTCTCTATAGTTGAGAATCTGTTTTTTGATTTATCTCTTTTTTCCTTTGTTCATTTGTTTTGTTTCTTCAATTCCACATATGAGTGAAATCATATGGTATTTGTCTTTCTCTGACTGATCTCACTTAGCATTACAGTCTCTAAATCCATCCCGTGGATGCAGATGGCAAGATTTCATTCTGTTTTATGGCTGACTAATATTCCAAGACCAAGAGTCTTGAAGCTGCGGTGTTAGGGGCTGCCGCCAAGAGGTAATGGATCAGAAATTAAGATAAAGTAGCTGTGAAATCGTAATGGGAGTGTACTGGGGCTGGAGAGGCACACACCTTATGCTCAAGTGGGCTGGGAAAACAGCCTTCGAGTTTCTCACGAGCCCTCGCCCAGAGTTACCTTAGTCTGCTGCAACAATTCAAACAGTGCTTGAAGGAAAAGCTTTAGTCTCACCAGTGTCCTTGCCCTCTCCTGAGCTTCTACGAGATGGGATTGTGAGGAGGGGTGTGTAAACGAAATTATCATGAGACCAGAGTAGAGATGTTTGGAATCCAAGAAGTGTCCCTGGATGCTCGGATCCCCACTGTCGCCCACTGCCTTCCCTCCTGACCTTTGCATACAGCTAAGTCAACTGTGGGTGTGCTTCAACAACTGGCCTCTTGGCCAGGATTCGGGGGTGATTCCTGGCTACCTTGGTCTCCAGGCTTAGTGTTAAACCGCTCGAAGCTGTCTTCTATCTGGCTCCTGGCCTAGGTAATAACCCATGCTCTCTGCTGTAGGGTCATGTCCCCTTGTCACAGTGGGCCAACTCAGCTAATTTCTTCCCTCTCACTCAGCTAATTTCTTCCCTCTCACTCCATGAAGGAACTTCAGGAGCCCCTCCATACCATATGGGGACCCAGATAGTCACTGTGCCACCAAGTTTACTTAGGAGTGGCTATCTCCTATGCTTGCTGTAGGACACATTCATTGCAAGGCAAACTCATCCCAGAGTCCAAGTCATAAATTAAACAAAACAAAGCAAGCAAAATGCCCCTCCCCTTGGCATTACTCCCTACAACTCCCCAGGCTTCCCCTAAAATAGAGAGATAGAGAACCTCTAATTGACTTCCTGCCTCAAGTGACTCTAGTTTCTCTTCCAACTATTCATTCAGGTAAGAAGAACTTTTATTTCGCTTTTCAGAATACCTGAGATCCCCTTCTGTCATATCCTCCTCCTTGCCAACTCTAGCCTCAAGGTTGAGATGTAATGACTGATTAGATAGCATATGAGAAAGATCCATTACCCATAAAGGAATTAATTCAGGAGGCATTTTGAAATATTACACCTCTTCTGTAAGTCAACAGGAAATGTATCATCTGATTAGGAATGAAAATTGTAACTTGATTCTTTAAATATACTTAGAAATTCATTGGATGCCACATATGTGTCAGCCTTTAAAAATGATGAGCTTTCTGTCACTCATTGTACGATTCTATTTATATGACATTCAGTAAAAGGCAAAACTATAGGGACAGCAAACAGATCAGTATTGCCTAGGGTTAGGGCTGGGGAGAGGGGTTGATGAAAAAGGAGCACAAAGGAACTTTTTGGGGTGATGTATCTCGATTGTGGTAGTGGTTACTTGATTGTGTATGTTTGTTAAAACTTATGAAATGTCCACCAAAAGGGGTGGATTTTATTGCACATAAATTATACCTAAATCAACCTGACTTTTACCAAAAAATGATAAGCTTTCCTATTGCCCAGATTAGAGCTAACACATACTGAGCACTTTGTAAAGAACGCTCTGTTCCACCACGTTGATTGTATTACTCATTCAGTCTGCGTAGTAACTCTATTCGGAAGGTACTGTTTTATTACGATCATCTCTATCTTACCGATAAGGGAAGTGAGACCTCGAAAAGTTAAGTAACTTGCACAAGACCACACAGTGAGTACAGCTGGAATTCAAGCCCCAGATCCGTTTGGTGCCAAAGACTGTGGGTTTCACCACTGTGTTCTATGGCCTCTCAAGATAAGCAAGGGTAGGCTGATAAACCTTTAAGAGGTAAACTGGTCACATCTATGTTTGCCTGTACCTTACCCCTCCAAGAGTCTTTTTTAGTTCATCACATTTACTCTCAGGTCAGAAAGGCAATGGTACACCCCCACCCCAAACACACACACATCCCAGGAATAGATTTCCCCAATTGCCCCAGTCTGACATCCTCAGAGTGAGAGACCCGTTCCTGTCAGTAGCCTTCAGTGAACTAAGAATGAGTCAGATCTGGGTGACTGTTTTTTAGGAGGATCTCCCAGAAAGTTCTAGGGTTTGCGTGGCCCTCCTGACCAAGCCCCCAACCTATGCTCTCCACTGGGGGCCTTGCAGTTCCAACCTACTTGCCACCGCAGCCTGCTACGACAAAGATGGCAGACTTATTTCCTGCTGACAGAGAGTTCCCTTCTCATGGTCGTATTTTTGTGACCTGTGTCTCCAGCTCATGCTCCCTCAACAGCAAATGAATGAAGCACTGTGTGCATTAGCGGCTGGTGTTAGCCCACCCCAGAAATCAGGGTGTCCAACAGTCTTCCCCGATGCTTTTCTCTACAACAGACGGCTTTTCCTAAAAAATTCTGGAGGTCAGTGTAGAATAGTGGTAAGACAGAGCAAACTTGTAGGGATTCAGGGTTGGTTCTTACCCAGGAAAAGGGGTGCCGAGCCCCACATCTGGTCTTCTGGTTCTCCCCACGTGGTATGTATGCTGCAAAGCCCACTTCCCGTTAGCAAGGCAGTCAGGGAGGGCACTCTGTTACGACAGAGGCTTTGGGCATGTGCCGAACCCACTGCCGTGGAAATTTAATCTGTCACGTAGCAGTTTGCTCAACCAGGGACCTTGGATCAGAAGTAGACAATGCAAACACACTGAAAGGGCAACGATCCACCCCAGCGAATACCACTTTGTGTTTTCATCTTATCTGCTTTACTTAGGGAGCAATTTGGTCCTCCAAGTGGGTGAGTCACTGATGCCCACAGGCCTGGAGGAAGGTGCTTTGGAATCAAGACAAGACCACCTAGGCCACAGCTGAACTCATCAGTCATCAGCCTTTATTGGGCCCCTGGGCCAAAGCGTAGGGCTGGTCTACCATCTCACCAAAGCACTTACCCCCTATTCTCACTATTAAAGGGAACCCGTTGGTACATTTGGTCAATTTATGATGAAGACAGGGAAGGCTGGGACAGGTTGGGTACGTTTTGGTGGGATGGTGAGGAGGGGAGAAATATAGGGGTCAGAGTAAGGTTACAGATAGGGGGCCTTTCCTGAGCTGATAAGAGAGCCTCGGAAAGATGCTCTTGAAGCCAGGGACACCTTGACACTGAAAAGAGAGGATCAAAAATAGTCAAGGAGAGCCTTAAGGAACAAATTTTGTCTGTTCTTGGTTTGGCCTGGGATAGAACCTATTTGTGCTACTCTAAATTGTTATCAGTTGTTGGTACCTCTGTATAAAGGAGTTGTCCCTTTGTTCTAGAGAAGCCATGAAAATACTGGACATCTGATGGGAAGGGTCATGGTCAAGGGAATAAAGGACCTCGAGGAGTAAAGACTAGAGACAAAAAGAGCAAAATGTTGCTCATATTTACCTTTGCAGCCCAAGCATGAAGGATAAAGAATATGTAAAACCAAGTGGGACTGGCACAAAGCAGCCAAGCGATCGGCCAACACAAGGCCAGTCTTCGCTCCCAGATAGTGGGTGGAGAGACGAAGGAATGGGCCTCCTGGAATTTTATCTCCTCAAACATTAGAAATCACATGCCTGAAACCGATAAAGCCATCTGACATGTTTAAATAGAAAAGAATATTGCTACATTTAGAGTCGTCCCTTTTCCCATTTCTTAGAAATCTGTTTTGTTATTTCAGTCCTCTTAACTCTTGTGGCTTCCATAATCTTTTGTTTCATTTAACAGATAGCTTTTGGGTGACTGCCCTTTGCAAACCTCTTGGCAAAGCTATTGCTACCAGTGCGAAAAGATGGCCATTTCCTAAAATGCCCTGTGCTCTATGCTCAGACCATTATGAAAGAGACATCAGTGTATTCAAAAACTGAGCACCCACTGTATACAAAGCACCGTGCTGATAAGGGAGGACTGTGTTTATCGAGAGTTATGCTGCCCTAGCAGTTCTGAAGATTGGGAATCCCTGATTTAAAGGAAATGCCATGCGATGGGAAAGTAAGTTATGAAGTTTCCATTTCCGTGATTACTTCCACCCTCGGCAACCTCCGCCCACCCCCCCCCCCCACCCAGCTTGGTTTTTTTTCTCATCTATAAAACGCACAAGATCGCAGTTCATTGATTTAGGTAGCTTGCTCATTGATTTGTAAACATGGATCAAGATGCCAGACCATCATTTGTGCAAACTGGCCTTGCTCAAAGCCACGGAAACTAAAATAAATCAGACCTTGGGCCAGCAAGCGGTCAGTATGACCTCAGGAGGCAGAGACTGGGTGCTCCTCTAAGCCTTCTCTGTGCTCCTTCCCATGCTGAATAGTGGTTCACTGATGCCTTGCCCTGCCCACTTGGTCTCCTAAGCACCAGAAGATTCTTGTCCTCCCCACCCCAGAGGTTTAGGTATCTGCAGAATGCACCTGTATGGACAATATCAGATGCCATTCTGGTTCCTAGCACCAGGGAAAAGGCCTAGAAACTTTGACAGCATGGGATGTTTCAAGTTTAGCCTTCAAAAAAAAAAAAATAATAATAATAATAAGCAATCTAGGTTGGTCTGTAGAAAATTTGGGCAATACAGCAAAACACAAAGAACAACTACAATTTGCCTTTGATTATATTTTCTAGTATTTTTTATGCATATAAGTCAGAGCCACCCTTAAGAATATATTTCAGAGTAAAAACAGTGGTTGTGATACAATTGTTTCTGCTGCTATAAGATTGCCCAAGACTCCATGGAACTTTCTTCATCCTTTGCCCGACCCTCTGACCTGATCAAGAATAAGCCCATTCTTGGCCGGAGAGGGAGCAGATTAAAATTCTAAATACGGTATTGCAGTCCCTTCCCAATTATCTGGGATTATGTAAGATACTTCCAGGCAATGCAGTTTCCCTGTTTTATTTTGTTTTCAGTGTGGGGAGGTGTGTACGGAGGGGAATGCCAAGAAACACACCGGAGTTATTTGTCGGGCCGGAGTGGTCTAGGGCAAGCAGCAGGGGCAAGCTGGGAACACAGACTCTCTGGCGCCAGCCCAGACCTCTTGACTGAGAACCTGCATTGTCACGAGATCCCCGGGTGCTTCCGAGCCGTGCACCTCCAGGCCGAGAAGCACTGGCCTGCGGGCCCCCTCTCTGACCTTCCTCAGCTGGTACTGATTGTCCGGATTTGTTCATAACGTTCACACCTCCTTGATGTTGGAACCAGCAATAAAAATCCCACCTCTGTGGGAGTAAACACCTTTTCCTTAGGCCACAGCTCACCTTCTTTTGGGAAACTCTAAATGTGTTACTTTCTAAAGACCCTAAGAGTTGTGGGGGCTCCAAATCGACGGTCAAGGGAAGAGGCCAGCCCTTTACTTTGCCCCCCACCCCGCGAAGTCCATTCCGGGGTCACAGCTGTTGTGTTTGCGGCTCCTGAAGTCATAGTTAATCATTTACCCAGTCGGGGACAAGAGAGAGAGTCACAACAGAGCTCTTTAAATTCTGCTGGGGGAAAAAGATCCACAGTGATTTTTTTTTTTTCCTTCTCCTCCACAACCACACCTGTCTTATTTGAGGACTCAAATGATGCATTTAACCTTTGCTTGTCCACCAGGGGGCCCCAGGAGGCCCAAGCAGGGCGCTCGGATCCCGAGGACCCTAATCAGGCTAGCTGGGATCAAGGACTCTGAGTACAGAGCTGCTGCCAACAGAGGGAGAAAAAGAGATGACGGAAGCCAAAACAGTGGTGTCTGTCTGGGCCGCCAGCCACAACCATGTGTGGGCCTCGGGATGGATGTGGGACCATCTGAGGCCTGGCTGCCCAAGCTCCTGGGGACCGATCTGCAAACTCTTCCATGGGAGGATCTGGGATGCTTTTTGGGGTGCAGTCCCTGAAGCAGCAGGGGGAAAGGGGAAGGATGGTTAAGAGTGGCTTCTTCTTGACCCTTGGGGAACTTACCCACATCCCGCTGTTCATCCTGGCAACCCCTGCTCGTGTATAAAGCCAGCAACCATGCTGATTTTCCTTCCAGAGGTTATGCAGCACAAGTGGTTGAAAACTCAGGCCCTGGCATTGCAGAGACTGGCATCCAGATCCTGGATCTTCATCAGTAGCTGGGCGATCCGACTTGGCTTCCTGCAATTTTAGGCCTTAGTTTGCACCTTTCTAAAATGGGGACAATACCGGCCTCCTAGGTCGTTATGAGGATCCAATGAGATGCTGAATATAAAGCTCTTAGCACAGTGCCTGGCGCTTAGTAAGTACTCAGTAGAAGGTAGCTGTCGTTGTTGTTATTTCTAGCTCAGAATGGACAGCAAGTCATGCCAGATAACCTCACGAGTCAGTGCTATATCCCAGGAGGCCTGAGAGTTTCATGGATCTGCTTGGAGTTAGCTTTGTGTGCCCCAGGTTCTTCATCTGTAAGATGCAGAGGACACTATCTGGCTCTTTGTTCTTGTAGCTAACAGTGATTGATGCTAACTTGCTTTTGCTAATTCGCTTGATTCTCACCACATCCCTTTTGGCCAGGTAGAAAACTGAGGTACGGAGGCACTGTGCCCAGGGTCGAGCAGCTAAAACACAGGAGCTGTGGTTCCAACCCAAGCAGTCCGGCCCCAAAGCCTGCATCTCTGCCTTTCTTACTGGGAAACATCCAATGGTTTAATAATTACGAAAGTGTTTTGGGAGTGGGAAGCACTATCACTATTTATCCAAGTCTCTTGGTGTTTGGTCTTCAGCTGGGATCCTTGACCTTTCCTGGCAGGACAAGGAGTTGGGGGGCTATTTTAGGTTTTCCTGAAGCCTTTTAATCACTGGCTCCCCCCTCCACAAATACATGTTGAAGTCTTAGCCCCTCGTACCTCAGAAAGCGACCTTATTTGGAAATAGGGTCATCGGGTTAAAAAGAGGTCCTTCAGGTGGGCCCTAACCCAATAGGACTGGTGTCACACCGACACAGACAAGCCCAGAGGGAAGATCGTGTGGCGGAAGTCACAGCAGAAAGCCACATGAACGTGGAGGATTAGAGCGATCATCGCCAAGCCAGGGAACGCTGGAGGCCATTGGAAGCTCAGAGAGAGACATGGAAAAGTTCCTTCGGTGTCTTCGGAGACTGAGAGACAGAGAGCACGGCTCTGCCATCACCTTGATTTTCGACTTCTAGCCTCCATCATTGTGAGGTAAAAATTTCAGTTGTCCTAAGCCATCCCGTCGGTGGTAAATGGTATGGTGGCCCTAGGAAACCAGTACGGATTAAGGAAGGTGGAGATGGCGATGTGTGGGAAAGTAGAGGCTGATGATGGGTAAAAGGGTACTGGGAGGGGCCATATAACCCTGGGTGTGTGTGCACGCACGTGTGTGTGCATGTTTCAACAGTGTAAAAATCGATCTGTGAGCTCACCAAGCTTGAAGATCATTCCTCTATAAGAAGATCACATGAGAGGCAGAACGAACATGAAATTCTATTCCATCTCCACTGGAACAGATAAGAAAGAGGAATCTTCTCTCTGAGATCATGCAATCGATTCCAACCCATTTATTCTGCACCAGAGAAAGTGAGGCACAGGGGAGCTAAGCTTCCTAGACGCTTCCAGTAGCAGATAACCGAGTACGATTAGAAATTGAGTCTTCGCCCGAGGTGTGGGGGGTGGGGTGCCATTCTGTCACACCAGCTCTCAGAGGCTTCTTTGTGGTTGGCACACAGGAATTTATTTTTCCTGTTACCGCTTCTTTCAAAGATTACATTCTGGTTCTTTTTTAAGGAAACTCGATTGAAATAGAACATACATAAGAAATGTGTCCATCAGCGGATAGCTCAGTGTGTCTACATCCATGTAAGCGGCACCCAGACAAAGAATTAGTACATCTCCAGCACCCCTGAACCCTTCTCGCCCCTCCCAGTGGCTAATGCCAACAAAGGAACCACTATCCTGACTCCTAACGTCGCAGATTGGTGTTGCCTGTTTCCGAGCTTGATATAAATGGGATTTCACAGTACTCTTTTGTGTCTGCCTTCTTTCACTCCGTATTATGTTTGTGAGATTTGTCTGTGTTTTGCATATGGAGTAGTTCCTTTTCACAGCGATAGATTATTCCACGGTTCTGGTCTTCTGAACAAAATCAGGGGGTATATGGAGAGAGAAGCGTCATGAAATAATTCAAGCTGGTCCTTAAAAAAAAGTTAAAGCAAACAGATTTGCGGAAACAACAACGACAAAAGTTGGTTAATCTTTACCAATTGGATCCAATTTATTGGCCATCTATGAAAAGCCACTTAACCTCCCCAACCTCCTTTTCCTCTCCTGTTTCCCTGGATTCCCACAGCCTGGCTGCATCACACTGGGCTGCCCCAGTCTGGACGGGCGGAATGGGGGCTGGAGGTTAACAAGCGGTGTTCTACCTGGGTGAACCCATCTCGACTTCAGAGTAACTCAGAGCTTGGTCTGTCCCTCACTGGACCAGTGGGGCTCCTGTCCGTTCAGCAGCCCCACCGGCTGGGAGCTGTCTGTCACATCTGAAATTCTGGAGCTCTTCCCCTTGTCAGAATCAGCCTTCAGGATAAAGCTCCAGCAGCCCCGGGCCAGCCAGAGCAGAATGGAGTCTGCAGGAGTGGGTTGGTCCACTGCCCAGTTCCTCCCCTTGCAACCACCGCTTTCTCAGGCTCTGGCCTTCATTCCCCTGAGCTGTGTGGCTGGATGGGGCTGCCCCCTCTTCTCAGCTTTCCCTTGCCAGACCACAATCGGCCTGATTTCTTCATGCTGACCAACCCTTCTGGGGTCTCCCTTTTCCTGGTAACAATGACCTAATCCCCAAACGCAGTTTTAAGGGAGCTCCAATGCAAACCAGTGGGACCGCCTTCTTGAGCTCGAGTCCATATATGGTACAATCCCTGAGCCAGGAGGAGGAGCGTGCTGAGTGTAATGCCGCACCGCTGATTCACCGGCTGTCCTGCTCCCTCCAGTTTCCAATGACATCAGCACTGCACTCATGACAAAAGTTCAAGACAGTGCGAGGCAGGACTTCTTGGGAGGCTGCAATGTAGTTTTTCTTTCTTTCTAGGCTCCCTACTTCCTGGTAGGCTGTCCTTCTGGAACATAACTGAGTGCTAATTTGACTTGGTGCCTTTTCTCCATAGGTCTCTTGTTGTGGGCGTGGTCAGGGGGAGGTGAAGGCCGGAGACAGGGCTCCCGAGGCTTCCTCAAGCCCCGCCCACACGGACCCTTTGGAACTGGAAGCAGTCATAGGGCCCCACCCTGACACTGGGCAGAGTTCAGCATTCACAGCCCTTACTGGGAGCCTGGGCTTTTCTTCGGTCGCTCCCTCAGTTAGTTTTTATTTGTTTGGCTTTCGGTGAAGTCTGAGCAATGGAACCAAGAAATTCTCAAACACAGGAAAGAATATTGAAGGCTGAGTTATCAGACTCTCCTCAAAACTTACTCATGGATACTCATGTTCTTTTTATTAGCATCCTCACCACCATTCCAGTACCTCTTAAAAGCAAATCCGGGCACTTGGCTGGCTCAGACTGTTGCATGTCTGACTCTTGATTTCGACTCAGGTCATGGTCTCAGGGGTTGTGAGATTGAGCCCCTTGTCGGACTCTGTGCTCGGCAGGGAGTCTGCTGAAGATTCTCTCCCTCTCTCTCTCCCTCTCCCTCTGTCCCCCTCCCCATTCTCTCTCTCTCAAATGAATAAATGAATCTTTAAAAAAAAAAAAAAGGCAAATCCTTGTATTAGATCCTAGCAGTAGTGGGCCAGAACCAGCTCAAACCATTCGCAAACCAATTTGTTAAGCTTTCAGGAAATTTGCAAGCTGATCATGAAACACAATAATTATTAAAGATTAGTTACAGGGGCGCCTGGGTGGCTCAGTGGGTTAAGCCTCTGCCTTCGGCTCAGGCCATGATCCCAGGGTCCTGGGATCGGCCTCTCTTCTCAGCAGGGAGCCTGACTCCGCCTCTCTCTCTGCCTGCCTCTCTGCCTACTTGTGATCTCTCTCTCTGTCAAATAGATAAATAAAATCTTTAAAAAAAAATAATGGTATCTTTAAAAAAGTTACATAAGATTAAAACAGAATATATTAAATTTAAACTAAAGATAATAACTAATCAAGTCATTCACTGTCTAATTATTTTATTCCTTTTTACTATTTTCTGTCCTCCTGAGGTTATTCACATCTATTGTATCTGTATGGTGGAAATATCATTTGATGGTGTGTTTCTACACATCTCTCCTAACTCCTTGTTTAGTAATGTCACATTGGGAGCTTGGAATCAGCCATGTTGGAGAATTAACTCCATGGGAGGGGCGCCTGGGTGGCTCCGTAAGTTGAGCATCTGCCTTCAGCTCAGATAGAGATCTCAGGGTCCCGGGATCGAGCCCCGTGTCAGGCTCCCTGCTGCCGCTTGGCACTTCTCTCTCTCTCTCTCTCTCTCTCTCTCTATCTCCGTTGCTATCTCTCTCTCTTTATCTCCATTGCTATCTCTCTCTCTCTCAAATAAAATCTTAAAAAAAAAATTTACCCATGGGAAACGGTACAAATCAGGGCTTCCCCACCCGCCGACCCTCTCCCAGAGCCAGTTATTAACCTCGACTAGCACACCACTGATGCTGGGGTCCACTAAAGAATGACTCACCCCCTGTGCTCGAGATGCTTAGAATGTAGTGAGGGAGACAAATCCTTCAAGATTTCAGTTGGGCAGTGTCTCCTCTAAAATGCCCAACGGAGGAACGAGCGAAAAGACGTGGGCTTTCAGGTCGGTGAGACCTACAGGGGCACCCCAGTTCTGCCACTTACTGACCAGGTCACCTTAAATAAGTTGCTGGATGTTTTGAAACATTTGCCAGATGGGAGTGATAGCGCTTCCTCCTAAGATTGTTGCAAGGATGTAATGGTAAAGAAATAAGGATATGGAAAGGGCGTTTCTGACTGACAGAGTAGCGGGAGGAATGACACAAAAGCATAAAAGTGAAAGGGCTTGTCAGGGACTGGCCAGCAGCCTAGTGTATCTGGCTATTAAGCTACACCAGAAACACCAAGATGGGCAGAATGTAGGTACGGTGTGACCCTGGACACGCAGATTAACAGGGAGGGAAAAGCTAAGCCTGGATAGTACAGAGCTGGGAGACAGACCCTCCATGAGGGCAGCCAGCAATCCAAGCCATCAAGTTTAGAGGGCACCCCAAGTTCAGGCAGAATTCAGAGGATCATTTCAACCAGGAGGTACAGCCTGGCAGGCAGCGTTATGGACTATGGGAGATCTATTCATCCACAACTAATCCCCAGCCATCGCCAGTAATATAGGAGCCTTGCCCAGCCCCTAAAGAGGGGCAACAGGAGCTAGGCAGGAGACCTAGGCTGTTTCAGTGGCTCCACGCGGTCATCAAAGGCAAGCTTTTTCTTTTCACTCTGATATTCTCACTGCTCTTCTCAGCGTGTTAGCTTTTGTTCTTGGTGTTGATGCCTAATGCTGGTAGGTAGGAGCAGGGCAGGACTCCTCAAAGTCCGTCTATTTATCAGGGAGCAATATCCCCCCACGCCCAGCAGATACCCCTTTATAGCTCCTCAGCCAGAGTGGGTTGCAGGCTGTGGCAGGCAGAACCATGACCTCCAAAGATGCTAGTGCTCTTGTCTCTGGGAGCCCGTGAATATGTGACCTTACATGGCCACAGGGACTTTGCAGATGTGGTTAGGGTAGAACCTTGAGATGGGGAGGCTCTCCTGGACTATCTGGGGTGCCCACCCTAATCCCACAATGGGGGACAGAGATGGCAGTGTGAGGACGATTTGTCGCTGGTCCTGAAGTGGAGGGGGCTATGTGTAAGAACTGGAAAGGGGTGTCTCGACCCTAATAGAGGTCCCTAACTGACAGCCAGGGACCTCAGTCATATAGTAGGGAACTAAATTCCACCAATCCCCGAAAGAGCAAGGAAACCAGTTCTGCCCTAGAGCCTCCAGGAAGGAACTCAGCCCTGCAGACACTTTGATTTTTAGCCCAGTGAGAGCTGGACCCGACTTCTGACCTATATGAACACAAGATAATACATTTGTGTGGTTCTAAGCTAAAGTTCTAATCATTTGCGGCAGTAATAATAAATTGATACACATGCCCACTCCTAAAAACAATAAAAGCAAGGGAGACTGGGATAACCAGGCCCGATTTCGTCCACTTAAGGATTGTCCTCTGGGGTTGGGTGATACGCCAAGTTCCCGGGGGTGCTGGCAAGTGTCCGTAAAATTAGGAAGGAGGGATGATGGCGGCAGGTTTGGAGCCAACAGCAAGGAGTACACTGGCCAGGGCGGGGATCGGGTAAGCTCCAGGTCAGACATGCCGGATGTTTTCAGCTGTCTTCTGTCAGATTAGTGTGGTCATTGAACGTTTTACGTATCACCCATGGCCACAACTAGAGAGACCTGTAAGTCCCCGGGAGATCACCTCCATTATACTGGACCCCGTCCCGATTGGGAGGGAAATGCCTCAGAGAACCGGCACCCAGGTCGCCACCCTCCAGCTGAGCTTCTAGAGCTCGGATCTGAAAATGCTACTTACTTCGTCAGACCTAAGAGGCCTTCAGTTGTAAGATACACCATGATTTTGTGAACCACTGTGAAAGAAAAAGTACTCCCAAATAAGCAATGCTGTGCCATTGGTTTCAGGATCCATGTTAAGTGAATAAGATGTTAAAATGAGATACAAAGGTTCATCTTCCAATTGACCGAATATGGTGCTGCAAATCTTCCGCCAGTGGTAGGGATGAGCTTGGAACACACTGTCTGCTCAGTCAGAATCGGCAGTGGAGGTCCGCCTGAGTCTCCAGGGAAGACTAGAGGTCAAGGTGGGAAGGTGAGAGTGTGCTCATGCAGCCCCTTGAAGCCAAGCTAGAGTGCCGGCTTCCTCCCGCAGGCAAAGGGCAGTCGCCGAGGGGATTCCGGTAGGGGCGCAGGACATCTCAGGTCATGTGGCCCCTGGTATTTGTAAGGTATTTATGACTCCTCTCCTATCAAAGCATGAGAGATCACGCCCTCTTGCCTGAGAGAGGTAGACTGGAACGGCTGCCTAGCACTGGACAGTACATCTGCCCTTGTCCAGACGGGGATGCACTCAAAGAACAGCTACTTCCTCCCTTTCTCTGGGGCTGGCCTTGAGTCCAGGAAACTTGGGGATCTCTCTGAGTGCCTTTATACTGAGGAAAAGAATCAGCGTCATTGTACGGAAGTGCCCCAGGAAATCATCTCCTTTCCATAATTTTTCTGATCAGGAGAAGGACATTTGGAAAACGAATGTGGCTGACCCAAAGTGACCCAGCTAAGCAGTGGCAGGAGGAGGCTGGAGTCCAAGTCCCCTGCTGCCCCCAGTGCATGTTGGGAGAGGTAGTCCGAGGGGTGAGGAGTGGCCATCCCCCAGCCTCGTCCCGGGTCTGCCTCTCGCTAGCCTCACGTCCCATCTCGTTCCTCCTCTGTAAAGCAGGGCTAGGAATAGTACCTGCTACTGGGAGGGGATTGTCGTGAAGATTACATTAAGAAGCGGTGAGAGGCGTAGACCATTGCCTGCCAGCTAGCAATTGCCCCACAAAGGGGGACTGTTAACTGTCATTCTTTCCTGCGCTCTCAGGCTGCCTGCAACACCTCCCTCCTGCTATCAAGCTGGAGGTCTGAACTTTGAGACTTAGGGACAGAGGCATCTGTGGAATTTGCTCCCCTTGCTAATCTGGTAAAGTCAACAAATCATTCCTGTTCAACCCGAGAGGAGCCTCTGGAGATGTGAGGACATGGCATGGAACAGTTTCACGTGGGGGCACGGAGTGCTTGCTGGATGGAGGGAGAGTCAGCAGCCTGACTGGGGGAAGGAGAAGGCTTTATAAGGGCTGGGGAAGCCCGTTGAGTGTGGAGGGAAAGGGAAGGGGCACAGGAGCCATGAGGCGCCGGGGCGGGGGCACTTGGCATGTGAACGGAGTGGAGAAGGCCAGGAAGGGGGATGTGATGTGGGCCTGTACTCTAGAAAGGAAGGGGACTCGGTCTATGAAAAGAACCATTTTCTGTGGCGCTCAGGAAGGGCCTCTCACTGGGGATTTCCTACACAGGGCTGCAGGCCTTGGCCGCCTTCCCGGGGAAAGGTGGTGTTTGTCGTGGGGAACTTGCACACTGCAAGGCTTTAGTTCAGTGACGAATGGTGCCCACTCCTGTCTCCGGCACTGCCGGTCTCCCTGAGCCTCGCTCAGCTGGGAACAAAATGCTCTTTGCTTGAACCACCCACTTCAGATGTCTTCATGCAAGACAGGGACACGGAGGTCGCGGCAGAAGTGCAGTGGAGGAGAGTGGAAGCTACGAATAATGCTGGAGTGGGGGGGGGTGAGAGCCACGAAGGGGGAGCCTTGAACCCTGTACAGAGGGGGCTATTTCAAAGGAATAGGCCCTTGGCACAGGGCTTTGGGGTGGCCCTAAGCCTGCTGGCCAGCCCCAGACTCCTGGTCGTGCTGTCCTGGCTAGGCAGAGGAGCTCCGTGTGGTCTAAGGAAAAGCCTCCTTGGAGAGAGTGATTTCAAAATCAAAAAAGAGGAAAAAAAAAAAAAACCACAATCAACTCCCTTTTCCTCTCTTGTCCAACCCCAATCAAAAAAGTACAGTATGTGCTATTGAAAAATCACATCTCAGAAGCAGCGCACACTTTCTGACAGCATCTGGCAAGATTTCCGATGAGGCTGATAGAAACAAACGTGTTCCATTTGCGTGTTGTATAATGAGTAGATGGAGTCCTTGCACACCTGTTCCGGCAAGACGATGATGATGTTACTACGGGAGGCATTGTGCTGCAAAGATCACTCCTATCTCTCCTGCCCCTGCCCATTGCCAGCCTCACTGGGCGCTTCTCCCCTGTCCTCTTTTTACTGTCCCATGTCTCCTTTCTTCTCATTTTCCTTTCTTGCTTTCGCTTTTCCTCATCTCTCATTTCTTTCCTCACTCGGCGTGCCCTGCCCACCTTGCAGAAACCCAGGGGACAAAGTAAGGAATTCTCATCCTACCAAGAGATGGGGATGCTGAGAAGGCCAGGGGCTCGCTGCTAGGCGTCGGATGAGAGAGGAGAGCCTTTGGGTCCCTTGTCACAGCGCTGGCACGTCCTACTGTAAAGGGCCCATTCCCAGTGGTCAGCAAGAATCCTTGAGCCCAGTCACAGAGAAACCTCTGGACCTGCCCCGTGCCCAACCTCATCAGCAAGGAATCAGGAGAGATAGCAGTATGACTAGCTAATTCCTACAAGGAGACAACACATGGAAAGAGCTGAATGTATTTAATATCTAGGAATATTCCGCATCGTAACTGGATACTTTCTGGATACATAATTGATTTACAAAGGAATGAAATTTTAATGTTGGAATATAAGCACAAAGAATCAGAATGTGGGAGTGAATTTCAGGGTCAAGGGAGCCTTCCTTAATTTGTGTTTTTCAACTCATTCATTCATTCATTCTTGGCAACAAATATTCATGCAGGACCTACTATGTAGCAGGGAATGAGATGGTTATTAAGACACATAGATGGAAAGCTATAATTCCTGCCTCTTAGGGCCTTAAAATCTACCCCAAGGCCAAGTTCTACCCAATCTAAATATAGCTTTGGTCTTGAACATATCTCCTATGTGGAAGTAGAATCACTTTAGGGCCCCTTTACTATGGAATTAACTTGGGCACCAATTTAAAAATGGAATGGCGTGGATTCCTGTATAATGATCCATTAATCCACCCACCCATCCAGTCTTCCATTCCACTCACCCATCCAGTCTTCCATTCCATCCACTCATCCAGTCTTCCATTCCACCCACCCATCCAGTCTCCCATTCCATCCACTCATCCAGTCTTCCATTCCACCCACCCATCCAGTCTCCCATTCCACCCACCCATCCAGTCTTCCATTCCACCCACCCATCCAGTCTTCCATTCCACCCACGCATCCAGTCTTCCATTCCACCCACCCATCCAGTCTTCCATTCCACCCACCCATCCAGTCTTCCATTCCATCCACTCATCCAGTCTTCCATTCTATTCACCCATCTATCCATCTACCTTCCTACCTATAAATCTATCTATCCATCCACTCATGTAGGGAACAAAATCCTACCTACATCTAACCATCCAGCCACCCACCGATCCATCCATCCATCCATCCATCCATCCATCCATCCAACCATCATCCTTTCAAGCATGCAGGAGGTCAATTATTAGCTCAGTCACCTAAACAATTGTTGTGGTAGGGAGCTGTGCAAAAACAGACCCCAATAGTTGTATGTAGTGTCCATGCCTGGCAATTCACAAGTAAATGGTTTCTGAACCCTGGGCTGTGATCTGAGAAACAGAGATGAGGTGAATTTCAAGGATTGGTAGCAAATGTTCACAGGGAGGTGGCTGGATTTAATCAAGATAGTCTAGTCTAGCCTAGTGTAGAAAGTCTAGTCTAGGAAAGTGTAGGAGAGAGTGGCTCGAGGAAGGCAGTGGTTCATGCACGTCTTTCCAGGGAGTTCTTGCTATTGAGTTCTTCCTCGATGTGATGGCCCCCTACATCACAAAGGTCACTCTAATCATTACTGCTTTCTCCTTAAACATGAAAAAACTAAGGATGAGCATTTTTGTGGGCAGCTTAAGTTCCCAATATAGTTTCCATTGAACAATAGCCCCCTAAGTTGGAGAAGTCAGTGGAAATCAAGGTCCGAAATCATTCCCATGTTTCCCAAATGTTGTATTCCAGTGTTTTTTCTGCTGTGGGAATTCCGACTGAAATTTACACTTTTCTAATGTCAGTTTGAGTTGTGACTCTTTTTAAAAAAATGCTCCCCTCTTCCCATATGTCAGGTGGCACATTCTTTAGTCGTCTGGAATCAATCTGTCTCTAGCTGAATGAGAGCTGGAAAGAGGAAATAGGGGGCAGTGGTTAGAGCCCCGCACGGTCAGGAGTCCTGGTTCCCACGTCTTACTCTGCCACTGAGTCACTAGCTGACACTGGACAAATGACTTGGTTTTTGTAAGTTATTGCCTGTCTGCTAAAGAAGGGCGGGCATGGACTGTGGAGACAGTGCTGGGGGCACTGGGCTAAGAGGGGAGAGGCCCTTGTCTTTGCCCCAACTCACCAAATTCTTATTAATCTCAGCAACTTTCTGGGCCTTCGAACTTTCTTGGTCTCTAAAAGGAAGGGAGTGGAAATATACTTTTTTACAGTAGTTTCTAGTACCTGGGATCTTAATTCCACTCTTATATTTAGCATATTGAATGCCTGGAGCTGATCATTTTTAACTCTCTGCTCAACAGGAAAACAAAATTCAGAAATAATCACGACCCATGACATGAAACAAATAATAATAATAATGGCAGGTTGCATTGTTTCACTGTTTTAAATTTTAAACACACATAAAAGCTGCACGTGGTCACACGGAATGACAGAATTGAAGCCACACGTACTCTTTCTTCAGCTCTAAAATAACTGTGCTAGAATTGTTTCCAATTGGTGGTTCAAATGCAAGCTTCTGAAGTACCCTTGGGCTGGAGACATGACTGGGCTGGAAACAAGCTCAGATGATTCCAGCTGGATATGAACTTACTCAAAACAAACACGTGCTTCTGAGATCCCATATATTAGGGGTCAACTGTATATATGAGAGTTACTAGGATTAACCTGCATGTAGAATGCAACACTTATTAAAAGATAAATAATAAAAATGTGCTAAGTTGGAACTTACATTTTTGTTATTAAGACTCAACAACAGCTACAACAATTGCTTAGAACCTAGAACCAAAAGACTTGGGTGAGGTCCAGTGTTTTTACCGCTAACATTGTTTAGAATTGCCGTGGTGATAATACAAAAAAGCATACCCAATTTTTAGGTACTTTTGTCATTTAAATTTTTTAAAAACATTTTGAAATAATTTTAGATTTGTGAGAGAGTTGCAAAAATGGGATAGAGAGTCTTCATAAATCTTTCACCTAGCTTATAGAAGCAGGGTACATTTATCGAAACATGGAAATTAACACTGGTACAATGCTATTAACCAATCTACAGGCTATGTGGATTTTAGCAGTTTTCACTAATGTCCTTTTTCTGTTTCAGGGTTTAATCCAGGATACCACATTGCATTTAGAGGTTTATCGTTGTTTTCAAATTCTTTATAAAGCAACTCCTTAGCGCTTGTTGCCGGGGATGACTGCTTCTACAGCTCTGCCTTTTGTATACCACAGATTCCACTAAACTGCTGTGATACTGGGGGCAAGAAGATCTGGTGGCTGTGAACCCCCATTCTTTGGCGAAAGGTGGTATGGAATCTGATATAATATGCTGGGCTACCAGAGCACAAACAGTCCACTTTGTCAGGCTGGGATCCTTCAGCCAGACCCTCCAACAATAACTGCCAGGGGTGGGACATTGGCAAGGTTCATGTTCCTTCTGTAAGAAACCAGAAAGCAAGGATGGTTTTGGACAAGAATGCAGTGTGTCCTGTGAGGCAAAGATGTGAAAATATATAGAGTAAGAAACCCTGAAAAAAATCACTGTGTAGATCCTTCTAGAATGCCTGCTCCATACCTATTCTCCCTTTTTCCCTTGCAATCAGAATTTTTATTTTATTCAAGTAAGGGGTAGCCAGGATCTTCAAAGGAGGTGAGAAATCTCTGCAGGCTCTCTGAGGATGTCTCCCTAGTGAGGTTAATCCAATTATGTCAATTCCATTCATCTTGCCAATGACTGGTTTAGGAATGGGCATGGGATGTATTACTGGCCAGTGAAGCATTAGGAGAAATCTGAGGTTTCTGGGAAAGTTTTCTTCACTCTTCAAAATGCCCCTCTCCCCCTTGTCTAAATTTTGGGTCTTGTTGTACGAAGGAATGAAAAAAGAATGCCTGGAGCTGTTGCAGCCACTTCGTAACCATGAGGGACAAGTCTGAGACAAAAGCAAACACAGAGTGGCAAAGTGGGAAGATAGTGAGACCCTAGTTTTCGATGAACCATTTACTTCTGGGAATGAACTAACTCAGGACTTCTTGTTATATGAGAAAATACATTTTCCATTTGTTGGGGATAATGGTTACCTTTATACTAGCCCAGGCAACAGCACCTCTCATTCAATCATTCATTCAACCCATACTTGATGAGAACATACCATGTGGGATTCTTGTGCTTGGTGCTCTTGGAATATGAGAGCAAATGGCTAGATTCCTGCCCTGAAGGGTGACACTATTCAAAGGGGGGGGGGGGGTAAAAACTCATAGACGAATACACTGATTGCAGGAGAACGTGCTGCCACCTGAGAGGTATGCACACAGTATGGTGCCCATGCCTCCAGCCCAGTGCCCTGAAGATAGCTTTGTGAAGGAAGAGATGCACGGTCTTTATCTTGAGGGTTGGTTACCATTTTGGCAAAGGGACATGGAACAAAGGCCTTGTGAGGGGAACAAACGCATAAAGATTGGAAGCTATATGGTCTGTTCTGGAAAGACGGGCTACTCCAATTTAGTTAAGTTAGTGTGGCACTGGGGCTCCTGGGTGGCTCGGTGGGTTCAAGCCTCTGCCTTCAGCTCAGGTCATGATCTCAGGGTCCTGGGATGGAGCCCCGCATCGGGCTCTCTGCTCAGCGGGGAGCCTGCTTCCCCCTCTCTCTGCGTGCCTCTCTGCCTACTTGTGATCCCTCTCTCTGTCAAATAAATAAATAAAATCTTAAAAAAAAAAAAAAAAAAGAGTTGGTGTGGCAGAATTATCAGCAGCCGTGATGGGACAGGTGGAGAGACAGACAGTATGGCCCCGATCGATGCCATGCTTTAGGAAGCCTGAAACGCTACAGGGTGGTCCAGCAAAGGGAACCCTGTGCTTACCTGCTGGTCTGAGTCCTGGTTCAGCTACCCACTCATTATGTGACCCCTGGGCATTCATGTGTCTCAGAAGAGCGACAACAGGGGTTGGTAATAACCGTCTTGCCTTCCTCACAGGGCTACTGTAAAGTGCAATAGAAACATGACAGGTAATTATTTCCTCCACCTCCGGATGTAACTATATATTCACCCGTTCTTAGGTCATTGCCCCGGTCTGAGTTTCTCCTCTTCGCCTTATGGTTGGGGCTGTTCTACTTGATTTCTTCAATGATCTCTAGTGTTAATATTTCGAATATTTTCAGTTCTTCCTTCTCACTCATTTCTTCTCCAAACATGCTCCAATCTCAAAAAATGTATGCAATTTAAAGATCCTGCCTTATATCCTCTCTATCCCCCAAGACACCATCGATTTCCCTCTTCCTCACCAAACTTCTCAAAAGAATAGACTGCTTTCTCACCTCCTTTTCTCATCTTCTATCCGCAGTGAAGCCCACTCCAATGTCCATTTAAAAATGGCTCTCAAAAAAAAAAGGTGCTCTCAAGTTCCATAATGACTGCATCGAGGGGCTTCATTTTATCCGCATCCTGCCCAATTTATCCTAGCCTTGTGAAATGCCTGTGTCCTGGCTTCCTGCACCCCACACTTCCCTTTTCCTCCTCCTCCCTTCTCAGCTTGGGGTTCACTACTTAGGATGCTGTCGCCCTCAGGCTTTTTCTGACTCAGCACACTCTCTGGGGGATCACTTACTTCTAAACTCTCAGCTTCGACAGTCCCTTTGCAGACGAACCACAAACACCTTTAACTCTGGGTCTCCCTCCCTAACTCCAGTCCAACCATTTTTATACCTGAGCTGTCGAAGTGGCGATTTGGATGTCCCGGGACTCGGCAAGCCTGGCTCATTCAAAGGTGGGGCCATCTTCTCCTCTCTTATGCCTGCTCTTTCTCTGTTGTTCCACATAGATTTTTAATTTATTTTTTATTTTAAAAAATATGTTATTCATTTATTTGACAGAGAGAGAGGGAGCACAAGCATCGGGGAGAGGCAGAGGGAGAGGGAGAAGCAGGCTCTCTGCTTGGCTCATGGGGCTCAATCCCAGGACTGTGGGATCATGACCTGAAGATCTTATATTAAAGCAGTCACCAAATCCGGTCAAGAGCTCAGCTGGGGCTGCAGTCAGCTGGGACTGCGGTCGTTTGAAGGCTTGACGAGGGCTACAAAATCTGCTTCCAAGGTGGCAAGGCTGGCAAATTAGTGCTGGTTGTTGGCAGGAGGCCTCGAGTCTTGGCTATGTGGACCTCTCCATAAAGCTGCTTGAGTACCTTCACAACGGGGAAGCCGGCTTCCCCCAGAACATGTGATTCTAAGACAGAAAGGGGGAAACAAAAATGTCTTTCATGACCTAGTCTTGGGAGTCACACACCATCACTTATGCCACATTCTATTTGTTATTAGTGATCTGCTAAGTCCAGCCCACATTCGAGAGGAGGGATCAATCACCACTACTTGAAGGGAGGAGTATCAAAGAATCTGAGGACATATTTTAAAACCACCACACATGGATTGTCTTGTCTTTCTGTCCCTGGTAACTAGCGCGGTGTTTGGCACTTAGTAGGTGCTCAATAGATGTTTCTGATGGAATGGTGTGTTAAGGGGGGAGATACTGGAGGCAGGGTATCTGTGGGTAATTATTGTGGGCCGGGTGAAGAATGGTTGAGGGGTTGCTGGGAGGTTGTTCTGCGGTGCTGAGATTCATAGGATCCATGTCTGATCGGATGGGAGGTTGGGAAGAGGTCTGTCTGGGGTTGAAGATGGTTTTGAAACTAGGACTTAGAGATGGCTGGGATGGCTGAAGTAGGCATCTAGTGCTTCCTCCTTGGGGTTGCAAGGTAGTGAATACCAAATTATTCATCTAAGAACCCTTTGTCTAATTGTTCGATTGCATTTGAAGGGACTCGGGGCTGGAAATCATCAGTATGAGCACTGTCTAAGCTATTCCCTTTACTTTAGGTTTCTCATTTATAAACCTGGAGGTTATAATACCTATATCCTAGGACTTTCGGCCTGAACACAGTGTGGAGAGGTTGACGATATCCCAGCTTTTGCAAGAAATTCCTACCACGATATCCTCTACAAATGGACATGGGGAAACATGAGGAAAGTATTAGGTTGAACCATCTGAAATGCTGGTATTCTAGTTTTGACCTATAGAGAAACTGATTGAATAGGGTTCAACCTAATAGATGTGGCTACAGTTTGAAAACATGAACACCTTTTCATAGATGGAAAATGAAGATGGTCTAGAGTTCTTGATCTTTCTATTCCTCATGAGACTCAGGTCCAACTTTAAGAAAGGTCAGCCTTGAAGTTAAATGTTTAGTCCAATACAGGCATTACTTTCTCATTTCCTGAAGTCAGACAAATTAAAGGCCAAAGGCTGTATGCTGAATACTGACAAGTGAAGAAATTTCAGATGTAAAATTTATCTAGGAAGTTGAGGCCAGTCTCAATCACATTTCGTACACGTGCCATGTTTAAGAAATCGTATTTACTTAGAAGTGAAATAACTGTGGACCTAATGAAAAAGAGAATAGGAATTAAATAGTTCTTTGTTCATTTTGCATTTTTGCACATCTAGAAAGTGATTAGTTGACTCCTTCATTACTGGTAGGAATAAATCCAATATTTGCCTATATAAATTAATTTATTAAAAATACATTTTGTCCTTTCCAGGAGTACTTTTAAAACCTAATATTAAATAGAAACTTTACATGAGACAGTGCCTTCTTTTTCTTCTTCAGTGTTTATTCTACTGATCAATTAATATTTAAGGCAGACAAATGTCTCAGAAATTAGCAAAACTGCACCCATCCATCCACTCCCCTCATTGGAATACAGGCTCCCCCGGGGCAGGTCTTTTTTGTTTGCTACATTATTCCCAGCAATCCGAACCGTGCCTAGGTCACTGTAAGCTCTCAATAAACACTTGGTGGACTTGATTCATTGATCATCCGTGCCTGGCGCTGCGGCCAGCGGGAAGGCCCCCCCGCAGCCCTCCTCCCTCCATCGAACCTGCGCTGCTCTCGGCCCTGCAACCCCGGGAGCATCCAGCTACCCGGCCCAGCCCCCTCGGCCCGGCCGCGGCCTCCTCGGCCCTTCCCTTCCCGCGAAGGAAGGACCGGGCGCCGAGAAGTGGGAAACCCGGGCCCACTTCCTGTCCCGGCAACGCCGGGCGTCAGCGCACCCCGCGGCCTGCTCCCAGGGCGCGACAGGCCGCCGGGCCGCGGCAGCGAGAATGCGGCGGGGCGCGGCGGCGGCGAGCGGCCGGCAAGCGGGCGCGGGGCCAGAGCACCCGGACCGCGCTCGCCGCCCTGCGCGCCGGCCCCGCCCCCGCGCGTCCCGGCGGCCAGAGGGTTAAGCGCGCGGGGGGCGGGGCCGCAGCGAGGCCGGCGCGCGGAGTGTGGGCCGCCGGTGGGGAGGGGGCTGCGGCCGGGGGCGGTTCCGGGCGGCGGGGGCGGGGGCGGGCAGAGGAAGGGGGCGGGCCCCAGAAGTTGTTGGGCGCTAGGCCCGCGGGCGCGAGGGTGAGCGGGGCAGCGGGCCGGCGGGCGGACCGGGCCCGGGCTGGAGAAGTTTGCGCGGCGACTCGAGAGCGCAGGGTGCGGGCCCCGCCGGCCGCTGCGCGCCCGCTGCCATGGCTTTCCGCAGGAGGACGAAAAGTTACCCGCTCTTCAGCCAGGAGTTCGTCATCCACAACCATGCGGACATCGGCTTCTGCTTGGTGCTCTGCGTCCTCATCGGGCTTATGTTCGAGGTGAGCGAGACTGGGAAGGGGGTGCCCTCTCTGTGCGTCGCCCGGCGTGGCCTTGCAGGTCCTGCGGGTCCCCGTCCGAGCCGGGGCGCCTGGCTGCCGTGTACGCTTTCCGCACCCCGGCTTTGTGCACTCTGCGCCCCCTTGGCCTCCTGGTCAGCCCGGACGCCACCTCTCAGCTCTGCGCCCTGCCAGCCTTGCCCTGCTCTGCCGCCCCCTTGAGCACCCACCCTATCCTGCAGCGCTCTCTGCAGCCCTGGATCCTAAGCCTGGCCTTGAACCAACCGCAGCGCTACCACCCTGGCCCGACTAGTGGGGTTTCCTTTCTGGTGTAAGGGAGCCAAGCCCGGCGACTCCCAGACCCGCGGTCATTGCACAATTCCCCCTCCCAGGCGGTGGCTGCCAGCTCCTCTGGGCTGTTCCAGTGGGAGGACCCTGGAGTCAGGGAGGGACCCTGACCCTTTTCCACGTCTACATGGTTTTCCAGGTCTTATGCATCCTCGCTTCTGGGACGTGCTCAGGGTGTTCACGTGTGGTCCTGGCCCCATCCCAGCAGTGCCCTTCTGCCATCCTCCTGCCCCCCGCCCCTTTTTTTTTGCCCTTGCCTAAAAGTCCAGGTTTCATATACCCTTTATTACCCTGTGGACTGTTGCTTTAGACCCATCTGTAGTGGACCCAGAACTTCTCCCCTGTTACAGGGGCAAGGAGAGGGATGGGGATATTCTCTGCTTTTAGGGGAAAGGTGATTCTCTCAGAGTGGTGGGGAACAGGGAGTGGAGAGGATGGGGTCCTCCCCGGGACAGCAGTGCCCTGGTGTAGGCCTCACCAAGCAGAGAGTTTTAATAAGCCCGTTGAGGGTCAGAATCCAAGGGAATGACAGAGAAAAATGTGATATCCAAAGTGGGAAGAGCTGGAAAAAAGTGAGTATTGGGCTTACTCTGGTATATCTTGTCTCAGGAGTGAGATTACATGAGTGACACTCCCCTCACTCTCACCGATGCTGTCCCCTTTGAGGCATGCCTGGTCCTCCCTGCTGGGTAGTGTTGCTTATCTGCGTTCTCAGGCTTGGGTTAGAAAGCTGTAACCATTTATAAACGGCCTTGGAGATGGAGGATTCCTAGTGTGGCTAATTTCTCCCTCAGTGGCCCCCTCTCTCTGGGTTCCCTGTCTCCCCTCTAAGGATGACAAGGATTCTACTTGGCCCTGAAGCTACCCTCAGGCCCAGGGCATTTTCATGGTGGTGATTCGGGGTTGGATGTGTGAATGCGTCCTTGGCTGGGCTTCGGGGTCTGTAGGAAACAAACCTGGGACCAGGATTGGGGTCTGCACTCCAGCTTTGGCTAGCGCTCCTCCACTTCTGTCCCTCCCTCCTTCCTTCCCCCACCCCCACAGCTCTCGTGGTATATTCACCCTGACTGTCAAGCCAGGGTCGACCCTGGGTCCCCGTCTGTGCTCTGTCACTAGTCAGACTGAAGAGTCGACTGCAGCCTCAGTTTCCCCTTGGCTAAAAAGGTTAGTAAAACCTGTCTTCCTCACAAGGTTATTGGAAGGTCTAACTGAGATCATGTAAGCAATAAAATAAGAGCCAGAACAGATTCTACAAATGTGAAAACACTTCGCTTGCTGCTGAGACCCTGTTACTATTGATCATAGTACTAGCTTAATGCAATCAGAATTTTGTTTGATGCAGCCATACTCTCAGTATCTACTTGCTGTCCTCCGTTCTAAGAGGCCTCCCAGTGCCGTGTCACCAGTCTTGGAGGGTGTGGTTGGAAAGACACACGTGACAGCTGTAGACCTCATAGCCACAGGCCCTTCAGCCAGCGGGGTCTCTTGCATAGCCTTGTGCCTCTCTGCTGCTTTGCAGGCAGTTGCTAAGGTTCGTGGCTCTGTGGGTTTTATCTTGGCTTAAAAGAGCTGCTTAGGAAAAAAAAAAAAAAAAAAGAGCTGCTTAGGGTTTGAGCTTGGTACCTCCTTCCCTCTCCTGCCTTCATTCTTGTGGAAAGTCCAATGCATGAAACCTGGAACTTTGTGGCAATTGGAAAGTGCTAGGAGCCCTTACTCCCACTACCTGACAGAAGAGAAAGGTCCAGGATGGAGGAAATAACAAAAAGACTCACCCCCCTTCCCCCCCCATCCCCTATCTTGGGATTGGCCTGGAGAGTGTAGAAAGGGCCCTGGTGGAAATGCAATGCCGACTCCCTCTTCCCACCACCCTCTGTCTGCAGAAGCTTAGATCAGCAGTGGTTGGGTTTACAGGGCAGGGCACCTTTTCTACAAGGTGCGTCTGAGGTCCGTTGTGGAACTGTGGATGTATGCTGGTATGTGAGGACAGCACAGGACTTACTAGATCTCACTTAGGGTCTCCTGGGTTCTCCCCTGGAGGTGTGGTGTATATGTAGGCATCCATATGGCGGAAGCGGGGGTGGGCAGTCCAGTACTTAACAACCTTTTCCCTAGAAGCGAGAACAGAAGGGGGTGGAAAGGGAAGGGGGACACAGGGAGAGAGGATGTCAGGCTCTTGGGTTTCTAATTTGGGCAGGGCTAGAGTTCCTTCATTCAGAAGCTGAGTCAGGAAAACACAGTTATGATTCTTCCCACAAGGAGTGACTCTCCTGGCCGCTCCTCCCTCTGGGGTCCCCCGCCCAGCCTCTGCCAATGAGCTGGACCCCTCTGCCTCCACCCCAGGCAGCCACAGCCCCTGGCATCCTGGCTGGTCTCCATCTCACCCGTGCCTTACCCCTCCCCAACTCACCGTCAGCTTGCCAGCATTTAGGGGGGCCTTCATTCCCCACCCCCCAGGACTCTAGGACTTCAGTGCTATCTCCTAGGAGATGATGACTCCAGATTTCCTCCCTGGGGATCACTTCCTTTGAGAAACACACATGAAAGTGCCCCTCCCTCCTTCTGGTTTAGTTTTGGGCCATCCTAAAATTCCTTCTCCCATTTCCAAGGCCGGGGGTGGGGGTGGCAGGTTCTTCGCCCTGCACCTAGGTTTTCTTTCCATTCTGCAAGACTGTTTGGAATAGAGCAGTTCTGTGCAGTCACAGCACTTGGCTAAAAAATGTCAGGAATGCGGAGCTTTATTTTCCCCCTCCTTCCCTTCCAGCTTTCTCTTTCTTAACTCTGCTTTCGGGGGAGTTGGTGCAAGTGGGAGTTTTCTGCCCAGCGGTTTGGTTCTTCGGTCCTGGCTGGTGGTAGAGTTGGGCCTGACCCTCCTTCAGGGTGTGGGCGGCCCGCCGGGGGGTGTGTGCGAGCGTCAGATCGCTGAGCGGCCTTCCCCTCCCCTTTCCCTTTGCTTTCCAGTGGCCTGTTCACTGCCACGTTTCAAACTGAAACAGGCAGGGGAAGAGGAAAACTCTCTCATTAGTGAATGGAGAATGAGAAAAAGGCGGGTGTGTGTGTGTGAGGGGGGGGGCATCGAACAGAGAGGAAGCAATAACACATTACCTCTAAAATGTCATTTTGAAACAGAAACTTTTTTGTTGGTTTTAAAGCTCGTTTGCAGGCTCTGCCGGCTCTGTGACGAGGAAATGTTTCTATAATCCTAGGCCTGTCATTTGTGGGTTCGGTTCCCAGTTTGGTCTGCAATGGCTTAAGGGTTCAGGCCCCAGAGCCCTTTTCCAGTGCTGGCTGCTTTTGCTCTTTCAGAGGTGGCTGTCATAGGGCCGCCTTCTTCCCTGTTCCTGACACCATGACTGACGTGTCAGGATGACACGCGTGCCGCGTATACAGTGGGAGTCCTGTTAGTGCATGGGCTCCGTGGCACGGGTTCACATCCTCCCAGACATACGGCTCTGTGTTACAACCCGAAGCCAGGTGCCGGTGCCGTCTGTTAGCATCGGGAGACGGTTCTGCTTCCGGTGTGTTTCCGTGAAGGACACGCAGGTAAATGACACCGGCCCGCGACTGTGAACGTCGGTTATTTCTTTGACTCTACCTTCCAGTGCACTTTTGCAGACGCTTCTCCACCAACTTTTATAGCTTTTGACTTTATGCACCATCCTGTCTAGGCTCTGACGTCGTCCTTCATTGGTGTTCTGGAGAAATGAGTCCAGAGAAACCGAGAAGGGTGACTTACTCTCTTGGGTGCCCTTGTTCTGTGGTTGGATTTCCACATACATCGCTCAGTGACCCGAGCGACGGAGCAGAAATTGGGAGCTAGTTCTTCTCCCGGCCAGGCCTCACGTGTTAAGCCTCGCCTAGGGGACCAATTGGGCCATCTGCCATCCCTGGGTCTTCCCTTGGCCAAAATGTGATATCCGGAAAGGTGGCGTTGATCAGTTAGTGAGCTTTTGACCCTTACTTCGGGACGAAGACTGAGACCTGTAAAAATGCCTGGCACTGTGCCCGGCCCACGAGCGCTTGATCGATGGCCTCAGTGACCACGACCACGCCGATCGCTGCTCTTCTTGGCTTCATTGCTGGGTCTCACCTGCACACCGTCCACCATCGCACTGGCTCGGGGGCACCGGGGCTGCGTTTCATTTTAGGGATAATGTGTTGCCATGAGACCTTGCCCCTGTGATTTCCAGTGCTGGCCATTTGCTCCCCAAAGGGGATTTTGCTCTACCCTGGGTTCCTCTTTCCCCCGGGGCTCCTGGGGGATGGCTGCTCTTGGGAGAACATCTGTTTTCTCTCTGACATCTAGCTCATTAGAACGAGGGCTGTGGGTCCCCGGGCAGCCTCTGTCAGAACCTCGAGGAGACCGCCCCACACGCTACGTGGGTGCCACTTTTCTCTTGCCCGCCCCGTTGTCTGAGCCCTCCGTGGCCGCTTCCTCGGGGGCACCGTCCGGACCAGTCACAACAGAGCTCCTCAGTCCTGACTGTTTGTAGAGTACATGTGTTGCTATGGTGAAAACTTCACTCTGGCAGGCATGAGCTCCCTTTTGATCTGCTTCGTCGTGGGCAGGGGCCCCAGAAATCACTCCGTGGCAGAGCCAATGTGCCTCCCGTTCCCTCCCTGGTAAATGACGAAGCCAGAGGGTTGATAAGACCGGATTAGGGTTCCCAAACGACAGAAGTGCTTTCTAATCAGCGAGAGCGCTCTTAGCAGGCTTCGGTGGGAAACTGCGCCGATGCTATCTCTTCACCTTTTCATCCAGCGCCCTGTATCTGGTATCCACTGGTACCTAATGGTTAAAGGAGGGGGGGTGGGGAAAGGAGGAAAAGAAAACAGTAAAACTACTAACGTGGCTCCTGACATAGCCCTTCTTATTTCACAAGCAGACCTTTATCTTTTACACAGTCCGTTGCTCTGCCTTGATTTACCTCCGCTGTCTCAAGTGTCCTAGAGTAGAGGAGAGGCCAGCCCAACCTCGTCACAGCTGGTCGGTGTTTCGAGTTCACAGCGTGGTTTGAAGAGCTTTGCAGGCAGCTCTTTTGGCCTGTATAGGTTCACACGGCGTTCCTTGCTTTTCAGCAGAGGAAGTGGAGCCAGACTGTAGGTGAGGGGGGATCTGAGGGCCCCTGAAGCCCTCTGGTGAGTTTGCAGGAGCCCAGGGTTAGGTGAGGCACTGTTCCGTGGCTCTCCGCCCGAGCCACGTTGCCTCTTCACGGCATCCCTCATTTGTCTTGAGGGGTTGGCAGCCCTTTCCATCTGTGAAATGCTTTACTAGCCTCACCCTGTAATCTGGATGGTTTATGGGGGTTGTCATACCCATCCAGAGCCTGGCTTCCAGAGGAGAGACTTGGCCAAGGACCATTCCCTCCGAGTTAGAGCTGGAGCCAAAATAAGACTTCAGCAACGTCTGGCTCACATTTAGAGCTCAGCCCTAATGCTCCCATGAACGGGGAGTCTATGGAATGTAGCCACAGGCTGCTTTATTTTTCTTTGTCTGAGCGGAATCTGTTTATTACCTGGAAGTAATGTCTGCACGTCATTGTTCCACTTGGAGGCTTTTCTGCCTGGAACAGTCACTGAAATGTGCATCTCCCTAAGTGAGACTGCAGAGAAGGATCTAAACCCGTGTCTCCCACGTGAAGGTAGGCGGATGGGCGGGGGCTTTACCTGCCCTGAAAGTTACTGCCTGTTGTTAGCCATCTGGGTAAGCGGAGCTGCCTCTGGTTGTTCTATTTTCATTGCCCTCATCCTCAAGTTACTATTGTGGCCATAGCTCAAGGGCATGTCTTTCCTTCGCATTTCGCGAGTTGAAGGGCTAGAGGGAAACCTAGAAGTCATCTACTGTGTTTATAGAAAAGGAAAATAAGACTCTCAGAGGTTGGGAGATTTGCCCAGACAGTAGAGGGAATTTTTGGCAAATGTAGGGCTTGAACCTACATCTTCTGACTCAAGTCTAGGGCATTTTCTGCACATTTGCACACTGGAATTCTCAATGCTGCCTTTGAATGCAAGGGTATGCAAGGAAACTTGCAATTGACACATCTTTCCTGTTCGTTAATTTGGCAGCTGTGTATTGAATTCCTGCCGTGTGGCTGTGTTGAGCTCTGGAAACACAGATGAAGAAGGTGCAGTCCTTGTCCTCAGAGAGGTCACCGCGTGGTAGCTTAAAGCTGGTAAACTATTTGTGGAGGGGAATCAGGTCTTGAACTTGATGTGAGTGGCAGGTGCGGCTTACAAACAGACTGTTGGGCCTCAACCTCACACCGCTGCTGTTGGTGGGAGGGGTTGGTTTACTGAGACCCAACACCCTGAGTGTGGGGTTGTCGGTCGTTAGAGGACAAGAGCAGTGGTCATTTAGAAACCTGTGAGGCACAGCTGGTGCTCTTGTACTTTATAGCTTTGAGAATAAGTGAACTGAACAAAGGTTGTGCATATGTGTGTGTGTGTGTGTGCGCACAGATGTGATTTCTAGTAGTAGGAGGTCTTTACTTTTTTTTAAGATTTATTTATTTCCTTGAGAGAGAGAGAGTGAGCAAAGTGTGAACCGAGGCAGAGGCAGAGGAAGAGGGAGAATCTGGAGCAGACTCTCTGCCGAGCATGGAGCTTGATCCCAGGACCCTGAGATCTCGACCTGAGCCTAAATCAAGAGTCAGATGCTTAACCGACTGAGCCACCCAGGCGCCCTCTAGGAGGTCTTTATTGATTGAGGTTAGGAGAACTCTTCCATATGATTTCTTTCTTTTTTTTTTTTTTAAAGATTTTATTTATTTATTTGACTGAGAGATAGAGAAAGAGCACAAGTAGGCAGAGTGGCAGGCAGAGGGAGAGAGAGAAGCAGGCTCTCTCCTGAGCAGGGAGCCCCATGTGGGGCTCGATCCCAGGACCCTGGAATCATGACCTGAGCCGAAGGTAGCCACTTAACCAATGGAGCCACCCAGGCGCCCCTCTTCCATGTGATTTCTTACGAGTTTTACCATCAAACTCCAACAGGATCTGAAATGTTCCTTTCGGGTTAATGGAGGGGACGATCATACCGGGAGTAAGAAGGACATAATACTCTAAGCCTCAGATGCCCTGTCTTTGAAGTAGGGTGAGGATGTCTTAATAAAGCTCCTGAAGTTTGCAAAAGCAGAGTATTTTTTTTTTTTTACTTTATTTATTCATTTTATTATTTTTTTTAGTAGGCTCTATGTTCAACATGGGGCTTGAACTCATGACCTGGAGATCAAGAGTCGCATGAGCCAGCCAGGGGCCTCGGGGCAGAGTATTATTAATCACTTTGTTCCTTCATTTTTATTATAAAGGTATAGATACTCTCTTTTTACAGAAAGTTTGAAAAAGAGACTTTTTAGTGACCCACCACTATTAGGAAGATTTCTGTGACTTTTGGGGAGGCAGAAGGCTGTGCCTACCTTGAGACAAGAGATAGAGATGTGATTTGCTGTTCCCTCCCCCTCCCCCCACACTTGCTTTGAAGAATGCCCGGGATCATACTGGTTAGTCAACAAGTGTTTACAGTCTGGTCTGTGTGCCTGTACAGTACAGTGTGGGATCTGCCCAAAGGTAGCGTTGAGAGTTGGTAAGAATGTGCCTTAAGGCTTCGGGGTACCAGGGATGTATTACGGGTTCCTCTCCTGAATGTGAAGAGGAGTCTGGGGGCTCCTGACCTGAAGGAGCGATCCTGGGGTAAGCAGGCCTCCCCTCCAGCAATTCCTGGAGTCCTGCAGGAAATCACCAGGCTTGCTTCACAATGCCTGGTTTCCTGCTGAGAATTCCTTGGAACTTGGAGCAGAATTGAACTTTTCAGACCCAACACTTCTGGAGTTTAGAGCGTGTGTCGTTTGTAGTCTGACTTTGCACTGGATCGACTTTTGACCTCTCGGGCAAGGAATCACTTGTTCGTATGGCTTTTGTGACTGTTGCCCCGAAGGTAGAAGGGAATGATTGATAGCTGTTTTGTTGTTGTTGTTGTTTTAAGTTGTATTTCGCTCTCTGGTTTGGCATAAAGTGTGAACACATGCTCCTCTTCCAGAGTCCTCGAAGCTCGAGTCCTGACCCGGGCCTGGCAGCACATGGGGGCAAGGGCAGGGCACTAAGACCTGGTGGCCTGGATTCTCCTTGGGGCTCTGCCACTAAATAGCTCCGTGCAACAGCCCATGCAAGCCCCTCGGCTCTCTGGGGCCCCACTTGCTTGCTGGGATGTCAACCGTTGTGTGGCTCGGTCACGCCATTTCCATGTGGTTACACAGAGCAGGGCTGGGGAATGTGCATAGGACTTCGGTTGCTGGTCAGAACTGGGAGGGGCGGGAAGGAGGCAGCCTCCCCCCAGCCACATAGGTTTAGGATTGGTCACACTCAAGTTGTGCCTCCCTTGGGTGAAGCCGTCTCAACTTCTAATCTTGGCTTCATTTCTTATTTGAGTTGAAAGTGAGGTTCTAGCCTAAATTTGGGTTTGACATGGAACCAGTGTTGGGGAAGGAGAAAATCCTCCTGTTAGAAAGGAATCGGGGCACCTAGGTGGCTCAGTCGCTAAGCGTCTGCCTTCAGCTCAGGTCATGATCTTAGGGTCCTGGGATCAAGCCCTGCATCAGGCTCTCTGCTCGGTGGGAAGCCTGCTTCTCCCTCTCCCACTCCCTGGCTTGTGTTCCCTCTCTCGCCATCTCTTTCTGTCAAATAAACAAATAAAATCTTTATTAAAAAAAAAAAACAGAAAGAAAGGAATCATCTGGGGTCAGAGGAGAGGGAAGGCTTTGTGGCTTTCATGCCAAAGGCCCTGTGGCCTCTCCAAGGCCACCCAGGGGGCTGGGGGAAGAGCAGGGAGAGTGGCCCATGTCTTCTGCCCTGCCCTGGGTTGTACCGTTCTGGTCCTCTTGTGTGTGCTCTGGGCCCCGGGGTCAGCAGATCTTCATCCTCAGTGATGTGCTTGTCACATACACGCGGACATTCATCTGTGGCTTATTTATTTATTTTTCTCAGATCAGTAAGGTGACCCTCGTGTCTGGAACCTGACCTGTGATCTCCTACTCTCACCACCCCCGCCCCCCCAGCGGTGCTCTTAAGGCTCTGCCTGGTTAACTACAACCACTCCCTCGAGCTCCCGCTTCATGGGGAAGCCTCTTCTGCCGCTCTGACCAAATAGCACGCTTTCTTCCTCCAACTTCTGACAGTGAATTAAAACCAGCACAGAGTGGAGAAGAGGTTGGGGAGAGGCTGCAGTGCTGCATGACCTTCCTCTGCTCCTAGCTTCAGGTGAGACTTACCCATCACGTCTCTTGTTGGAAACGTCCATGTTTGGCCCATCAGCAGTGGTCCACACTTGTGGACGCACTTGGGTCCACGGCCGGCAGGTGGCCACCAGCCACGTGTGGCCGCTGCGCTTCACCAACATGAAACGATATGGAAAGTTCAGTCCCTGGGTCACACGGGCCACAGTTCACATCTCAGTAGCACAGATACAGAGAGAGTGTTTCCATCACCGCAGAGAGTTCTGTTGGACCGCGCTGGGGCACACGTTGCTTTCTGAGGGCTGGTTTCGGTTTGTTTTTGTAGTAGTAAGCAGTATCTTGCGGTGTGGTTGTGTGGGGGAAACGTTAGAGGCCCCGGATCACTGTGGCTAAGGTCAGGGTTCTACCTCTGATTCTATTCTGGTTTGCCGTGTCCTCGTGTCCTCGCCGTGTCCTCTTGGTTCAGTGGTTTCACCTTTCTGCTGTAGTTTACATGTCAGTAAAAATATGCCCCAGAGTTGTTGGGAGGATTAGGAGCATCGATATAAAATATGTCAGAAATGTAGATATAAATACAGCTCTTGGCAGAAGGCCTGGCACAGGCCAAGTGCCCGATAACTGCTACCTGTTCTTACTGCACTTGGACAGGCTTGCAGTGATACCTCGACTCTGCAGAAACCCCCTTTGCGGCCGCCTTCTCTGTTTGGAACGTAGCTGAGAAGCAGGATGGCATGGGAAGGATGCGGGGCGGGGGGTCCCGGAGCAGTCCGGGGATGGCCCCAAATCCATGTCCTGACCCCACCCGCAGGCTAGCCGCTCGGGCTCTGACCCCTGCTCTAAGCCCACCCGCACTTCCCACACTTTTTCTATGAAGCTTGGTTGTCTGGTTCCCAAGATTATAGAAGAAAGAAGGAGTTAAGATGGGAGAAGTGGCTGGGGTAGCTGACAGCTGGGAGGACTGTCCATTACTAAACACTTGGGAGTCATAAGAAATGAAAAAACAGAAAGTCATGTGTGCTTGGTGTCACTTAGATATCCACAAACAACTTCTGTAGATTTCGAGGTTACCGTGAGAGACTAGTGCGCTGCAGGCTTGATCATAATGATTATCTGCGGAGAAAGTAAAAGGTATACAGTATGCTCACAAACATTTTTATTTTTTAAATTTCATTTTTTTATTTTTTAAGAAGATTTATGTATGTATTTATTTGAGAGAGAGAGGAGAGAGCACACAAGCAGGGAGGAGGGGGAGAGGGAGAGGCAGGCTCCCCGCTGAGCAGGGAGCCCAATGCGGGGCTCGATTCCAGGACCCTGGGATCATGACCTGAGCTGAAGGCAGACGCTTAAAGACTGAGCCACCCAGGCGTCCCCTCACAAACATTTTTAGAAACATTTTTGTCTACAAGGATTAATGTTAAAGTTTCAATACCTAGACCTTTAGCAATAGGGAAAAGTTGGATATCCAGAATGATTCAGCCCCAGAAATATCTGGCAAGCCACATTTTTTTTTTATAGCCCGGAAATAAAAGACCAAGTTGGTCTGTTGTACAGTGTACATTCTTACCCACGAAATGTGGAAGAAACTTTTCTAACATTCTTTTCATTTAGCCTGGGAAATACCTTCATTCAACACTATTCAACCACCTGCCATTCATTTTCTTCTTCCTCTTTTAATCATTCGGTAAGTACACCTATTCTGTGCAGAATCCTGAAATCTGAAGTGGAAGCCAGCTAACATGTTTGCTGACGTGCCTTGCTCTCCTGTGGTCATTTTTGGAGCTTTGAAACAAAGAAAATGAGATGCTTGTCGGTCACTGTTCCTTGAGTTTCATGGGTCCAGACACTCTGGGCTGACAAACTGTGGCCTTGTCAGGTTGTCACTGGCCACCTCCCACACCTTCAGCCTGTAGCTGTAGCCAAGGGTAACCTGACCAATGTTGCTGGCTTCTCAGTCCCACCAGGTGGGTCGTTGCTCACATGGCTCAATGGATGTGAATCTGGACTGAGCCGATTCTGATTTCTGGCCTCCTTTTTCTACAAACATTGATTAAAGAGTGCTTTTTTGTGAGGCATTGTTCTGGATGCTGGGACCACAGGGGAAGGGTATGTTGCAGACCAATGTGCCCGTTGAGAACTAGCAGAAAAGCTAGGGATTGTAAAGTTTCCACTTGAAGGGATCAGAGAATGAACTGAGTCAAGACTAAAAAGAGAAAAATCCCCAAGGAGAAAGAAGCTCTCAGAGAAGGACTGAAGATTTGTGGGGGTGTTTGCTGATTCTCGGTCAGTTACAGGCAACCACCTTACCATGTGGTAAGGGAGACAGATAAAAGGGAACGAGTATAGTCCCTCGGTGATGAGTCCTCCAGTTGAGCTGCTATATTGGTCTCCCGTGTCTAGCCCGCAGTGCTATTCACTAAGTAGTGGTCTGCTGGAGGGGATGCTTGCAGGATAGGGGTAAGTGGATGTCGGGCCAGGCCAGGGAGAGAAGAGGATGTGAGGGGACACTAGGCAAGGGGATCCGCTCGTCCTTGTGTTTGAATGCACAGCTGGGGCTGGCATGAAGCCTTAGAGTCCTCAGCAGGCTTGTGTCATGGGACGCGCCAGGTGAGATTGGAAACAAAGGGTCTGGTCGGGAGGCTGTGGCACTGATCCTTGTGAGAACTGCCCCCCACCACGAAATTTCAGCCTCCACCCCAACCAGGAGGCAGGACCAGGACCCCCACATCTGAATTCTCGGATGTTGGAAGGGCAAGGCCTCTTCTCCCCCAGTTCTCTTGCCCCAGGCACTCTGTGTGACCCAGGCAGGCAGCCCGGGCAAGGACAGCTAAAGCCGGGAGAGAGGAACAGCCTTTCCTTAGACCTTACTGTACCCCTGAGGCATGCATTGATGTGATGTTGCCCTTGACCATGAATATCATTGTTTTACTGTCTCGTGTTGCCTGGGCATTCTCACTGACGTGTCCTTTGAACTTATTTAAAAGGTATTTTTTGCATCTAATATGGTTTCTACTTTTTTAAAAAGTAGAGAGGGCCTCAGCTAATGGGACATCTTTTTTTCCTGCCTTTTATTATTATTTTTTTCGCTAAATAGGCCATGAAGAGGCTTGCAGTCGAGTACTGTGGCCTTATCTAAGGAAGCTGGTTCTGTCCCGGTGTTCAGGGGAGGGGGAGGGAGGAGGAGCTTTTCCTGTAGAGGCTTTTCTAGGGATAGGCGAGGTGGGGACGGACAGGTGGGGTGCACTGGTGGGCAGAGGAAGGTAGGTATGGCCCGAATGGAGCATTTAATTTGCCATGTTATTGAGCACTCAGTGTGTCCTAGAGTCAATACCCATATCGTGTCGGGGAGGACCCGACAGGGGTGTCAGGGAAGAATTCTTTGAAGTAATCTGTCCTGTGCCTTCCGTCTCTAAAATTTTACAGACCCGTGGAAACAGATGCAATGAGACTTGCCCTTGCCTGACTTCTAGCACCTCGTTTGAACCCCTGGGGGTCTTCTTACCAAGGCCTGTTGGTGATTGTCCACAATTTTAGTAAACACCCCCTTCCCCCACTGTGTCTGGAGGAGAGAGAGAAAACAAGAGCCTGCGTTGGGACCGAAACCCACAGGGGTCGTTTCTCCCTTGCTTTGCTGTCCCCCGCATCTAAGTCCCAGCGGTTTTACCCCTGATTTGCTCCCAAGCCCCCTCTCACGCTTAGCTGTTCTTGGGCCTTAGCTCAGAGCCCTGAATGGTTACGTGGGTCCTAGCTTGGACCTCAGCCTCTTGTCTCCTCTCCGGTCCCTTTCCGCACAGCTACCAGTGATGGTCCTCAGACACAGAGCTGGGGCCGGGGCTCCCTTTCTTCGAATCCTTCCATGGTGCCACCTGAAGTCCGGGCTGCTTAGCATGGCGTTCCAGGCTCCCCCGAAGTCTGACCAGCCCTTGTCCTGGACCTCCGCTACTCCTCACTCCGGCCCTGCCCCCACCACCCCCTCCCCGTGCGAACCACCCACCTGCGTTCCAGAACATCCTCTCTGCGTGCCTGCCTGCGTTTGCTCATGCTCCCACCCACCGTCGGGGTTCTCCTTCCCTCCGTCATGTACGTCCTCCTTCTCCTTGAACGCCGCCCCCCCATGTCCCATGGGCACCACCTGCTCTGAGCGTCGTCCCCGGCCCTTCTTCCCGAGCAGCGTCCCCTCCTCCTTTCTGCCTGCCTCTGTATTTCTCTTGTTTATTCATGCCGCCAGACGCAGACCGAGCATTTGGTCTCTGCCAAGCCCTGTTCTTGGAGCTAGGATAAAGGACGAAAAGGCAGAGATTCTGCCGTCACGGAGCTGAGAGTCCTTAGGGAGGTGGCAGTGTTGCTTCTGCTCTTGTGTGTAGGACGTGCACTGCGAGAGTCACGGAGGGGAGCACAATTCTCCGGGGAGGATTAGGGACAGTCTGTTAGAAAACGGAGAAGAAGTTTGAGCTGGGCCCTGACGCCTGAAGGGCACAGGCCAGGCAGAGAGTGGACATGTGTAAAGGACAGAGAGGTGCAAGGGGGGTGATGTGGCAAGTGGCTCCGTGTTACCAAGGTGGAGTGGGGGGGCGTTACGGAAGGAAGCGATGGAAGGTGGGTCTGGACTGGCAGCAGGGTTCGGCCCATGGGGGACCTTGTTCAAAAGTTTGGATTTACTCCTCAGCTCAGGTAATAGGGAGCCATTGAAGTTTTCCGAGCCCTGGAGTGACTGCATCACATTGTGCTTGGCGAGTCCCAGGCAGTAGGGCTGAAGCTGGCTCTTTGCACTCGCTGTGAGCTCCTTGAAAAGAAGGGGTTGCTTGGCACTTTTGCAGTATTCCCAGTGCCTCTGTGCCTAACGCGTGTAGTTGGTGGAATTGATTGAGGCTGGTTTAGTGCACACACAGGATAGTGTGTGTCTTGAGTTGCCTTTCTGCTGCCGGGGGTCATTTGCAGCTTTTCTATCCATGCTGTCTCTGCAG
The DNA here is from genome assembly GCA_028534135.1 of Potos flavus. Lineage (NCBI taxonomy): Eukaryota > Metazoa > Chordata > Mammalia > Carnivora > Procyonidae > Potos > Potos flavus. The sequence continues at coordinate 88,871,954 of CM052886.1, forward strand.
GGTTCTTGGGTGCCCAGTAAGAGACGCTCGTGAGCATATTAGGGGTGCCTGCAACTTTAGCATGTGCACGCAGGTGGGGAACCTCTAATCCGAGCCATTTAACTTTTTTTTTGAATAGGCAATATTTGGCAGTACAGTCACGTTGTTCAAAAATCAAAAACATAAGAAAAAGAATACATTGAAAGTGTCCCTCCCTGGCCTCTTCTTATCTAGCTCCCCTCTCCTGCCCCGCCCCCGGAACTGCTTTCATTAATTTTTGTGTATCCTTGGGTTTATTTATGCAAATATAAGCAGCTATAAATTATATGATAGATTCTGCATATATATGTAGTATACATATAGACATATACAATATGCATACATATATGCACCACATATATATATGTGTGTGTATATTCCCGTCCCCTTTCTTGTTCCGAACAAAGCATATCATCTACACTGTTCTGCACCTTGCCTTCTTTGGTTAACAAAACATCCTAGAGCTCTTTCCATGTCGGTACACTGAGAATTTTCTCGTGATGGTCTAACATTGCCTAAGCTAGCGTCGTGCAGGTTCGTTGTAAGTCATTTCACCAGTCCCCTTTGGTGGAGACTTGGGTCGTTTCCAGTCGTTTGCTCTTGTAAACAATGCCGCAGGGAATATCTTGGTATATAGGTCATTTCGTGCCTATGCAGCCATATATCTTGTAAAATATGTTTACCGGAAGTAGGATGATTCGCTCCAAGCACTAGTGCATTTGCATTTTTTATAGAAATTGACAAATTGCCCTTGTCCCTGTTAAATACCATGCTGAAACCAAGGAATCAGCTACCAACTCTTTACCATGTATCACTGAAAATGTAATTCCGGTGTCTGCACTGATCTCGTTCAATATATTCTCAGCAGCCCGCATAGTGCCTGGCCCATCACAGGAGTCAAATACTTGTTGGATTTCTGAAATTACATTGTTTGGCACATTTGGATAATGGGGGGTTCTTCTGTATTGATTATCTTTCAGCTCTTCTGTGATCTTTCTCTCCTGTCTGGTCCTTTATACAAATATTTCTCTCAGGACACTCTCCGGCTTTTCCTTGGCCACCATTCCTCATTCCTGAGGCCACAGCCCACTTTTTCCGGAACACCCTCCTTTGCCCCCCTGGGCAGGGTACTTGCTTCTGCCTCAGCAGTCAGTTCCCCGGGCTCCCCTGTCATGGCTGTCACTGCCCTGCCTCCGTGGTGTGTGGCCTTGTGGCTCCTCAGGCCTTGACTGTGCGACCCGTTGGGGCAGGAGAGAGTCTTGCTCGCTGTCGTGTGTCAAGGACCCAGCACAGTCCTTGGCATTCTGGTGGTTCCCCTATAATATTCTCGCAGTAAATACGGGGCGAAGTGGAATTACCAATGGATAACCAGTTTTCAAAGGACTTTTGCGTATTTAGTTGAGGTATAATTTATATATCATAAAATTCGCCCTTTCACGTGTCCAGTTCAGCAGTTTTTAGTATATTCACCATGATATGCAACTATCACCGTTACTTAAGTCTAGAACATTTCCATCATCCCCCAAAGAAACCGGTTAGCAGTCACTTCCCGTCGCTCCCCCACCCCCAGCCGCTAATCTGCTTTCTGTGCTGGGATTCGCCTCTTCTGGACGCGTCACGTAAATGGAATCCTATAACACGTGGCCTTTTGTGGCCAATACAAAAGGCCTTCCTTTGCTCTGCATAATGCTGTCAGGGTTCACCCATGTCCAAGCTTGTGTCATTCCTTCTTATGACTAATATGCCACTGTATGCAAATATCACATCCCGTTTGTTCCCTCATCAGGTGATGGGCACTTGGCTGGGGTCCCCCCAATCGCGGGAGTAATGCTGCTGTGAACATTCAGGTACACGTGTTTGTGCGGGCATAGTATTTTCGGTTCTCTTGGGCCTATCTCTAGGAGTAGAATTTCTGGGTCACCAAATGATTGCGATGCAGGAAAGGAGCCAGGATTGAAACTATCATTTGAATGGTTTGTCTTTTGGATCCGAGGGTTGTAGCTATCTCAAGGGCCAGCATTGCAAATACTGTTCCTTCTCACCCAGGGTTCTCACAGCAGTGCCTGCCTATTGCGAGTTCTATTTAATAGACTCTGGCTCCTTGATCGTCTGTGAGTCTGAGGCAAATATTGTCAGGGTTTACACAGCACGATTTCCTGAATTCTTACCATGTGCATCGGGCTAACTCCGTGGAGATGCCAAAACACACGGGACTTGGCGCTTGCCCTAAAGACATCATTCATCGGGAACAACCTAAATATGCATCTGTATTGAACCAATTAAGTCAATTATGGTATGGTCGTACATCGAAATCCTCATTCTATAGCTGTTTAAAAGGGGGTAAGATTGATCCTTAGGTAGTGAAATGGATTGATGTGTGAGGAAAAAAATAGGTTGGAGGTTAGTAGGTACAGGGAGCCCCTTTTAATAAAAAACTTAGGTTTACATATACACGGTCAAAATCTGGAAAGATCACAGAAAGCTGTCAACATTTATTATGTCTCTAGGAGGCAGGCTATGGAACACTTTAGCTTTCCAAGGTTGCATGTTTCCCTTTAAAAATGTTTTTACGCTGGGTGTATTTTCAAACTTAAACTCATTAAGTTAATGGATAGAATTGGCCCAATTCTATTTTGGAAAAAGAGCTTGAGATAAGAATTATATGGGAAAACACTAGATATTAGCGTGAGATCTGATAGGACACATCAGCATATGACTAAAGCTGAATAAGTTTGTAAATAAATAGTCTCGTAAGCAGGATAGCCAGGGATGAGAGGGTGCTGAGACTCTGGCAGCCAGGGGAATTTCACGAAAGAAGGGTGGGACTTTGCTTGGGCCTTAAAGGATGACATTTACATAGCACTTTATAGTTGATTGGGACCAAAGACTAAATGCATACCAAGTGCTATAATAAGTAAGCACTTCACCTATCTCCTCTTATTCAGTCTGCACTCACCCTATGGGGTGGATACCATGATTACTCCCATTCTACAGATGAGAAGACTGAAGTTTACAAAGGCTAAGTAACCGGACCAGGCCCCCGTCGGTCATAACGTCAGAATCAAAATTCAGAGCCTGTGTGCCTGGCTTCAGAGCACGTGTCCTGTACTCCATTTTAAAGGGAAGGAGACACAGAGACCTAGAAAATTCGAATAATTTGCCTAAGATCACCCAGCTAGGAAACTGGGGAGCCAGGATCTGAACTCAGAAAATTCTGCAGAAATCTCTGAGGGTGGCCACGGGAGGCTGGAAGGTTCTGAGTCAGAGAGATGTGTGAAACTCTGCATATCTTGCCCCCTTTGGAGAGTCACGTATCATAGAAACTTACTAAAGTAGGCGTCCTACATTTCTGACCTACCTGACCATCTCTCTCAAGTAGTATTTAGTAACATCCCGCAGATCTCACTTTGTGAAATGCCACCCTCCCGTCCTGTCCGGGGAGGCACGAGGGAAGGCAGGTTCGTGAGGCACGAGGGAAGGCAGGTTCGTGAACAGCTTTCTCTCCACTTTAATAAATAGGAGCGCCAGCTCCAAGGTCAAGGTTGGAAGTGTATGAGGAAGAGCGTATTTGTTGGAATTAGTGGAGTGGAATTCCCTGGTTGGATTTGAGGCCACATCCCCACCCCCCTACACAATTTATTGACTCTTCCTGCTTCAGAACACCTAGCAGAACATTCTGGGTGTCATATTTGCCTTCTCTTTGTGACTTTTTGTCTCAGGAAACCAGGGTCCACTGTCGATAAGTTACCTCATTAAACCTTCCGTACTTCTTAAGCTCAAATTATCCAACCCATACTTGACCAAATTTCATAAAATGTTAGAATTAATGTGTGCCACCTCCCCTCCACCCCATAACAGGTACTGTTGTTTTTTTTCTCCCCTAAAAACTGTAATATGTAATAAAACATATGTAATATGTTTATATTATGTAATATGTAATAAAACATAAATTTTACTATGTTAACCATTTTTTAAGTGTACAGTTCAATAACGTTAAGTACATTCATGTTGTTGTGCAATCTCCAGAACTCGTTTTAATCCATTCCATGAATACTTATTGAGCAACTGCTCCTCGAAGGTGCCTGGGACACAGAGATGGGTAAGACACACTTTCTGTTCAGTCTGATGAGGAAGATGGGCTAAAAAAAACCCCAGTGGCTTCAGTTCAGTATGGCCAGAGTCGTGAGGTGGTCCTTATGGGATGAGAGATCCTTGGGGGCTTTGGGGTGGGACCGCATTACCACCCAGCGCTTCACAGCACCTTCTCTTCTGGCTTCTTGGTGGCTACGTGCTGGTGGTTCGTTGCCCCATCGCTCCCTGGAGTAGTTTGCCACCTCTGCTCTCCAGAGCCTGGGGAGAAGTTGGGAGACTGTGCCTCTGTGAGGGCCAAGCTCTGCAGCTGAGCCCGTGTGGCCCAGGGTGGGGGCGGGGGGGCCGAGGGGGGGTGAAGGATGCTGTTGCCAAAAGCAGAACGGCACCAAAACCCCAAATCAATGGTTTGCCCAAATATAGTATCCTAGACCTCTTCCGCCCCGCGTGTGTAAACTCAGTGTGCCTGTCCTTCAGCTTGCAAGCTCAGCATCCTCCAGGAATGACTTCTGTGATGGTTCCCAAGTGCCGTTAGTCGGATGTGCTTTTAGAAACTGACCACAGTGACGTGGCTGGAATCTCAGACTAGGGGCATGTCAGAAAAGAAACAGATTGGCTCCGGGTCGCGTTTGGTTGTGTGCATTTCCACGGAGACTTCGCGGAAGTAAAAGATAATCGTAGCATTCTCACACAGTACTTAGAGCTCTTTACAGAGAAGGTTTGTGATGATGATTAACTCCCAGGCTCTCCTTTCCCTGAAAAACAGACTGCGTGTTGGGGGCTCCGTTGCCTTAGCCATCTGGATGTGTACCCTGATTCCCCACTGCTTGGTGCCAGATTGTATTGGGCTCATAAATACCATGGAGTGTGCACAGGTTGGGAATGCAGGCTTTGAATTCAAATTGCCTCGTTCTTTACCAGCTCCCTCACTTCACTAGATAACTTGATTAAGTTACTTAACTGTGCCCCAGTTTTTTTGTCAGTAAAACGGGAATGAAGATAATTGTGCCTACCTCATGAAGTTTCTGGAAGCATCGACCAAGCTAATAATGCATGTATAGCACTCTTACTTAGCCGAATACTAGATAAGGACTCCACCAATGTTAGTTACTCATGAATATTAATTAATTAATTCCATGACAGTTACCGTTGTCACTAGGCAGCCATTTTTCTGTGCCTCTCATTTTCTTATTCCACATTAGTTGTGTATAGTCTGTACATTCTGGTGCATTCTGCACCACATACACCTTTTAGACTCAAACATTGCTGCCTGGGCCACCAAGACTGTTAAGAAGCATGTGGGTCGAGTCCATCTGAAGGCTTCTCCTTTTTTCTTTAAAGCACAAGCAGGGGGAGCAGCAGGCAGAGGGAGAGAGAAAGGAGGCTCCCCACTGAGCAGGGAGCCCGAGGCAGGACTCGATCCCAGGACCCTGGGATCATGACGTGAGCCAAAGGCAGATGCTTAACTGACAGAGCCACCCCGGCGCCCCTGAGGGCTTCTCCTTGATGGGCTCTCAGCCTGAGCCCCCAGCCCATGGTTCTTCCTATGAATGCCTTTCCTTTCCAGAATTATGCCTCGCCTTTTCTCTTTCTCAAAGATCATATGGCTTCAGTACTGCTCTCTTCCTTTTCTACTTGAAGAAAACTCTGAGGTTAAATAAGTGGAAATCAGCCACTTGAAATATTTTATATTGAGGCATGACCTGTCATAGCATCTTTTTAGACAATAGGGATTCTGCGTTTTACGAATTACTTCTGTTGAAGACTTTTTTGCTGTTTAAATACTACTTATATAAACAGATTTCCTCATGCTCTTCCACATAGCACAGTTGATTTAATTTCTATTCTGTTCTTATGCCCAGACACTATGGTTTTTGCGATTGTAGTAAAAATACACAGACCAAATTCTGATTTTTTCCACTTGATATTATATCCAAATATTTTGAGGTGTTAGCATTTTTAAAAGATGAGTTTGTTCCTTAATGCCTGCCAGTAAGGAATTGGTTAAATTTCAAAAGGTGACATCCATTGATATGCAGTATCACTGAACAATGTTCAAAACATATGGCTGTGTTTTTTTGTTTTTGCTTTTTTTAAAAACAGATTACAGAATGCCATATTGTTGTGAGATGCTTTCTGTAAACATTTGGATTTGTTTTATTTTTATAAGAGGATATGTATAAGGATCATCATCAAAATATAATTAGTGTTTTTTTCTGTCTGTAGTAGAGTTGCAAGTGCATTTTTTCTCTGTACATTTCAGTAAAATGTACATTATTTTGATGATCAGAAAAGGCACATGAAAGCTGTTTTCATTTTCGAAGTAGAAAGATGGGAAGGTGGGATCAGTGACAGCCTGTTGCTTGGAGAGCAGGAAAGGTGGAGGGAGAGAGGCTGGAGCATGGATGGGACCTGGCGTGTATTTGGTGGGGAGGAGAGAGAGAAGGGGAGGGGCTTCAGCAGAGCAGCTAGGGGATGCTGGAAAGACAAGCCCTTGCCCTTGCCTTGATCTTAGAGATGTCATTCCCACCTACTATAAATAAAAGCTTTGCTTTTCAGAAGCCTTTTGAAGAATGGCTCAGAGGGTGAAATAGGGATATTTGAAACCATTCAGAGGAACCTCTACAAAAGCATCAAGAAAAACGCCAAGTCAAGATTGACTGGAAGTGGAAATGAAACTTCTCAGTTCCAGATATGAACTGGAAAAGTCACATGAGTGAAATGGGCTGCGTTGAAAATTGAAGCCTTTAAAAACAGCAATTGATCATTGAAAATTTAAGGCCCAGCACAGTAGCCCACTGTCGTCCGGTTGTGGGGCTGTGGAGAGGGGCCACCCAGGCCACTTTTGGGTGAGACCCGTTCACTTTGGTTTACAAAGCTTCCCCTCCTCCCCCCTGCCCTGACCCTTCCAAGGGCATAGTAAACAGGTGCTGGGGGCAGAGCAGGACAGCACGGTCTAGGACGTTCTGAGAAGTTACAGGACTCCACTGCCTTGAAGAACCTCTGTCCTGACAGCTTCCTGCCCAGTGCTGATCGTCCAGGGCTGGTGGCTCTGTTTCCCTGCCGAGATACCCGCGTACCTGCCATCTGGTGGAGGGTGGAGCTGTGAGCGGCTGCCTGCCTATTTGTTAAGCCCCATTTGTATGTAGAGGGCGGGGTAGGGGAAGGGGCAGCACCTAACTGTGGGGCCTCCAGTGGCTTCCCATCTAGAAGATACACAGAAAATGATGAGTGATAAAACCATGATAAGAAAGAGAAGAAGAAAAATAACTAATCGTTACTTCTTGGATACTGTGATGTGCCAGGTCTTGTGCTAGACTTGATTTTCTATCTGGCTAATCCCCTCAATAATTTTCTTTGACAGATTCTGTTATTTCTGTCCACATCAAATAAGCTAAACAACTTCATCTCAGTTTGTGAGGGCAGACTTGGGATTTTATTTATTTTGCTTTCAAAGATTTTATTTATTCGAGAGAGAGAGATCACAAGTAGGCAGAGAAGCAGGCAGAGAGAGAGGGAGAAGTAGGCTCTCTGCTGAGTAGGGAGCCCAATGTGGGGCTCAGTCCGAGGACCCTGGGATCATGACCTGAACTGAAGACAGATGCTTAACTGACTGAGCCACCCAGGCAGCCCCAGACTTGGGATTTTAATACAAGTCTTTCTGAATTCAAAACCCAGGTTCATAACCATTGTGCACCCTTGCCCCTCAGCAAGGAGGTACAGAAAGCAGATGCTTCCTATGGGAAGGAAGTAGCATGGACGCTTATGGGAAGCTTTCAGGGGAGAGGAGATGAGAACTGGCCCGCAAAGGAAAGTCAAAGCCAAGACATAAATGGGAGACAGAACAGAGAGCTGGTATTTCAGGCAAGAAAAAGCATTCTGACAACTGAAGAAAGCAGTTAATAGGTGTAATGCTAACAAAAAGTTCCTGGGCCGTATAGGCTTGGAAAATGCGAGGCTAAACAGGCTGGTTTACTGCAGGACTTGTCAGAGCCTTTAATATAGTAATAATGAATATTGTATATCTGCGCCAAACATATTTGTTGACTTTGGAGAGTATTTCATGGGATAATAATCTAGAATATCCTTTGGGACACCCAGGGCAGTCAGAGGAGTTGTGATAATCAAGAGAGGAGAGGGAAGGAGGTTCAGGAATGTCAGATTAAAGAGATGTTATCCTGTAAGCAGTGGGGAGCCTCGAAGGGGGTGTCTATTGTTTATATTATGTGTAGCCTGGCTGTTCTGTCTAGGATGGTGGGAGGGCTGGAGGGGGTTGAGTTCTGAGGCAGACCATCCAGTTAGCAGCCTCTTCTGTAGGCTCAGATGAGATGAGGGTGTGAGGCTTTTTAGTAGCAGTGTGAGTGGAAATAATGGATTTAATAAGATAATAAAAGAAAAAGCCACCAGGTGGCTGGCTGTAAGGGATAATGGGCAGCCTAGGACGTGGGCAAGTGTAGGCATGTTTCCTGGGCACCAACTTTTGGGATAAAGATGCAAGGTTTGATTTGGGGCATGCCGAATGGAAGTTGGCAATGTGCTCTTTTGCTAGGGATGCAGGACTGTCCTCCGGGAGGAAGATCTGAGTGGGGAAAAGTAGATTTGAGCGTCACTGGAATAGAAGCAAGCGCCGTGGCAGGGATTTCCAGGGGAGCAGGAAGGGCTGGGCTTGAACCCTGCATCCGGAGGTGAATCCTGCGAACACACTTGTAAAAAATAAGAACCCTGAGGCCTAGCGAGGGGGATGGGAGTAGCCTGCGGCTCCACATCTGGTTTGTGGCTGAGCTTCCCCAGAATGGGTCTCCTGCCTCCTCCCAGGGCTTTTTCCCTTTTGCTCTTTGGGGCTGCCGACTTCCTCTTCCTAGTAATATCTAGAGCCATCTGGAGTTAGACACCTGCGGGTGCGTCAGGAGGGCTGCAGGGGGCCTTCCTAACAGGTGTGGCTACGAATGCCCACCAGGACTTTCGCCTTGGCTGTTCTTGTCTCCCTGAGAGCTCTGCAGGGCGGCAGAAAGGCCCGCGTGGCCTGGTGGTCTTGTGTGGTGGGCTGTGTGCTCTGGATCCTGCTCCCCTCTCCCCCGCCGGGCTGTGCCTACAGGAGCCCCAGGCGTCTGTCTTTCAGGCCGGAGACCAGGGACTGCTAGCTCTCTGTGCCCTCCACTGCGCCTGGCCTCCGGCTGGGGCCGACCGTGGCCCGGAGCCTGCTTGTCAGCACGTGGCTTGGGTTTCCGTGTTAACGTTCCCAAACTGGGATGGCAGAGGATTGAGTGTCCACGCTGTCTGATCACGCTGAGACTTCTCCGGCAGGCAGCTGCAAACCTTTCAAAGGGCTGTGTGTAATTGCTTTGGGACATGTCGGCGGGGGAGGGTGGGGACCGAGATGGGGACAAAGAAGTCAGTTTTTAAAAGAAAAAAAAATAAAGGAACATAACAGCCTGGGGACATTGGGGTGGGGCGTGGCGCCTTGGGTACATTGAAACCCCTTTCTTCTCACCTTCCTATTTTTCCACTTCCAGAGCCTCCCTTTGGCTGGTGCCATACTGACCCCTGCAGACCCCCTCTGTGTAAATACGGCCTCTGCCTCCCACCCCCTCCCTCATTACGCATTCCTTTAATCTGACCCATCTCCAGGTCGCCAGCTGGCAGAGACTCAGCAGATTCCAAACCCCAGCTGGTGCCAGACTGTTTACACGGGCCGGGTGGGGAGGCTTGGCAGACCGCTTGCCCCCAGGCTACTCAGCTGTAGGAAAAGGTAGAAAGACGTCCCACAGATGAGTGGCCTGTTTGTTCCTTCGCAGACTCGCCCTCCTCTATCATTCCCCCCCCCCGCCCCCCCGCATCATGCCCACCCTCACTCCAATTCTTTCCCTATGCTGAACAAATAGAAGGGAAAAGAATCTCTTTGTGTCAGAGGAGGTAGCGGCCTCGGGCTCCCTGGCTTACCCTTTCCGTCTAAGGAACCCGTAGGTGGCACTTCAGCACCTAAGGCAGAGAACCTTTCAATTCCTGACTGCAGCGGGTCAGATATTACTGAAGAGACACCACCTGTCAGTATAAAGTTAGTCCCCACTCACGGGGGCTGTGATTTTCCAGTCAGTCCTCAAGGCTCCGTGGTGGAGTGGGTGTGATGACAGGCCTGGGATTTGTTCAGGCAGCCTGAGGTCGGGGGTGGGGGGGTGGGGGTGGGGGGAGGGGTCCTCGAGGGCCTGTGTTGGCCTCCGTCCACAGTAAAGGCCCACCCCCCCAGACCCTCAGACAGGTGGTCTCTGAGCCCCAGGGAGGGTTGTCTCGATCGGAGGCGGTGAGAAGTCTGTTGCAGCAGGTCCTGCCCCACTAAATCTAGTCGCCAGCACCGCTGGGCATGCGGCACTCAGCACGCCCGGAGACGGGCCGGTCTCCTGCGGAGTGGCCCCAGCAGGTGTGTCTGGGAGAGAGTTTTGCTGAGTTGAAGTGCCCTGTTGCCAGTGGTTGTATCGATGAGATTCACTGTTATCCCTGTGCTGTTAGTGTAAGTCTTTTATTCGAGGAGCAGAACTGCATTGGTCTGGGTCCCACCGGAAACGGGTGGGGTGATTAAAAAAAGGTTATTGAGGGCGCTATTAACAAGGGCTGGGACAGGATCAGGAAAGACAGATAAGGGACGGTAGAGCAAAACCCTGGGGTTTGCAGAAGCGGGGAGATAGCCCTAAGCCTGAAGGGCCCAGGGATGGAGTGGTTACAAAACTTCTTAAGATGTAAGGGGGAAAGGGAGGATGAGTGGGAAGGTAATGCCAGGAGCTGTGGCTGAAGGAGGGGGGCTGGACCTTGGATCTAGAACAGGTGGCTGCCACACCTGCCCAGCAGGGAGGGAGCCAGGTCATGAGCACCTTCCTCGTGCCCTCTGATCTCCTGCGGATTCATGGGAAGCCAGTTGTCCCGGAAGCCCGTTGATGTGCTCCAAAAAGGTCATCCGCTCTCGGCTCTGGGGCACTGGGCAGGATGGAGAATGGACTTGGATGGGCAAGTGGAGAATTGTCCAGCCCAGTAGCACCTACAGACCCTCTGTTTCCTATTTGAATCCCGCTTTGTTTACACCCACAGGCAATCGGAAAAGGTGGCAGAGCAAGACTGACGCCCCCGAAATACGGCAAAGTCTGACAACAGGCTTTCTGGACAGATGTTTCCTGATTGCAATAAGCCAATTAGCGTAACACGTCTACTTTCAGCTACTTATTGCCCTGGTCTCTCGTGAGACCCGGCTCGCCCTTGCTTCTTAAAAGTCACAGTACATCATATGCCTTCACTTGCATCTTTTGCGGCTAGCTCAGATAATACTCAAGTACCACTTAAACTCATTTCCTTCTTTTACCCCAGTGCTTTGCACGCTCTGCCCTCAGGGACCAAGAGGAGTTTCCAGTGTAGCATTAATGGGATTCTAATCGCCCGTGTCCAGTTACCACTAGTCTTTGAATATTGGTATCCAACAGGAAATTACTTTCTTAACAGTTTCACATGGAGGAGCTCAGACTCGCTTGTCCATTAGGTAACCGATAAAATTTAATTGGTAAATTATGAAATACGGGACAGCTTTTAGAGTTTTGTGGCTGGAAATAAAGAGTTTGAATCTCTATGCTACAGTGTTGCCTCCTTTCCTTTGAGGGAAGCAACTGTTTCTTTATATGGGCTTGAGTGGTTTGGGGAAGCATGGTTTTGAAATGCACAGGGGGCTGGAATAGGCACATCTCCAT
>CM052886.1:88884284-88914716 GCA_028534135.1 Potos flavus
GCTTATCTGGGTGTCTGTGGGTTCTGATTCCGAACTCCCATCAGCCTGGCCAGAGACCGTGCAGACTGATGGAATGAGAAGAAGCCAGAGGCCTCCTCCTGGCCCTCTGGCCAGCACTGAAACCATTCCCGCTTGGGAACCCACAGGACAGCTATCCTCTTGTAAATGCATCCAGGTGGCCTGGCCTCTCCCTCCTGGGAAAGGGATGAAAGCAAAGTCGTGGCCGCAGAGAGTAACAGTGCAGCTCTGGTTCAGAAGAACTGATTCGGGGCGCCTGGGCGGCTCAGTCCGTTGAGCATCTGACTCTTGATTTACCCTCCGGTCATGATCTCAGGATCGTGGGATTGAGCCCGGGGTTGGGCTCCATGCTCAGCCAGGAGTCTGCTTGAGATTCTTTCCCCCTTCCCCTCCCTCCCCCTGCAAGCATGTACTCTCTCTCTTTCTCTCCCTTCCTCCCTGCCTCTCTCTCTCTCAAATAAATAATCTTAACAAAAATAATTGATTAAATAGAAGGCAGAAACATTTTCTAGTCCTGCTGTCAATATAATGGGGGGGATTTTAATTTTGGTTTTGCCTCTCCCCTACCAAGTTCTCGGTAGTCCTTCCCTTCTGTTTTCCTTCTCTGAATTACATTGATTCAAGGCACATTGATTGAGCATCTTCTCTCTATCTGGTATTTGTATCTAGATACTATCAGAGCATCAGAGGGAGCAGGGATCTTGGGGAACTAGGAGGTGTGGGACCTGACGCTCAGGACCAGTGACCCCCCACCCCCCAGGCATCCCTCTCCTGTGGTTCTAGATGCTATTTCCTGAAGAAATTTCCCTTGGATTGATGTATTCCTCTCCGGTTCCCCCCTACTTTTCTGCATACCCAACCACTCTTCTCTCCATGGTCTTTCTCCTCACCACATGTAGGTTCAAGCGTCTCCCAACACCTTCCCTGACGTCCCACCGCCTCCCCACCCCAGCCTCCCCTCTAGCTCCCAGCCACCCAGACAAGCAGTGCAGACCTCTGTCTCCACACTCCCACTTCACATTCACCCACGTACACTGACTTCCGCCCCCGCCCCCTTTTCTGTAACTTTTACTCTCCAAAGTCCCCAGTTGCCTTCTGGTCCCCAGATCTGATGGACTCTTCATGCATTCATTCATTCCACAAGTATTTACTGAAGCCTCACTGTGTGCTGAGCACCATTCCCACTGCTTGGGACCCATGAAGGAAAAAAACTTAAGACAGCCTGACTGCTGCCTTCCCCCTGCCCCCCCACCCCCCGCCGTGCAGCCTGCATCTCAGCCCTAAGTTGACTTGTTCTTCCTGAAGGCCTCCCCATGGTAAGCACTGGCTCCTTGCTGCTGGTCACCCTTGGCTGCTGCAGGCCTTTGGGTTTCCTCTGGCCTCTGGCTGGTCCTTCTCAGTCTCCTCCTCCCAGCCCTGGACTTCTGTTTCTCGTTGGGGATACCACCGTCTACAACATTTTTTTAAAGATTTCTGTATTTGTTTTAGAGAGAGAGAGTGTGTGCAGAGTGGCGGGGCCGAGGGAGGAGGAGAGAGAAACTCTAAGCAGACTCCATGCTGAGCACAGAGCGTGGAGCTCCAGGCGGGGCTCGCTCTCACAATCCTGAGATCATGACCTGAGCTGAAATCAGGCGTCGGATGCTTAGCTGACTGCGCCACCCAGGCGCCCCCACCATCTACGACATTTTGAGTAACCATCCTGATACCTCGCATGTTTTACTTCATTATATGTTTGTGTGCCTGCTTCCTGAGCCTGACCTGAGTACCACTCTTGGCTACTTTTTCACCTTAATTTATTGTGCCATCGAATCTGCCAAAGATCACCCATCACTGTCCTGTGCCTGTGCTATTACCTTCACCCAGGCCCGTGTCATCCCTTGTTGTAGCAAACTCCTTCCTCAGCTTTCCGCACTCTGGCTCACCTCCCCTTCCCCAGCCCACCCTCCCCACCCGGAGTGGGATGTGCTCTCTGCAATGCACATCTCTCCGTACCACCTCCCACAGGTAGGATAAGGTCCGCTTTTCATACCTGCCGTAAAGGACCCTTCATAGACCTGTTTCCTGCCAGCCTTCCAGCCTCATCACCTTCTGCACACAGGCCGTTCATTTTTCCTGGGACTCATATTTCCCCTACTTCTCCTTAGTGCAAGCAGCCCCTTTCCTGCCTTTTCTTAGCCCATCCATCCCTTCAGGATACAGGTGAGACAGAACCTTGTTGGTTTTCCACGGAACAGAGTGATTGCGGGGAACTCAGTACCCATTTCAGTCCGGGGGCCCTCTCTCATCTCCTGAATGGCTTGTGTGTGCGGTGGTCCCCCTCATCTGTGTGGTTTCTGTTAGCTGCCGCCCAGCGCGGTGTGGAAGCAGGCGACCGTCAGACCATCTGTAGTAGCCTGACGCTGCGTCACAAGGGCCACATTGTTCCCCTCACTTCATCTTGTTACGTAGACATGTTATCATCTCACAGCATTCCAAGAAGGGGGGTGAGTACGGAACACTACGATATTTTGAGACAGACCTCATTCATGTAACTCTTCCTACATCCTGCTGTGATTCTTCTGTTTTATTATGAGTTACTGTTAATCTCTTACTGTGCCTGATTTATAAGTGAATAGCGTAGGCGTGTAGGTTTGTATAGGCAAAAACACAGTATAAGGAGGGTTTGGTACCGTCTGCCATTTCAGGCATCCAGTTGGGGTCTTGGAACATGTCCCTCATGGGTAAGGAGGACTACTCTACCCTGTAGTAGTGATCATTTTGCTGTGTTGGAAGTGAGCTTTTACATACTGGTTTATCTGACTGGGCTCCCCATTTGAGTGTTGCCTTTCCTGCCTGGGATAGGTGTTTGGAGCGGGAGGGGGAGGGGGCATTCTTGTGTCTGGGCAAAGCTTGGAAAGGTGAAGTGGGGTACCTGTGGGTCCTGTGATGCCAGGCAGGAGGCTTGATTCTCTCCTAGGCACTCGGGAGCCATGGGCGACTGTAGAACAAGGCCTGCAGTGTTTTAGGAAGGCAGGATCTGTCATCTTTCCCAGAAAGAGCACTTGAGGATAGTCCTTTAATCTGCCCTCTGCAGGCCATGGCCTTGGTTCCTGCCTAGGGCGGACAGAGCAGTGGCTAACGAGTAAAAGGAGCAGACCCGCACCCCCACGCCCAAGGCCCTGTTAGGGGGGAGTCTTTCTTTTCTCCCTCCTACTTGGTATGTGTCTGTGTGTGGCTGTGTTTTCCCTCCATCAGCTCTCACTGTGTGATTGTCTTGCATGGAGATTATCTGTGTTTCTTGGCCAAAGCTTAAGGTCGCTGGTGTCCCAGGCAGTTCCTCTTCCTTTTTGTATCCCCCTGAAAGAGAGTTGCCCAGTGGGGCCCCCAGGGGGGACACCTGGCTCCCCGGCTCTTGTTCCAAGGCCTGGATTTATTAGCAAGTGGAGTGTCGCCCATCAAACTGTGGACGAGGGTGCCTGCAGCCTCCTGTCAACCCCTGAGGACCAGCTGTGAGTTCAGACTCGGGGCCAGGCTCGCCCTCTATGGTTTTCTTCCCAGGCTGTCTTTACCCTGTGCGGGGTCACAGTCAGGCCCCTGGGCTGCAGAGAGGCTGGGCGGAGAAAAAGCACACCAATTTGTAGATGTTATTTAAACTACTACTTTTTTTCTTTTTCTTTTTTTTAGGGATTTATTTATTTATTTGAGAGAGAGCATGAGTGGGAGGGGCAGAGGGAGAGAGAATCCTGAGAGACCCTGTGCTGAGCACAGAAACAATGCAGGGCTCGATCCCATGGCCCCGAGATCACCATCCTGCAGAAACCAAGAGTCGATGCCCAACTGACTGCTCCCCCCAGTTGCACCTAAAATACTACTTTCTATTAGTAAAATGAGTTCTGTGGTAATGTATGGCTATATATGTGGGGGTGGGGTGGGGGGTAGGAGGAGACCGAGAGGGAGCTATCTTGGAATATGGCCTTATACCAAATATTGACATTTCCCTAGACTTTATTAGGCTTACGGGTATGGAGGGATTGGTCGGTGGCACAGAGTCAGTGGTGTTTACCTCAGGCCATGACTTTGGGGCGAGATTTGTATTTTCTGTTTATCTGTAGCACGTTTCTCTGGGAACTCTTGCCTTTTATGTTGTTATTTTCCTTCTCCCCTTTGCAGATGATTTGGAATATCCCCTGTGAATATTATTTGCTGACAAATAGGGATATTTGAGTGCTCGATGTTTTTCATTAACCTTCTTGGCCTTGATTTAATCCACTTGAATCAAATCATCGTCATTAAATTCTGTTTATCAGGTGCTCTCATTCAGGTGGTCCTTGACGGGTCTTTGTAGACCCCTGCAAAACGGGCCGGATGCCAGCCCAGGATGGGGTTATAATGCGTGGCCCGTGGGATCGGGAGGCATTGTTGTGACACAGAACATGGGAGGAAGTAAAGGTGAGGCAGAATTAAGCACGCAGCGGGGGCTCCCAGGCCAGACCTCCATTCCTTGCCGTGTGTGGAGGAGTATGGTTCTTACTGGTGTTAGACTGGGACCTCGGTGGCCCACTCACCTAATGGGTGACCCATCACCTAATCTCTTTCACCCCTCAGTGGAGTAGGGTGTGCAGAAACTGGGCCAGCGGAGATCACATGTCTAAAAGTCCTACAGAATGGCTTACTTTGAAAACTCACTTATTTGCCTTCTAGCCCTGGTTCGCTCAGTTTAAATATGGGCAGAGGTGGACGTGCTGAGCAAGTCCGGGGCTCTCTTTAGGGCCCCCGACACAAATAACTGGAGGCATCTGAAGGCTCCTGGGTTGAATCAGCCGTCGGCCCCCTGTCAGGCCTGGTTTATAGCCCACGGAGATGGCTTCACTTCGCTCCATCCCTGGGAACTCACAACTCATTTTTCTAGCAAGCTCTAACCCCCATGCCTGGCTCTGCAGACAAAATATGGGGATTGACACACTGCCGTTTTGAATAGGAAACTTTCCAGATGGTAGAGAATAATTAAAAATGGTTGCCACGGAGCGATCCCTTTCTGCCTCCTCTTTCCTTCCCTGAGTATAAGCAAGCAGGTGAAGGCAAATACACCTGGGCCCCGCCCGGTCCAGCTCCCCGTGGGCTTTGGAGCCCCTGGATAACCCTTTCGTTTCCCCAAATACCAGGAAATGTCCCAACGGCCTTGAGGGTGATTCTCCCTGGTGCCCACTCTTGACCATTGACCGTGATCAGTGACTTCTTGTCGCAGACACATCTGTGACAATTCGAATTGCCCCCTCTTGGTGCGTCCTGCTTTATGGAGCTCAAGCTTCATTAAAAACTGCAGCTGAGATGACACCCCGTCCCTGGCAGGGGCCCCTCTTCCGCAGTCCAGTCTGAAATGTGACCCAGTCTTCCCTTGCAACCTGAAATCCCACACTCCAGAGCCTCTTCGTTTTCCTTTTTGATTTTTAATTGATTTTTAATTATATATTTCTCTCATATTTATATTCTCTCTGAACAGGTGGCTTTTGGTCACATTTAAACATATTTCACTCAGACCAACGTGTGTGTGTTAGGAATATCCACAGCGTGGCCAGTAATCTGAACTCTGCCAAGCAGCACAAGAGAAACGCATCTGAAGAACACTGATGCTCTAAGCGATTATTTTGTATGCATGCTTCATTATTTTTCTTTAGTTTTTAGCTTCCACACGGAATGGTTTAGGAGTATGCCATGCTGTCCGAATGCGGGGAAAGCTATTGGAATGGGGGGGTGGGGTGAGGAGACTGAAGTATATACTCAAACAGGATTCTAGAAATATTGATCCAGGGATCTTTTTTGAGGGGGTGGATGAAGGTGTATATTAAGGCCTTGAGAGAAAAAATAGATTTTATGAGAAAGTGTATATGTTATCTGAGGCTATCTGTAGGCACCTTGTAGGTCAAGTTCAACCTGTGCAAACATAGATTGCTTAAATATGCAGTCTTCTTGAAGTGATCGTTCAGTGGTGGATATAAAGGCCGTGGGGAAGAGCTGTCTTCCCCCAGGCCACCTCCTGTTTTTCAGTACATAATTCACTTCCCAAATTGGGGATGGATAGCACGACACACTCAATCTTCAGATGCATCTTTTTTAAGAAGCCCCAACTTCAGAGATTTCTGAAACTCTGTGAGTGACCCTTTCTAAATTCCTATTGATCCCGGTATAAAATTTAGACCTTGGAACTGATGCGTATAATAAAGCAGGTAATATAATTTTTTCATGGCTCTTCTGATTCTAGACTTTTCTCATAAATACTCTTTGTCATTTTTAAATTCAATATAGATTGTGACTGTTAAGGGTAGGTCCATTCAGCCTTGTGAACGTGGGCTTGTTGAGAATCTGTCGTGTGCATGTGTGTGTGTGTGTGTGTGTATGTTTGTGGAGCTTTGCTAAATTCTTTATCAAGGCAGTTTTTCAAGTGAGAAAACCAGAATCTCTAGGCGTTGCTAAAAACCACACAGAAAGGTACTGTCAGAACTCTGCCTCCTGGTTTCAGGCACCCGGCCCTCTCCACCAGCTTCTGGTCATCCCAAACGGAGAATTTCAGAAAGCAGGAGTGAAAAGCATCTTTGTTTCAGCTGTATCTGCCTTTCCTTGAGTGACAGAGGGGCCGCAAACCGGGTACATTGAGTCCCGGTCGTGAAAACGTGCATGCGGGTGACCAGCCGGACTCCCGGGGTTCTCCCGAAGCAAGAGCCTTAGGGAACAAACGCTCCAGGAAAAAGGGGCTAAAAGACTCTTTATTTAAAAAAAAAAAAAAATCTTCCCCACCAATTGGGCGTAACTTTCAAATGTTTTCCTGTCTGACTGAAATTTTCCTGCCTCAGCAGCAAGATGCAAAATCAATGTTGGGAAAGTCTGAGTGGAGCCCATTTGGCTGAGCGCGGGGACAAGGACTTTTCATTTGGCCCTCCCTGTGCTTCTCAGGAGGACGGAACCCGAGCCTGCTGTCCCTCGGGGGTCAGGGTTCCCCGCACGCTGCTTCTTGTGTTCTAGCCCCGAGGTGGGAGACGTGGTCGTGGGGCAGCAGCTGCTGGAACAGAGTTGCTTCTGTGAAGCAGGCCTCACACCCTCTCCTGTCCTCAGTGGTTGGTCTTCCCGCCCAGCCCCTTCCAAATGCCCACACCTGGTTGTATCTGCCAAGGAATGAGGAGAACCAGCCAGACCCGAGGGTGAAGTGCTACCTAAGAGGAAAGCCATGAGTGTGCTTTCACTGCATTTCTTCTCCCTTATCTTTGGGCCTGGATATCAGCTTGCACGGAAGAGACCACAGTTTGGGGCATTCGGGAAGCCTCGATGTGCCCGGGGTGTGTGGCTGGCCGGCTGGCGGGTCAGCTCGAGAGGCCTTGCTTCCTCACTCTGTCAGATACAGGGGATACCCAGGCCCCGTCCCCCCAAGGGAGGAGCGGTAATACAGTTCAGACATGGGGGAGGACCTCAGCAAGTTGTCCGCATAAGGCTGGGCTCCTGGGGGTTGACGGGAAGTGGGATCCTTACAGAGCTGAGGGTGGAGAGGATCTTTCAGGACATCCATTCTACCTGACTTGGCCTGATCCTTTCCACCTTATCTGTACAATGGGGATATTATTATCTCTCCCGTAGAGCTGGTGTGAGCGTTCCATGCACCAATTCAAGTAAAGCCCTCAGGACCATGCTGGGTGCTGACTGAGCACTTGATAACATTGACTGCCTAACTGTTGTCATTGTGAATGGATGAGAAAACTGGGGTCCAGCGAGGTGAAATCCCATTGGCCGAGGTCCCCCACCTGCCCCGCCGCAGAACTGGGCCTGGAATCCCAGTCCAGCGTGTTTGCTGGAAGCAGCATTTTGGCCAGCGTCTTTGGTCTCGTCGTGAGCCAGAGCTCAGCTCTGTGTGCCCCTAAGAGTACGGCACGTGGACCGGTTTTAGTTTTGTTATGGCTTCACAAGCACGTGCTCGGTGTCCCTGCCTTTGTGCTGGATGCTCTGTTTTAGTGAAAAAGTTCAGTGAAGCTGTGTGTGTGTGTGTGTGTGTGTGTGTGTGAAGGGAGGGAGGGCAGGCGATGCGGCCCCTCCTACATAATTTCACCTTCTCCCTTTGCATTAGCCTCTTAGCACGTTTTCACTTTTAACCTTTCACCCACTGAGCCTGGCATTTAAAATGCTATTAAATCCCATAATGTTTCCTATAAATAGCCTTAGAGGGATGGGAAATAATTGGAATGGCATTTTTACTAGGCTCCTGTTTCTCAGCCCCGCGTGCTCTGCGAGCCCACCAGGAACGTGCGGAGGGGAGTTTGGTCGTTCTTCCCTTGCTCCGACGTTGGCAGAGGGTTATGGAGGGACGTTTTTGGGGTGCCAAAGGACCTTTTTTAAAAGCACACAGAGTGGTTTGTATGCTGGAGAAGTAGAACTGCTTTTTTGGAGTAGTCTTTTTTGTTTTTTAAATCCATGAACATGGTGAGTGAGGGAGCAGGTCACTCCTTCCCCCTTCAGAGGGCTTCGGGAGAGCATAGAGCCAAATTTCTGGCCACGCTTAGCCAAGGAGGAGAACTTCCTGGACTGCATTTTTGTGGATCAGCTTCATTCTTTCTTCCTCTTTGCCTTCAGTAGGTATTTTTTGGTCTTCTCCTGCTTCGCTTTTAGGTTGCCGTTTTGTTTTACATGCTGTATTGTGTGTATCCTAAATTTATTTTTGGGACACATTTTTAAAGAATCAAACTGAACGTGCCTTTTCTGCTTATAAAGCTGTGAGTTCTCAGGAGGCCACTCTGCACGTCTGGGTCCCACGTTTATCTTCTTCGTCTATAAAACAAGGAAACTGACATCAGCTGGCTGAGACATAGTACAGTGGACACAAGCATGGCTGTCGACGGAGAAAGTGCACGGCCCAGGATGGTTTCTCCTGCTGCTGCCCCGGGGTTGGGGATGGAAAAATACTGGAATCTGGTGTTTTTGCCATAATCAGAGTCCTAGATCCTACTCAGTGAGACTCATGTTCAAAAAACATTTGTTAAGCATTCATCTGTGGTTACTAACTATTAGAGCTGCTTGCAGTGTTAGTTCATCAAATAGGTATTTATGAGATACCCTACGACAGGCCCAGCACTGGGGACCCCAGAGGTGGGGAGAAAGGACATGGATAGGAGTGTAAATGGGGGGAGATGACAGGCACAATCCTGGCTCCCCCATTTAATCGCTGTCTTCCTTTAACAAGGGCTTTCTGAGTGCTGGTTGTGTCCTAGCACTGTTTCAGGCTATGGATCGAAGATAACCAAGACAAGTAAGACCCCCACTTCCCTAGTACTTCTATTCCAGTGAAGGGAGAGTTTAAAAGTAAGTAAAGATAAACCCCACGAAGCTGTACACTTACGGTGGGTAAATTTTATACTGTGTAAGTTATACTTCAAAAAGGCGTTTCAAAGGAAAATATCTTGGCCCTCGTGGAGCTGGCAGTCTGGTCTGTCCCAACACAGTTGATCCTCACCCTTCACGCATTTCGTGTCTGCCGATGCTCCTACTTGCTAAAATTTATTTGTGACTCTACGGTCAGCACTGGGTGATTCTGTAGTCATTTATGGACACGCATACTGCAGCGGAAACTTTGAGTCACCCCACGAGCACGTTCCCAGCTGAAGTCAAACAAGACGACGGTTTGCCTTCTAGTTTCAGCCCTCCTGTTGTAAGCAAGTGTCCTTTTTGTGGTCTATTTCATGCCACATTTTTTTTTTTTTTTTTTTTTTTTTTTGCATGTTCGTGTGTTTCGTTGCTGCTTTTGCTGTTTAAAATGGTCCTCACCCCGGGTGCTCAAGTGCTATCTATCGTTCGTAAGCATGAGAAGGCTCCGATATGCCCCACTGAGAACATATGTGTGTTAGATCAGCCTCTGTAGGCACGAATTATAGTGCTGTTGGCCGTGGGTTCAGTGTTCATGCTTCAGCAGTATATATTAAATACAGCATCTTTATTTTTTTTTTAAGATTTTATTTATTTATTTGACAGAGAGACACAGCGAGAGAGGGAGAGGGAGAAGCAGGCTTCCCGCCGAGCAGGGAGCCCGATTCGGGGCTCGATTCCAGGACCCTGGGATCATGACCTGAGCCAAAGGCAGACGCTTAACGACTGAGCCACCCAGGCGCCCCTAAATACAGCATCTTAAAACAAAACCACACATAAACAAGGTTGTATATTGACGGGTTGATAGAAATGTTGTGACCAGAGACCGTGGGTACCTAACCCTGTATTTCCCCTGGGAGCAACAGTCCCGTGTCCGCTAACTCAGCGTCTGCAGTGACTTCATTGAACAGAACTAATGTGAATAACAAGATGGGACTGTATTTTCAGGACCAAGGAAGGAATATGTGTACAGCCCGTATACCAGATGTCTGTCTTCGTCAAAGAAAAAAAAGTGGGAGGATTCTTTCAGGAGTTAGAATAGTGGATTTATATACATTTATATGCACTGTCAGATCCCATCTTATTTAGCTGAACTTTTTGGTGTCAAATATCGGTGAACCTGTGGAAAATATTAATGAAAAGTACTAGGATGTATCAGGAAGTTTTTATTACATACCCAGGTGTTTGTATGTTGACACGAGTCCACAGAGTTGACCTACACGTTTTCCATGTAGCCCACTGTGCTTAAATACTTCCACGTACGTTGAGTAGATTTGTATCTTGGCCTATAGGATCCTACAGTAACTGTTTCACTGACAGAGCTAAAAATGTGATTTAAATGTTATTTATAAGATGTAGCTCCTTTCACATTTTTTTCACTCATTCATCCCTTGGGTCAAGTTATATAAACACAGCTCAAGTCATAATGTCAGAATAAAATGAGATAAATTCCAAATGGATGCATGCGTCGTGGGAAGAGCTCTCAGAGAGCTGGCGTCAAACGTGTGGAGGGAGACGTGAGTACGGGCTGCTGAAGGGAAGAAAGCAAAGACCACAGAGGGGATGTGAGGTTCTACGTATTTCTGAATTGTTCAGTGCTTTCAAGTGTATGTATTTCTTTAGGAGTTCAAATAAAAATGTACTTAAGACATAAATTAGTTAAATTCTATGAAGGGCACAGGACAAGCGCCAAGAGAGAGACTGCCCTGCTGGGCTTGCCCCGAGAAGATGGTGAAGGCTAGTCTCTGCCCGAGTGGCTTGCAGACTTGGCTGCCCGTGGGAGCATTCTGGGGAGCTTAGCGACGTGCCGATGCCCCAGAGGGTCGGGTTTAGTGGGCATGGGGTGACCCAGGCATAGAGATTTTAAAAGCTTGCCCAGGGATTCAAATGTGCCAGCTAGAGTAAACACCAGGACTCTACTCATGAAACTACACTGTATCGCAGAAATGGACTCTGGCCAACTTAAGGAGGCTCTCTGGGGGTTCACGCCGTTGTTGGGGGTCTGGGGCGCTCCAGGGCAGGGCTGTGGGAACTGCAGAGGAAGTATCTGGATAGGCACGTGGCACTGACCGGCCTGTTCCTCCATTCCTGCCCCAAATTCAGAGTCTGGGATAAAGTGTCTGATTGGCTGGTCTTCTGTCCTGGGGAGAGGGTCCGGCCCTGTCATCCTTCCAGGAGGAAGCTGGTCATCAGAGTGACCGCCTCCCCCAAACACACACACATGTGTGCACACGCAGCTGGGGAGAGGTGTTTCCCCAGGAAATGCTGGTGCCTTCAGGAAGCGGGGAATGGATACTGGTCAGCCAAAACCTCCCGGAAGCCCACTCCATCCCACGAACTTAAAAGATGGGTATGTTTCCTGGATGAAACTGAATGGAGATTTGTGCCTAGAACATGCACAGTGTTTGGTAAATTCTTTCTTCTTGCATACCTTTCTCCTCTCTCTTCCCTTCTCCCACTTCCTCTGGCTCCCACGTCTTCTCTCACGGGGCTATCAGCCTGAGAAGACAAGGCTTACCCTCAAAGGAGTCATGGCGGAGAGTGTGGAGTCAGGCAGTTGGGTCAAGGATGTCCAACGGGAATGGAGCTCAGGAGGGGACACCGCCGTGCCTGGAGTGGTGGTGGGGGAGGGGCTTCATGACGACATGGGTTCTGGTGGTTTAGCAGCCAGATGGGGTCAAGGAGGAGGCTGGGGATGACAGCGCGGTGACAGAGAGGACGGCCAGAGTCATGGCAGTGGGGCAGCTCCCGTGAAAGAGTGGGAACTGAACAGCTCAGTGAAGCAAGCCAGCCCAGACTCAGCTTTCCATTTTCTGTCTTGTCCATTGAGTGGTTCCTGAGCCCTTCTCGTGTGCGTCTGGGTTAGTCCTTGTGTGCAAGGAGCGGCATGTGAGGAGAAATACGAGGAGGAGACAGAGAGGGTGGTATGGGGGGCACGGTGCGGGCGCCTCCAGTAGAAGAAGGCGTCCCCCTCCGTGAGCAGTTAGGGAAGGCTTCACGGAGGGGCTGCAGGTGAGCTGGGTTATGATGGATAAATGAGATTCTGATCAATAGGATTTGGTGTGTGTGTGGGGGGGGGGGGTGTAACAGAAGTAGGATACAAAATACGAGGCGCTAAAACCCCCAAAAGGAAATAGTAACACATTTTGGCTGACACAGTGTCCATCTGTTTTAAAGAAACACAGGCAGTTGGACTAGAAGGGAGGTTGGGAGCCCCCTGAAAAAGGTCCTGTGGACCACAGTAGGAAGGTTTTGGGGGTGGAGGCGGGGGAAGACCTGTGTATTTGGATAGGGCTTTGTGTTTTCCAGAGCGCCTTTATCCCTGGTCTCACTTGACTTTTTCCCTGCGAGCGTGACCGAACACGTCCCAGACAACAGCACGAACACACGCGAAGCCTCATGCATCGCTGTGTACAAAGAGCAAAGGACACCTCGCTGCAGAGACGTGGGGCTTGGTGACGGGGAGGGTGGCCGAGGACAGTCCCTTCCTTCTGGGTGTGCTGAGAGTCCAGCCCGAGAGAGCCTGCAATGCGTCGCTCACTCAGTTCCATGCTGCTTTTGCTGGGCCCACCGTGCTCCCCCCACACCCACAGTACAGGCTTCAGACCTTTTTGTTTAGAGGAGAAGCAGTAGGTCTTTATTGCTGAGGTGTACCCAGGGGCGTCCTCCCCTGCTTTGGAACGGTGTGGGTGGTGCTTCTGAGCCCCAGCTGCACGTCGGAAACATCTGGGGAGCCTGAAACCACACCGGCAGCCGGGCCAGCGCCTCCCAGAGCAGCTGGAGGACTACGGATGTCCCTGATTTTGTGGACAGGGAGGATGAGGCTCGGGGCGCAAGGTCACACCCCTAGCTCGTGGCAGAGGCGGCATGGGAACCCAGGTAGTCAGTTTCGATCCTTAAGGCCAAGCTTGGAACCCCCGCACTGGGTCAGCTCTTCCCCGTGGGCCGAGTTGCCTGAGTACTGATTTGGCCGTTAAGAGCCAGGTGACAGGCGTAAACCAGGCACAGCCCAAGTGAGATTTTCGAGGCAGCTTTCGAAATAAACAAGCCAGCCGTGTGGGGTGTTCCGTCTTGCCCCGGACCCCCCAGCACGGTGGATGTGAACTTCGCAGCTGCAGTTCTCGGTTTCTGAAGCTCGGGTGGCTTCAGAATGGATGGCAGGCGGGTCTGTGCCCTTCGCCTGCGAGCCCTCGGCGTGCGTGGTTTCCTCTGCAGCGAGTACAAGCCTAGATTCTGCCCAGTGCCCTGCATTGTTTGCTTTGTTTTCAGTGCGGGTATCGGGAGGCAGGACAGTCAAGAAGCACGGGGGAACCAACCAACCAACCAACCGTGCTAACTCCTCCTGAGGTTCTACCTTTTGTGATTGGACAGGTCTGCGGGTCCGAGATGCAAACGGGAAGGGCGCTGGGGGCTGGTAGCAGGATCTGCTTGTTTCTTTTGATGTGACCAAGAAGCTAAATTGGAACATTTTTCCTTTCTTTTACAGGTCACTGCCAAGACTGCCTTCCTATTTATTTTACCTCAGTATAACGTTAGCGTGCCTACAGCAGGTAAGAAAAGTGCCAGCACCCGTCTTGCCCTGGCCCCGTTAACTCGGAAGGCCTCGGAAAACTTCCCAGTCCTGTGTACATGCATGAGCTTCTTAGCTGCTGAGGCTCAGCCTCCCACATCCGAGCACCCATGAGAGACAGCCACGGGCCACGCGCAGCCCTCGGCCCACGGCTCTGCCCTCTCGGGGTCCTCAGGTCCCGCCATCAGGACCGGGGCCCTGCACCCCTCTTCCAGTAGCAGAGCGCTGGGTGGCCTCTTGAGGAATACAGGAGGAATTTCTGTTTGCTGAATCTAGTTCTTTCTTCATTGGTACAGAGGGGAATCATCTTGACTTCAAGGGGAGAGTCTCTTCTTTGCCGGACTCTACCCGTGACTAGCTGAAGGATTCTGGGGGCAATCCCTTACCCCATGGCCTACAGAGGATGTAGTCCCTGCAGCCAGACTTGGGGGGAACTGGGCTTTGGGGGCAGCCCGATCCGTTCCTTCATCTGAGAGTCAAGCTGAGGGGCGCTAGAGAGAGAGGAGGAGAACTGCACGCTCGGGAAAGGAGAGACAGGAGCCCCATGGCCAGTGCAGGTGGTGAGGGAACAAGGCCAACCCTTCCTTGTCCCCAGCGCACTCCAGCCCTGGCGGGCAGCGAGGGTTGTCATGCTCCATGCCGTGGGCTCTGAGGGCCGATTCCACCTTCTCTGCTCCTACCCCTCTGCTCTTTTATTAAAATTGAAGTAAAGTCAACACACGGTGTTACATGAGCTACTCCTGTCTCTTGAAAATCCTAGTAACTAAGACACCTCTAGATCCAGTGGTACTTACGATTTACTAATTTAAATTGTTTAGCTTTTTTTTTAAGATTGATTTATTTATTTGAGAGAGGGAGAGAGCAAGATCGAGAGAGCGAGAAAGAGAGACAGAAAGAGCACTGGAGCACGAGCAGGGGGAGGGGCAGAGGGAGAAGGAGAGAGAACCCTCAAGCAGCATCCCTGCTGAGCGTGGAGTCCCAACAAGTCAATCCTAGGACCCTGAGGTCGCGACCTGAGCCGAAATCAAGAGTCAGACGCCTAACCAACTGAGCCACCAGGCGTCCCTTTTTTTCCGTTTTTTAAGAAAATTGTGATAAAACACACCTAACATACAATTTACCATCTTAACCCTAAGCATACAGTTCAGGGGTGTTAAGCACATTCACAGCGCTGTGCAAGCATCACCACCACCGTCTCCAGAACGCTCTTCATCTTGCAGCGCTGAAACTGTACTCATTAAACAGTAACTCCTCACCCCACCCCGACCCTCCAGCCCCTGGCAACTTCCGGGCTACTTCCTGCCGCTGTGAATTTGACTACTCCAGGTAGCTTACGTAGGTGGAATCATGTAGTATTTGTCCTTTTGCGACTGGTTAAAATTTCTATTTGTATATAAACATTTTTCAGAATACATGCGTGTGACACATGACACTCCGAGGAAATTTGTAAAATGCAGATAAACATAGGAAGATAAAAATCACACATGACACTACCACCCAGCTAACCACTACAGTTCATGAGTATTGATTCATAACCCACTATTTTTTTATTTTACTATTTATTTATTTATTTTTATTTTCTTTTTTAAAATTTTTTCAGTGTTCCAAGATTCATTGTTCATGCACCACACCCGCTGCTCCATGCAATACGTGCCCTCCTCAATACCTACCACCAGGCTCACCCAACCCCCCACTCCCCTCCCCTCCCAAACCCTGTTTGTTGCTCAGAGTCCACAGTCTCTCATGGCCTGTCTCCCCCTCCGATTTCCCCCAATTCACTTTTCCTTTCCTTCTCCTAATGTCCTCCATGTTATTCCTTATTTTGCTTTTAGTATATGATGAGCCTTATTCCCATGCCATTAATTATTATCCTATTCAGTAAGATATTTTGAAAAATTACAGAGTATTTCTTAATAGGGATAACCACAAATTATCTATTCGATCCCATATGATTGGATATTTAAGTTTCCAGCTTCTGTTTTAAACAGTGCTACCGTAAACATTCTTGGGGCTAAATTTTAACATGCATTGATGATTATTTTCTCAGGATACATTCCTATTACTGCAATTTCTGGGTCAAGTACTATGTACATTTGAAAGGTTTTATATATGCATTGCCAAAATACCCTCTGTCATCTAATTCTTGTGACTCATAAGTCCTAAGTTTTTAAGTTTTTTTGCAAATTTAAAATGGACAGGCCTTTTCTTTTTTTAGTGTCAGGTTGCCAGTTTATTAATTTATAAAGAGATCCAGCTTTGAATGTTGTATTGGTATTTTCATTGCATTTTTCCCTGAAGTCCATTTATATGGGACACCAGATCATAACCCAACACTGCTTTATTAATTTAGCATGAGAAAGCATTGTCCTGGGGACTACATCAGCTGACATGCGTGTGACCAGAGCATGCTCTTATTATAGGAATGGCCTCAGAGATACTGTGGGTTCGGTTCCAGACCACCGTCGTAAAATGAATAGTGCTGTAAAGCAAATCGGATGAATTTTTTGGTTTCCCTGTGCATATAAAAGCTGCGTTTACACTCTCCTGTAGCCTATTAGGTGTGCAATAGCATGATGTCTAGAAAGCAGAGTACACACCTTAAGTAAAAAGTAGTTTCTTGCTAACAAACGCTAGCCATCATCTGAGCTTTCAGGGAGTTGTAATCTCTGATCACCGATGACTGCCGCAAACATAGTAATAACGAAAACCTTTGAAATAGATTAAGAGTTACCAAAATGTGACACAGAGGCAAGTGAGTGAATGCTGTTGGGAAAATGGCACCGATGCACTGGCCTGACGAAGGGTAGCCATTAAGCCTTCCATTTGTTAAAAAAAAAAAAAAGAAAAAAAAAATGCAGTGTCTGCAAAGGGCCATAAAATGAGATATGCCTGGGTGTGTGAAGCCAGATCACAAGTGGAGGGTTGATTTTTGAGTTTGAAACTTTCCTAGAGAAATTAACAGACAAGTGATATCCTGAAAGAACCCATCTCCCACTGGGATGAGAAGGGAGACTTCTGGCTCCAGGTCTGAACCAGGAACCTCTGAGCAGGAAGCACACCCCGCCAGGGTTTGGAGTTGTGCCACTACTGATCCTATCATGCTCTCGTTTGTTTTTTTGTTTTGTTTTAGAGATTTATTTATTTATTTGAGAAAGAGAGAGAGAGAGAGGCAGGGGGAGGGGCAGAGGGAGAGGAAGAGAGAGAGAATCCTCCAGCAGACTCCCGGCTGAGCGTGGAGCCTGACGTGGGACTTGATCCCAGGACCCTGAGATCATGACCTGAGCTTGGAATCAAGAGTCCAACGCTTAGCTGACTGAGGCACCTGGGCGCCCCTCATTTGTTTGTTTTAAATAATTAATTAATTGATCAATCAATCCAGACAAATGTGTATGTGCCTCCAAGCCCTGGGTGTTAAGTAATTTATAAAACATGTCTGATTTCTTTCTTTTTTTTAAAGAAATTGGTTTTTTTAATTTTTATTAAAAAACAATCTGGGAGGGGTACGACCTATTTATAGATGAACAAAGTGGTAAGAATTGCATCTGAGTTCTCAGAAACCATGAACAAGCAAGAAGAGAGAAGTGACATAAAGTTTTTAATTTTCATTCATTTTAATTTTTCAATTTTCTTATTTGGGTAGAGTTGACATACAAGTTTCAAGTGTACACATTAGTGATTGGACAGGTTTATACATTGTGCTGGGCTCACCACAAGTATAGCTACCATCTGTCACCATTCAGTGCTCTTACGGTATCACTGAGTATATCCCTTATGCAGTGCCTTTTATTCCTGTGACTTACTCATTCCATAACTAGAAGCCTGTATCTTCCCTTCCCCTTCCCCCATTTTGCCCATCCTCTTCCCTTCTCCCTCTGGCAACCATCAGAGAACAATACAGTTTGTTCTCTGTATTTATAGGTCTGATTCTGCTCTTTTTTCTTTTTTTTCTCATCTTCTTCGTTTTCTTCTTCCTTTTTTTTTTTTTTTTTTTAAGTAGGCTCCATGCCTAGTGTGGAGCCCAAAATGGGGCTTGAACTTACAACCCTGAGATCAAGACCTGAGCTGAGATCAAGAGTCAAGACGTTTAACTGACTGAGCTGCCAAGGAGCCCTTGATTCTGTCTTTTGTTTATTCATTTGCTTTAGTTTTTTTAGATTCTACATATAAGTGAAATCATATGGTATTTGTCTTTCTCTGATTTATTTCACTTAGTGTAGTACCTACTAGGTCCATCCTTGTCGTCGTATATGGCAAGATCTCATCTTTTTTATGTCTGTGTAATATTCTCTCTCTCTATATTCTAGTGTGTGTATACACACCACACACACACACGCACACGCACCACATCTTCCTTATTCATTCGTCTGTGGATGAACACTGGTTGCCTCCATGTCTTGGTGACTATGAATAATACTGTAGTAAACAGAGGGACACATCTATCTTTTTGAACGAGCATTTTCACTTTCTTTCGTAAGTATCCAGTAGTAGAATTATTGGGTCATATGGCATTTCTATTTTTAATTTTTTTAGGAAACTCCACGCTGTTTTCCACGGTGGTTGGACCAATTTACATTCCTACCAGCAGCACACGTGGGTTCCCTATTCTCCACATCCTCCCAACACCTGTTAGTTTTCTGTCTGAGTCTAGCCATTCTGACAAGTGTGAGGTATTCTCTCATTGTATTGATTTGCATTTCCCTGATGTGTGATGTTGAGTTACTTTCCACGTGTCTGTTGGCATCTGTATGTCTTCTTTGGAAACATATCTGTTCAGGTTCTCTACCCATTTTCAATTAGATTATTTGGGGTTTTTTTGGCATGGAATTGTAGGAGTCCTTTATATATTTTAGATATGAGCCCCTTACCAGATAGATCATTTGCCAGTATCTTTTCCCATTCTGTAGGTTGCCTTTTTGTTTCGTTGACTGTTTCCTTGGGTGTGCAGAAGCTTTTTATTTTTATGTAGTCCCAATAGTTTGCTTTTGCTTGTTTCCCTTGCCTTAGGAGTCATTTCTAGAAAAATGTTGCTATAGCTCATGTCAGAGAAATTACTGCCTGTGTTCTCTTCTTGGATTTTTATGGTTTCAGGTCCCACATTTAGGTCTTTAATCCATTTTGAGTTTGTGTGTGTGATGTCAGAAAGTGGTCCAGTTTTCCCAATACCATTTATTGAAAAGACTGTCTTTCCCCCATTGTATATTCTTTCCTCCTTTGTCATAGATTCATTGACCATATAAGCATTGGTTTATTTCTGGGATCTCTCTTCTGTTGATCATTGTGTCTATTTTTTGTGCACAAAACATGTCTTATTTCTGACTGCTAGAGCTCACCATTTATTAGGGAGGGATAGATAATAAAGGAGTAAACAATAAAAAATTATGGCTGTGGTTGAGGCAGTGAAGGGAATAAAACATATGCGTGATAAAGAAAAATGAAAAAGTAAGGACAGAAGATGTTGCCAAGAAGCTAACATTGGAGCTGAGTATGTGTGACAAGTTGTGTTGGGGACATGGGGAGAGAGTCCAAGCAGAAGAAAGAACATTCCAGGCACAGGGATTAGCATGTGTGAAGGCCTCAAGTGAGAAATATCTTGGCACGTTCTAGTGCCTGAACGAAGGCCAGTGTCACTGGATCCAGCTGGGTTTGGCGTTTTTCTAGGGTGGGGTTATTGAATTCTGCTCCTGGCATCCCCCTCCAGGCCAGAAGAAGGCCCGCGTAAAGGTGAAGGTACATTATAATCCATACTGAAACGAGGAGGTGTCAGTTACTTTAGAAAGAGAGGATAAAGTATTGTTAAATAGCCTGTCTCTTGTTTAAATCTTGCCACCTGGGGCTATTTGAAATATGACAAGCAAATAATCAAGAGAGGCAATGAAATCAGAGCAGCCCGCTTCATTTTGTGTTGGGCCTCCTGGTGCAGCAGCTCGGTACGGTCATGTTTGGTTTTTAAGTACGGGAGGAAAGCAAACTCCTCGGGGCAGAACAGCAGTTCACAATAATGGGTCTGTTGAGGTCACGATTTTTAGAACCCTCCTCCCAAATCTCGTTGAGGCTGAGGGTGCTTGGGAACGTATCCTTTTTGTATAACCTGGGTAAATTCTGATTTCTAAGGTTTCTTTAAATTGTGTATAACTTGCTCAGTTCAACATTTGTTTTTCAATTCGTCATTTATTTATTTTAAGGATTTTGTTCATTTATTTGAGATAGAAACAGAGAGAGAGAGAGCGCGAGACCAGGAGTAGGGGAGCAGAGGAGAGGGAGAAGCAGGCTCCCTGTTGAGCAAGGAGCCTGAGACCATGACCTGAGCCCAAGGCAGACACTTCACCGACTGAGCCACCCAGGCGCCCCTCAATTTGACATTTAAATTTGAATTTTAGTAGAGAAGCGACTGTGTTCATAAAAAGGCGGTCTACCATCTCTCAATCCCCACGTTTTTCCTCAGTAGAGGTTTTCAAGTTCTGCAGACAGTAACTAATGGTAATGTTGATGAGTTTCTCGCCTCTGTCCTCTCTTCCCTCCTCCCAGCATCTGCGTATAGGGCTAACGTCACAAAAGTGCCACAAACTGAGTGGCTTACCAACACAGATTCATTGTCTCACAGTTCTTGAAGTCCACGGTCAAGGCGTCAGCAGGGCCACGCTCCCTCTGCAGGCTCTGGGGCAGGGTCGGTCCAGCCCTCAGTCCTGGCTTCTGGTTCCTTGGCTTGTGGCGGCAGAATGCCTGTCTTTATACGGCATTTGCACTGCGTGCATTCAGTCTCCACGTCCACGTTTCCCCTTTTTATAAGGACATCAGTCACATTAGGTTAGGGGCCCACTCTACCCCAGTCTGGGACCTCATCTTCACTCATGGCATCTGCTACGATTCTATTTCTAAATAAGGGCACGTTCTAAAGTGGCGGGGGTTAGGACTTCAACAGATGAATTTGAAGGGATGCAATTCAACTCGTAATACCAGCCATAAGTGTATGATTCTGTCCCATTGTGATGAGCTGGCTAAGCAGATTAAGGCCCAGTCAGAGATATGGGCATTATTGTCATAGTAATAAGTCGTGCTCCTCCTGATGGGATGCCCGCCATGCCGGCATCCTTGTGTTTTTCTTTACGATCAACAGCCATGAAGCAGGAAGTGTTCCTCGTTACCAAATCCCTACTGTCCTTATTCCCATTTTGCTACCCGGTTAGGGTTGCCAGACTTAGCAAACAGAAATCCAGGACCACCAGTTAAATTTGGAATTTCAGATACATAGTATTTTCTGTTTTCTTTTTTCATAGGCGTATATCCCAGATTATACATGGGACATAATTATACTAGAAAATTATTCTTTATCTATCTGAAATTTAATTGGTTTTGTTTTGTTTTGTTTTTGAGTAGGCTCCACTCTGGGCAGGGCTTCAACTCAGCAACTCTGAGATCGAGACCCAAGCTGAGACCAAGAGTTGGGCGCTTACCTGACCCAGGTGCCCCTGTCGTCTTGGATTTTATCTGGCAACCACACACCCTGCCCAGCTCTGGCAAGGAATAAAATGCCCGGTTTCTGGTCTTACCATTAGACACCGAGTCTTCTTTCTGATAAAGATACCACAGAGTGTCGGTGTTATGGCCAGAAATAGAACATAAAGGCTCAGAAAAAGATTCTTCACACAGACAGACCCTTCCGTTTACTTCAGAGCCAGTGACACCAGATGGATTTTTACAAGGTTGAGCATTTACAAGGTTATTTGGGGTTGTGCCTCTAATTTGCCGAATGACTCAAGGCCTGCTGGCTTTTCATCTGATCTAGAACAGGTGACCCCAAATGGGCTTAATTAACATTTATCAGGTCGTTTTGGGTTATGCTGCTAATTGGCTCAGTGGTCTCGGGAGGACTGGTTAACATTTGTTGTTTTCTTCTTTCTTCTGCAAAATTGGGAGCTGTGATCCTGGTCTCAAGCCCATGTGTTTCCCGAACACAGGAACCCTGGGAGTCCTCTCAAGTGCTTGCCCCTCAGGTTGTCCTCAGACCCGCCCCATTCACATCACCTGGGAACTCACCAGACATGTAGGCTCCCAGGCCCCACCACACAACTATTGCGTCAGATCTTGCTTTTTTTTTTTTTTCAGATTTATTTATTTGAGAGAAAGAGAGGGAGTGTGCGTGCTCTCGAGCAGGGGGAGGGGCAGAGGGAGAGAGAGAATCTCACGAGGACTCCTGGCTGAGCGAGGAGCCCGAAGAGATCACGTGAGTGGAAACCAGGTGTCAGCCATTTAGCCGACTGAGCCACTCAGGCGCCCCCAGAGCGATGTAAGGAGATCCACAGGTGATTCCTGTGAAGACTGAGAAGTGCTGTGCTCAGTGTCCTTCATAAAAAGCACCAGGCAGGCTTTCACATGACCCTGCGCTTCCGGACCCACTCCGTCCTGGAACTCGTTTGCATTTTTCTCTGCTCTCCCAATTCTGGTTCTTCTAGAATGCTCTGGTATGACAGGGTGGTGGAGGGAGGCTAGGAGTACCACGGGGTAGCTTTGGTTCCGAGCTGGGCTGTAGCTCCCCGGGAGGTCGTGGCCACGTTTGTAAAGCTGTGTGTGGGTGGAGGTCGCGGTCGCTGTGCATTCCTGAGCCCACCTGTTGCTGCACCCCTCAATCAACAAGGCTGGGGGGCCTCTTCAGGAGGAGGGTTTGTTTCGTAGTCCTCGAAGGTGACAAGGACACATCCTGGGCTCTCGTGGTCCTCGGTGGTAGCTTTATCGCCCCCAGGTGCTGGTGGCATTTTGCAGCTGGGCTTGCAAAGACCAGGGACGTGCCCCACCAGAGCTTGGCCATCGTTCTTGAGGTCGCCGGTAGGATGAGACACCCCGCCCCATAAACCCCCCTCAGACAGATGGTTTCCAGGCCTTGTTCAGCTGAACGCCTTTGTCCAGGGCTCAGGGCGTTTTTGTTTGCTGTGCTGCCTGGCGGGAATTACTCTTGTCTCCTGCTCCTATCTCCTGCTTGAAAGATGAGCATCACACAGTAGACGGAGCCCCTGCTTGTCAGATAAGCTTGTGGGGGACGAAAGGGAAGACAGGTGGGCAGCAGTGGCTCTGGAGACAGAGCCTTGCTTGATGACGGAGCAAGCTACCCACCCTGGAGGGGGCTAAGACAGAGCTCCCTTCCCAGAGACCCACCCCAGGCTGGGCTGCTCCCACCGCATGCAGCTCCTGGGCCCGGGCAACCCAGGGGAAGGCTGGGTTTGCGAAGGGTGGTGGGCGGGGGGGCACCCACCAGGGAGGCAAAGACGTGGCTCTGCCCTGGCCCCTCAGGCCAAACAGCCCCCAAGATTCCCTTTGGCCCTCGAGTCCTGTCTGTATGAATAAGAAAAGAAGCCACATTCGCCAGTGTCCCTGGCCTTATTGGTCAATCCTCTGAAAAAGCGTGGGGAGCCTCGGACCCCGGACTTAGAGCCAGCCCTGGGCTTGATCCCCCCCCCCCCGCCCAGTAAACTGAATGAAACTTGTTACTGAACTTACTGCCTTCCTCTCTTTGGTCTGCTCAAACAATACCACAGACTGGGTGGCTTATAAACAACAGAAACGTATTTCTCATCATCAGAAGGCTGAAAGTCTGAGATGAGAGCACGGTCAGGCGAGGCCCCTCTTCCAGGGGTCCTGACAGGGTGGAGGGGCCGGGCAGCGCCGTGGGTTCCCTTGCAAGGGCCCAGCCACATCCACAAAGGCTTTCCCTCATGACCTCAGCACCTCCCCAGGGCCCCTACCTCTAAGAGCTTTACAGTGGTGTTAGGACTCCAGCATGTGATTTGGAGCTGGGGTGGGGGGACATCCTTCAGACCAGGGCACTGGTTATCGAAGCCTAACAATTGTGTAGAAAAGCCGGCAGACCGTAAGTGGTCAGCTCAGTGAATTTTCACGACGTGAACATATCAGCACCTTCCGTGAGCCCTTCCAGCCTAGACCTGATTTTCTCCAGTTCCCTGTTACAGCCCAGAGGACTCCTCGCCTTCGGTGTGCCGTTCTAGAGGTTTAAGTGGAACCCCTGAGTGGCTGTGGCTGAGGGTTCACCAGCCAGGAATCAAGCAATGGCTTCTTTGACCCACTGCGTCTCCCATTCTCTTGTCTCTTCTGGCGAGTTTTCTTGCTCTTTCCCTTCCCACACATCCTCTGACCCAGACCCCACCCCACGTTTTTACTTCTTCACATTCCTGTCTTTCCTGATCCAATCTTGTCTTCTATCTAGCTTGGATCATTGTTTTCTTATTCAGTTCTTACTGAAATAATTTTCGTTCCTGATTTAACAATGGATTTGTTGACATTGTTCTCTTTATCCAGGGGGAGAAAAAAAGCTGTGGTTCTAGATTTTGTTTGTTTGTTTTTGGTACATGATCCTGGAAGAGTTATTTTTCGTTTGTGGCTCAGTGAATTTTTTTTTTTTTGAAGCTCACGCTTTCCCTCTTGTAGGCGTTCTCCACGTGCTTCTTGTCGTCTGCCCGGGTGGGTTGTACATAGAAGCCTCACCTTTGTAAACTGTAGTGGGGGCTGAGTGTGTGCTTGGAACCTAGGAGTCATTGCTATATTTCTTCCCTGATGGCCCTGGGGCGTGGGGTTTGCAGCTTTGTAAAAATTTACTTCAAGAAAAAAATTCCAAAGGTAGGCCCTTTCTTTCCAAATTCTCTTTACTGCTTCTCTCATTTTTGCTACATTTTTTTGCATCCTGAAAGTACCCTTTTTTGGTCTGTTTTACTAGAAAATTGGTGAAAATCTATCCAAAGTCCTGTAATATGGGGTTAAAATGGTAACCTTGACGATTCCCCAGCTTGATCTTTAGTTACCTGGATGGGGGGGGGGGTTTGTGTGTGTGAGGAAGGGTTGTATAAGGGCACATATTTTTTTGCTAGGGCTGCTGTGACCAAGGACCACAGACCAAGTGGCTTCAATAACAGGAATTCATTGTGTCACAGTTGTGGAGGCTAGAAGTTCCAAGATCAGGGTGTTGGCAGGTTGGTTCGTTTGAAGGCTGAGTGAAGGCTCAGTTCCAGGCCTCTCTCCTCAGCGTATAGATGGCCGTCTTGCCTGTGTGCGTGTCTGTATGTCCGGTTTCCCCTTTTTGTAAGGACACCAGTCAAATTGGATGAGGGCCCACACTATCTCATTTTTAACTTGACCTCTATAAGGACCCTGTGTCCCTGTGAGGTCATATCCTGAGGTGGCAGAGGTTAGGACTTCAACTTAATCATCTTGGGGGGGTGGGGGGGGCCACATTCAACTCCTAACAGCTAAGTGCGTGTGAATGCCTCGGTGGTGCTTGTCGTTCCCACGTCACCGGCCACAGCTTCCGGGTCGGGAGGCCAGCGAGGGCGTGGCCCGGCAGCCTGGCCGGAAGGAGCAGGAGTGGCGGGCAGGATGCTGCCCTCCGAGGCTCTGTGCCCCGCGCCTGTCTTCCGACCCTCTCGCCTCCTGGCACCTCGAGGACAGGGCAGGCCTTCAGGGTTTAGCAGATGCACATCTGTAGGATTCGAAGGGGACGCAGAAGCCCAGGAGGCCTCGGCCCCTGTCCCCGGCCGCAGGCTAGGGGGCGCGGCCCACCCCTCACTAGCTGCTGGCCTCAAACCTCAGCTGCCAGGTGGGTGAAATGGGCATAATGCTCGGGCTTGCTGTGAGAGGAACTGGTGCCGCTTACAAGATGCGTTCACTATGGCGCCTGGCGCAGAGTGTGTGCTCAGTAAATAGATTGTGATCTTTACCCTAAATAAGCACCCTTGTGTGTGTACTTTCTGCGTGTGGTGACGGTCTGTTCTTTTTCCTTCGGATTCTGGTGGAAGTGTCCTAACGATCCCGTCTGTTTGTGGAGCCCTTCACGGTTTCTGGGTCAGTTATCTATTTCATCCTTCTGCCCTTGATGGCGTAAGGGAGATGGCCTGGTCCTCCTTGTCCAGGGGGGTGAGTGTGGGCAGAGACCCTGGGTCACATGACGGGCAACTGGCCGCTCCAGGAATGAGCTTCAGGTCTCTCCATGTCTGGTCTGGGTCCCTGTGGTAAGAAAAACAAGATAAAATAAAGCAATGAGGTGCGAAAGACACCACTTCTTAATTTTATTTGTACAAAGTGGAAGAATTTGAACATGTATATACTTAACGATTATTTTTTGACTAGAAACTACACACACCTGTCCAAAAAGTCAGCGCAAAAGTCTTGTTCCCACCCTGAGCTCTTCCTTTGACACCCCCGCCCCCTGTGGATAATCCCCGTTTCCTGTGTGCCTTTCCTGGATCTCTCCTCTCACGTTCCAGTATTCTTTATGCACACGCAAATACGCGTGTTTGTTTTCGCTTTCTCCTCGGACCGGTAGAGTACTGTGTGTTCTGTACCCTGCTTTCTCCCCCTACTAAGTAATGGATCCTCGATGTCCTTCTGTGACGACACGTAGAGAGCGTCGTCGTTTTTCCCACAAACCGCCCTGAGGTATAGCACATGCCATGGAGCACACGTGCTCTGTAACCGGCAGGGGGGATTTGTACACAGGGGCACACCCATGCCGCCATCACCCAGCTCAAGGCACAGCGCGCCCAGCCTCCTCCTAGCCAGTCCCCCCTCCCATAAGCCACCATGATTCTGTTCTCTAAATCTGATTCGTTTCCCCTGTTTTTGATCTTGGTCTCTCGTTTTTAAAAACAGCCGCATTGTTTATGTCGGTGCTGCTTAAATTTAGTATGCTTCAGAATCCCCTGGAGATGTCATTAAGCGTGAAGTCGGGGGCCATCCCCAGAATTTCTGATCCCACAGGCCTGGGCTTGATCTGCACCAGCATTCGTCTCCGAGCTCACAGCGGATGCTGGGGCTGCTGGTCCACAGCCCCACCTTGAGCAGCCCCAGTGCGTGAGAACTGTGATCTATGTAACCAGGCCCCGGCAGACGAAAGCCACTTGGATTGCTGCCATCAATTTATTGTTAAAAACAGTGCTGCAGTGCATAACCTTGTACACATGTCATTTTGAACATGGCAGGTGTTACTGTAAGATAAATTTCCAGAAGTGGAGTTGCCACATCAAAGGGTCGATGCGCTTGTAATCGCGATCGAAATTGCCAAATTGCCTTACCAAAGAGGGGGTCCGTCTTGCATTCTCATCAGTGGTATGTGAAAGAGAGCCTGAGTATATTGTCAAGCTTTGGATTTTTGCCAATCTGATAGGTATGAAATGGTGTAGCTCACTGTAGTTTTAATTTGCATTCTCTTCTGTGTAGGGTTGAGCATCTTTTTCAATGCATAAGGGCCGTCTCTCTTTGTGAATTG
This sequence comes from Potos flavus, assembly GCA_028534135.1. Lineage (NCBI taxonomy): Eukaryota > Metazoa > Chordata > Mammalia > Carnivora > Procyonidae > Potos > Potos flavus. The sequence continues at coordinate 88,911,512 of CM052886.1, forward strand.
TCTATTCCTATCCTTGCCCGGTTTTCTGTTGCGGTTTTGATCTTTTTATCCTCAAGTGCTGAGAGCTCTCTACATATTCCCAAGATTAGCCCTTCATTTATGATCTGCATTATGAATATTTTCCCTCTAAGTAATCATTTGCCTCTTGATTTTGCTTGTGGTTTTTTTCACATCTAAGTTCTCCTCCTCATCCTTAAGCTTTTATTTTTTTTTTTAAAGATTTATTTGAGAGATGGCATGCCAGAGAGAGAGCACAAGGAGGGGGGGGGCAGGCAGAGGGAGAAGCAGACGCCCCAGTGAGCAGGGAGCCCGATGCGGGACTCGATCCCAGGACTCTGGGATCATGAGCTGAGCTGAAGGCAGCTGCTTAACTAAATGAACCATCCAGGCGCCCCTAAATTCTTCTTTTAGAACCTCAAAATAATTTGGAAACAGAGTTGGCCATAAGCCTAGAAACCTACAGAAAGTGAATTTTGCTCACCTGTATGTGCAGGTGTTGGGAAAGGTGCCGGGAAGCAGGAGACAGCCAGCCTTTCACCCAAAGGCTCAAGTCTCGTCGAAAGATGCCCGGACTCCAAGGATCTGAAAGGTGGATGGGATGGCTCCTGGCAGCCAGCCACCAGCTCCAGTCACAAGAGGACGTGCGAGACTGCATGGGGGTACTCGGACGAGAGGGGAACACATAGGGCAGACGGGAGAAGCTGCTTACAGGTGACACCGAAGGAAACAGGAATGTATCTCTTAGTCATAGGAAGCAAAACAGGATGTCCATTAGAACGTTACTCCTGTCAAGGGACAGCTGCTGACAGGGGGGTCAGAAGAGCCAAGGGGCTCGTATGGATGCCTCTAGCTCTCTCTTCAAACCGTGATCAGAGAGAAGCCAAGCAAATGCCACGTTTGGTAGGAGATGAAGAACGCATCCCCAGTGGGAACATCAGTACTGAAGGTGCTTTCTTCCAAAGCTGGGCTGATTCCTGCAGGAGGGCATCCTGACCTACTCCGTGGGGGTGCGGGGGAGGAGGGGGGGTCGGGGGTCACGTAGCTGGAGGCTCCATGCTGGTGGCCCATGGTCAGAGTTGGCCTGCAGATCTATTTTCTTTGGCCAGTCTCGTGCTGGCCCATAAAATGTTTTTTTTTTTAATTTTGAATTAGTCCCCAATATTTTTAAATCCGATGACCTCACATAAAAAATTTTCTCTTTGCTTCTGGAACATCAGGAGTCCGGCCCCACGGGGCTGCAGCTCTCCCCTGGCCACAGTCTCTGAGGAGCTCCTCCCCCACTCCTTCATCACCTCGGGGCACATATGCTGTGTGGCTCCCCACGGCCATACCCCCCTCTGGCGTCCCTGACCTTGAGACTACCTGTCAGTGTGTATTCCAGTTTGAACTATCTTTTAGTAGGGTGCAGAGGAAAGTGGTTATTTTTTTCTTAGACTGAGAATTTGTTTTTTAATTTAAATTTTAGTGAATATACAATGCAATACTGGTTTCTGGAGTAAAAGTGATTCATCACTTACATACAACACCCACTGCACATCACAAGTGCCCTCCTAAATACTCATCCGCCATCTAGCCCGTCCCCTCGCCCACCTCCCTCCATCAGCCTTCAGTTTGTCCTCTAGTTATGAGTCTCTTATGGCTTGTTTCCCTCTTTCCTGTTCATCTGTTTTCTTTCTTAAATTCCTCATATGAGTGAGATCATCTGGTATTTGTTTTTCTCTCACTGACTTATTTCCTTTAGCATAATACATTCTAGCTCCATCCACGTCGTTGCAAATGGCAAGATTTCCTTCTTTTCGATAACTGGGTAGTATTCCATCGTATGTATATACCACATCTTTATAGGAAAGTGGCTATTTCTTAAACTTGTCCCTCTCAAAGCAGAATGGTGCACGATAGACCAAGAGGGCGCTGTGTTTAAAGAAGGTCAGCGGACAGGGTCCTGTGCAAGTAGAGATACCACCTGTGTAAGGAGCGGACTTCTGGGCTGAAGGGTGTGCTCTCGAGAGACCTGGACAGCTTTGCTCGTTTGGGTTGCCTCTCTGGTCTGATAGCTCAGAGACGTATGTGACGTTACTTTTCGGTAAAACTAAGTTACTGCAAACCACTGCCGGCCTCTTTGAGAGCTTGTGCAAGACAGGGGCAGTCCTTCAAGAGCAGGAGCTCCAACGACCAACCAAAATCTAAAAAATACCAAAACCATCAGTTGGTTTATGGCCTCCTAGAAGACCACAAAGTTCCAGCCTCCGTGGCAACGGGTGGGGCTGAGTGGGTCATGGTGGCCCCGAGGTGGTGGTTGGTGGCTGGGCTGGGGCACCAAAGGCCCTGAGAAGGGCTCCTGTCCCTTACCTCTCTGAACCCCGTGTCCTCCCCTGCTCTCCTTGCCCATCTCACGAGATCAAACAGAATAACCCATGTTGCAGAATTCTGAAACCATGAAGGAAGGCTCCAGAGTGCCCACGAGGTTCCAGCAGGAGCTCGGGAACCGCTCCCCACCCGCTCCATCACCCACATCTATCCGGATGTGTCTTCTCGCCATGGCTCTGCCACCATGCTGTCCTGCCTTCCCTGTACGCCTCTCTAACTCTTCTCCATGTGGCAGGAAGAGGGAGCTTTATAAATACGGGACTGAAAGCCTCGGTAGCCTGCCAGTGCCTTTCAGACCTTGCCAGGACCTGTAAGGGGACATGAAGGTCATGATCGGGCCCACCCACCTCTGCAGCCCCCCCAGATCGCTGCTCCAACCTCACTTCCCCCTCACCTGCTGGGGCCTCTGCCCTCTCTAGCTCTCCCCCTGCACGGCCCGCTGTGTCCCCTCCTTGAGCGAGCGACACGTCTCCCTGTTACCTCCCCTTCAGCCTTCGGTCTGCTTCAGAGCACTTATCTAACACCTGGCCACTGGTGGCGGTTTTTTAATTTAAACATACATAAGATAAAATTTACCCTCGTCACCACGTCTAAGTGTTCTAAGTGTACAGTTCAGTAGTGTTAAATTCATTCATGTTGTTGGGCAGCCCATCTTCAGAACGCTGTTCTTGCCAAACTGCAACTTTGTAGCAAAACCAGCAACTCCCCATTCCCCGCCCCCCCAGCCTTCCGGTTTGTGTCTGTGAATCAGACTCCATCCACCTGCCAGTTCATCTGTGCTGTAGCCCTTGGCAGGATTTCCTTCCTTTTTAAGGCTGAAGAATATTCTGTTGTGTGT
>CM052886.1:88915216-88933356 GCA_028534135.1 Potos flavus
TTTTGTTTCCCTTGTCTTAGCAGACAGATCCAAAAACAAAAAGTTGCTAAGGTTGATGTCCAAGAGATTACTGCCTATGTGTTTGTTTAGGAGTTTTTATGGCTTCAGATCTTACGTTTAGGTCTTTCATCCATTTTGAGTTTACTATTTTTAATATTTTAGGAACTGCCATACTGCTTTCCGTAGTGACTCTCCCATTTAACATTCCTGCAATCCATGCACAAAAGCTCCAATTTATCTGTGTCCTCACTAATACTTGTTATTTCCTGGGGTTTTTTTGGTGGTTTAAAAAAAAAAAAATGGTAGCCATTCTAATGGATGGGAGGTGGTATCGTGTTTTGATTTGCATTTCCCTAATGATAGTGAGGCTGGGTACTTTGTCACATACCTGTTGGCCATTCGTATGTCTTTTTTAGATGTCTGTTCGGATCCTTTGCCTGTTTTTTAATCTGGTGGTTTGGTTTTTGTTGTTGTTGCTGCTGCTGCTGTTTGGAGTTTTAGCCTCTGTTTCCTTCGTGTGAGGATTTGGTGTGCACCCACTAAGTCCCAGCGGGCAGGGCTGGACCCACCGAGTTCACGGTCTTCTCCCGGCACCCAGAATGCAGCCGTGCACATGGGTTATTCGTTGATGGAAAAACATGCATGTCACTCTTAACAGCGAAGGGAGGAGAGAATATATTAATTCACACACTCCTTGTTTCAAGAGGGATCGAAGGCCAGGGTCCCCTCTCTTCAGAACCACAGTATTTGGGGTGAAGAAAGGCACGTGGCCCTGCAGAGGCTTTAAAGAGGATAATCCAAAGTCTTGACGGGTGTTATCTCGCTGCTCTGGGACTGTGCTTGTTTGGCTGAGTATAAATCCCATTTTGCCTAGTAACGCAGGTCTCGACGAAACTTTGCACGTGTTTATTTTATGGTTTCAGAATAGGCTCCCATCGAGTTTGTGTCCTTTGGTCCTTCCTTCTGGAGGAGGCAGGGCAAGTGTCCTCCCAGCTGTCCTCCATCCCCCTCTGAAGCCTTCTCCGGCCCCCGTGCCTGACCCTCCCCACCCCCCAGCCCTCAGCCCCTGGATGGGCCCGGCCCCGTGTGCTGCCCCTTCTTCCCGCTTTCCCTCTCTCCTCCTCCTTCAATGCAGGCCTCCGTGGTTCCTGACGTGGATCACGGTGGCAGCTCCCTGACTGGCGTCTTCACCTCCAGGCAGGACGCCGTTCACCGGGGCCAGAGTCCACTTCCCCAGACCCATATTTCATCATTTGCCTGTTGAATGAATTCTTCGATGTGTCCATGTCGCCTTCAGGGTCAAGCCCACCCCCTTTCACGGGGCACCCAGGCATTCACCGTGGCCGCCTCCCCTGCGGATGCCCCCTCCTCTGCCTAGACGCTCCTCCCCCACTTGACTACCCACACTCACCCCCAGGTTCCGGGACATTGTCCTGTTGCCCCCCCGACCTGCTCCCCGCCATCCCCACCCAGGCCTGTGTGGCTCTCTGGGGTGCTCTGTGTACCTCTTGGCCCCATGTGCCTGTCCATGGGGTCATTGTACGTTTGCTGGTCCATCTCCTCACTGGTCCGTGTGCTCTGAAGCTGGGCTAGCGTCCCTGATCTCCACGCTTTGGCAGTTAGCCCCGCGCCCCTCACGGGGCAGGTCCTTGTGGAAAGGAGGCGGGAGAGGAAAGAGGCAAGTGGGTCTGCCTTCGAGGTTCTCGAGCTCGCTGCCCCCTACCCCTCGGCCCTGTGGACCATCCGTTCTCCCACGTCCAGGGAGGCAAGGGGCGTGGCGTGGCTCCCAGAGTGACCCAGTCAGCTCTGCTCCATGCCGTGGCCACCCTGAACCTTCCCACCCGTGTCTACCTTCTGGTAAACGCATCCCAGCAGAGCGATGACTCACGGGTGTGACTCAGCGTGAACGCGGCGTGTCTGCAAAGGCAGCCAGAGTGTCTGCTTGGCCGAGTCCAGGGGGCGGTTGACAGCAGCAGAGGTCCAGGCCTGGCCTCACAGACCCCGGCCACCCCAGCCTGCCGACCAGAACGAGGGTAGAAACGCTCGGCTGCCACTGCAGGGCTTCCCGAGGCTTCTGGGTCTGGGGTTCCGACGAGTGTATTGCTATGAAACAATACCATTATTGTAGGCTTGCCGGGGGTGTAGACACTGTGATCAGCATCTCGCATACAAATTATTCCACTTAATGCTCACACTGACCCAACAACAACAAAAATAGTAACAACTACGTGTATATAGCCCTTACTGTGTGCTGGATAGAGTTTTCTGAGCCCTTTGCATCGAAGTCCTCTGATTCTGCGTGCGATACGGGAACTGCTGTTACCCTTGTTTTACTGATGAGGAAACTGAGGCACAGAAAGGCCACCTAGAGAGGTGTCCCAACATCACGTAGGAAATGACAGCTGTGATGTAAACTCGGGCTTCTGAGTCCACACTCCTAACCGCACTCCATGCTTCCCTGATGAAGGCTGCAGTTCCATCTTACAGTGAAGGAAATTGCAGCTCAGAGAGGGTGATTACTTCTGCGTAGTCACACAGCCAGGGCGTGATTGAGATTGCTTGTCTCCCACCTGCCTCCTAACCACCGTGCTCTCCTTGCCCAGGGGCAGGGGAGGTAGTCCTCATGGTGCCCCTTAACCTTCCCCATTAGCACTTCCCAAGAGCCATGTCCAGAGGTTGGGTAGGATTCTAGGGAAGAAACTTTCTGCGTCTTGGGGTACAGCATGGCACATTCTGCTTCAAAGGTCTCCAGTTTGGGGTCCCACAGCACTTCCTCAGCCCAGGGTCGCTGACATGGCTCTTCTTACCTCCACAGACAGTGAGACCGTGCACTACCACTATGGGCCCAAGGACCTGGTCACCATCTTGTTCTACGTCTTCATCACCATCATCCTGCATGCTGTGGTTCAGGAGTACATTTTAGACGTGAGTCACGCATGCGGGCCCTAATGTCAGAAGCTGGGGAGGTGCCGCGGGCGGCGGGGCCTCACCCCGGGGGAGCCTGCAGCTCTGGGCCCCTCTGCCTCCTAATTCGCGTGCCCTGATTGGCCCTATCGCCTGGACGTCCCTCGCCACATACCGTGGTTCCCGTCCCCGCTCACAGCCTTCTTCGCTTGTGGGACAGCAGCACTTAGGACGGGAGGGCATCACACACCTGAAATGGCAGGACGGCACCCTCATGGGTCTGTTCCGTAGCCTGATCACACCAGGGCTGAAGACCCCCATCTTGCCACTTTCTCAAAATGCTTGCCTTGAACCCGAGTGCTCCATGCACACAGTAGGCGTACACGGACTAGCCCGGGTCACGCCCAGCTCCCCACTGCTGCCCTATCACGGGCGGAAAATGGGAGTTTGAAGCCCGCCTATCAGCCATCCACCTGCATATGTTAACATGCAGGATTCTCTTTATTCCTTAGAAAATCAGCAAACGGCTTCACCTCTCCAAGGTCAAACACAGCAAGTTCAACGAATCTGGGCAGCTGGTCATCTTTCATCTCAGCTCGGTGGTATGGTGCTTCTACGTGGTGGTGACGGTGAGTGGCCCCGGGGCCTGGGCTGCCGGCGGTGTGTCTCTTCTCGAATTGCTAATAAGAGAACTGTGCAGGGCTGAGCAGGGAGGGAGAAGAGGCAGGAGCAGTTTCTTGGAACTGAAGCTATTTTTGCATCCTCCTAGTATAGGGGGTCCACGTGGTATAGCCGCTCTTTTATAGCTGGAGAGCGCCCTCTTCTCCAAAAGTAAGTGCGCGTTTTCATTATTATGGGATGGTACGAGAATGAGACCGTGCACCTCCATAGCACTGCCTCATGTGACGGGGCCCTCCTGCCAGTGCTGTCCAGTGAGAGCAGTCTTATGGTTATTCTGGTTCCCGTGTTAATGGATCGAAGACCTCCAAGATCGAATTTTGCAGTGTCCCCGTGGACACATGGTTTGAAAGTGGCAAGGACCAGACTTGGACTTAAGAATCTGGTTCCAGGTCCAGCACACTTTCTGTTTTCCCACACTGGCCTCCCACAGGCAAGGCCAGCCTCCCTCCTGTCCACACATCAAAACCTGGGAGAGTCTGTGCCCTTCCCACAAATGCCTGGAGGACCAGAAAACTTATCTACCTCTCCTCTCTACACAGTAGGACTCTTCTTTCAAGCAGCCTTTGACACGGCAGATTTCCTTCCTAGCAAGGAATGTGCACAGCCCTCTGGGGTTCACTGAAACAAGACCTGGCCTGTGGTGCATGACCGAGCAGCCCCCCGCCCCCACTTGGAGCACCTCCTGTTTGGAACTTGGTCTCTTTCCCAAGAGCTAGAACTGTCCTGTGAGAAATGCAGGCCCGGGGCTCGGAAAATTCAGCAACCCTGTGATCTTTTAGAAGTTCCCTTCCCTGTCTTCCACTGACCTCTCACCCACTTCCTCTTCCTTCAGCGACTGTGATGAGCTTTCACATCCTAAGGAACTCTGCATCCAGAGCCGACACTGAATTCCTAGTCTGAAAGCGGGAGTCAGCATGTCCTTTCGTATCTTGCTTGTGTTTCTGTTACCATCTAATCATGGAACAGTCTTCCTAGCCAGAACGTTAGGGCTTTTCAATGCCAGGACCGAGGGCTTCTGTGCCCCGTTGCACTGTCCCCGGGAGAAGACCTATGGTATGGCCTGTGTGCGGAGCGCCCCCTGCCGTTGTGCAGTGCACGTCCTGGCCCCCTCGGGGCTGGGGAATGCTGGATGCCAGACCTCTTCTGCCACCCGCTCGGTGTTTGGTTCCCGCAGCCTGCGGAGTCCCCTCGGCTGCTGGGAGGCCGCATGGCCTCAGGGGCTTTCAGAGGCATTGCCTCATCTCTGGGTCACTTTTCCCCACGTAGAGGGCTTCCTCACCCCCAGACATTCTGCAGGAGCTGGGAAGCATTTAGACCAGATTCTGGAGGACAAAAGCCACGTTACTTAACACCCCTTCCAGAATGTTCAGTAGTCAACTGCTCTGTCTTTGCTTCTCTCAGGCCTTCAAGGGCTTGAAAACGATGAGCTCCTTAGTCTGGGAGCGTGCAGCAGTTTACGTGGTGGAGCTCCTGACAGGCTTTTATCGTGGACACAGCCAGGTCCCCCACTCAGCATCTTCATAGCAAGTGGAGACCCAGGGGACCCTGGAAAGCTCCAGTGACCCCAGCTCCTGATCGCACCGTGTAGCCCCCGGTCCTCAGCTAACTCCATCTGCACCGTGCTGTGGGGAGCGAAGGTGCTTGAGGAAGAAGAGAGAGGGTAGTTTTGTAAAAGGAGTGAGACATAGCTAGTGTTTTTTAAATGTTCTTTTTCGGTGAGGATGAAGTCTTTTTTTGATCCTTCTTTCTTTCCCCGCCCACATTCCGTTCACAGCAGGTCCTCCCCTCCACCCCCACCTGCGAGCACATCAGGTTGCCACAGGGGACATTTGGGCCCCCAGGGACACTGGCAGAACACTGCTGGCTGCGGTGGCGGGAGGCCAGGAACGCCGCTGAGTGTCCTGCCGTGCACAGGCCAGCCCCCACGACCGAGAATTGTCCGGCCCCAGGTGTCAGGAGTGCCGAGGCTGGGAAGTCCCGGTCTGCAGTCCAAGCCGCTATCCTCTCGTGCCTGGACCGCTGACCGTCGTCCTTCTAGAAGAAGGCTGTTTCTGTGCCAGTAGCCTGCCACCCAAATCCATTTTCCGCTCAGCCAGACAGGTCTTTTTGGAACCTGAATGAAATCCTGCACCCTTGTGTCAAAGCCGCTGTCCCACTTGCAATGAAGTCGTTTTCTTCCTGACTGTGCTGTCTGGGTCCCCTCCTTCTTACCTCTGCTCTTCCACCTCTCCTGGCCCTCGGGCTCTGCGTGGGTGGTTGCTCTGCCCAGATGCTCCATCCCCTGAATCCGTGGCCAACTCCTTCCCATCTAGGTTTCCACCTCAGAGGCCCTCCTGCAGGAACCCCTCCCCCCAGTGTGTAGCGTGAACACCCCGCCCCGTGCTGTGGCGTTTTTCTCGTTCTCGTGTGTGTGTGCTCTGCTGTCCGTCTGTCCCACAAGCCCTGCAGCGGCTTGTGACCAGTCTGTGCCCAGCACAGTGTCGTGAGGGCAGAGCCTGGCAGGCAGTGAGTGCTCGTAGAGCGGTGCGTGTGAGAGTGAGGGAGTAAACTGCAGGCATGTCTTCTTGCTCTGGCCCCCGATGGTTTGTAAAATCACGAGTCACTTGTTTTTACAAACTCATAGATGGTCCTCTCTTAAAAAGTGAGCAATACATAAAGGTTTTTTTTAGAAAAAGTGAACATTTGCCCCAGCACCCTTTCCCTAAAATAACTGGGTTTTAGGGGGTGTCTGATCCATACATTTGTGTCTGCATTTATTCAAGCAGAGTGACGAGAGCAGCATGGCTGGGCCAACCAATAATGTGAGGGAAGGTCAACCTCCTTCTTTCTCATTTACCTTTGAACTACTGACTCTTGATTATTAGAAGGCAAAACAAGACACCTGTGCTCTCCTCGGGGAAGCCGGGGGTGAGGGGGATAGGCGTCTATTCTCCCTGCCCGACTTCCTTGGGGGTTTCCCTTCATATGTTAAAACCTGAAGTCTGGTGCCCCATGAGAGCCTGGTGGAGGGCAGGCCCTTCACTCTGGACTGATTCCTATTAACGGGCTGGCCACTTAGAGCAGAACTCGAGTCCGGGATTGTTCCTGACGGACGAGTGATGTTGGTATGTCTGAGTCTAGGTAGCAGCCGGCTGTGTTATGACTGGGTTCTGCTGTTTTTGTGGTTCTCTTTGTCCTTTCACCAAAAGGAAGGCTGCAGGGGGAAAGGGAGCGATTGTTCCAGTTTGCTCGGGCCTCCCTTAGCTCCTAGGGTAAGGAGAGAACAAAGGACTTCAGGAGCTCCCCCAGCCTCCCTGCCCGTGCCTGTTGGGGACCGGGGTTGGGGCGGGATTGCCACACTCGGCCCCCTGGGATCTCAGGTCCTCAGCCTCCGGAGCTCCGGGAGCACCCCAGCCCCCGGCGCCCTCAGGCAGCTGCCTGGCCCGAGGTCTGGAAAAGGCTGTTCTCAGAGCAGTGAGTCATTTTCCTCTGACTCCCCCGCCCTCCTCCCTGCACTCCCTGCGGACTAGACATTCACAAGCAGGCAGCATTTTTCTGGGGATTTCTTTGCTTGTTGGCTTCAAACTTCTGACCTCCTTGTCTCCAAAGAAAAGGGGCCAAGTGGAGGAGGGTTCCTGTTTAAAGTCACTAGGTCGTCTGGGCTTTAGGTTTCTCTCAGGGCTGCTTCTCTTGGCCAGTCTCTTTTCGGGGAGAAGTGTCCCTCCCACCTCAGTCCCAGATGGACCATTTTCCTCTTTAATTAAGTATGTCGCTGCTTCCTCTAAGAAGGGATGTTCTCACCGGAGCTTTCTCTGGAGTGAGGTAGAGAGGGGAAGACCATGTACATCGCTGAGTACCTGGGTCCTCCTGAGCAGAGAGGGCAGACAGAGCCTGAGAACAGGACTGTCACCCTCCAGAGCCTTCCGTCTCTTCCTCAGTGTGTGTGTGACCAAGAGAGGAAGGCAGTGGTAAGGAGAAAGGACTGGAAATGAAGCCATGAGAGGTTGGGGTGAGACCTTTCCCCTCAGCTCTGAGTTACCATGACCACACTGGTATATGGACCTGACTGGACTTACCAGTTCGGCGACAGTGCTGATGGGACCCCCAGGTTGTGGGCTAGGGGCTGGGGACCATATCCGAAACATCCGAGGGCATTTAGTGACTCGAGGGTGGCCGGGTCAGCCCTCCCTTGGAAATCCAGCCGAGGAGCCACTGGGCAGGAAGTTGAGTGTTGTCCCTGACCCCTGCTGGCTTCCTCCTCCTCCAGAGCACTGCCGACCCCCGACCTTAGTCCCAGTGTGACATTTGAGTCTGTCTCCTCCCCAAAGCCACCAGCTCAGTGGCTGACTTATTGAGGAACCTGGCTTGAGGTTCTTGTACCTCAGTTGAGGTTGGTGGCCCAGCTCAGATTTCACCTGCGCTGCTGAGAAGGCATCTCCTTTCAGGAGCTACTTCCTGTCTTTTCCTTCATTTCCTCGTTTCTGAAACGGGGTCGTACTGTCCTAACCTTCTCTGAGGGACAAATAAGAGCCTTGTTCTTCCCTCAGAAGAGAAACATTGCCTAAAGCATTCATCATTCATTCATTTATTCAACCAACAGGTTTTTATTGGATTCTTGTAATGTCAGCCGACCCTTGCTCACAGAGTGGTGGTTCCTCTTATGTTTTGTAATTTTGGATTACAGAGTCATCTTCAGCAAGGTTTTATGCGTGAGAATCCTGTATATGCTTGGATGAGAGTGTGCCCCAGTGGTATCACTGGCCCACAGTATTAATAATACTAATTTCTAAGCTTGGTAGTTCTTGGGCCATACGAGGGGTAGGAGTTTGAAATCCAAACCCATGTGAAAGTGAACCCAAGGTTACAGATTTTCAAGGGATAATATATTTTGCTTTTCACCTTGAGCCCAGGATGAGCAGAAAGCTTCTTCATCTCTATTAGTTGTCAGACTGTAATCTACCCTTTCTCTAGTATAACCCAAACTAGTGCAAACTCTAGTCTAACCGTCCTTTGTAGCCCTTCAGGGGTCCTGACGTTATACAAGCGTCTTGGATTCTACCTCTGGAGACCCCATCTTCTGTTCCCACATAGGCACGAACACTCTGGCCCCAAGACTAGTACCTTCTGAGCTGTCCCAGCCTCACCTCACTGCTCTGGCTTTTAGCCTCCTGTCCCTTTGGGATCCCTTTCTGGGAAAACCCTCTGCATTTACGAGAATACTTGTTAGCTTTCATCCAGCATTTCTAGATGTTTCGTGATGGGAGGGTTTTTAGGTTACCTCCCTTACTCCATAGTAGGCCCTGGGCTAGGTGCTGGAGGTATGGAGAAGGGCGGGCTAAGGCCCCGGCGTGAAGGAACTTTTGTGGAGAGATGGGGAGCTCTCGTGATGATGACAAAGTGTGGTAGCTTCACGCTTACGAGGCCTATGGGGTCCTGCGTTCTTTTTATTCATAGTGATGTGAAAAGCAAAATTAGGCTTTTTGTTTTTCCAGTAGATGGTGATTCTACAGTCCACTTGCTTATTCATTCTACAAGCATTTCCTGAGTGCCTTCATGCCAGGCATAATGCTAGACGCAGAAACATAAGCTATCACATTCATTTCTAACAATAACTCTGCGAGGGTATTTTTATCCTCATTTTCAGATGAGCCAACTGAAGCTTAGGGAGACTAACTTGCCCAGAGGATACAACCAGTGAGTGCCAGGCCCACATCCAGACAGAGGTCTTCAGACCCCAGACTAGGGCTCTTCCTACAGTATCGCAGCTCTTTCATAAGGAAGCCGGCTGAGGGCCGGGTGCCTCCCGTGCAGAGAGATCCTTCATTTTCCTGCTTCCTGTCCCTTCCTCTTTCTGGCAGCTGGGGAGGGGGTGCGCCCCTGACCCCTGGCCCTGCCCGGGGCCCCAGCGGGTCTCCTCTCCACCTCTCTAAAGGCCGTCTCTCCTTGCCCGCTACAGGAAGGATATTTAACAAACCCGAGAAGCCTCTGGGAGGACTACCCGCACGTGTGCCTCCCGTGAGTATTCTCATGACTGCGTCTCCAGGGAGAAGCCAGCTGGTCCCTGGCTTCCTCATCCCAGCCTGTGGCCAGAAAACCGCGGCCCGGCTGCCATGAGGAGCCGCTCCCGGCCCGAGCCTCTTCGGGCGCTGTGCTGCACACGGCAGTCCTGTCTGCAAGCTGCTTCCTCCTAATGCGCTTGACTGGAGACTCCCAGAATAACCCGGCCCGCACGGGCCCCTCACAGAGGTGACTAGGCGCTCCGCCTGCCGTCCCGCAACGCCAGAGGCTGGGGGGCTTAGAAATTCTACAGCACAAACTTGTTGCTCGCAGTTCCGGAGCCAGAAAAGCCCAAGATCAGGGCGCGGGCAGATTTGACGTCTGGTGAGGGTCTGCCTCTGGGTTCATAGAGGGCTGTCTTCTGGTTGTGTCTTCACATGGAAAAGCCCAGAAGGAGCTCTCTGGGATCTCTTTAACAAAGGCACGGATCCCATGAAAGAGGTCTCTGCCCTCATGACTCAGTCACTTCCCCAAGGCCCCACTCCAAATAGCATCTCATGGGGATTCGGGGATTCGGATTTCAACATCTGAATTCTGAGGGACGCACACATTCGGTCCGCGGCAGGCATCCACACTGTCAGAGACCGATCACGGAAGCAGGGCATCTCCGTAAAGTTCTCCGGGCCTCGCACCTTCTCGATGACCTGCACCCCCTCACAGCGCACCTTCCTCCCAGCCTCGCATGGCCAGTGCCCCTTCCGAGGAGGCCCCCCTTCCTCTCCTGCTCTGGGCTGCCGAGACACCAGGAGGGTCTGCTGGGCCTTTCCTGAGACCCTGCAGACAGCAGCAGAGGGCTTACAGCCAAGATGCCTCCTTTGCCACTTAGCTCTGTTCACTCTTCGGTGTATTGGTGCCCCATCTGCACTGTCCGTGCTCGGCCTTCCCTTCTTCAAGCCAGGGAACCCTCCTCTGCACTCTCTTCACCATTTTTGGGTCCCTCCGTGGACTCTGTGTCCCATGGAGTGCACTGGTCTGTGGAGCAGAGTCCCTGGGCTCGGGGCGTCCCTCTGGCACCTGGACCAGCTTCTCCCACAGTCCTGCCCTCCCTTCTCCCTCTGTGCTCGGCCCTTCCGGGTGATTCGTTCCCTTGTCTCCAGCTTCCAGGTGAAGTTTTTCTACCTGTGTCAGCTGGCTTACTGGCTGCACGCACTTCCTGAGCTGTACTTCCAGAAGGTACGGAAGGTGAGTACTCCCCATCTGGGAAGCCCCATGTTCTCCACCCCCGCTTGCCATTCCCCGTGGGCAAGCTGCTGCGCCTTCCTCGAGAAGCCCAGAGCTGGGGGGGAGCAGGGGCAGGACTGTGTCGGCGGGTTGAAGAGGATGCTGAGCCAGCCAAGTCTCCGCCAAGCTCTCCCCGAGAGCAGGCCTCCAGCGGGTCTCCTGCCTCCCACGCTGGACACGTGGCTTTGGGGGAGGTCTACCTCTTGTCTTTCGGAATGCGGATTGGAGGTTTTTGCCTTTCTTGGTCTTTTTTTTTTTTTTTAATAGCCTCCCTCTGAATTATTTCCAAAAGCCCTGTTCCCCAGTCCCTGTCTCTTCTTTCTCAATCCGGTCCCGCCCCACGGACCGGAAGCTGGTGCCTAGCAGCCTGGTGCATGGGCCCCTGGTGTGATCTGGGACCGGCTGGGTCGGAGCAGCCCAGCCCACCGTCGTCCCTCTGCACCTCCCCTCCGTCCTGTATCTTCAGCGCGGGAAGGAACGTGCTTACCGTCGGCTTCTCTTGTTTGCAGGAGGAAATCCCCCGCCAGCTCCAGTACATTTGTCTGTACCTGGTCCACATAGCCGGAGCATACCTCTTAAAGTGAGTGAGACCCCGGGGCCGGTCACGCTGCAGTGCCCTTGTATGTCCGTGCAGCTCCCCACACAGGCATTCAGTGAGGAGGTGTTTATTAGACACCTTCTGTTTGCCAAGCACCGTGCCAGACCTGGGAACACAAAGGGGGCTTTATCTTGAGCGGTTTCTGCTCAGCCCCGCGGGAGAGACCGTCGTAGGCACAGGTCAGGACAGCTCAGTGTGACCGGCGCGGGGCTACAGTACGTCCCCTCTGCCGTGGGAGCCCAGAAGAGTGACCGACTCCTCCCGACCCAGAGCCAGGGGAGGCCTCGAGGGACGTTGGCACTTGAACCATGGCTTCGAAGTCGGAGGAGCTGCCATAGCGTTTGGCCTTGAGCGTCTCTTACAAAAAGAATCCTGTCGATGAGTGGGATACGTCATTGCTCACTTGGAATTTTCTTGCGCTTTATCTGTCCAGCATAGGAGAACACCCTGTACTTTCTCTGGGCTGACAGTTTGAGGGTTCGTGATGGATAAGTTTCTGCTAGGCTCCCCGGAGGTCCCTGAGCCCCTCCTCTGCCAGGACCCTCTGGGCTGGCGTCCTGTGAGGGTGACCCCCCGGGGGTAATGGAGTCAGGAGGAAGGCAGCTCTTGCATCTGCTCTCACCTCTGAAGGCTGATATGGCGTCAGCTCCTGGCTGGCTGGGGAGCAAAGGCTATATGGGGGGGATCGGCTCTGCGCTCGCGCGGCACCGGCAGTGTGTGGCGGAGACCCGGGTGAGAATGTGCGGGCAGGACCAGCTAGAGAGAGAGCGTCCCGCTGTGGGGTCCCTGCTGTACCGTCGCCGTTCCTCCCAAACACGAGAGATGCTCTAGGGTCTGTTTGTCTCACGTCTGACATATCCCAGAGAAGGAGACGGACAGGCATCTGACGCTGTTCGGGCAGGGTTCTGTGACTCTTGTTTTAGAATAGAACCGAGAGGGCAGGGAGCGGCAGGTCCTCCAAAATGAGGCCCATTCCATTCCCTGGTGATGCTGGCTCAGCTGCCTCTCTGCTCGCGTAAGGACCATAACCAGCCTTCTCCATCCTTCTTCTGGCTTTCAGGAGTGTGGGGAAGGGGGGACACTTGACTACGGGATTTCCCCCAGAAAGACCACTGAAATGCCAACTGGTTCAGGGCCTTGTTTTGGTGAAGAGTTTGACTTTTAGAGGCCTTCCCTCACTCAACACATGCCTGAGCTCCTCCTCCGGGCCAGGCGCTGCCTTAGAAGCTGCAGTCACATCTGGGTGAGGGCAGACCAAGGCCCTGCTCTCCTGCCGTGTCCATTCCAGCGGGTGGCAGACCAGTAAGAAAATTGAGTTTCTAGGCACTTGGAACTCAGGAACTCAGTCAGTTGAGCATCCAACTCTTGATGTCGACTCCAGGTCATGATCTCAGGGTCATGAGATCAAGCCCCGCATCGGATTCTGTGCTCAGTGTGGAGCCTGCTTGGGATTCTCTCTCACTCTGCCTCTACCCCATTCCTCTCAAAAAAAAAAAAAAAAAAGAAAAATAGAGTTTCCTGTGTTGCTAAGTGTGATGAAGAGAATAATAAAGCTGGGTAATGAGAGTGACTTGTCTCCTCACACCTTTGTCGTGGGGAGGGAAGACTCTGAGGAGGTGACTCAGATCGAGGCAGGAATGACAAGACTCAGGCACATGAAGATCTGGGGCGACAGTGGTGCGGGCAGAGAAACCTCAGGTGCAGAGGCCCTGAGGTGGGAGTGGGTGGAAAGCCCACTGTGGCTGGAGTGCAGAGAATGAGATTTGAGACGAGGTCATGGGCAAGATCACGTTGGACTTTCCAGGCCATGTGAAGACATTGGCTGGTTTTCACGTCATTCTCTAGAGCACCCTCAGGATTCCACGACCGTCCCTTTCCATCTGGCCCTCCTCGGTCTCGCTGGGTAGAAGCGGCGGGATCCATAGTTAGCACTGCTCCCACATCATCTTCCCAGCTTTCTGAAGCCCTGAGTATTTGGCAGGAGCTGCAATTTCGCTTTGCAGTCCTTCTGCGTTTCTTTGAACTGCAGTCGACCCCCTGTAGCAAATGCCTAAGAAAGTCCGTAGCGACCCCGTGCCTGGAACTGAGCAGAGGGGATGTCTGAGTGGGTGGTGCTAATGTTTTAGGAGGTTGGTTTAACTTGCACGTACTTTGGCGTTATGTTGAGTTTTGCTTCTCCGCGTACCTCTTAGCCACGAAGACTCGGATAACGAAAAACCAGACAGTGGGAATCCCTTGTATTTCTACCCGCAAAGCTCGGCCCCTTATTCTGGGCAACTTTTGTGTGCTTGGTCCCAGGCCAGGCGAAGCATGCACGGGGTCAGGTGCTGTGAGAGCCGAAGCCAGGTTTGCTGTGGGAGCGAGGAGGGGCGCCGGACCCAGACAGGCCAGCCCGACGGCCAGGGGGTTCAGTAGTCTCTTAAAGGCACGACCGCAGAACTGAGTCCTCCAGGCTGAGGGGGCCCGCCTGCCAGGGAGAGGAGGCATGGTGCGCGGAGCCCGGGGTGTGGGGCCCTGGTCTCGGCTCTCTGGGGCGTCCGGGGCGGCCTGGGACACTTGTCCTTTTCTCCCAGCCTGAGCCGCCTGGGCCTCATCTTGTTGCTGCTGCAGTACTGCACCGAGTTCCTCTTCCACATGGCTCGACTCTTCTACTTCGCAGACGAGAACAACGAGAAGCTGTAAGTTGCGTGGGGTCGGCTGGCCGGTTCGGAGGGGCTGTGGGCAGGGGCCGCCTGTGCGGCCCGGCTGGTGGGAGGCTCCTGCGCATCGTATGCGCTGCCCCTTCCTTGCAGGCAGCGCCCCGAGGCTGGTGCTCAGAGCCTCTTGTTCTAGCTCTGGCCTCCCTCAGACACCCGACTCGGCTACCCTTGCACGCTCTTCCCACGTGGGGTTGCTTCTGGAGAAGTGGGCGACAGTTCCCTCACGGGCCCTAAAGGCTGACATCCCTTTTCTGCCTCCACGAGCAGGTTTAATGCCTGGGCTGCTGTATTTGGGGTCACCCGCCTCTTCATCCTCACACTCGCTGTGTTGGCCATCGGCTTTGGACTTGCTCGCATGGAAAACCAGGCCTTTGACCCCGAGAAAGGGAACTTCAACACCTTACTTTGCAGGTGAGTAGGGAAATGGCCCAAGAAGGGAAATCAAGGCTCCCTGAGCCCTGCCAGGAGCCTCCTGAACTTGGCACGACTTTGGAAGGTCAGGGGCAACAGACCCCTGAGTCTCCCGCACATCGATGTTTCGCTGGAGCTCGCTAGACTGCAGGCCTGAGAGGAGGAAGAATACCAGCCTTCTGCTTCCGGCGAGACCGTCTTCACGGCTGGCCTGGCCTGCTAGGACTGTGGTCAGGGTCCGCAAGCGGGACTCGCCTCAGCCTTGTCCAGGGCTTTGTGGGGCGCGATGGGAGTCCTGTCTAGTCCCTCGGCTGGTTGTTACCACCACACTTGGACTCTGTACAGTGGTGTGCTCGGCAGCTTGGCCAGGGGCCGTCCACAGCGGCAGGAAGGCAGGGAGGAAGCCGTTGTGCTTCTGTGTGACCCTCGGGCCTGGGAGGGCGATCTGTCCGGCATTGCTCAGCTTTCAAGTGGCATGATGAGAAGCCACTCTTCCAGAATTATTTTGCTTCTAATATCTTCTAATTCAGTTCACTTGAATTCTTTCACTATATGTATACATGGAGCTGAAGGAGTCCCGTTGTGTGCCGTGGGACAAAAGAGACAGGCTACGGAGGCCATATGACCAGGGAGCCGGACGTGTGTCTGTCACCTCCTCCTTCCCGGTCTCCCTCGCCCCGTCCCTCTGTCAGCACCCCTGCAGTGCACTAGAGGGGAGGCTGGCGCGGACGCACACGCTCTCTCGGGTGCTGGCGCTGAGGGCGACGCCCTTGAGGGCTGCGGGGCTCCCCACTCACCGTGTCTCCCCGTCTGCCCCGTGCCCCTGAGCTGGCCCCTCGCTCCCCCCTGCAGGCTGTGCGTGCTGCTGCTGGTGTGCGCCACCCAGGCCTGGCTCATGTGGCGCTTCATCCACTCCCAGCTGCGGCACTGGCGGGAGTACTGGAACGAGCAGAGTGCCAAGCGGAGAGGCCCAGCTGCCCCCAGACTGCCAGCCAGGCTCGTCAAGAGGGAATCTGGTGAGTGCCAGGGCCCGGGGCTGGGAGCAGCGGAGTCTGTCTGGGACGCACGGGGAGGAGCCCAGGCCCTCAGGCTCTCCCCGGACCGGTTCTGCCGCTCCCCCAGGGCCTAACCGGCACGTGGCTGGGCCGGGGCCAGGGACGCGCGCTGTGGGTGAGGCTGGCCCTGACGAGGCAGGGAGCCCTCCTGGGCACGGTGGGGCAGGGCGGCAGCTGGGTGTGGAGCTCTGGCGGCAAGCGTGTCCTCGAAGTGGCTTCTGAACGCTGGCCAAGATCTGCCGCCTGTGTGGCTCTGTCCTCACCTGCCCTCTCGCTCCGCATTGCGCCATGTCCCTGCCTCCCGGGCTGCTGGCTCCTCTTCCGTCTTCAACAGTGACTCAGGGGACACGGTGCTAGGTGGGCGGCAGGGGCAGGACGCCCCCTTCTCCTGTGGCCCCGGCCACACTCCAGTAACTGCCTGCCCCAGGTACCAGGCCATGGCCAGCCCTGCCCTTTCTGTCCAGCCTGGGGGCCTGTCTGCACCAGGCTCTGTTCTCTGACTCACCCGCCTCTCTCCAGGTGTGGCCTGCTTGGCAGGGGCCCCTGTGTGTTTGGAGCAGACACGTGCACGGCTGGGTGTGATGAGTCGGGCCGGGCTGGGAGGGGATGTGGGGCGGGAGGCTGCAGCCGTGTGGACGAGGAGCAGGCACAGGGAGGGGTTTTCGACAATAAAAAGATGGCAGTTTTTTCAGCCAGAGGAGTATTGGGCCTGTGAGTAATGCCTGTCCCTGCAGCCTCTGCCACCGCCTCCCCATGCTCTCCTCCCTGGTAGGGCATCCCCTGGCCCGGCCCCTGTGCCCTGCCCCAGTCCCACGGAAACACCCCGTCTGTCTGTCTCCCTTCACTTCCTAGGTTACCATGAAAATGGAGTGGTGAAGGCAGAGAATGGCACCTCCCCACGGACTAAGAAACTCAAGTCTCCTTGAGGCCAAAGTGCTGGAACAGGGATCCTCTCGTGGGGACCCAGCAGGGAGGTGGGGAGCCCGGCCCCCACCACTGCCTTCCCCCTCCTGCTCCTGATGCTGCCTCCCCAGCAGCAGGAACCTGTCTCCAAATGGGGCTTTTCCTCTTCCTTATTTCTTGGCTTTCTTTTCTTACTCTTCCATAAACCATTCTCAATAAAACCAAAACTCTTCCTCCTTCTCTCCCTCAAGCCACCACACGTCCTCACCTCTGTGCTGTGTTGGGTTTTCTAGAAGCCCAGGCTCTCACGGTTCTCTCTCGGCTTGCCTCCTCTTTCTCTTCTTTCATGGCTGCTTCCTTTGACTCTTCACCATATTGTGCAATTTTTCTGTGTCTGATTTTTACAACGAGAGGGAGCTCAGATTGCAGTCATGGCCATCCGACACCCAGCATCAGCCCCCAGGACCTGTCAGAGTCAGAAGCCTGGTGCCCAGGAGCCTCCGCCCAGGGCCGCTAGCAGGCCCCCGGGGGGCCCCGTGTTCGGGCGAGGAGAGGAGAGGAGAGAACAGCTCTCTTGGATCATCATCTCCAGGTGCTGATTAACTGAGATGTATGATTCCAGCTCCGCGTGTACCTTTCGGAGGCCCGGCCGCACGCCTGCTACTTGGAAGTGCCAAGGCGTTTGGCTGTGGGCACGGAGACCCATCCAGAAAGGTGGTGGGAACCGTGTGGCCAGTCCCGGACGCAGGCCAGCCAGCCCTCGCTGTGCCGGGGAGGTGCCGAAGGAGGACGAGTCTTCCCCCCCGCTAGAGCAAGAACAAAGCACTTCTGGAAAGGTAACGGTGGCAGAGATGATGGAGCGGTCGCCCTCGGCCTTTCTTTGGCCGCAGCCCCAGCTGCTTTTTCAGCGGTTTACCAGCATTCAAAACCCAGCCCAACCCGTTACCAGAGCGGCCTGGCAGGTGCCGGACCCGAAGCCCAGCGCTAGGCGGCCGGGTGAGGGGCTGGCCTCGCTGCCTGACTTCGTCTCTCCCGCTGCAGGAACACCAAGCCCCCCACTGGTGCCTGGTGCCACAGGGAGGCTCGCCGGGCCGTTTACCCTCCGGCTCATCTGTGGTGTCTCAGGGCTGGTTGTCGTCATCCCGTGATGTTTGAGCGCACCTGCAACATTTTAGACTGTACGAAAGTGGGACTCAGAATGATCTGCGGGGTAGATGAGCAGGCACCTGTGCCAATGGGAGGCTTCCCCCTTCCTCTCCCCTCTTCCTTCCCTCTGCTCCACCCAAAGACAAGGCCTCCAGGTCCGTATAGGGCCTGGGGAGGACTTCCAGAAGGGGTTAGGCTTAGTCCTGATTATGAACTCTTGAACTCTGTGCTGAGGCGCAGGGAGCAGGTCTCAGTGGGCGTAGAGATGTGTGTTTGAGGTGCTGGTCCTCTTTCTAACCTCACAGTGGAAGCCAAACCTTGGATTACTACCCTAAAAGGGGGGAGATGGGCCTCTTCATCAGGGCAGCTCTTCTTCTCCATGTCACTTGCATCAGAGATAGATTTAATTTTCCAGTGACTGAGGATTTGTACCTGAACACCATTGTAGGCCCTCCTCTCTCTGTCCAGGCTAAGGCTGTAGAAATG
>CM052886.1:88933856-88963242 GCA_028534135.1 Potos flavus
TTCTTCCAGCGGAGCGTGCCTCTGGGTTTTCCTTTAGGGGCTTCTTCCTCCATACCCTTTCACTCTTTTTCTAAATGGTGAAGGAGAGGTAGAGGCAGAGAGTACACCCCCCTCCCAAGATTCCACAAAAGAAAATTCTATTCCTTGGATGCCTTTTTAAATTTGCAGTGGCTTGCCAGGCCCCATGCAGCTCGGGAAGGCTTGTCTGGATTTCCTTCACAGGTTTCAGCCTTCCCGGTCGGTTTTTCCTCTCCTGCTGAGGGCCTCGGAGACCCAAGCGAACAGACTTCGTTCCCGAATGTTGTTGCCGCCCTCTGTTCTTCTCTGATGGAGGCAGGACAACAGAATGGTCTGTCTGCCCTCCTGCTGCCTCCCCTGCCCAAGGCCCTGCTCCTCAGAAGGCACTCTGGGCACGACTGGGGAACTGGGTCACTGTCAGGTCGTGTGAAAGTTCAGTGGAACCCCTCTCCGGCCCCGGCTAACCCTCTCGCTTTACTCTGCTCCCCCCAGGGACAGTTTAACTGCGGCCCACTCCCTCTTGTTTTGGAGGTCTCAGAAAAGCACTGGGACATCTGTGTTCCGTGCTGACCCTGTGTTCGGCGACCTGAGAGTGCTTGTCCCAAGCAGACCCTCCTTCTCTTTGTGTAAGAAGTGCCTTACTTGCCGTGTGGCCTTCCAGCCTCCGCATGTGCTGCATGGCCAGACCCTGTGGCCAGGCCTCTGCGGCGGGTTGTCATGTGCAGCCGAGGACACTGGACCCTGGTACATTCCATGTAAAAGGGACATGGATTGTGATGGTTTGGCTTCATTCATTTCTGTTTCCTCTCACCTGCTCCCCCCCATGGTGTTGCGGCCCATGGTATGTTCTAGGTTTTGTTTCTGATTTCTCCCTTGTGTCGGCTTTCTGGCCCACACGGGTGGCTGCAGAAGCCCTGGGGGCCCAGCCGCAGGCACCTGCGCCTTCTATCTGTGGAGGGAAGCCCAGGGGCCTCCAGGGGTACGAGGCCCCCCGCGGCAGGCCCTGGCTCTGCCAGTCCTCCCCCCCCACCCCAATTAAAAAGAAAAGTAGCCTGGCTATAACCTCTTCCAATCTATTTTGTCTCAGTTGATATGATCAAGGTGTTTACTTTTACTTCCCAGTCGCAAGTGTTTGCTCACAGACCCCGGTGTGACAGTGGGTCTAGTTTGGCTGTTGCAGAATTCCTTCGCGCTCCTGACTCAGTGTTACCTATGTTAGCAGCTGCAGCTGCCTGCCTGCCCTCTCCTTGCTCCTCCGGGTTGTGCAATAACTCCCCGCCGGTGGTCTTTCCACAGGCCCTGCTGTCCCTGAGCGCCCTGCAGCTGGGAAAGGAAGGGACCCGCGGGAGGGTGGTCGTCCTCCCCTACAGAAGAAATGTGTGCTACTCTTTGTTGCTGTCATTCTCTTCATCCTGGGTGGGTTTTTGTGGCACTCTCCTAGAGCATTGTAGTGTCACCTTAGAAGTCCATAGGTTTTTTTAAAAAATCTGTTGAAAAGGAAAAAAAAAAACCATCCTCATGATGGGGCATTAAATAAGTCAGCGTCTGGGAATAAGATCTCTTGGGACACTGGAGACGTCCCTGTCCCTCTGTCTAAAAGCGTTCCAGAGTTTCTTGTTCATGTGAAGAGGAGGGAGGTGGCTCTGAGGACAGCCGCGCGGACCGCTCACCGACAGGAGTTGGCTGGGACTCCACGCCCCGCCGTGTCCGTGGGCATGGAGTCCAGTGTTCAGGAGATGAGACCCCACACCTCATTGTTCAGTTCTCTTGTTCAGTAAACACCGGAAGGACGAGCTGAGGCTGCTGGTGCCGTGAGCAACTCATAATGCAAATGTGGACAAGTTGTCTTTTTGTTTTTCTACTTTAGCCTGTTCATGTTATGGACCAAATTTCAACAAGGAACTCAAGGAAAATTTGTACCTGCCGTATTTATGCTTTCATGTAAAAGGTTTTTTTGGGGTGGGGGGGATGGGAGGGGGGAGTCTTTTTACTTTCAGTGAACTTTTTTCAAAAGCCTTTTCCACTGTTTCTGTCTGGTTTTAAAACAAATTACAGTTTTGTATGGATTTTTTAAATGTACATTTTGAAACAAATGATCAAATATTTTTGAAATAACTAAATAAAAGGCATAGAATTATCAGTCTAATTGACTCTGGTCACATATTTTTAATCTGCGTGCTTACATTTGTTTTCATTCACAAAATAATTTTGTGTCCATTTAGTCTCATTTATACTGTTTTTCACTCTATTAGTCCTTCCTTGTATATCTTTCTTGAGCTGTATTTGTTCCTTTTGGTCCTAGGAAGGAGGGAATTGGAATGAAGGATGGAGAAAGTTCTCTTCAGTGCTGGGTCGTTCTAGGCATTTTTGAGTCTAACTGTAAAGTAGAAAAGGGGAAAGGAGTTTTCTTGACACGGGTCTGCCGACAAGCTCCACGAGGAAGCACCACGAGCCTGCTGTGTGAAGTCACAGGCTGAGGTATGTGTGTGAAATATTGGTGTTGGTGCTGAACAGTATTCTTCCCGACGCTGGGCCACGGGGATTGCTGGGGTCTGTTCTGTGGCCTGCTGTTGCCGGCAGTGGTCTGTGTTTTCCAGAATGTTCTTCAGAGAGCGCAGGGGAGGAGTGCAGTTACAGGAGGCAGGGAGCCATGGACCCCCTCAGGGTGCGAGGCTTGCACAGGAAGTGCTCACCTGAGGTGAAGCTGAAGGACCCACGGAGGGCGAGCTCCGCCGCAGACCTGGGTTTCAGGCCAGAAGACGCTAGGTGACCTTGGCCAGTTAACCTTTCTGAGCCTGTTGGCTCATCTGTGTTCTACAGTTTTGGGGGTTGTGTGCTTGCTGCATGTTTTTGCAGGGAGTGGTGGTGGTGAGAGTTAGGGATGGCCAATGCTGAGTTCATGGCACGAATAAAACTGGGTTTTTGTTTTTTTTTAAATGAACACGTGGACTGAGGCTATTCAGTGCCAGCAGGATATTAAGGAGTCACTCACCCAAGTGGCCCTTGATTCCCTGGAAACATTTAGAGAGGTCTTCTCCATCTGTTGGCCCCAGATGCCCTCAAAGCCTATAGATGTGGGTTTGATAGACCCTGACGAGCTGGTATTTTCCAGGGCCCCAGCCGGGGCAGACAGTACTGGCCCAGGGCCCGAGTTAGGGGCTAACTCGGAGCCTGTCTTCACCCAGGGCAGATTTTTCTAGCCCCGAATCCATGAGCCGTCCCAAGCCATCCTGTCGACATTGTTCAGTTAGAGGGGCAGCCACAGCTCTCAGTGGCCTCTGGCAGACGTGAGGAGGGAGGCGACTTGTGTCCCCTCACCCCGGGCGGCCGCTACAGTGCTGCTGGCTGCAGGCTAACGCTCTGCTCTTACCACCTCAGCCAGGACCCCACTGCGTACCGGGGCGACCGTAGCCTCTGAGACACCGGGTGGCCGCGGAGCCGTTCGGAAGCCCGGAGAATGATTTGCGTGTGTGGCTCTACCCTCAGCTGTCTTATATGAGCTCGTGGGGCTGAGCAGGGAGCGCGGGGGCCCCAGAAGTGAGCTGCGGGCTCCGGTCTTCCGTGAAGTGGCTCTGTACCAGCTCGGGTAAGCGTGGGGAGTGAGGAACGGACCGGGAGCTGAAGGCCTGGAGGAGGGCGCGGCCGGCCGTACTCGGCCCAGCGCTCTGAGGCACCGGACATTCACAGTGGGGCACGCACAGGGAACCAGGAGAGAACTGTCTGAACGAGGGGAGAAGGGCGAGGAGCACCGGGACCTCAAAAGGTGAGTAAGAGGATGTTTTCCTAATGTTTCCCTCTCAGCTAAGGACCAAAGTCGGCAAGTACCTCCGTCTGCCGCAGTTGGTGCAGATCCAGGAAAGACCTGAGGATCCAGAGTTTTGCGAACTTCCTCTTGCAGGGGTTGTGGAGAAGTCGCTGGAGCGTGGTAGGTCCACAAGCTAAGTGAGGTTTAACAGACTCAGTTTGCACTGAGGCCCCTGGAGCTCAGAGAACAGGAGAGTTGGTACCCGATTCTCACCTCCAGTGAGTCTCCAGCAAAGGGACCAGCTGTAACTGCACAGCCCAGAGAGCAGTCTAGCTGGACACGCTGGGCAAGCGTGAAGGCCCTGGGAGGGGAAGCCCGAGGGGACCCCCCTACGCAGAGGGCCTCCGGAGAGGAGGAGGAGGAGCCTGGAGGGAATGTGCTGTTAGAACCGGGCAAGCTGGAGCCCAGGCTATCTGAGGATGGGCCCGGGGGAAGGTCCTACGATGGCACAAAAGCTGCCCTGGGGGAGAGAGCGAGCCAGCCTTTCGGCACATGACACACAGAAGGCCCTGACCCAGAGGAGGACGTCACAAGCCACAGAAATAAAACTCTGCCTTTTCCCTCTGGTGTCTACTCCCTCCCCTTCCGGACACTACACAGGCCGGAAATGGCAGTGTGGCTGAATGGGGCAAAGGGAGCAGAAACCAGAAGGTAGGGGAAACCCACCATACCTATCCTAGCGCTCAATCTTTCTTTCTCTCTCTCTCTCTCTCTCTCTCTCTCTCTCACACACACACACACACACACACAGGCTTCTAGGCTTGGGCAGGCAGGGATAGAGCTTAGTATTTTTACTTTAGACTGAAGAGGACTTCTGAATACTCAGAAATTAGGCTTTCAAGTGACTAAGGTAACTAAGTTACTAAGGTAAGTGACTGGAGGTAACAAATTTAAAAATGGGTTCTTCTTTAGATATGGGCCTGGAGCAGGAAAGGAGGAGTCAACATATACGGTCTTATAGCCCTTTGAATAAGCTAGTGGGAGGCGGCTTGGCTCATCAGTGCGGGAAGGACGAGCGGTTCTGCGAGGGCAGGTGTCCTGGATGCTGTAGGAACAGCTCCCCCCTCCTGCACACCCCACCCTGGGGAAGCGGGGCAGAGTCTGGGCTGGCAGCTATAAAGAGGTGGCGGTGGCTTCAGCTCAGGAGCAGCCCTGGTTCTAAAAGCTGAGGCAGAACTCATTAGAGGACCAGTAACTACTTTTCCTCCTCTCTCGAAAAGCAGCATTTTTCTATTTTAACCATAATTCACATCAAAGAATACATTTTCCATATGGCCCAGTAAATACTCAGTTGAAACAAGTTTCATGAACCAGTATGTACCCTATTTGTGCCACACTCTCATATTTTCTTTTCTATTCCATTTTTTAAAAATGCAGGTCTACTAATGGGCCTAGAGCCACAGTTTGAAAAACATGGATTTCCCTATGGTACCGGGGTGAGTAGGCACGTGGTGGGGGGCCAGCGGCTCGCAGCGGCATTAGACTGTGTACTTATTTCCAGCACCCTGAATGCTGCTGCTCCCAGCAAAACCGAGCTTTCCTTCTGCTCGTAGTCATTCCACACCTGTAGTAGTCAGGGTTCTCCAGAGAAACAATCAATGGGATGTATATGTAGAGAAGTTTCTTACAAAGAATGGGCTCATGTGATTATGGAGGCTGACAAATCCCAAGATTTGCAGCCAGCAAGCTGGAGCCCCGTGAAAGCAGCTGGTGTAGCTCTAGTCTGAAGGCCAGGCCAGCAGGCACGAGACCCAGGACGAGCCAGTGTTGAGTTTGAGTCTGAGGAGAGGAACAAGTTGATGGCACAGTTCAAAGGCAGGCAGGAGGAATTCTCTCTCACTTGGGCAATGGTTAGCCTTTTCCATTCAGGCCTTCAATGGACTGGATGTGGCCCACCCAGCCCTGGGGCAATCTGCTTTACTCAGTCTACGAATTCAAACGTTAATCTCACCTAGAAAGGGACACACCCAGAAAAATGTCTAACCAAACATCTGGGCACCCCATGGCCCCAAGCTGACACAAAATTAACCATCACCATACCCTACCTCCCTAAATAAAGCACCAATCTTAGCTCTTAGAAGCTCCAATTTAATTTAGACTTAAGTAGTCTTAGATTTCAATCTAAGAACCAAAAAAAAGTAATTAAGAACCCTGTGAATGCCTCTATGAAAAGTACATGGTGTTTAAAAATGTAGGTCCAACCTCAGAATGTCGTACTGCGTTCTCTGGCCAGCCAGGTCAGTTTGCGAAAGCACGGACAAATTGATAGTAGTTGATCTTGTCTTCTCCGTGAGAGCACAGCCTGATCAACTGCAGGAGAGAGCGGAGAGCAGGTGAGCAGAGCGGCAGGGCCCGCTGAGTAATAACCATCCCCAGCCTTTGTAAACCAGGTCAGATTTAATATCAGTGGATTCTAAAATGCTCCTGTGAACCTGGCAGGTAGGTCAGACATAATCCCCATCTTCAACTTAATGAAACCGAAGCTCAGAGGGAGTCAATGGCCTGCCGAAGATTTCAGGACTCACGTTTATAAGAACATTGTCATTTCCAGAGCACTTTTAATCTTATATTCAAATATGGGCTTTGTCCACCCGGTCTGCACAGAGTAAAACTCTTAAAATAGCAAGTTGCTGTTATTACAGGCTAATAGAAGAATCTAGTTCCGTCACTGCTCACTTGACCTTCGCTCAAAGGCCAAGAAGCCTTACGTCACTGCACAAACCATGTCCCCGAAGTTCCACTGAGGGGGGAGTAGTTTGATCTGCTGTGGGTACCTTTACATGCATAAATCCTTGCCACTCACACCTTCCCCACCCTGCTGACCGCAATTCCACTCTCCTAAGTCAAGTTCACATATAGCACAAATGACTTAAAAATCAAAAGCTGGGCATGCTGTCAGTGTAGATTTGGGAAGCAAAATGGGTATTTGCCTAGGTGAACACATTCTCTTCTATCTGCCCTCTTCCCCTCCCTGCTGATGTTCCAATATCTGAAAAATCCTCCTCTCCAGCCTAGTCCCTCCAGGGCCACACAACAGCCTCCCTCCCCTAAAGGAGTCTTCACTTCTGAACATCACTTTTTGCTCAAAGATCTTTAAGAAGTTCTACAGCAGGGTTTTTATCAGGGATAAGTCTCAACGATAAGTTACAGTCATTGGCAATCTGGGAGAAATTTTGTTCTGAGTTCCAGGGAAGCCCTCACTAAAGGGATTTCTAATGAAACAAAGGCACAGAACCCCATCTTCAACTCACTCATGAAAATTCTAGGAGAACGTCCATGTCCTTCATGTGCAGCCGGCCCTGGGCGACCCCCGACTGACAGACACCGCTGCCCTGGGCAGTGGTCATGCCCTCTCCCGTGCCAGCTGTCCTGCTGAGCTAATTGAAGCACTGGCTGGGGGAGTGGGGGGTCACAGGCTGCCCCCCATCCTGCTCAATCCAGTTACCTTTGAGTCTCGCCTCGGGGGCTGCCCCTCTGGGATCACCTCGGCAGCCCTCCTTCAGCCAGACATGGCTTATCTGCCACGCTGGGCCATGTAGCCCATACCCACTTAAAGAGAGGCCCTCCAGCATCCATGAGGAAAGAACCCCAGTGTGAGAATCAAGGGGAAACACCATAATCAGGCCAAATAGGAGATCCGATTCAAATGTCTTAAAATTTTCCCGTTAAAACACGCAGTGGCCTCTGGGAGAGAACAAGTGGGTGTTCACAGCCTCTGTAGTCATCCCAGCAGGGCAACTCCTACTGACCTCCTTAATCAAAGAATCATCAATTGGGAGGTTGAGAGAGTCACAGATTTTAAAGAACATCTCCTTGTCGACATATCCTGAAGCTTCCTTGTCATAGATTTGAAATGCTTCGCGAATGTTGTCTTTGCACGGATGATCTTTCAGTTGCTTGTGGATTGTGTCTATTAATGCCTCCAGTTCTTGCACACCGGGATCCTCTGGAGTTTGCCTGCTGTAGAGAAAGGAAGGAAATGCCTGGGCATCTTGTTTATCCTTGACCAGTCTTAGCTCAGTGACCAAAGTTCTCCTTTGGTGAAGTTGGAGAAGCTTCTAATGGCAAACCCCTCACCACAGAGCTGACCGATGACTGAACACCTGCCTGCAGGGGCTGGCTAGTGACCGGGGAGCCTGCTCAGGGTGTTTCTGAGCGGAAGCTCAGACTCCCTGGCTGCCCCCCCGTCACACTGCAGCACCACAAAGAGCCAGATCTACCACCCCACCTCCCCTCATTCGGTGTTTGTGCAAAGCACCTGCTGCTCCTGAATGCTGTTACACATGGACCTCATCTGTGTGACCTTGTCTAAAAATAAAGTTTTCCAGAGTTACACGAGTCAGGAATCTCGTCCTTTTAACGTGCTCTCCCCAGTTTACTCTGAATTTTATGGAAAATGGTGGATTGAGATTAGGCTTAGCATTTACAGCATTAGAAAGAGGGAGGTCTGTCCCTTCAAAACACAACCAGGATAAACAGAAGCCCAATATTTATTTCCTCTGAGCACAAAGGTTCTGTTGTAAGAAAGAATTTTAGAGCTGGAAAAGATTCACGTTTCATCTTTATAAACCTGTTTTGGGATAAAATGAGGCCCAAATGAACTCAGAAAGCACTCCTCTCTTATTCAATGATGAGAAAACAGACTCGAAGACCTGAGAGGCTTAGCCCAGGTGTCCTGGCAGAGGCAACACCAGAACGGACATCTCACTCAGATTCTGACACGTTCTTTCAAGTACGATCAGCCACCCCTCACCGAACCCTTTCTCTCCACACCATCACAGTACTGGTCCCCTGGGGCTTTCCTGTTCCTATTTCCTCCTGTGTATAATACTTGAAAAGTTCACTCTTCCAAATGGCCTCCGTTAACTTAATTCCCTTTATGACCCGCCAGCAAACCTTTCTGGGAGAAGGTATAAAGTGCTAGAACCTTTCAGGAACAATTTGGAAAACATGAAGCAAAAGCCCAGCAAAGAATTTCAACTAATTTACCCTAAGGAAATAATCATGAGTTGTATACAAAGATACAATCTAATAAAGCTGTCTTGAAGCAGCTAAAGGTCTAAAAGAAAAATCATCCCCAAATCAGGAATTGGTTAAAAGATATCCAAAAAAAAAAAAAATGAGGCAATATAATAACAATGTAGCACGGACAATGTTGCAGGAAGAGTAGACTCATCTGTTAGAAAATCACGGTGTAAAAGTGGGTACAGAAGGCTACATTTTGCATAAAAGTTGGGAGGGGAATAAAAACATTTAACTCTGCTTATATTGTGCAAAGAAACACTGAGAAGGTATTTTAAAACCAACGAAACACATAGTTACCTATGGGGAATGGAGGGTACAAGCACACCTAGATATAGATATAGATAGATATACACACACATGTATACACACGTGAATGTATATGTGAATGACTGAATGTAATACGCACTCAAAAATTATCAATGCTCCATAAAACATTTCATATCAGAAATGTTCATGATATACTATCAAGTGCAAAATGCTAAATATTACAGGATTATTCTATTTCTTCGGCATATTAAAGCAATATTGGAGGTAATCATCTCTGAGTTATGGGCTTTTAAGAAATTTTTATTTCTATTTTCTAAACTTACTCCTTGAATGTTATTTATTCTGGGCATGTATTACCTTTTTGTAAGACAAATTACAATATAAATTCTAATAAAATCTCTAGTACCTAAATGCTGTCTGGCATTACTTACTATGGAAGCAGAATATGTGTATCTGATGGGTACACCTCCAATCATACGTACAAAATTATGCATGACTGTCAGGGAGCTATTTTAGTGGCAGAAAGCAGTCAAACCTCAGTCTTGTATATCTTCCCAGGAGTTAGAGCCATGGAGCATATACATTTAAAATGTGATCATCCAGTCATTTTGGGAAAGACAAGATAACTCTCCCTTCCCTGAAGGGGCCAGATGTTCATACTACTTCACACAATAGGGAAAATGCCCATGGCGTCTGCTGCCTTTGAGTACAATGGAGTAAATTCAAACAGAGCTTGCAACAGGTGGTATTGTTTAAGACGGAGCTGGCGAAGGTTACAGCACCCATACTGAGGTCGTGCAAACCAGCACCATTCTCTAGGAAAGCTGCAAGACCCACATGTTAACAAAGGAACACAGGGGCCCAGTGATTATCCTTAACAGGGACTGACAACTGAGAGAGATGACTAGGTTCCCAACACTCTAGGTGCAGACTCTGTGCCAGTCCTTCCAATGCCTTTCTTTTACTTTCCATAAAAGCAAACATGAGTTTTATAGGGTGACTGTACTGCCATAGGTAAGAAAGACATCATGGTTTTTATTCCACTCTTAGAATATTTTCCTAGGAGCAACCTGGCAAAACCCTCTACTTAGCAAGAACTAAATGGAATTCACATATTTTCTTCAACAGCAAAGAGACTTCAATCTTGTTCTTTCTTATATTTGGGGGAGGACGGGGATTTAGTGGGCAACTTTTTGATGTGTTAGAACTTTAAAGTGTGGCCATTTCAACTGCAAAGATTCAGCGTCAACCCCTTGGCCTGACCTTAGCTCTTGATTCATGATCCAAGGTCTCCCCTTGGTCCCAGTGAAGGTAGACCCACTCCCAGGACAGGCAGTCTCTTGCCCAGAGAGCTTTGAGTAGTCAGGAAGCTGAGTAACAACATTCTCAATTTCTTGCTGCTTTTCTCTGTTGAGACAGAAGAAATTACAGTAAAGAATATAAGCTCTACAGTCAGGCTGGTTCAAAAGCTGTTTTACCACTGAAAGGCTACATGATCTTGAGTAGATTACCTAATGGTCTGTGCTTCAGTTTCATCTGTCATGGGAGCTTTGAAAGGAAGTCACCTCATAAAGACTGTTGTGAGAATTACAGGAACTGTTACGTATAAAGCACTTGGTACCTAACATAGACACATGCAAGTGTCAGCTTTGAACAAAGTTCTTCTGACAGTCCTAGTAGAAGGATTCTGTCATCTAACAACTCTTTATTGAACATGTATGGCCCAGTTCTAGAAGGAACCTGTCTCTAATAAGGATCTCTGCTCTCCAAAAGGAAATTAAGACATGGACTTTAAAATTATCCACAGAAGGGAGAAAATGACCATTACCACGTAGAGGAGGTATAAAGCCTGAGAGTATGAGGAAGGGCTGAACTAAGGTGGAGGTGGCATCTGATGTAGGCCTTGAAGGATGTGAGGGCTTGGACCTGCAGAATGAAATAAAGGATCTGCAGACTGGGAACAGCCTGAGACAAGGCATGAAGAAAGGAGTGCTGGAGCTTCGTATAATAAACCTGTTTGGGGTGCAGAGGTGTGGAAAGGTAAGCTGGAACTCTACGTTAGATGGTCATTTGGAGACACGCTATGGAGGTTCTTAGATACCACACTAAAGCACTTTAGAGTTTTGTTTTTAAGTGATGGAAATCTCTTCATAGTAGTATGATGAAGAAATCAAAAAAAGGTCAAAAGGGAAGCCAAAAAATATCTTGAAACAAATGAAAATGTAAATATGACATACTAAAATATGGGAGGCAGCAAAAGCAGTTCTAAGAGGGAAGTTTATCACAATAAATGTCTACATTAAGAAAAAAGATCTTAGGGTGCCTGGGAGGCTCAGTCAGTTAAGCGTCTGCCTCTTGATTTTGGCTCAGGGTTGTGAGATCAAGACCTGCATTTGGGCTCTGTGCTGGGTGTGAAGCATGCTTCAGATTCTCTTTTTTCCCCTCTCCCTCTGCTCCTTACCTCCTGGTCATGCAAAACAACAGCAGCAGCAACAAAAAACCAAATAAAAACCCTAACTTTATACCTCAAGGAACTAGAAAAAGAGAAAACTAAGCACAAAAGTTAGCAGAAGGAAGGAAATGATAAAAATCAGAATAGAAAAATGATAGGAAAAATCCATGAGACTAAGAACTGGTTTTGTGAAAAGATAAAATTGACGAGCTTTTAGCTGCGCTGAGGAAAAAAAAAAAAAAGACAAAATCAGAAATGAAAGGAGATATTACAACTGATATCATAGAAATACAAAGACTCATAAAGAGATCGTTATGAACAATTATACATCAACAAATTGGATTACCTGGAAGAAATGAATACATTCCTAGAAACAAAACCTACTAAGACTGAATCATTGAGCTAGAAAATCTGAGCAGACCAATAACAACTAAGGAGGTTGAGTTGGTAATAAAACCTCCCAACAAAAGAAGAGCCCAGGACCAGATGGTTTCAGTGATGAATGCTACCTAGCATTTAAACAAAAATTTGTAATGATCCTTCTCAAACTCTTCCAAAAAAACTGAAGAGAAAGGAACACTCGCAAACTCATCTTATGAGGTCAGATTTACCCTGATACCAAAGCCAGACAAGGGCACTACAAAAAATTATACACCTATATCTTTCGTGAACATAGATGCAAAAATCTTCAACAAAACACTAGCAAACCAAATTCAACAGTACATTAAAAGGATTATATACCATGATCAAATTATATTTATCCTTTGTATGCAATAATGGTCCAACATATAAAAAAATCAATAAATGTGATACACCACATTAACAGAATGAAGGATAAAAATCATATCATCTCAATAAAGAAAAAGCATCTGACAAATCAACATTCTTTCAGGATAAAAACTCTCAACAAATTAGGTATAGAAGAAATGTACCTCAACATTATAAAGGCCACGTATGACAAACCCACAGCTAACTTCATACCCAATAGTGAATAAGAAAAGGATGCCCATGCTTGCTGTTTGCATTCAACTAGACCTAGCTAGAGCAATTAGGGAAGATAAAGAAACAAAAGGCATCCAAATACAAAAGGAAGAAGTAAATTGTCTCTGTTCACAGATGACGTGTACTATGTACAGAAAACCTTAAGAACTCCACCAAAAAAAAAAAAAAAAACGTTAGAACTAATCAACAAATTCAGTTAAGTTGCAGGATACAAAAATCAATTGTGTTTCTGTACATTAACAATGAGCTATCTAAAAGAAAAAAATAAATATTCCACTTATAATAGCATCAAAAACAATAAAATACTTAGGAATAGATTTAAGGACATGAAAGACAGGTATACTGAAAACTATAAGACATTGGAAGAAATTAAAGAAGGCACAAACAAATGAAAAGATATCTTGTGTTCTTGCATTGGAAGAATTAATAACTGTTTAAATGTCCACACTCTCCAAAGTGATCTACAAATTCAATGCAATCCTTATCAAAATTTCAATGGCATGTTTCACAGAAATAGAAAAAACAATGTTAAAATTGGCATGGAACCCCCAAAGCCCCAAATAGCCAAAGCAGTTTTAAGAAGAACAGAGCTGGAGGCAACACACTTCCTGATTTCAAACTATCATTCCAAAGCTAGAGTAATTGAAACTACCTGGTACTGGCATAAAAAGAGACACATAAGCCAATGGAACAGAAGAGAGTCCAGCAATAAGCTCATGCATATATGGTCACCTGTCTTTGGCAAGGGTGCCAAGAATACACAATGGGGAAAGGACAGTCTCTTCAGTGCTGGGAAAACTGGGTATCCACGCAAAAGAATGAAATGGGATCCCTATTTTATAGAACTCACAAAGATTCACTCAAAATGACTGGAGACTTAAACACAAGACCTGGGACTGTGGACTCCTAAAAGTAAACAAAAGAAAAAAGCTCCTTGACATTAGTCTTGGCAATGATTTTTTCAACACCAAAAACACAGTCAACAAAAGCAAAACAAACAAGTGGAACTACATCAAACCAAAAAAGTTTCTGCACAGCAAAAGAAAAAAAAAAAATCAACAAAATGAAAAGGCAACCCATGAAATGGGAGAAAATATCTACAAACTGTCTTAGTCCATTCAGGCTATTCTAACAAAATACCAGAGACTGGGTAGCTTATAAACAACAGAAATTTATTTTTCTCAGTTATGGAGGCTCAAAGTCCAAGATCAGGGCACCACAGATTCCACGTGGTGGCTCGTGAAGGCTCTTGTTTGTTCATAGCCAGTATCTCCTCACTGTGTTCTTACATGATAGAAGGGGGCTAGCAAGTTCTCTGGGGCTTTTTTTTTTTTTTTTAATAAAAGCACTAACCCCATTCATAGGGTTCTCATGACCTAATCACCTTCCAAAGGGCCTTTTAATAACATCACATGGCCTCTTAATATGGATCAGGATATCAACATATAAATTCTGGGGGCACACAAACATTCAAACTATAGCACGAACCATGTATCTGATAAGGGGCTAATATCTAAAATATATAAGGAGCTCATACAACTCAATAACAAAAAAATAAACAATCCAATTAAAACATGGGCAAATGACCTGAGTAGACATTTTTCCAAAAAAGATACACAAATGCTAGTGGGTACATGAAAAGATGCTCAACATCCCTAATCATGAGGGAAATGCAAATCAAAACCAAAATGAGATATCACACCTGTTAGGATGGTTATCATTAAGAAGACAAGAGGTAACAACCTGGGGAGGATGTGGAGAAAAGGGAACTCTTGTACACTCCTACTGTACATAGGAATATAAGTTAGTATAGCCATTATGGAAAACAGTTACGGACTGTCCTCAGAAAATTAAAAATAGAACTATCACAGTATCTAGCAATCCCACTTCTGGATATCTATCTTAGGGAAATGAGATCAGGATCTCAAAGAGACATGCGCACTCCCATATTTACCGCAGCATTATTCACAGTAGCCAAGAAATGAAAACAACCTAAATGTCCATGGATGGATGGAGTTTAAAAATGTGATACATATATAAAAAACATGGCACAATGGAATGTTACTCAGCAAAAAAAAAAAAAAAGAAGGAAATCCTGCCATTTGTGATAACATGGATGAACCTGAAGGATATTGTGTTTAGTGAAATAACCCAGAGAAAGACGAATACTGTATAATCTCATTTTCTACGTAGAATCTAAAAAACGTTGAACTCCAGGGGTTGGGGGAAGGGAGTGATGTTGGTCAAGAGTACAAACAATCAGTAACAAGGTAAGTTCTGGGATGTCTAATGTACAGCATTGTGGCTACAGTTAGTAAAACTGTACTGTATACTTGATATTTGCAAAAAGATCTTAAGCATTCCCACCACACACACACACACACACACACACACACACACACAAAGAAATGGTAGCCATGTGAGGTGATGGATGTGTTAATTAACTTGATTGTGGTAGTCATTCACAATGTATATCAAACCACCATGTCGTAGATTTTAGCTATATAC
The DNA here is from genome assembly GCA_028534135.1 of Potos flavus. Lineage (NCBI taxonomy): Eukaryota > Metazoa > Chordata > Mammalia > Carnivora > Procyonidae > Potos > Potos flavus. The sequence goes on from CM052886.1 coordinate 88,948,934, forward strand.
AATTAGACCGCAATGAAATTGAGGGGAAAATAGTCATATGATGAATTTGGAGCCAAGTTCCAGGATGACTGATCACTGTACATGAAGTGTATTAAGGGAAAGAGTGGGCATGGGAAGATACATCAGGATGTACTGTGGACGCCGAGGTAAGCTGTGATAGAAGGACGGCAGACACCGGTGGTTCCCTGTGCAATCTTCATCCTCTCCTTTTCCTAACAGAGCCCTTATTTTGTTTGGAGCAGCAGCTAGGAGTGGCTGTGTGACACAGCTCAGACAATGAGATGTCAGCAGAAGTTGCTAGGTGGGGCTCCTGGATAAGCCCTTTAAAAACAGGAAAGACATGGTGAGATTGGCTGTTCAGTCTTTTACCCTTTGTCCTTTCCCCTCTTCCTGCCTGGACTATATGGATGCAATGCTGGAGATGGAACATTCACTTTGTGGCCACAGAATGAAAAGCAGGAGGACAAGAACTACTTGCTAAGGATGTCTGAGAAGAGAGAAAAAAAATATCAAGTCTCTGTTGGCAGTGCAAAGCCACTGCACCAGCTCTAGACTGCTTTCCTCCAGATGTTGTATTCCAGGAGGAACATAAAACTCCACCGGGTTAAGCTAATGTAAATTTGTTTTTGTTATTATTATGCGCAGACAAATGCAGTCCCTAACTGACTGAGTGCTTTAAATTGGGAGATGGTGGAGCGAATGAATAGAAGTCAGAGGCAAGACATATTATAGAATAAAAGAATTTAACATATTGAATATGGTGCAAAATAAAAGAGGTCAAAGGTATCTCCAAGGTTTCAAATGAAGGCAAATGGAACACCGATGTGATTAAGAGAAAGTGGGCAATTAACATTTATTGCTCACCTCCTGTGTTTGCCAGATACTATGCTGGCGCTTTACAAATGTTATCACAACTCACTGCTATCACCACTTTATGAGACAGAAAGAAGAAAGAAGAAAGAAGGAAAAGCAGTTGTGTTACAAAGATGAAAATGACAATGCCTCATTCTTTTGTCGTACAAATTGTGAGGTACTGTGGCTCAGCTGGATGAGGACACATTGAACAGGCCAACAGGAATCTAGGACTAGAATCAGGAGAATGGTCAGAATGGAGAGCAACTTATTTAGAAACTGTGCAATGAGATAAGATTGTCAAGAGAGTTTAGCAAAAGCAAATAAGAGTACCCAAAAAAGGGTCTTGAGAGACATCAACCTAGTAGACAAAAGTAGCAAAAAGATACAAAAAATAGGCTTCCAGAGAAGTAGCGGGAGTATCAGAGACTCTTACTTTCTAGAACTCAAAACAGAGTTTCAAAAAGGGGGTTGTAAAGACTTCCAGAGAAGACGGTGGAGTAGGAGGGTCCTAGGATCACCTCAACCCTACACCTACACCTAGACAATACTCACATCAATGTAAATAACCCAAAAATGATCTGATATACACAGCTAAATGTAGAGAAGAGGCCACACTAAGAGGATAAGAAGGGCAGAGATGTGGTTGGGAGCCAAACAGACCCACAGGACTGTCTGTGGGAGGGAGGGACTCCACCAGTGTGGACAGAAGAGATGAACAGACCCCCACACTTCAGGCACAGGGGACTCAGAGGGGGAAGATGAATCCTCATAGCATTTGTTTTTGAAAACCAGAGGGGCCTAACAATCAGTAGGGCTTAACACCTGGAACTTTAAAAATCAGCAACTTGGCTCTGGGAGAGCCAGGAGGGCAGGAGGAAACTCAGTCCCTGCCCTTAAAGAGCCAGCACAACAAAGAACCCCACTGAGATATAGCATAGAAGCAGCAGTTTGAAAGTCACCTGGGGTATCAAGGAGGGAGAGTTGTTTACTAATCTCAGTGTGTGTCCTGGAGCGACAGGAAACTTTGGGAAACTTCTTTAAGAACAAGAGAGAAGGGGAGCCTGGGTAGCTCAGTTGGTCAAGTGGCTGACTTCAGCTCAGGTCATGATCTCAGGGTCCTGGGATTGAGCCTCCCATCGGCTCCAGGGTCAGTGGGGAGTCTGCTTCTCCCTCTGTCCCTCCCCTGTTCATGCACTCTTTCTCTCTCTAATAAATAAAATCTTAAAAAAAAAAAAAAAGGAACAAATGAGCAGGTACCATTCTCTCCTCCCCCAAATACAAGGACACCTGTGGGAACCAGGGCAGCACGAACACTCTCCACCTAGCTTGCAAACAGCACATCCCATCTGTGGGGTCTCCTGCAGACATGACCTTTCCATCCTCGTCTGTGCAGGAGTTTTCCTACCCGCCCTCGTGGCCGCAGGTCCCCTGACACTGAAAACCAGCATAGACCTTGCTGGCACAGCGGTCTGCCCCCTCCAACCTGACCTTGGCAGGAGCCCATCCTAAGTGGTGCCACAAGCCAGGCAGGGTGCAAGCAGCCCAGGTGGGCCAGCACCACTCCAAAGTGATTCCTGCCCCAGGGAGACGGGATGATAACCACACACACACCATTTGGACTGCTGGGGCCAGACATCTGGTGTGACTACAGACCCTGCCCACCAATGAAAGTTTCTCAGTGCCCTGCAGTGTAGTGCTACTACAGCTTTGACGAATGCCTGGTCTGACTCGACTCAAGCCCAGAGTGGCCCCAGACTGGCCCACTAATACCACAGGGACCAAACACTGCCACAAGCAAAGAGAACCACTGCAGACAACTGGACTGAAGGCAAGAGACACAGACAAAATGAGGAGACCAAAGATATGTCCCAAATGAAAGAACAGAACAAAATCACAGCAAGAGAGCTAAATGAAACAGATAAGTAATATGCCTAACAGAGAATTTAAAATAATGCTCATAGGGGCGCCTGGGTGGCTCAGTGGGTTAAAGCCTCTGCCTTCGGCTCAGGTCATGGTCTCAGGGTCCTGGGATCGAGCCCCGCATTGGGCTCTCTGCTCAGCAGGGAGCCTGCTTCCCCTTCTCTCTCTCTGCCCGCCTCTCTGCCTACTTGTGATCTCTCTCTGTCAAATAAATAAATAAAATCTTTAAAAATAAATAAGTAAAATTAAAAAAATAAAATAATGCTCATAATCACTGAACCTGAGTGGATGACCTCTATGAGACCTTCAACGAAGACATAGAAAACATTGAAAAGAACCAATTACACAGATGAAGAACTCAATAACTAAAATATATAGATTTTATAAATATATATTTAATTTCTATATTAACATATATTATATATACATATTTTTTTGTATACTAGAAGGAATAAAATACTAGCCTAGAACAAGCAGAAGAACAAATTAGCGACCTGGAGGACACAGTTATAGAGAGCAATCAAGCTGAACAGGAGAGAGAAAAGATAATAATAAATGAAAATAGATTAAGGAACACAAGAACACCGTCAAGTGTAGTAACATTCACATTATAGGGATCCCAGAAGGAGAAGAGAGATCAAAGGTGGCAGAAAATGTGGTTGAAGAAATAACAGCGGGAAACTTCCTGAATTTGGGGAAGGAAACAAATCCAGATCCAGGAGGCATGGAAAGGTCCCAACAAAATCAACCTAAGGAAGTCCACACCAAGACACATAGTAGTTAAAATGGCAAAAAGTAATAATGAAGAGAGAATCTTAAAAGCAGCAAGAGAAAAGAAAACAGTTACATCCAAAGGAATCCCTATAAAGCTATCGGTTAATTTTTTAGCAGCAATGTTGAAGGCCAGAGGCATATATTCAAGTGCCAAAAGAAGAAAACCCTGCATTCAAGAAAACTCTATGCAGCAAGGCTATCATTTAGGATAGAGAGAGTTTTTCAGACAAACAAAAGTTAATGGAATTCATCACCACTAAATCAGCCCTGCAAGAAATGTTAAAGGGGACTCTTCCAATGGAAAAGAAAGACCATAAGTAGGACTTTAAAAAGTAAGAAGCACAAAAGCAGTAAAATTAAGCATTTCTATACAAACTAGTTAAGGGATTAAAAAAATAAAAGGATGTAAAATATGACACCATATTTTATGGAGGGGAGAGGAACAAAATTTAGTGCTTTTAGAATGGGTTCAAACTTAAGTGAACATCAACTTAATATAGAGTGCTACATGCAGATGTTATATACAATCCTAATGGTAGCCACAAATCAAAAACTGGTAACAGATATACTTGAATTCATGTCTCTTCATTTCTTGCATATCACTAAAGAAAGCCAGCAAACCATGAGAACAGAGCACAAGAGAAGAGAGGAACACAGATGAAAAACAAGAACAATCATAAAACAGGAACAAAATGGCAATAAGTACATATCTATCAGTAATCACTTTGAATGTAAATGGACTATGCTCCAATCAAAAGACATAGGGTGATGGAATGGATTAAAAAACAAGACTCAGGGGTGCCCGGGTGGCTCAGTCAGTTAAGCGTCCTACTCTTAATCTCAGCTCAGGTCTTGATTTCAGGGTCGTGAGTTCAGGCCCCACAGTGGGCTCCATGCCCAGCATGGAGCCTTTTTAAGTAGACTCCATGCCCTACTTAAAAAAATTAAAAATTAAAAAATAAAAGCAAGACCCATCTTTATTATGCTGCCTTTAAGAGACTCATTTCAGATCTAAAGACACACGCAAATTAAAAGTAAAGGGATGGAAAACCATTTATCATCCAAATGGCAGTGAAAAGAAAGCCAGGGTAGCAATACTTATATCAGACAAAATAGACTATTATTTTTTAAAATTTGTTTATTTGAGAGAGTGTGTACAAGCAGGGAGAAGGGCAAAGGGAGAGAGGAGGTAGACTCCTTGCTGCGTGGGGGAGGCTGACGTAGGGCTAGATTTCACGACCCTGAGGTCACTTCACAACCCTGAGCCAAAAGCAGGAAGTGGGATGCTCAACCAGCTGAGCCACCAGGTGCCCCAGAAAAAAATAGACTTAAAGACTGTAACAGGAGATAAAGAAGGACACTATATAGGGGTGCCTGGGTGGCTCAGTGGGTTAAAGCCTCTGCCTTCGGCTCGGGTCGTGATCTCAGGGTCCTGGGATCGAGCCCCGCATCAGGCTCTGCTCAGCAGGGAGCCTGCTTCCCCCTCTCTCTGCCTGCCTCTCTGCCTACTTGTGATCTCTCTCTGTCAAATAAATAAATAAAAATCTTTAAAAAAAAGAAGGACACTATATAAAGGGACTACTCCAACAAGAAGATTTAACAATTATAAATATTTATGCACCCAACATAACATAAAGCAATTAAAACAAACATAAAGGAAGTAAACAATAGTAATGCAATAATAATAAGGGACTTTAACACCCCACTGACATCAATGGATAGATCATCCAAACAGAAAATCAACAAAGAGGGGCGCCTGGGTGGCTCAGTGGGTTAAAGCCTCTGCCTTCGGCTCAGGTCATGATCTCAGGGTCCTGGGATGGAGCCCCGCATCGGGCTCTCTGCTCAGCAGGGAGCCTGCTTCCCCCTCTCTCTCTGCCTGCCTCTGCCTACTTGTGATCTCTCTCTGTGTCAAATGAATGAATAAAATCTTTAAAAAAAAAAAAAAAAAAGAAAATCAACAAAGAAATAGTGGCTTTGAATGACACACTGGACCAGATGGACTGAAGAGATATACTCAGAACATTCCATCCTAAAACCGATTACACATTCTTTTTGAGTGCATATGGAATGTTCTCCAGAGAGACTGTATGTTTGGCCACAAAACAAGTGTCAACAAATTCAAAAAGACTGAAGTCATACCATGCATCTTTTCTGACCACAATACTGTGAAACTAGAAATCAACCACAAGAAAAAAAAAAACCGGAAAAGAACACGAATACGTGGAGGTTAAATAACATGCAACTAAACAATGAATAGGTCAACCAAGAAATCAAAGAGGAAATAAAAAATACGTAAAGATGAATGAAAATGAAAACACAATATTCCAAAATCTTTGGGATGTAGCAAAAGCAGTTCTAAGAAAGAACTTTATAGCAATACAGGCCTACTCAAGAAGCAAGAGAAATCTCAAATAAACAAACTAACCTTAATCTAAAGAAGCCAGAAAAAGAACAAACGAAACTCCAAACCAATAAAGGGAAATAAGATTAGAGCAGAAATAAACTAGAACAGTACAATGAAACCAGGAGCTGGTTCTTTGAAAAGATCAACAAAATTGATAAACCTCTAGCCAGACTCAAAAAAAAAGGACTCAAATAAACAAGAGGAGAAATTCAAAGGATTGTAAAGGCATATAATTTTTTTTATAAAATTCTAACAAATGAAACAACCTATAAGAAAGAGATAAATTCCTAGAAATATATAATCTCCCAAAACTGAATCAGGAAGAAATAATAATTTGAACAGACTGACTGCCAACAAAAATTGACTCAGTAACCAAAAAACCCTCAACAAAGAAAAGTCCAGGACCAGATGGCTTCACAGGTGAATTCTACCAAACTTTTTTTTTTTTTTTTTTTTTTAAGAGAGAGAGGAGTGAGGGGAGGAGCAGAGGGAAAGGGAGAGAATCTTAAGCAGGCTTCATGCCCAGGAAGGGGCCTGACATGAGGCTTAATCTCACAGCCCTGAAATCATGAACTGAGCCAAAATCAAGAGTCAGACACTTATTGCTTCTCAACCTTTTGGCTAAGATTAAGTGAAGAGTCAGACACTTAACTGACTGAGCCACCCAGGCACTCCAATTCTACCAAACATTTAAGGCAGACTAGGTGTTATATGCAACTAGTGAATCACTGAACGTTACATCAAAAATTAATGATGTATTCTATGTTTGCTAGTTGAATTTAAATAAAAACAAATTTAAAAAATAAAGAAGACTTAATACCTATTCTTCTCAAACTATTCAAAAAAAAAAAAAAAAATTGGGATGCCTGGGTGGCTCAGTGGGTTATAAGCATCTGTCTTTGGCTCAGGTCATGATCCTGGGATCGAGTGTCACATCAGGCTCCTTGCTCAGTGGGGAGTCTGCTTCTCCCTCTGCCTGCTGCTCCCCCTGCTTGTGCTTTCTCTCTCTCAATCTCTTTCTCTGACAAACAAATGGATAAAATCTTCAAAAAAAAAAGAAGAGCAAGGAAAGCTTCCAAATTCATTCCATGAGGCAAGCATTACCCTGATACCAATACCAGATAAAAAGATTACAGAGAGAGAGAGAGAACTGCAAGCCAATATCTCCGATGAGCATAGATGCAAAATTCCTCATCAAAATATTACAAAACCAAATCCAGCAAAACATTAAGAAAAAAAAAAAATCATTCACCATGATCAAGTGGAATTTATTCCCAGGATGCAGGAGTGGTTCAATATTCACAAATTAATGTGATACATCACATCAATAAGAGAAAAATGTAAAAACCATATGATTATTTCAATAGATGCAGTAAAAACATTTGACCAAGTACAATATCGATTCACGATAAAAACCCTCAACAAAGTAGGTTTATAGGGAACATACCTCAACATAATAAAGGATGTATGTGTGTGTGTGAGTATATATATATATATATATATGTAGATATAGATACAGATATATAGATATAATCCACATCTAATATCATACTCAATGGTGAAAAACAGAGCTTTTCCCCTAAGATCAAGAACAAGACAAGGATTGTCCACTCCCACCACTTTTATTCAACATAGTACTGGAAGTGCTAGCCATAGCAATTAGACAAGAGAAAAGAATAAAAGGCATCCAAATTGGTAAGGAAGAAGTTAAATTGTCACATTTGCAGATGACATGATATTATTTATAGAAAACCCTAAAGACTCCACCAAAAAACTACTAGAACTGATACAGAATTCAGGAAGGTCATAGGATACAAAAATCAATAGACAGAAATCCATTGCATTTCTATACACTAATAATGAATTAGTTGAAAGAAAAATTAAGAAAATATTCCCATTTACAAATGTACCAAAAATAATAAAATACGTAGGAATAAACTTAACCAAGGAGGTGAAAGACTTGTACTCTGAAAACTATAAAACACTGATGAAAGAAATTGAAGATGACACAAACAAATGGAAAGATAGTTCATGCTCGTGGACTGGGAAAACAAATATTGTTAAAATGTCCATACCACCCAAAGCAATCTACAGGACAAATGTAATCACATCAAAATACCAACAGCACTTTGCAGAACTAGAGTAATCCTAAAATCTGTATGGAACCACAAAAGACCCCAGATAGCCAAAGCAATCCTGAAAAAGAACAAAACTAGAGCTATCACAATCCCACATTTCAAGATATACCACAAAGCTGTAGTAATCAAAAGTCTGGTACTGGCACAAAAAAAGATATATAGATCAATGGAACAGAACAGAGAGCCCAGAAATAAAACTGAAATTACATGGTCAATTAATCTTTGACAAAGGAGACAAAAATATGCAATGTGAAAAAGACAGTCTCTTCAACGAATGGTGTTGGGAAAACTGGACAGCTACATGCAAAACTAAAAACAAAACAAAAACAAGAACAAAAAACTTCAAAATGTGGGACCTGAAACCATAAAAATCCTAGAAGAGACCATAGGCAGTAATTTCTCTGACAACAGCTGTAGCAACATTTTTCTAGATAGATCTCCTGAAACAAGGGAAACAAAAGCAAAAATAAACTATCGAGACTATATCAAAGTAAAAAAGCTTCTGGACAGCAAAGAAAACAATCAGCAAAACGAAAAGACAACCTACTGAATGGGAGAAGATGTTTTTGCCATATGCCATATCCAATAAAGGGTTAATATATAAAATACGTAAAGAACTTATGCAACTCAAGACCGAAAAAGCAAATAATCCAATTAAAAATGGGCAGAAGATATGAACAGACATTTTTCCAAAGAAGACATCCGGATGGCCAACAGACACATGAAAAGATGCTCAACATCACTCACTGGAAAAATGCCAATTAAAACTACAATGACATATCACCTCACAACTGTCAGAATGGCTAAACTCAAAACCCCAACAAGTGTTGGCAAGGATAAAGAAAAAAAAGGAACCCTCGTGCACTGTTTGTGGGAATGTAAACTGGTGCAGCTACCGTGGAGGTCATTCAATATGGAGTTTTCTCAAAAAATTAAAAATAGAATTACCATTTGATGCAGCAACTCCAGTACTGGGTATTTACCCAAAGAATATGAAAACACTAGTTTGAAAAGATTTATGCACCCCTGTGTTTATTAATTACAGCATTATTTACAACAGCCAAATCATGAAAATAACCCAAGTGTCCATCAGTGGATGAATGGATAAAGAAGGTGTGGTAGACACACATATACACACATGCATGCACGCATACACAATGGGATATTACTCAGCCATAAAAAAGAACGAAATCTTGCCATTTGCAACAACATGGATGGAGCTACAGTATAATGCTTAGTGAAATAAGTCAGAGAAAGACAAATATCATATGATTTCACTCGGATATGAAATTTAAGAAACAAATGAACGAAGAATAAAAGAGACGAAAGACTTTTAAATTTAGACAACAAACTGGTTACCAGAGCAGAGGTAAGGGGCATGGGTAGAACAGATGAAGGGGATTAAGAGTACCCTTATTGTGGTGAACACCCAGTAATGTACAGAATAGTTGAGTGTATTATACACCTGAAACTGATGTAACACTATATGTTAAAATTTTTTTAAAAAAGAAAAGTCTTGGAATAAAAAAAAGGGGAGGGCAATGGTAAAAAGTGTAGATCAAAAAAGGCTAAACACTTGTATGTAGACCAAAAAAGGCTAGATCAAAAAAGGCTAAACACTGGACCAGCTACTTGGCAAACTACAATAGTTCAAAATCAACCTGCTGCCCTTTCTAAAGAAAGTTTAATTGCCATTCAGCCACACCTTCATTTACACATTGTCTATGACTGCTTTCACCCTGGAAGGGCAGAGTTGAGTGGTTCAACAGAGAGGACATGGCCCACAAAGCCTAAACTATTTACTACCGTCTCTTCACTAAAAATATTTGCCATCCCATCCTGCACTATGAGTTCCCTATACTCTCATATATTTGCCTGAGCATTTATTAAGGTCTGGCACAAGCCACAAGCTCATGTATCTGTCGAATTAATGAAAAAATGACAAGAGACCATTAGATTTGGAAGTGATCGATGACCTTCAAGAAAGCAATTTATGAAGCATGGATGCTGAAGCAGTCAGAAAGGAGGTGGTTACAGACCCAAAACAGAAGAATGAAATTCAGACAAATGGGAGCTACTTATCTTTGACGAGGTAAAGAAAAGAGGAGTAATAGTTTGGAAACTAAGGTGAAGACTGAGAAAACTGAAGGAACTTACCTTGGATCATTTGGTCTCATATTTGAGACCAACTGCAAACTGAATACGGAAGAGCTCGGGGCATAAAGAAAATAGAAAAAAAGAGAGAATATTTGGCAACGTCCATATGAGAAAAGCGGCTAAAAGTGAAAAAGGATGAAAAAGCTCACTGAGCAGGGGAGGGGTCTCCTCTCGAAGATGACCGCACAAAAGGGGATGCTGATTAAGCAATGATATAGGAACACATGGAGCTTTCGTGTAGAGGAGTGGACTTATGAGCATTTGTCTTTTTGTAAGTCTGCAACAAGGACCCAAAACCCAGAAGGAACTTCAGATAAAGTCAACACTCAATTACCAGTGCACTTGTTAATTTTCTGGCTCAGAGAAAGAAAACGACTAACGCCAAATATTATCATCCTTTGATGGACACTTGACATAAGAAGTATTCAGGTCTGACAAGTACTCAAGATTCCCTTTTATAATTCTTAGCAGTGATTCATCAAATAAAGGATCTGTATCTCCTTGGAGCGGGTTCTTGATCAGATGGGAGGAGTTAGGAACTAAAGTCAGAATGGCTAGAAGACGTGGAAGGTGTGGCACCGGGATTCATACCACCTTCAGGCATGTCCCCTCGCTTATCTATCTGACCCATCACAAGAGAGAGGGAAGATGAGGGTCAGAACAAGGACGGGGATGGAACTCTTAACCCAGAACTTGAATTTCTCTTTATTTTTATTGGTATCTTAATCTAAGTGCCACACACTATCTTTTCCTCATTACTAAATGAGGAAAAAGAAAAAAAGAGATTCTACTGGTAGTATGTCAAAGCAAGAAGCTTTCCAGTGTTGCTGGTATTTGCATAGGCATGGAGAAGTTACAGAAAAAAACTTTTGAGAAGTACTTGAATTAGATATATGACCATCAATCTCCCCTTGGCCCTTAAGGCTGCCCAGTCACCAAACTATGCTTCTCTGGAACCTGTGCCTCCCACTTTCCTAGACAGCTGCCATATTTCATTAGGCCTGTGACATTTGTTTCACATCTTTCATATGTCTGGAAGTACAAGGCGTTTTTTAATTAATGGTGAATGTCACTTGTAATTGACAATTTCTTAGTAGATAAAATAATGCTATGCATTTATTTTCATTTTATTTTTTATATTTTATTGATATAGTCAGTAGAATGGTACAAATTACAACTCTTCCTCTCTCCTGAAACCTCCAACATGTCCCCATCCTTATTCTTCCTATGGCACTAGGACTCTGAAAACAAGACACCCAGAAGGACCCCTCAACCATACTCACCCACCTCCCAGGTGCTGCACCCACACACTCCACCTTCCTGCTGGTTGCCATAGATCAAGGTTTCCAAGAGTAATTCCAGGACTCCTGGAGGCTCCTGAGATCCTTTTGGGATCTGTGAGGTCAAAACTATTCTCATACTACTACTAAACCAGTATTATCTGCTTTTTAACTTTTGTTTTCTCACAAATGCACAATGGAGTTTTCCAAAGGTTATATGATGAATGATATCACAGCGATCTGAATATAGAGGCAGATGAAAATCCAGCTGTCTTCTATTAATAAAGTCAGACATTAACGAGACTTGCAGAAAAGTAAAACTTGCAGAAAATGACATTCCTCTATTTTTTTTTTTCGTTTGGAAAATATATTTTTTTTTTATAAAATGCTATTTGTATTAATATGGAATGGGTTTATTATTTTTTAAAACAAATTAATGGATATTTAATTTCTCAGTATAATTTTCATTATGGTAAATGTCGATAGGTATAAACCACACACAAAAACAACTCTTTGTGTTCCTAATTTTTAGGAGTACACAGGTGCTCTGAGACCAAAAAGTTTGAGAATGACCGCCAGAGATGAATGCTTGGTGCTTCTATCTTAAAGCCCATTCCCCCAGCAGGTTCCATGTCCCATCTCTCACACATACCCCACAAAGCTCCCCTCTTACACATTTGTCAGTTTCCCTCTCTGCACAATCATTCCCATTTATGTATAAGCATGCTGTTGTTTATCTTAAAAATAAACAAAAACTTCTCCTGTTCCTCTGTCAGCTACTGCCCATGTCTCTTCCCCTCTGCACAAAATTTCCTCAAAAAAGTTGTCTATACTTCTGGTCTCGAATTCCTCTCCTCCCATTCATTTTTTTTTTTTTTTTTTTAATTTCTGGAGAGTTGACACAGTTTCAGGTGCACAACATAGTGATCAACAAATTTATACCTTATGTCGTGCTCACCACAAGTAGCTGCCATCCTCCCACTCTTAAATCCTCTCCCATTGGATTTTCCTGCCCTTCCCATTCCACTGAAATGGAGGGAATCCCACTTGGATCCCCCCACACTGCTAAATCCCCATTTGACACAATGAATCCTTCTGTCTTCCTTGACATACAGGCAGCTGTCCCTTTGCAAGGCTCTGGTAAGTGTGAATTTCAGTTAACACTGTTTAGTTAAATAACCCAGTCCCTCAAGGACATGTTTCAACTTTCAGTTACCACATTTTTTTTTTCAGTTACCACATTTATTAACTGTGAGGAATTGTAGGAAGCACAGACTCCCTGTTGGGCTGGTCAGTGCACCAACCACCACATAAACAACTCATGTACATTGATCACCGACAATCATCTTATTTGTTTCAAAGTCTGTCAGCGACTGGCCGGCCACTGGGTATCTGTTTTTCAGCTCAGATATAGACCCCAGAGTGTATATTTGAAATATACCATTGGAAGAGGAAATTGGAGAAGAAAAGTGAAAGTGAAGCAAAGACACAAAAGTGCTAACACTGGATGTAGAAATTGAATCTAACAAAATGGAGGTACAGAAGTAGCCAACTAGGAATGAGGACACCACCACTAGCGGGGACTGTCAGCTCAGCGCTCAGCTAGGGGAAGGGGAAGGCCTGAATGAGGACAATGGGTGCATGGAAAGGACAAGCATCTCCCAGATGCAGCGAGAAACTTCACATTAAAAGAACTCTCAGAAGCTATTAAAGGAAGACAAAGAGATATTTCACAACATCGAAAGCAAAAATAATAAAATGTTGAAAGTTGATCCAAAATTAGAAAGGAATATGCCAATTTGCCAAGGCATAGAAAAGATATTTGCTCTGGTTATGTGACAAGAACGAGGCAAGCATGGTTCAACCTGGTCTCGGCAAGTTTATCTTACAAAGAAGTAAAACACTTTAATTCTTGATGTTGCCAATTTTTTTTTTTTTAAGACTTATCTTAGAGCAAGTAGGAGAAGGGGCAGAGGGACAGGGAGAGAGAATCTCAAGCAGACTCTCCGCAGGAGTGCCAGAGCCCAATGAGGGGCTTGATCTCACACCCCCGAGATCATGGCCTGAGCCGAAACCAAGAGTCGGTCGCTCAACTGACTGAGCCATCCAGGTGTCTCGCCTTTGTTTTAAATTACAGTGTACTAAATAAAAATTGGTTTTACTATTTTTTTCACTTCCTTATACATATAGAAGTATCAGAGTTTTTCATGTTTTGATAGAAATTTTTAAAGGTCACAGAACAGTAAATTTTCCCGCCGATTATTAGGATTGGCATGGTTGCTGTTAGAGTTTGGAGCTCGACGCAAAGGGAAGATGGCCTGCACGTCCCTCATCTGACTTCCAGGTCACTACACCCACTTGCTTTTCTTCCTCCCACACGAGTTGACTTCCCAGCTTCCTCTCTCAGCGCTACTGTGGGAGGCCATCAGAGCCTAGTCCTGGGAGCAAGTCCTACTTGCACTGCTCCCTTAGAGATTTCACCCCGTCCTGTGGCTTGAAACAGCATCTATATGCCAACAACTTCCACATTTACACCCGCAGCCCAGACCTCTTGCCTGAAAGCCAGATTTCCATATCTGATGGCCTGTTTGGTATCTCCACCTGGATATGCAGTAGCTACCTTAAACCCGGGATACTGTTAGAAGATGGAAAAGGGTCAGTAAAGTATCCTCTATGATGGAAAGGCACCTTAAGACTGAAAAACAAAGCAAGCCACTCCAGCCCATTTACGCAGTTTCTTTCAGGGTAACTTACAGGGGGGATTAGGGAGACGGATCC
>CM052886.1:88963342-89003594 GCA_028534135.1 Potos flavus
CTAGAATCAGACTTTTCTTCACGTTCCCTAATGCACCTGGTCCACACACCCTCATCTCCTGCCTGGATTACTATAGCATGGTCCTAACTCGTCTCCCTCCTGATCTAGTCTCAGCACAGCAGCCAGGCGAGTTCTTGTAAAACGCATGCCAAATCTTGCCATTCCTCTCCTGCGAACCCCCGCAGTGGCTCTCCATTTTACTCAGAGAAAAGTCAACATCTTTCCAAAGACCCGGTGGGTCCTATAGGATCTAGCCCCTTCTTATGGGGCTATGTTCTAATCCCACCTCCTCCTCTTCCTCTCACTCCCTCACTCTTGCTGCTCTCACCAGCCTGCTGCTTTCCAGAACTCTGGGCAGACTGGGGCTTCACACTCACAGTCTCTCTTCCTGGAAAGCTCCTCTTCCCAAGAGCCACATGCCTGACTCCTTTTCTTTCAAGTGTTTGCTCACTGTCACCGTCTCAGGGTTTACCCAGCTCCCCAGATCAACTGTTACCCACCATCACGCTCCAGAAATCCTTATCACTCTTATTGTTTGCCACTGTCCATAGCATTCATCCCCTCATGTACTGTATGATTTACTTGCGTTCTTTATTGGTTGTCTCCCTCTCCTACCACTTAGGAGGTCAACTCCATGAGAGCAGCAACTTCTTGTCTATTCTGTGGACTGAGAAGAGCCTAAGGGCCTAGTGATAGTATCTGATACATATTATGCCTTCAATAATTATGTGCTAAATAAATGAAGTTGAAAAAGTTCTAAGTTACTAGTTATTACAATGGGCCCAGAGAACCTTCTGTGTATGTGTAATAACTCCCATTTGGTGAGGGAAATCTGAAAATCTAAAATGTGGTTACCCGTTCATTTTATCAAGAACTATTTCCTAAATATCTTATAAGTGCCAAAGCCAAACTGGACCTTAGTGGTCAAACATACTTCTCCAATTCTGTTGCAGGAGTTCCCTGCTTTTGAACACGGTTCTGAATGGACAAGAGTGCTTCCGGTGAATACTGGGCAGCATTGCTCTCCATGTACTTCAAAACATAGTCGTCTGTATCAAGGATGACAAACCGGTGGCCAAACACTGGGGAGAGGGTAGAAATACACTTAGCTTGGTTATGGTTCTAATCATGCTGTTAAGGGTAAAATAATACTGATCCTCCAGCAACAAGTTCACAGATAGGCAGGCATCTGTGACCTAGATGAATGAACTTTCCATAGCTCTCTAAACTAATATGCAGTAGTTCGCTCAGTGTTCAGGAAGCTTGAGGTCCACATCTATGGCCCATGAATGTGACCAACTTACAATTTAACTGACACAGAAGGAGATCAAGATACTGTATCACATATACAAGAATCTTAGCTTTAGTTCAGGTGGAATGCACTCTAACTCCTGCTTACAAGTTAAACGAATTAAATTCCCACTAAGAAAAACCCATTCACTTGGCGGGTAGGAAAGGCTAAGCTGTGCTTACACCTACCCTCAATCACAGCACCAATGAAGAAGTCAGTCGGGCCATAGTAGATGGGGTTTTCCGCTGTCGAGGATGGTTTAATAACTTTAGTTCTGCCAAGGTACTTGCCCCCAATGATGCCAGAATTGCGGACAGGTGGCTCAAAGATACTGATCATGTCACTGGCAAGAAAATAAGAGAAGACAAATCGGCGGTCTTTGTCTTCCGGGATGGGAGATTCCTAGATAGGAGAAGAAAGAAAGTTATTATGAAGGTACAAGATGTTCTAAACTTAAGTATCTACAGGACTAGGTATCAAATATAAACCAAAAAGGGGTGCCTGGGTGGCTCAGTCAGTTAAGCATCTGTTTTTGGCTCAGGTCATGATCCTGGAGTCCTGGGATCAAGCCCCACATTGGACTCCCTGCTCAGCGGGAAGTCTCCTTCTCCCTCTCCCTTGCCTGCCACTCCCTCTGCTTGTGTGCTCTCTCTCTCTGTCAAATAAATAAATAAAATCTTTTAAAAAATAATAAAATAAAATATAAACCAAATATACAAAGTATAATGTAAGTAAACAGTATTGGGCGGGGCTTTGGGGAGACTGTGGTGGTCTGTGGTGGTCTGCCTCATCTAAAGGAGGCTGCCCCAACTCAACTCCAACTGGTTGCTGTCTTGTGCAAATGTAAGCCCAATGTTGGGGGATCTTCCCATTTCTCAAGGGAAGACAGAAATCCGGTGTTGTATGTAAGTGAGTAATCACTAAATTCTATACCTGAAACTAATATTACACTGTGTGTTAACTAACTGGAATTTAAACAAAAACTTGGAAAAAAAAATAAAACCCATGATTTTAAAATGTTGACCTGAACCCTTTTAAAGCACTATGTGCGCCAAACAAAACATGTGGGCTACGTTCTGCCCACAGGCTACCCACAGTTTGAGACCTCTTGGCTGACATGTTGAGTTTCACAGACACTAAGATGATTATGCAAGTTTAGTTCTTTAAACAAATCCATTTATATATATAATTTTAAAAAGAAAATTTAAGAAAGAAGGAATGAGTAATACAATGTCGTAGAGTTTAAATTGATTCTGAGAAACTATCTTGTAGATAAGACTGTTCCTACATCAAATCACTGAGTGATCACATAACCAATTCCAGATTGAACAAGCCTAAATACAGACATGCTTATTCTTGACTAAAATCTTCTCAAATTGCAACTTCAGCACATATCTTTTCATTTACAACACGGAACTTCTTGTATAATAACTTCTCCTTTATCAAAGAAAGTCGCTGTGTTTTCTCTTAGTCAAATAATTTCCTCATACCATTCCCTAATCTAACAGTCTCCAAACTTTTTTGATTAGACACTCTAACAATAAAAAATTGTTAAACAAACATCCACAATATAGTTAATAAAAATCAAATCACATCACTCCTCTGCTCTTAAACCTCCAGAGGATTCTCGTCACACTGAATAAAATATGAAGTTCTGAGCACGGCGGCGAGCAGGGCTATACCAAGGGGGTGGAGGGGGAGAGCCAATGGTTCATCCTAGCAGGAGTATTTTGAAAAGTTAAAAAAAAAAAAATTCTTTAGAACTAAGTGTAAAGTTTCATAAACAATAGAGAATTTTCATATACTCCTCACAATTTAGCATCTGACATAACCACCGTACAATGATCAGACCCAGAGTAATGGTACGACAGGAATGGTAAATGGTTATGGCACAATATTGTTAAATAAATCACAGTTCTTATTCAAATTTCACCTGTTTTTTACTTATGTTCTTTTTCTGACTCAGGACCCTACACCGGATCTCACATTGCGTTTAGTCGTTCTTTCTCTTTGATCTCCTCCAATCTGTGACAGTTCCTCTCTCTGTCCTTGTCCTTTCATGACCTTGACACTTTTGAAGAGTAATGGTCAATTATTTTGTTGAATGTCCCTTGTGCATCTCATTTTTGCATCTTTGGCAAAAATACCACAGAAAAAAATATCTTGTCATTCTCAGAGTGCACCAAGGAGTTCACGATATTCATGGATCTTATTATTGGTGATGTTGACCTTGGTCATGTGGGTAAGAAGATAAATTCTGGGTTTGTCCCTTCTAAAACTACCACCTTTCCCTTCGCGGTTGATAAATATCTTAAGAAACACACGTTGAAATGATGAAAATCCTGTTTCTCTTCAAAGGTTTTCCAGTGATTTTAGCATCTACTGATGGATCTTCTCTGCAACAATTATTGCTGTGGTGGGTGCTTAATGGTAATTTGTTATCGCCTTCTTCTCTTCCACATTTAGTAACTGAAATTCCACTCTACGGAGGCATGGTCTCTTTGAGGTTGAGTACTGTATTGCTGACATTTAGAATTACAGGCACATAATGAGAGTAAGATGCAGATCAACTTTGGGGTTTATTTTTAAACTGTCTGCAGGCCTGTTACCTACACCGCTTGTTACCTGCACCACGGGTGACTACTCCCACCGCTCTAACCTGCCAGCCCTGTTAGGCCACTGGCTGCAAAGCTGTGAGCGGGTGCCTGATCCCATCTTCACTTCTGTCTCTCTATCCTCCATTCCCGGTGCACCACCTCTGCGTGAATTGCAGTTCCCTCAGACATGCTGCTGGCTGGCTCCCTCAGTCCTTGGTTCTGGTCTCCACTCAGCTGTGCGCCCCCTCCCCCGCATTTCCCTTATTTTCCAGTTAAATGAGCCCCTCGCCATCACTCTGTCTCCTGCTTTACTTTCTACAGCATGTTTACTACTTGTTCTTTGATGATATATTTACTCTTGACCTCAATATCCTCAACTGGAATGTAAGCTCCATGAGGCCAGAGATTGGTCTGTCTTGTTTTCCACTGTACCCTCAATGCCCAGAACTATGCCAAGCCCAAAGTCCTTCTCTAATATTTGTTGAATGAATGAATGAATGAATAATTCAACATCTATTCTTCTACATGCTCTGTGCCTACAAAGCGCATATAAAAATATTAGAGACTATAAAATAAGTGTACTCCTGACAAATTATAAGCAGAGGCTGTAATATTTTCTTCACAGGTTCCATGGAGTACAAGCTGTCTGCAGGCTCCTTGGAAGGCCAAGCCTGCTGCTGTGGGGACCACTGTTCAAGTCACATTCTTACGTTCTTCTCGAGCTTCCCCAAGTCCCTCTGCCAGCACTCCACCCTGACCCCTAGATATGTCACTAGCCATATTTGCACTTAGGCCCCAACTGCCTGTCTGGGTTTAACATATTTTATTTCTTTTATATATACAGATATACACTTTTCACTGTGAACTATAACACACATAGAGAAAAACTGCAAAAAACCAAAATGTACAGTTCAAAGAATTTTCATTAAGTGAACACTTGTGGAACCACCGCCCAGGTCAAGAAACAGAATGCTGATGGAACCTAGAAAGCCCTCCCAACTGAGAGAACTTGGTAATAATGTAAAAACATTCATTAATCAGAATTTTTATGGTATGGAGTATGGTAGTTGGCCTAGAGTTTGCTAGAACTCCCTTTTTATTTAAAGCTTTGTTCAACCCTGGGGCAAATAATACATTATATGTTAATAAAAAAAATAAGTAAAGCTGTGTTCAACATTTTTCTAAAATACAGTAGTCAACTATGTCTTGATTTAATTTTTATTTTTTCAAATATATGCATACAGTTTGAAAAATCACTTGGCCGACCTCCCACACTTCCAATTCCTATTCCCAGAAGTAACTTATTTCAATTCCTATGTATATCTATATTTTTAAATAAAATGTCTATGTTACTATTTCTGTATATTTTCCATTTTTAAAGACATTACCCTTTGAATTCCTATCAGTATTTTGCCTCAGGTAATTCAGCCAATGAGCGGAATATTCAGGATTTAAATTTATGTCTGTTTCCAAACCCACGCTCTTAATCTACTAGCCATATGACTTCTCAAAGGCAGTATCTATTAAATTGGTAGGATTCCATTACATTTAAGAAATACAAAACACATCAAACTAGATATCACAGGTAATGATAAAAATTAGTAAGATATGGGCCCTATTCTCAAGGAAATCACAGTATGCTCGATTGCACACAAGTACACAAATAATTTGACTTTGTCAGGCTTTCATAATTACTTAATAAAAAAGGCAAAAAGGTCAGTCAAAATTTGAGGGGTAGAAGAGAGAGATTACTGGTCTAAGAATGAGGTTTACAGGAGATAGGACTAGAGCTAGGTCTTGGATCAGGGCACCACCACTAATACTCTCCAACCTGCCTGAAGGCTGGGGACTGGGCTGCCTGGCTGTTGAAATAACACACAACTCTGACACCTGTTACTCTACAGCTTTCCAGACGAAAAGGACAACTGGGCATAGTACTGAGACAGAACGGAATCCTAGTACACGGAAGTCATCCTTACCAGTGCAGCCAAATAACGAAGCACCTTGTTATCGTTCACCAGCATTTTAATAACATCTTTCTTCGGAGCCTTTGGAATGAGAACAAAGCAATTCTGAGCAGAGTCTTCAATGAGTCCATAACCGTTATAGGGAGGTAACTCCTGGAGAAATACAAGAAGTAAAGCAGATGCTATCTGTTCAAATTACATTAAAGGTAACTAAAGTCTCTTTTTTAAAAATCTAGAAGACACTTATTCAAAAGCGATTTCTATATATACAAATGTACCATAGTCAGAATATAAAAGATTGCATCTTCCATTCCTTTTTATATGTAAACTTTACACCATGATCACTGCTCATAGGAGTGATTGATGATACCAGAGTAACCTTCAGGGCGAGACTGAAAGTTCAGCAGTCCACCTTACCCGGGGGGCAAAAGGTCCAAGACCCCCAGTGGATGCCTGAACCCTACACTTACTATGCTTTTTCCCAGACATACTTTTGATAAAATTTAACTTATAAATTAGACACGGTAAGAGATTAACAACCATAACTAATAAAATAGAACAATTATAACAACATACTGTAATAAAAGTTACATGAATGTGGTCTCTCAAAATATTTTCCTGTATGGCACTCCCCCTTCTTGTGATGACATAAGATGACAAAATGCCTACATGATGAGATGAAGTAAGGTGACTGACTAGGTGTGTGACATAGTATGAGGCTACTACTGACCTGATGATGATACATCAGGAGGAGGCTCATCTGCTTCCAGACCGCGGTTGACCACGTGTAACTGAAACCGTGAAAAGCAAAACTATGGATAAGGGGGGACTCGTGTGTTGCTGATGTCCACTGATCCCTTACCACCAAAGCAGGACCTGGCCCTACTCCTAGTCCCAGTCCTGGCCTTTGTGGTTATCCTATTGTGGACAAGCCCAAGGGTCTGTGACTTCTTTGTTCTAGGGTGTGTGTGTGTGTGTGTGTGTGTGTGTGTGTGTGTGTGTGTTGGCATTGGGGGAGGGCAGGAATTGGTTAGTGCTACTATTTCCCTATTTATGTCCAATTTCTAGTATTTTTATTTCTTGATTTTAGCCGCACAAAACAGGGACAGCGGCCATTCTTTCCCGAGAACTCAGACCCCTTGTCCACTCAGGACTCTCCTTTCCTAGCAAAGAAGCAAACTTAAGAAACCAAACTTCTGCTATGACAGTTATTTGGTGAGTTAGTGTCAAAGTACAGGATGAGCTTTTATTTTTCATTCAGGCACCAGGAAGAGCTGAAAGCATCACTCTAATCTGGTAGGATTTCTTGGTCTATAAACTTGAGTTCAGCGGCTGTTTTCCTCTCCTCGATGTGGACTGCAGCAGAGTTCTTTCCCTTTGACTCCTTTTTGCTAGGCTTTCTTGGCAAAGTCGGCTTATTCCAAACTTTTCACGTGTAGATACGTTCCCCAAATCTTTTTATATGTTGTATTGAAGCACTATGACAAATTAGTCTATACGGTCCACCTGTAACTGGTACTCCCTCAAAAACTCATGGACTACTCTGCTCACCCAAGGCGTAGCGCCTGGAACACTGTGTCTTCGCCCACCTCCTGGGGCCGTAATGTGACCATCATAGGGGAAAGATGACTAGTGCATCCGGGAGATGGACAGTGACCTAACTTGCTCCAAACGCAAAACCACTACTCAATGCATATACAAGTTGCCATGGACAGAGGGATCCTGGGTGAGATACCTTTGAGTTACTCTAGAGGCTAGGCAGAAATACACGGTGGTGGAATCTAAACGTCCTCTGCATCTGAATCAACACACTACTGAGCCTGGTTGGGGGTTGGGGGTAGAGGTTGAAGAATTTTGAAATAGGGAGGTAAGCCACTGAGCACCTTCCTCTCAAATTCTTTCTGTGTTTCAACAGAGTTGAACCTATTTTTTCTGAATCACATCTCATGCCTCCTGCTTGGAATAAAGACTTTCCCTGATTATCAGCCCCTATGCCTGGGATCCTGGCACTATGCTTCTCGTCCTCCAAGCTACTGTCAGGTGTCCTATTCTAAACTAGATGAGCCACTCACTCCTAGATAATCCTGCTCACATGCTCCACCCACATTATCTTAACAAAACAAGTACACAAGGAGCTTGAGAGTCCCATAATCCTCCAGATAAAGCTTCTAGAGGCCAGCTCTAGAATGGCGGATTTGCTCTCCTAGTCCTGGATCCTTCGTCTTCCCTACCAGCGAGTCTCCAGATGGAGTCGACTTGAGATGGAACACGTCTGGCCAATGGATACATGTTTACCTACTCCGGATCTACCAGACTAGCCTGACCTAAGTCTCATGATTCTTGAATTGAATATATCCTCTTCATATCTGCTTCTATCCCTGACCATTGGCTTGCCTCTAGCTTTATCCCTCGAGACCCAGCTACAGTTTCCCAACCCTGCTTTCCAACCACGTTGTGCAGGGTTTAAGTGACGGAAGCATAATGACTCAGGAGAGCTGAAAGGTATTTGCTGTTTGGTAAATCATGCTCTCCTACTCATTTCCAACAAAGACTTCCATGGACAAGCAGAGAGCGCTTATGTGTAATTGTTTATCATAGAGAATTTACTGAAAATAAACTGACCAAATACTATGATTCATGTGCCATATGTATGGATGGAGAATTGGTTTTATTTTACAGGGTGACTGAGATAGGGCAAAACCAACGAACCAAAATCTACAGTGGTTCTTCAGTTCACTCTGCTCTCTATCTAAGCGTTCCCTTCCCTTCCTTTCTTTAGAAGACAGGATAGGAGAAAAAGATGATAGTGAAAGAATGGGGAGCAGAGATGTTGTAGGACTTTTATCAGCTCAAAAGTCTCCTTGTGTAGTTCAAGAGACAGACCACATGCGTCCTATTTGCTAGGCACTGGGTTAGGTGCTTCCTGCCCTCAAGGAACTTCCGGTGTAGTAGAAAAGATTCTTCGACAGATATTTTAACAGAAGTGACAAGTGCTAGCAGAGGGAGGCACGGCACCCCAGAAACACACAGGAGAGGTGAGTAAGCCTGCCAGGAGCTTCGAGAAGCGTTCTTGGAAGAGAGGAGGCCTACACACAGTCTGGAAGAATAAGGAAGAGCTGTGTAAAGAAATGATGGCAAAGGGGTTCAAGCGCACGGAAGAGCATCAGCAAAAGTGTTAGGAGCGTGAAGCAGGAGGCTGTGCTGGCATAACCGCAGCTAACTCAGGGTACCTGGGGACTAAGGGCAAGAGGCAGGGCAGCTGATCGGGGGACGGCAGACGCCTGTGCTGGAGGAATTCAGTAATTCCATCCTTCTGTTCACACCTTTCTTTTGAGAAGAAAGAGCCATGACCTTATTTGACACACAGAGGAGTAATATATATAAAGATAGGTCATAGGTATTAATACCCAATTTCATACACAGGCCACAGACCGAAGAGGCTGGATGCATTGCTCTGGGCCCAAATGTGCAGGATAGGCAGGCTGTGATACGGCGCTGCCTTAACACGTCAGATACTTCTTGGATTTGCTGGATAATGTGTCATTTTTAACACACACCATTCTTTTTTTTTTTTTTTTCCGAGACAGCATGCAAGTGCGGGGGTGGAGGGAGAGGGGAAGAGACAATCTCAAGCCGACTCACGCCTAGTGCAGATTCCCCACGTGGCGCTCCATCCCATGACCCTGAGACCATGACTTGAGCCGAAATCAAGAATCGGTCACTCCACGGACTGAGCCACCCAGGCACCCCCACATGCAATTCTTATTTGAATTTCTAAAATACGTGGCTGAATCACTCTGAAGGCTCAAGTCTATCCAATTACTGTGTGTGGGTGCATTGAAAAGCACCACAACCTTACTCTCAGATCAGAGCAGACTCTGTGGTACACAGAACTAGATTTCCGAGTTCGGTATAATTCTAAGGAAAACTATGTGGCAATGAAAGAAAGCCATCTTCCAACATCTTCATTAATCAGCTTCTGTCCGCTCCCCATTAGTTTCTAAGTAAAAGGGTCTGATAAATAGGCACGGAACAGTGAAATGCCCTAGCACTCTGGAATTTTAAGGTATGTCTTTTTAAATGTAATACAAGGTTTGGTAGAAGAAGAGAAATTAAAAGCATACAAAGTATAAAAAGAAAGGTCCTTTGTCATCTCACACTCCCCCACCTCCCCATTCCCACATGTGGAACTCCCCACTGTGAACAGTGTGGGGGAGAGTCCTCTGGGTCCTCCCTTTGGCGAGTGTAGGCAGATACTGTATGCAGCGATTTCTACAAACAGGGCCATAGCACATAAACGCATTCACTTACAAATGTGATGGACAGTTTTCCACATTGATATGCAGAGACTGACTTCCTCTTTTTCTCTTTAACCAGTCTTATAGTCTCACAGTCTTCTCACTGTACTATAGTTTATTCTGCCAATCTCCTTACACTTTATTGTAAGTAATGCTAAAATACACATCCTTACACATCGTTTTATGGTCCCCAAACCAGATTTCTAGATCAAGGGATAGGTAATATTTTATTTTGAAAAAATTAAAATGATGACATTGCCCTTCAAAAAGGTTTTTCCTAATAGGGTCTCCTATTAACAGAATCTGAAAATGACCAATTTAGGGTATCTGGCTGGCTCAGTCAGTACAGCATGTGGCTCTTGGTCTCAGGTTTGTGGGTTTGAGCCTGACAGTGGGTGTAGGGATTATTTTAAAAAATTAAAAAAAAAAAAAAAAAAAAAAGAGAAGAGAAGAGAAGAAAATGTCCACTTCTTCACATCAGGGCAAACACTGGATATTGTGAGTCTTTTTAAATCAAATAGACCCAAGACCTCATTATTTTCATTTCTATTTTCTTTGATTATCAGTTGAGGGCCTTTTCTTATTTTTAAAGATTTATTTATTCATTTTTGAGAGAGAAAGAGAGAGCACGAGAGAGGAAGAAGAAGAGGGAGAAAGAATCTGAAGCAAGATTCTGCACTGAGCATGGAAGAGTCTTTTCATATGTTCATTAGCCATTTGTATTCTTTTGTGAAGTGATCTGTATCATATGCTTTGTCCATTTCTTATTGGGTATTCACATGACTCTGTTTTCATTCTTTTTCTTAAACCTCTGTATCAAAAGGTTAATTCTTGCACTGCACTTGGAACTAGTGTTCCATTACCGGTTTCACAGGCGGTGGCTCCTTCTTGCTCACATCAATACGTGGTAAATCAGAGATTCCAAACTTTTCTTTGTAATATTGTCGAGTGAAAGGATCGCAATCATAGATGAAGAAGGTTCTCCCGAAGATAGTGAGTGGTTTCCCCACGATGAAGTCTTTGGCAGTATACCATTCCAACACCTCTTGATCAGAGATCTCCAGCACACACTGAGGGAAGTTCTCTGCCAGAACATAACAGGGAGAGAAGAAAGAAAAGGAATGAGGATGGGAAGAAAGACTGATACAGCAGCCAGGCACTCTTGAGAATTTGAGGGAGTACGGTCTCTGGCTCTGGTCAAGGGTCTCCTCTACTCTGTGTATTTCCATCTGTTGAACGGACACAGATGGTTTTTGTGAAGTCTTTCTCCCATGTTCAGC
This sequence comes from Potos flavus, assembly GCA_028534135.1. Classification (NCBI taxonomy): domain Eukaryota; kingdom Metazoa; phylum Chordata; class Mammalia; order Carnivora; family Procyonidae; genus Potos; species Potos flavus. The sequence continues at coordinate 88,974,776 of CM052886.1, forward strand.
CTGAACTATCATCTTAGCAGAACTTCATGCTTGAGAAAATCATTACAGGAGGAAAGAATAAATGTCCTTCTATAGAGTACGAGATCAATGGAGGGATCCAAGTCATTCAGTTCGACCTTCCGCCCATTTATTCATTCACCCAACATATTCTCAATGACCACATATATCATGTACCAGGTTCACTGCTAAATACAGAGATTGTAACAATTAACAGTGTAGGTGAAATATCTGCCTTGATGGGGAAAACAGTCTGTTTGGGACAACGGATACTAAACAATTACACAAACAATAGTTTCATTTCAATTGTGATCACTGCTAGAAGGACAATCTGACCTAGTCCTCTGGCAGGAAGCAGGGTCAGTGAAATGATCATACTTAACTATTTATCTGGGCACTCAACAGATTTTCAAATGTAAAATCAACCTTGCATTTTGGGGGGGTGGAATAAATCCAATTCTATCACACTGTTTTATGAGAACTAAGGATTGACTTATTTAAGACTGATCCCCTGCAGCACGGCCACCATGGAAACCATAAGATAGTCAATTCTGTTAAAGTACCACACTGTATAGCTGTAACCACAAAGCTTGACCCTAGAACTCTGATCATGGGGGACTTGAGAGACAGGCCACTATTCTCCTAATTGATAACTGCTAAGATGGAAAAATAGGGAAAAAGCCTAAGATTTTGTTACATCAGACAGAAAGGCTTGAGTTCCAGCCCTTGATCATGCCAAAAGATCATAATTTTCCCAATCATGCATCTTAAAAGCCCTATAGAGCAAGGGTTCCTTCTCCCAGTGCCTAGTGCCTAATCCTACTAGACCCCTTTGAGTTACTCCAGGAAGTGATGGCCATTGGGGGACACAGTCAACAATGTTCCAGGAGACCTGGGGTATGTGTGTGTGCACACACACACACATACACACATGTGTGCACGCACACTATATAACCATTCACCTTTGTTTGCTTAACAATTACCTTTTTCATATATAGCTGGATTTCATTTACTGATATTTTATTTAAGTTTTTTTTTGCATATATGACTGTAGTCTTACTCATAGTGTCTTTGGTTTTATTGGTCTTTTCTTAATGAATTAATTAATTCTTTTCTGTGAATCTGTATTAGGCTTAGAATTAACTGTTCTTTATTTGGCAAAACTGAAAAATTATCTAGACCTGCTGTTTCTTGGTGGAGAATTTTTTAAGTGATTCTATTTCCTTAATGGTTAAAGACATTTGGTTTTTATTTCTTCTTGGACAAGTTAAATTTTTCTAAAACTTTGCTCATTTAACACACAAAAGAAGAGACAAACCAAAAACAGACTCTTAACTACAGAGAACAAACGGATGGTTATCAGAGGGGAGGTAGGTAGGGGGATGGGTGAAATAGGTGAAGGGGATTAAAAGTACATGTATCTTGATAAGCACTGAGTAATACACGGAAGTGCTGAATCACTATATTATACACCTGAAACTAATATAACACTATATGTTAACTATACTGGAATAAAAATTTAATTTCAATTAAAATTTGCTCATTTCATCTAACTGAAATTAATTTCCAAATACATGAGCTTTTTATAGTTCTAAAACTGAATTCTAACTTGTGTTGAAATTAGAAAAATAAGGTATAAGATGCAGACTTTAAAAATTTGTTAAGACTGACCAGTCTTTATAAGTGTTCGATTTGTGTTTGAAGCAATGGGAATTCTCCCAGTGTTGATGCATATACATATTCATTATATCAATACTGACAATTCTATTATTTAAATCCTATATATATGTGTGTGTTTATTGACTTATCTTTTTGATCTAACAATTATAAGAAGAAATGTTTTAATGACTATTGTGGTGAAAATTTGTCTATTTTCTTTGCATAATAATGCTATAAATTTTTGTCTTTCATGTTTTGAAGCCATGTCTCTAGCATTCAAGTTTAGAATTAGTACATTTTCCTGGTAAATACAATTCTTGCAATATGTAATGATCTTCTTTATCTCTAGCAATGCTTTCTGCCTTAATGTCTATTTGTATTTTAGTAATACAGCCTTATCTATTTCTTTTGCTATTTGTTTGTACATCTTTTTTAACCTTTTTATGTCTCTGTATCTTCAGTATGTTCTTAAAAATAATATTTTTCAAAATTTGTTGTTTTTTAATCCTATCACTACCTCCTAAGTCATCGTTGTAATATATTTCAATTCTATCTTGATATTTTTTAACTCCCACAAATTCAACATTGTTTTTTTAGTTTGTATAGTCAATGTTTATTTAGATGTACCCACACTTTGCCATTTTCTTCTTCTTTTTTATAATCACTTTTTATATCTCAGACCTTACTTCTGGTATGGTATAATTTTCTTTCTACTAAAAGTACACTCTAGAATTTTCCTAGTAAGGGTCTTTTGTTAGTAAAACCTGTTTTGCTTACCTGGAAATGTATTTCACTTTCTTCTCAAAGACAGTTTCTCTAGGTATTAAATTCTATATTCTTCTCAGCACTTTGAAGATATTATTACGCCGTCTTCTGGTAACTGTTGTTATTGTAGCGGCCATTCTGTATGGATAACCTTGTTCTTCGGGGCTGCTTTTATGATCTTTTTGAATTTGGTGTTCTTAAGTTTGACTATAACATATCTAAGTATGGATTTATATTTTTAAAACATTATTGAGGTATAATCGACTACAATAAGTTGTATATATTTAGAGTGTACAATTTTGATGTTGTTTAACATTTGTATTTACCAAGGGAAAGGGAAGGTCAAAGGATGAAAGCCAGTCTAAAGGATAATTAACAGACTTTAAGAACCTAGAACCTTAGGTTCAACAGCTGAGTAGAAGGCATCTGGTGACCTTTTTTTGACAATACTTACCCCACACTAGTAAATTGCAATTATTTTTTTTAAGATTTTATTTATTTATTTGACAGAGAGAGATCACAAGTAGGCAGAGAGGCAGGCAGAGAGAGAGGAGGAAGCAGGCTCCCTGCTGAGCAGAGAGACTGATGCGGAGCTTGATCCCGGAACCCTGAGATCATGACCTGAGCCGAAGGCAGAGGCTTTAACCCACTGAGCCACCCAGGCGCCCCTGAACTGCAATTATGTTTAACAAAGAAAGAAGTTTTATAATTCCCGAAACTTTAGCTCCATCCATTATAAAAATACAATTTTTATTCATCTTAACTACTTAAATGAAGGCCCTGGCAAAGAACTTCTGAAAGACATTTCCGTAACTGCCTATTACTGTCCAATACAAACTCTGCCTAGCCACTGTCTCTTGGATGCCCCCAAACCTAATATACTTGTTCCTAATGCCCAACCCTTGCTCTTGTTCTTTTCTAACGTGCACTTTCCCTTTGTTCTCTGCCACTCTAAATCTGGGTCCAATCTCAGTTCTCCCACAAAGCCTTCCTTAGTCTTTCTAGGTCACATCTTCTTCTGAGCTCTGTCTACAAGACATAACTAATTATATAATCAGATGATCTGGTATACTTGTGTTATTGCTAAACAGCTTTGTCTATTTACATGACTCGTTTCCCCAGTCACTAGAAGTGACTGAAGGACAGAGATTCTAGGTCTGGAAGTTACACTTTCATTTTATCCTCCACAGCATTTAGAACAAGAAATAGTTCCCTTAGCAATATTTAACTCTTGTTTAATTAAGTGTAATTAAAATCATCCATTGGATAAATAAATGACTTTGAGAGTCAATTAGATGCTACTTCTTCAATGTCACAGTTCTAGTTAAAGGAATTATTCAGCTGATGGAAGCTTAGCCTTTTCTGTCCTGTGAGTGCATGACTAACAATAACTTTCACAAAAAGATATGTTTCCTATCTCTTAAAAGGACTCTACATATGTCACCAGGCTGCATCTCAACATAACTGATGAAATTTTTGTTAAAATTTGAGAAGTTATAGGGACGCCTGGCTGGCTCAATTGGTAGAGTGTGAGACTCTTGATCTTTGGGTCATAAGTTTGTGCCCCATGTTGGGTGTAGAGATTACTTTAAAAAAATTGGGGAAGTTATAAAAGAGGATGATTATATATTTAAAATTTTAAACGCAGGCCACACTGATACAGTAGAGACAAACATAGAACTCGAGATTTCAAGGGGTTCAGTTTCAATGATACTTTTTTCAGGCCTGAATAAATTCCCATTCTTTCTCTTAATCTACTGTAAATCTAACGTTTGTTAGCACTAGATGGCAGGAATTTCAGGCTCATGTAAGCATTCCGGAAGGCCTAAATTAGTACATTAGTCTCAATGTCCTAGAACTCTAAGGGAGTTCTACAGGAGGCCAAGTATAAGAATACGGTCGACAGCAGCAGGATTATGTTGAACTAGGGCTCAAATTCAGTTGCTGCTATCTGAGAATGCGAGCTATATTAGCAATTATTCTCATTTCTCTAAAAGAGATTTTTACCATTAATTCCCTTAGTTTTAAAATGAGGACTATTTTTATTACCTTTATTTTCCCCAACCTCATTCTCCTCTACCACACATGCAACCATTCTAACGTGCAGCTTTTATGTGTGTACTATGTATATCATTTTGTTCGTATTCCGCTTTACATAATTATTATTGCATTGTACATCTCATTTTTTTTCTACACAGCGCTATGCTTTTAAGTGCATCAAGTTGCTTTCTTTACATTTAGTTATTGCTTGTAACTACCACTATTTATCAAGATATACCTTCACTACATTTTGTTTATCTATTCTCCCGATAATGGAAATCTCTACCTCTTTGCCCCCCAAGTAACACTGCTTTTAAAAAAAAAAATACTATATAGGCAAATCAATATGTGTAGGTGGATTGAATTTAGCCTTCAGACTGCCAATTTGTTTATAACCTCTAACCTCAACTTGTTTATAACCTCTAAGACAAACCTCTTGCACAATACCTGATATTTCTTATCTCCTAGTTCCAAAAAAATAGTAAAAAGAAAGCCAACAAAAGTATTTACAGAGTTCTGTCAGCTGTCCAAGCATGAGAGATGTCATTACATGTGACCAAGATGACATTTTGCAAGAGAAAATTCTTAAACCACTAAGTCAATAACCAAAGTAAGTGTACTCATCCCAGAGAAAGACAGATGGACGGCGGGTGTCAGCTGCACTTTGTTGCATTCTCCGTCTCCAGTCACTAGGTTATTTTACACCAGCAAAGAGAGCAGGGGCTGACACAGTGGGGCCCCACCTCTATGAGTCACAAACATGCCTTTTCCATTCTTAAGTTATCCCACATACAAACTTCCTGTTTAGGAAGTATTGAGGTAAGAAGCAAAGTCAGGAAAGAACATAAGGAAATGGTAAGCTTTATGAAAACAAACTTGTTTTAAAAATGCATTAGAAATCTGATATTAAATTGCTTTACTTCAGAAGCCTTGCTCTCCTGCACTTTAAATGACTTTCCCACTGCTGTTTTGGTTGTTTCCTTGATTTGGGTATCAGTCATCTCCACCAGACCACTTTGGAGGCAAGCCTAGACTGTGGGGCAAGCAATGAGGGGAGTTACGGGAAAGCCATTTTTTGAGTACCTACAAGAACACAGCAAGAGCCTCCCAAGAGTAAAGGGAATGACCATACTGATTAAGTAACTCCTTTGAGATCCAAAAGATGACCCAATTATGGAGGATAAACTGAATAAACATACTTGCATTCTCCACCAAAACCTTTGGCATGCGCTGGCGGTTCATCAGGAGTGGGAAAGGATCTCGCCCATCATTTCGTTCATGGACTTCTCGAACTTCCACTGTGTCATCCATAAGATAGTAATGAATGATGTAGGTCCGACATTCACCAAACATGCTGTCTGTATCATCCCAGATTGCATAGAATCGAAGAACCTTTGAAGAACCCAAAGTAGTGACTTACGTAAGAATTCTGCAAGTGGAGAGATTAACTTAGGTACTTTGGCATTCATATATCAGACAATGATGGAAAGATTAGCTATAAAAACTATGAAGTAATCTCAGATGGTAAAAAAAATTCACCAAAGATACAAAAACATCTGAAATTATATACCAGATGTCAACAGCTGGAAAGTATTAAATAACAGGCTTATAAGTTTGTACTGAAAAAGCAGAATTCACTTTGATCCAAAATATTAGTCAGTGAAAGAGAAACCGAATTAAAAAAGCAATGGAAACTATAAGACATTGATGAAAGAAACTGAAGAAGACACAAATAAATGGAGAGATATTTTGTGCTCACAGTAAAAGAATTAATATTATTAAAATGTCCATACTACCCAAAGCAATCTACAGATTTAATGCAATCCCTATCAAAATTCCAATAGTATTTTTCGCAGAACTAGAGCAAAAAATCTTAAAATTTGTATGGAACCATAAAAGATCCTGAATAGCCAAAAAACTCTTGAGAAAGAACAAAGGCAGAGGTATCACGCTCCCTGATTTCAAACTATACTACAACACTATAGTAATCAAACAGTATGGTACTGGCATAAGAATAGATCAACAGAACAGAAATGAGAGCCCAGAAACAAACTCACACTTCTATGGTCAATTAATTTATGAAAAATGAGGCAAGAATATACAATGGGGAAAGACAGTCTCTTCAATAAATGGTGCTGAGAAAACTGTGGATAGCTACATGAAAAAGAATGAAACTAGATCACTTTCTCATAGACCACCATACACAAAAATAAACTCCAAATAGATTAAAGACCTGAAACCATAAAACTCCTAGGAGAAAACATAGGCAGTAAGCTTGTTGACATTTTCTGAGCCATGTTTCTTTGGATGTGACTCCAAAGGCAAGGGAAACAAAAACAAAAAATAAATGAATGAGACTACATCAAACTAAAAAGCTTCCATACAATGAAGAAAACTATCAACAAAATGAAAAGGTAGTCTACTGAAAGGGAGAAGGTATTTGCAAATTATATCTGATAAGGAAGGGATTAACATCCAAAATATATAAAGAACTCCTACAACTCAAAAACAAAAAACCACAAATTCTGATTTTAAAAAATTGGCAGAGGATCTGAATAGTTATTCTTTCAAAGAAGACACAAATGGCCAACAGGTACATGAAAAGATGCTCAACGTTATTAATCATCACAGAAATGCAAACCAAAACACCAATGAGATATCACCTTACACTTGTCAGAATGGCTATCATCCAAAAGACAAGAAATAACAAGTGTTGGTTGGAGAAAAAGGAACCATCGTACACTGCTGTGGGAATGTAAACTGGTGCGACCACTATGGAAAACAGTATGAGGTGCCTCAGAAAATTAAAAATAGAATACCATATCATCCAGCAATTCCACTACTGGGTGGCCTCCAAAGAAAATGAAACACTAATTCAAAAAGATATAAGCACCCCATGTTCATTGTAGCATTATTTATAATAGCCAAGATTTGGGAATAACCTGTCCACCAATGGATTAATGGAGAAAGAAGATGTAGTTTATATATACAATGGAATATTCCTCAGCCATATGAAAGAATGAAGTATTGCCCTTTGCAAAAACATGGATGGACTTTGAGGGTATTATGCTAAGTAAAACAAGTCAGACAGAGAAAGACAAATATTGCATAATGTCACTTATACGTGGAATCTAAAATACAACAAAACCAAACCCAGCTCATAGATATGAACAGAGTGGTGGTTGCCAGAAGGTAGGGAGCTTGGGGTGCAGGTGGTGGGGGAATAGGTGAAATAGGTAAGGGGATTAAGAAGTACAAACTTCCAGTTATAAATAAGTCATGGGAATGTAATATACAGCATGGGGAATATAGTCAATAATATTATATTAACTTTATAATATGACAGATGGTAACTAGACTTATTGTGGTGATAATTTTGCAATGTATGCAATTGTCGAATCACTATGTTGTATACCTGAAGCTAATATAATATTATACGTCAATTATACCTCAATAAACAAACAAACAAACAAAAAACAAGAAAAAAGAGCAATGTGTTTTATACAGGGGCTCATATGTATTAATAAAGGTATATGTGACGGTTTATATGTAACTAGTATGGAAAGAATTTTCATTTATTAATCAGTCTTTTTTATCCATCAATATATCTCTTCTAGTAACAGTATCAACAACACAATCTTCGAAGACAAAAGAATAACAGATATATGATATATAGAATGTCCTTAAAAGACGATGCTAGTGCTAGGCAAATTTTTCTGAACTAAAAGGAATTACATTTCTGAGAGAACACCAGCAGCAAAGAGGCACTGATGATGATCTCCCCATCTTTTTTTGTACAGAAAGGAGAATACCAAATCTGCTCCCACACACCAATCCACAGTGGGGAGGATAGGATGGTTGGAACAGAGCGGGAAAATACCTAGACTACTCTGTACTCAGACATTCATATAAAATTTAACAAGAAAGCATCTGCGATGGGATTTCTGTGAAATTACTATTTTAACATTAGAAACCTACCTATATGAAATAGCTTTGAAACTTCCCAATAAATCACTTAGGGTTTCCCAAAGAAGGCTATGAAATGAACTCCTATTTGGGAAAAGAAGCAGTCGATTGGAAATGTAAAGTGGGAAGCAGACATAGCTCAGGAATTGCTTTAAGATTGAAAAGTTTGGTGGAACTCCTAAGACTTAACTCCATAACAGCCTTTGGGTCTCGGTCTCTAATACAACACTTGGGCATTTCTGTACCTCTAACTCTAGATGAAACCAGAAAGACAGCATTGTCTCCAGATGGCTAAATTACAGATATAACGTTTTAAAACACACATCTACCAGAACGGCTTGCTAATAAACATGCATCACATTTGGAGATGAGCAAAGCAACTGACATGCTTAATCACTTACTTGTTTGTCAAAGGTGAGAAACTGCTTCAGTTGGTCAAAATCCGATGGGGTGACATACTTACGAAGAGGCTGTTTCCGGAGTTCAGTGTAAGGATCAAGAGCCATCTTCTCTGGTGGATTTAATTCAATTCCTTGACTTTCCAAAAATACCTACATCATGCAAAAGTAATAATAATCATCTTTCTTGAAGCTCCCATAAGTACTAACTGATGGTATAAAGAGAAGTGTAATCATCATTTCTATGCCATTGTCCAAATTAATCATTAGCTTGCAGTTTGAGGCACATCTTAGCTGCACTAAGCCTCCAACTGACCCAACACTATGATGCAGATAACAGCTGATAATTACCGTAAGTATTCTATATTATAAAGCTTCTAGGCAATATGCTAAGCTAACTGGAAGACATGATAGTAAGGTAACTGGCTCCAAATATGAATTTAGATCAATGAAATTTAGTTAGGTGCCCAAGAACAGAAAAAGTCCTGGGATTGCTTACATAAACACATCTGAAACCTAACCACAGTTTCAAACAATATGTAATTCATATCAGGTATGGGGGCAAGCTACACAATGGCAAAGTTAAGCTGAAATCAAATTCCCAACTTTCCAACTCACCAAAAACAAGTACCTGGTTAAGTCTCCATTTCCATCCCCCTCCAAAAAGGAAAAAAAACTGGTTATTTTAGACCAGAAAATACTGTAGCAAATAGGAGAGACAAACTAAGTACTCAAATCTCACCAGATATAAAGTTAAGGAAAGCATCTGAACTTGATATGATCTTGTTTAATTTGCTAATTATAAGTAAATATAATATTTTCAGGAACTATATCTTTTAATACAATACGGCATTTCTTCTTCATAAAAGCAGCACAATAAGCTGTACTTTTTTTGGTAATCAGAAAAGAACAATGTCATGGGATCTGTTTACATTCTGGAACTAGAAAATAATCTGAAATCTGGGTTTCTTTTGGGAATTGTGTGACTTGCTTTTGGACAATTCAATAGAAAATACACAGGACCCAGAGCCAAAATATTTGGGTTCTAATATTAGCTCTGCTGCTAACTAGCTTGTAACCTTAGTATTTAAAGTTTCACTAGGCAGTCTCCAATATCTTTCAATATTAAAATACTGTAATCTCAATGTCTATTAAAACTACTGAGCTGGAGATAATGACTAACAATATTCTCCTCTCCCTTGATGATGTATTAGTGTAGCAGGATTATTGATTGAGGTATTTAATGAGGTTTTTACTCCTTTCTGTTGCTTTCAATAGATAACCAGGCCCTTTGTTAACCTTACCTTAGGGATTCTGGCAGGAATGCAGAAGCTTCCTGAAGATGATTATTCTTCCTGTCTCTTAGAAAAAGCCTAAACTCTTCGAAGAGATTATTCTGAAGTATCCCAAAAGGAGAGGAGAGAAGGGAATGTCTTTGAAGGCAAGGAGAGAAAAAGGGGGAAATTCTCCCAGACTGGAAAACGGACACAAGTTGGTGGGTCTCAGAAGAGCAAGACTCCACACGTGCACTTAGGGATGCTCGGAGCACACGTGCAGCCAGTCAGGCCCATCAGTCTCAGGCATTCGGGGTCTCAGTATCTGACCTAGCACCAAAGCATCCGGGAGGTGCCCTTGGTCACTGACAGCCTATGGACCTGCCTGTATGACCCCAGTAGGCCTGGGTATGCCTTCTTATTGTTCTTAGGGCTTGGAATTTTTGACAAAGCTGAGGGTGAACAGAAACAGCAGCCCAGCTGGATGGGGGCTCAAGTAGGTTTTAAGTTATTTTTTAAAACACAAAACTATTTCCCACACACTTGCATACGTGGGGTAGAATTCACACCTGCTATACTACTGGTAATACTCCAATGAAGATAATAAATTCTAGATCTGATTTCTGGAGTTTATTTTTTTAACGTGTTCATTCTGTCTATAGGACCAACGTTTATTTGGAGCAGTGAGGAGGGGGTGAGAAGGGTGGTGGTATGATATATTGGATTAGAGGTGGCTCCTTGTTCAAACCCACACCATAAAGACAACTATCTCCTTTATCCACTCATAGGTCCAGCCCTAATGAAAACCATCAAATTAGATAGGATGTGTATAAATTTTAAACCAGTATAGGAGCCAACTTCTAAGAGATCGATTACTGAAAACATAATTTAATCTAGTCATCAGTACCTAAAATCATTAAAATACAGTTGATCCTCATTGTTCAAATTTATTTGTAACCTCCAAGTTAATAGTCATGGTACTTCTGTGGTCCTTTGCAGACACGCAGAGTGGTAAAAATTTCCAGTTGTCTGAAATGTACATTCCTAGCTGAGGTCGAATGAGGTGACATTCTGTCTTCTTATTTCAGCTTCTATACTGAAAAAGTATCCTTTTAGTGGTCTGTTTAGTGCCACTTTTTCACACTTTTGTGCATTTGTTGATTTTGCTGTTTAAAATGGCCCTCAACCTTAGTGCTAAAGGTCTGTCTCGTGTTCAAGAAGGCTGGGATAAGTACTTAACGTCACTAAGCTGCACATCGAAAGTGGTTAGGGAGGTCACGTTTATGTTAGGTACTTTTTATCTCACACACACACACACACACACACACACACACACACACACAGGTGGCTGTGACGTGCCTTCAGGAGAAAGTCCATATGTGAACTATGCTTCCTTTAGGCATCAGTCCCAGTGTTGCTGGCCATTAACTTCAATGTTCATGAATCAACAGAATATTTTAAACATGGCATCTTTAAACAGAAATACACATAAAACAAGGTTATAGAAACCTAATCCCGTATTTCTCCTAGGAGCAAGGGATCTGTAGTTGCTCATAATTAAGGGCTTGTGGTGACTTCCTAGAACAGAACTACCACCGACAACGAGAGTTGGGGCACCTGGGTGACTCAGTCAGTTAAGCATCTCTCTTTAGGAGAGTTGTTGACTCACTGCTCAGTAATGAACTGCTGATATTCAAATTGTTCATAAAGAGACAACTGTAAAAATAATCACAGTACCTGAAATTTAAATAACATTTTATAATTCCTCGTTATAGGTACAATTCTGAAACTGCCTATGAGAAAAAGGACCTCGAAAACCTAAAAAATGAGAGAATAAAACCTGTTTTTCCAAAGATGGTCAAGCACCTCTATCTTCTGCACTGTTTTTCGCTGTTCTTTGGGATGGCACGGATGCCAGGGCTCCTTCCTTCACTTCCTTGAGGTCTCTGTTCATCTGTCATCTCATCAGTGAGGCCTTCCCTGACCAGCCTCTATACACAGCACCCCCTCAGCCTCCCCTCCCCTTTTCTCAGCTCTAGTTTCTTCTGCAGCTCTAAGCCGCATCTGACATGTTACATACTTGTTTACTTATTTTTGTCTCCTCCAGCTAGCATGTAATAGCCTTTATAAGGGCAAGTCTATATATTTGGCACCTAGAACCATGCTTGGCACAGAGTAGGCACTCAGTAAATATTTGCCAAATAAATTACTAAATGTAAAATATAAATGAGTGAATTCACAGGAACTCAGTGCGTGGTAAAGATTAATTACATGTGACATTGGTAACATGGAATTACAGGCACAAAATAATTCAGAAACATATCTTTGCTTCTAGAAACTTTTTAAACTAAGACAAATTCAGAACTGACTTTCTTATACCTACATTTTGTGCTAAAGAAAGGATTCTCTCTGTGTCTATATACATACACATAACTTTTTAAAAAGGTGTCAAAAATCCATACTTATGAAATAGAGGAAATGGAGGATTCTTCTTGATATAAACAAGCATTCTCCTTTAAAAATTGTTTTCTTTCAGGAATTCTTTAGATAGCAAGTTTCTCCAGAATATAGCAAGTATGATTTACAGGAAAAAATATGAACTGTACAAAAAATGTTAGGCTTATATCTGCTAATAAAGGTAATATTACTTTTGTAACTCAAACTTCAGATAAATCTTCCAATGCCTCTTTCATATTTCTATCCCATCAAGGGTGTTACCTCCCCTATCCTCCACATGAACTGGCATGGGAACCAGTTTCTTATCAGATGATTCAGCTATGGTGCAAGTTTAATTTTATTTGAATGGATATGTATCCATATCATTGTGAAAAAAGTGATGTCACTACACCGAGTTGACACATAGCAACGCGCACACAGACGCCTCATTAACCTACGTAATAATCCACACAGGACACATTACCAGTGTCCTCCTCTTACCCTTATATTTTTCTTCTCTCTTTTAAAGATTTTATTTGTTTATTTGAGAGGGAGAGAGCACGAGCGGGGGTGGGAGGGAGAAGGACAAGCAGACTCCCCGCCAAGCAGGGAGTCCCACATGGGGCTGGATCCCAGGACCCCAAGATCATGACCAGAGCCAAAGACAGATGCTTAACTGGCTGAGCCACCCAGGCATCCCTCCTCTTACCCTCTTATATAAATGAAACATATCCTTCCATAAATTAGAATGATGCCTCAGACACAACAATTTCCAGAAATATATACTATACCTGTGTGAATCGGTCGCAGTCAACAATGCGGAAAGTTTTGCCGTAAATTGTAATGTTTATTCCTCGATTTAGGTCTTTCCAATGGTAATGGTCTCCCTGGTCATTCTTAGTTAGCCGCTGGCGTTTGATTAACTTGCCTTGAAGGATCCCAGAGTTTTCCACAACGGGCTCCATGACAGACATGCTGTCATCTTCCAGGTAGTAGTAAATGTTCACTTGACGAATCCTATAATGTTCCTCAGTTGACATAGGAACATCTTCTTGGAAATAGGCATCAAATTTCAGCACCTATAACACACGAGGCAGGGGAAAATGGCATCATATTAGTCTCTCATCCAAAAAAACATCCAGTACCCTTCTCTAAAGAGAGCCACTCTGGGAGAATAAATACTCATCACTTCTATTTTCTAAATTGAAGGTTGTTAAACCGCAGCCCATGGGACCCATCTATCCCTGCCACCTGATTTTGCATGACCTCCAATCTAAGAATGTTTTATTTACATATTTAAAAATGGTTAAAAAAAATCAAAAGAATAAAATCTCACAACGCATGGAAATGATACAAAATTTGAATTTCAGTACCCACAAATAATTATGTAAGTAATTAGCAGGTATTTGCCAATGGCTGCTTTCCCATTACAAGGCAGGACTGAGTAGCTGTGATAGAGGCCACATGGGCTGTTGCTATGGACTGAATTTTGTCCCCCTCTCCCCAAAAATTTGTATGAGGAAGCGCTAACCCTTAATACGACTGTACTTGGAGACAGTCTTAAGGGAGTACCTAAGCTTAAGTGAGGTCCCAACAGTGGGGCCCTGATCCAAATGAATTGGTGGCTTTGCAAGGAGAGGAAGACCTCTCTCTCAGCAAACCCACCCTGAGGAAAGGCCACGTGAGGACATAGCAAGAAGGCAGCTATCTAAAGCCAGGAAGAGAGCCCTCACCAGAAATTGAATCAGCAGGACCCTTGATCTTAGACCTCCAGCCTCCAGAACAGTGAGAAAATTAATTTCTATTATGTAAGGCACCAGTATATGGTATTTTATTATGGCAGCTCAGGTAGACTAAGACAGCTACAAATATTTATATATGGCCCTTCACAGAAAAAGTTTGCTGACCTCTGCTCTAGATACTCAAACTACATACAGACTATTTAGTAATGTGGTCCTTGATGAGATGGCTTAAAGACCTTAACTCCACTAGCTTCACTTCTGTGTCAAAATCTCTTAGAATTTCTGCAGAAAGTCAAAAATTTGGACAAAACTATAACCTTGGGTTTCAAAATGAAAATGAAGCCTCAAGTCCATTTTCTTTAGAAGGAGAGTCCCCTGTAAATGCATATTAATGACATATTCATTCTTAGAGAATTCATATGAATGAGACTCAAATTATCAATCTAGCACAGACTCTTTGGGTGGCACGTAAACACACCCTTACTGCACTCAGAAATATACATGATAGATGGAGCAAACCCTAGGTTCTCTGGGGAGCATCAGTGGGAAGTGAAAATGGCACATTCTATTGCACACTTAAAAAACATTTAAAAATATCAAAAGCTTGTGTTGACAAGCTTTGGGATTAATCTTAAAACTTTCTTTTATCTCGTCTTTATTTTTTATATTTCCGCCCATGAAGAGAAAATATTAGAATGGTGTAGGTAGACAAGAGTGTGAATCTAAACCTCCACTGGAACTAGAGGAACCAACCAAGAAGACCATTTAGTGAAGACACAAATATGGCTTGATGAATGGGAAGATGAATAATTTTATCCATGAGTGCTGTTGTTAAAAAGGTTTAGTGTCTACTGTGGAAAAACAAGATTAAAAACCAAAAGAGATCGGGCAATTGCATAGGTGAAATATGCATATAATGGAATTAAAACCTTAAAACTCTTAATAAAAAGATTAAATGCATGAATGGAATAGAATGTTTAAAGGAGAAAGCTAATACAGTAAAAGCAAAAGACAAAAGATCAGTTTCAGGTAACATTTTAGATTGACTGCAAAGAACTGAAATGGAGACGTGATCGCTATAAGTGGGGGCATGATCACTAAGTCGTGCACGAAATGGTCTGTACTTGAGCCACAGATATATAAATATACAAACATGAGAGCCAGAAATGATCAGCTAATTGAACCTCCCTCATTTTATAAATGGAGACGCAGGGTGGTAGATTGACTTGCCCGAGCCCAAACTCAGGGTTAGGGGCACAGGTGGGGCTGAAACTAACTGTAGACTCACAGAGAAACAAGAAAAAGGTAAAGAAATACCCAACCATATATCTGATAGTGTTTAGGTTCAGCTTCTGATGGATATATGAATGTGTTCCTATCAGATGAGTTCACTGAGATGGGGAAAGGGGGATGATATGGATTCTGGCTGAGACATTTAAAAAAATTTTTAAACCAAGTGATTACGAATGTAAACAGTACAATTTCACCACCAGGTTATTTTCTATCTTCCTGCCTCTAGTTTCAATAGGTACTCAAAGTTGACTAGCTGGATGAACACTGTATACACATTTAACAAAAAGAATAAAATGAAAAGAAAGACAAAAAAAAAAGACAAGAAAATAGGCTAGGAGTAAATTAGGAAACTCAACTTGTAAAAACTGGTCAGTAGTTCTCAGACTCAGTTATAGATGAAAATCACCTGGAAATTAAGATGGCTGAGGGTTAGGGTGACATATCAGTTTCTTAAAAGTCCCACTAGGGATTCTGTTGCATGGACAGGGTTAGGAGTACCTCACCTTAGTTTAAAGAGGAGGCTCACTGATGAGGAAAATCAGGAATGATATGGAAATGTCAACAGATGGAAATAAAATAGCTCACATTACAAAAACATAAGGGTAAATGAGACAGAAATGAAATGTTACAGTATCCTTTGGTTATATTATGCCAAACCTGAACTATTCTTTGAAAAATAAAAACTTATGGAGACAGCCTGGCGAAAAACTGACAAAAGATGGAGTTGTTATCATGATGACATTTTGCATTTCACAAAAACTAAGAATTTGCCATCAGTACTGATAAGACTTCCAAAAGGTAGACAGCACAGAGCAGGTAAACGTGGAGCAATATGAACTCAAGAATTCAGACTTCATCCAACTTTTCTTTAAGTGTATTTGGAAAATATTTCAATGAAGTCTACAGGGAATTTTCTGTAATAAGCTTCCTGACTAAAGAAAGCCTCTTTCAATCCTGAATCCAGCTGTCTATGACTAAAGGTTGAGGCATTTGAACAATTTTCTCCTCAGAGCCCTCTGGAAAACCTGTGGTTTGCTGTTGACTTTTCTGCAAACAGTTGGCTCTCAGAAATCTGAATTCAAGGGTACCTTGAAATCCCAGATGATACCTTTTTGTCAAAAGCCACATGTGCAGGAATAAATTGTGCAGGCGGGGCCTGCTTAGGTTGGCCATAAGTTAAAATTGGTGCCTTGTTGGCCAACTCATCCAGCTCAGCCTGGGACAGCTGGTTGACCTGGAGCCGCTCCCCGCCTATTCCAACTGTTGGACGTCGAACAACTGCATAGCCATTCCTGTAGCCCAGCGTCTGGCTTCTATGAAATGCTGTTTTCTGAATAACAAAAGAAGTGTTTCATTAATAATATTTTATAAATATGTGCTAGGTAAAAAAGCTAACTTTCAAAAACATCATAACTTAAACCTTATAAACATCCCAACCTTGTATCAAAAAGCTTACGTATACCAGAGGCTTCTTATATTTTAAGCTAAAACACCTGGTCAGGAACAGGGAGAAAAGCAGCAGCCTGAGCTTAAAATAAAACTTAAAGCCATGTTCCAGAATGCCCAATTTAATTACCAGCTCACTTTTCATGAGAAACTAAAATATTATCTTATCTATACTCTTAATCTTTCACTTAATTCTTTCTGGGTTTTTAATCTTATCTACTGTTCACAAACCATGGAACCTAGAATATCTGACTCTGTGAAATGAATTTTTACCCAAAATAAAAGGCCCTTCTTGTTATAGTAACACAGATACATTCATACAACTCTTTGGAAAGCAAGTGAGTATTATATATTTAAAGTCTTGAACTCAATTCTACCCTTGATCCTTTTTAAAAATATAATCCAAATTACGGAAAGAACAACATGCCTAAAGCTGACCATTATAACGTTAATTATAATAGTAAAACATTGGAAACAATATAAAAGACACACATATAGTTAATAATGGAAAACTCACTTTATGAACTATGATGCAGCCATTAAAATATTGGTTTTAAAGACCATGTGGCAATCTGTGAAAAATGTTTATGATTTAATAAGCCAAAAAAAGCAGCATATAAAATTATATGTATACTACAGGGTGCCTGGTGGCTCAATCGGTTAATTAAGCCTCTGCCTTCAGCTCAGGTCATGATCTCAGGGTCCTAGGATTGAGCCCCACATCGGGCTCCCTGCTCAGTGGGGAGTCTGCTTCTCCCTCTCCCTCTGATCCTCCTCCCCACTTGCGCTTCCTCTCTGTCTCAAGTAAATAAATAAAATCTTTAAATAAAAAAAATTATATGTATACTATAATTAGAAGCACGTAAACACATGCACAAAAAGAAACTGGATTTGGATAATGTTTTCGGTATTCTTTCTGAATTATGTGATTTTTTTTATAATTTAACATTTTTTTTGGTAATTGAAAAAAACAAGATTAAATAAAAAAAGAAGAAAGTGTAAAGAAAATATTTTTGAAGGCAGAAGAGAGACCAAAATGGTAACATAGGAAACCCCAGCCTCCCCACCCCTCCACAAAATTCAATACTTAGACAGTTATCCATGGATGAAAGCAGCTCTGGAAGAGTTTTGGAGTCCAGTTAAGAGGTTTTAGGAACACAGTGGAACAAAAACCCTGAGAATAACTACACAAGGAGAAGGAAGACTTCATTTTGCCTGCATCACCTCATCCCCCAAGCCAGCACCGCTCAGTGTCAAGAGGGAATTTCCTGGCCCGAAAGAGGTCCCCTGGCCAGGAAGGAAGAGCAACCAAATTCTCCAGTCTTTGGGGGCAGTCCCACTTCAGTTTCCTCCCATCCAGACCAGCAAAGCTGAAGAGTATAAGGCCAGCTAGGAACACAGAAGCAAAAGTAGGGGCAACTGGCAGCAGCCCCTCAGTGGGAGTGACTGTGGTGTGTAGACACCTGCTCTTCAGACAAACCCGGCAGATCTTACCACTGACCCAAAGCCAAGGGCCAGGATAGCTGCAGCCACTGGGTACCCTCTGCAGATTTCATCAGCTTTCATCCCAGAGGCACTCATGATTCCAGGCATCAGAGCCCCTTCCTCTTCCTCCTCTCCCTATATCCCCACCAGAGCCTGGGAACCATGCCGGCAGCCAGCTTGGGCCTCTGCAGCTGCTGGAGTACAAGATGTCAGCACAGACACTCTCTGGCTGACCCCTCCCCTGTTCATGCACTTGGAACTAGCCCCTCCAGCTGTGCATCTGCACACGGCCCAACCCTCATCACAGGCCTCCAATGAGGTATGCATGCTGCGGGGAGAGTGTGCAGCCACAGGAGGACACGCTAACAACCAGGGCCTCCTGCCAGTGGGCTCATAGTTGGCCCTGGCCCTTGTCTTCTCTGCTTCCCACCACTCTGTGTGTCTGCAAATGGTCCCTGCCACTACATAGGCACCAACTGCTGGTACCCTACAGCCAATTATGTGTACTCCTACCTGCTCCAGTCACCACTGCTGCTTGCCCTGCTCCCTAGCTGCTGGACCCGCAGGTTGCCTAAGACCCCAACAGCCCTTTCAGCCACTATACACCCCCTGTAGCACCTGCCAAGGACTACACAGTTGTCATTGCCGTAGACCCCAGTGGCCTGGGCCAAAGAGACACCATGCCCCCTAAACCTGAACCCAGTGCTGCCATACACCCTGCACTTGGTGTCCTACACCACTAGGCCCAGGATCAGAGCAAACTTCAGCATGCCTCACCCACAGGTGAAAGTCATCCCTTACCAAAATCAGTCCATAAAGTCTGGAGGAGGTAGCTGCTTCTTCATGTGAAGACACCTATGCAAGATACAGGGATCATGAAGAATCAGGGAAACATGATTCCACCACCTATAATAACTGACCCCAAAGAAATGAAGAACCAGGAATTGCCTAATGAAAAAAATTCAAAGTTGTCCTAAAGATGCTCAAAGACCTACAAAACAACAGAGATGGGTAATTTAATGACATCAGGAAAACAATAAAGGAACAAAGTGAGAAATTCAACGAAGACACAGAAAATATAAAAAAGAGCCAAACAGAAATTCTGGAGCTGAAGAACACCGTGACTGAATTGAAGAATTCAACTACAGCTTCAAAATATTTGAACAAGCAGAAGAAAGAATCTAGTAGGCTAGAAGACAAACTTGAAGTTAACCAATCAGAGGAGCAAAATGAAAAAAGAATGAAAAGGAATGAAGAAAGGGACTTATGGGATACCAACAAGAAAAATCACATATATATCACTGTATCCTTCTCTAAAAGGAGAAGACAGAAAGAGGTAGAAAGCTTATTTAAAGAAATAATGGCTGAGAACTTCTCAAACCTGGGGAGAGATTTGGACACTCAAGTTCATGAAGTTATCAGTACTCAAAACTTCAATCTAAAATCATCTTCTCCAAGACACATAATAATAAAGTGGTCTAAAATCAAAGACAAAGAGCATTTCAAAAGCAGTAAAAGAAAGAAACTCTCTCATATAAGGGAACCTCCATAAACAATCAGATTTCTCAGCAGAGATCTTGCAGGCCAGGAGAGAATGGGATCATCCATTCCAAGTGTTAAAAGAAAGAAACTGCCAACCCAGTTTCTGCATACTTTATCCAGGAAAAAATGTGCTTCAGAAAGAAAGGCAAGATAAAGACTTTCCCTAATAAATAAAGAGGAGAGGATTCGTTGCCACTAAACCTGCCTTATAAGGAATGCTGAAAGAAGTTCTTCAAGCTGAAACAAAAAGGCATTAATTAGTAACATGAAAATACACAACACATGGATAAAGGTCAGCATATAGTCGGATTCAGAACACCCTAATACTGTAACACAGTGATGTGTTCCCTTCTTCATTCTAGTATAAGGATTAAAGGACAAAGGACTGAAAACCTCTCTAGCCAACAATCTGTTAGTGGATGCAAAACATAAAAAGATGTAAATGGTGACATCAAAAAACATAAAGCAAAAAGGGTAAATAAGGATAGGGTGTTTATATGTGATCAAAGTTGAACTATCAGCTTAAAATAGATTGTTACATATGCTTCATGTGAGTCTCATGGTAAACACAAAGCAAAAACCTACAGCAGCTTCACAAAAAATAAAGAGAAATAAATCAAAGATACTACTATGACTAATCATCAATTTACAAAGGAAGACAGCAAGACAGGAAGAAAGGAACAAGGGAACTAAAAAACAGTCAGAAAACATAAAATGGCATTAGTAAGTCCTTACCTATCAATAGTTACACTAAACATAAATGAACTGAATTTTCTAATCAAAAGGCAAAAAGCTGGATGATGAAAGAAACCCCACAAGATCCAACTGTATGTTGCCTATACTATAAGAGACTCGCTTTGGCTTGCAGCACACACATAAACTGAAAGTGAAGGGATGGAAAAAGATAATCCACGCAAGTAGAAACCAAAAGAGAGCATGGGTAACTATACTTATAGCAAACAAAATAGACTTTTAAGCCAAAAATGGTAACAAGAAACACACAACCACCTGACACTAATATAACACTGTACGTTAATTATGCTGGAATTAAAATAAAACAAACAGAAGAACAAAAAGATTTAACGATCATAAATATATATATGCACCCCATATCAAAGTAGATACTAATAGATCTGAAGGGAGAAATAGACAACAAGACAATAATAGTCTTGTATAATAGGAATTTCAATAGATGACTAAATCAGATAGGAAATGAACAAGGAAAGGTTGGATTTGAATCATACTTTAGACCAAATAGACCTAAGAGATATAAAAAGAAAAATCTAACCAACAACAGCAAAAACACATTCTTCTAAAGAATACAAACATTCTCCAGGATAGGTTATATGATAGGTGACAAACAAGTCTTAGCAGATTGAAATCACCTACTATGCTTTTGCACCACAATGGTATGAAACTAGAAATCAGTAACAGGAAGAAAACTGAAAAATTCACAAATATGTGGAAATTAAATAACACACTCTTGTACAACCAGTGGGTCAAAGAAGAAATCAAAAGGGAAATCAAAAAGTATCTTGAAACAAATGAAAATAGAAGCACAATGTATGTAAACCTTTGGGAACCTGCAAAAGCAGTTTAATAGGGTTTTTTGTTTTGGTTTGGTTTTTGGTTTTTTTTTTAGACAGCGAGAGAGAGAGAGAGAGAGAGAGAAAGAGAGGAGAGGGAGAGAGGGAGAGAGAGAGAGAGCGCGCGCAGGCAGTGGGGTTGGGGGTTTGGGCGCTGAGGCAGAGAGATAATCCCAAGAAGGCTGCCTGCTCAGGCAGCGCCCAGCACAGGGCTCAATCCCACGACCCTGAGATTATGACCAGAGCCAAAACCAAAAGTCAGATACCCAACCAACTACGCCACCCAGTTGCCCCAATAGGGGATTTTATAGTGATAAATGCATGCATTAAGAAACAAGAAAGATCTCCCTGATATCAACACCAGATAAGGATACTATATGAAAAGACAGTTACAGATCAATATCCTAGATGGATATAGATGCAAAAAATATCAAAAAATACTAGCAAACCAAACTCAACAGCTCATTAAAAGGATCATACATCATGACCAAGTGGGATTTATTCCTGAGATGCAAAGATGATTCAACATACATACATCAGTACTTGTTATATAACACATTAAGAGAATGAAAGATAAAAATCATATGATCATCTCAATAGATGAAGAAAAAGTGTTTGACAAAACATCCATTCATAATAAAAATTTGACAAATGGAGAATAGAAGGAACATACCTTAACACAGTAAAGGCCATATGTGACAAGTCCATAGCTAACATCAAACTCGATGGTGAAGGGTTGAAAACTTTTCCTCTAAGATCAGAAACAAGGCAAGGGTGTCCACTCTTACCATTCCTATTCACCATAGAACTAGAAGTCTTGGCCAGAGCAGTCGGGCAACAAAAAGAAGCAAGAGGCATCCAAATAGGAAAGGAAGAAGTAAAACCCTCTTTGTATGCAGACGACATGATCTTACATTCAGAAACCCTAAAGACGCCACCAAAAAACTGTTAGAACTAATCAATGAATTCAGTAAAGTTGCAGGATACAAAATCAACAAACAGAGAAAAATTGTGTTTCTATACACTAACAATGAACTATCTGAAATTGAAATTAAGAAAACAATTCAATTTACAATAGCATAAAAACAATAAAATACTTAGGAATAAATTTAAGGACATGAAAAACCTACATACTGAAAACTATAAGACACTGATGAAATAAATTAAAGGAGGCACAAATGAAAAGATATCTTGTGTTCTTGCACTGGATGAATTAATACTGCTTAAATGTCCACACTATCAAAGCAATCTACAAATTCAATGCAATCCTTATCAAAATTCCAATGGCATGTTTCACAGAAATAGAAAAAACAATCCTAAAATTTGCATGGAACCACAAAAGCCCCAAATAGCCAAAGCAGTCTTGAGAAAGAAGAAGAGAGCTGGAGGTAACACACTTCCTGATTTCAAACTACCATTCCAAAGCTAGAGTAATTCAAACTACCTGGTTCTGACATAAAAAGAGACATATAAGCCAATGGAACAGAATAGAGTCGAGAAATAAGCTCATGCATATATGGTCACCTGTCTTTGGCAAGGGTGCCAAGAATACACAATGGGGAAAGGACAGTCTCTTCAGTCTCTTCGGTGCTGGGAAAACTGGGTATCCACGCAAAAGAATGAAATGGGATCCCTATTTTATAGAACTCACAGAAATTAACTCAAAATGATTGGTGACTTAAACATAAGACCTGGAACTATAAAACTCCTTGAAGAAAAAAAGGGGAAAAGCTCTCTAACATTGGTTTTGACAATGACTTTTAGATATAATACCAAAAGCACAGTCAGCAGAAGCAAAAATAAACAAGTGGAGCTACATAAAATTAAAAAGCTTCTGTACAGCAAAGGAAATAATCAACAAAATGACAAGGCAACCTAGGGAATGGGAGAAAATATTTACCAACTGTTTTAGTCTGTTCAGGCTAGTCTATCAAAATACCAGAGATTGGGTAGCCTCCCCATCCCTCTTAGTCATTACGGTTCACCCTCCGAATGCTTTGAGAGTTAAACACATCTAGTTCTTCAGTGCTGAATAAAGATAGTGACCATGTTTTCCAAATTTCAAATAAGGCAAATAGGTTGACACTTGGACAGTGTATTTAAGATAGGAAATATGTCCAAGACACAGTTCATCTTATATAGAGTACAGCAATGCACATTCTCAGAGCCTGGGGCCTCCAGTCCTCATCTGTGTAATCTCCCAGATCGACTCACCTCTGCGTTGTGGGTAACCCACACTCACCAACACCAATGCTGAGGCTGCTCCTGCATAGGGCAGGAATGTGCCTACATTTTCTAGCTTACATAGAATGGAAAAGTCCACTGAAGGAAAAGCTCTATGATGCTGTGTCTTAATGCAGGGATAATTATGAAGAAGTGGCTCAGAATCCAGACTCCCTCACCAAAATTTCAATTTCAATTCATTCTCCCAAAGAAAATAAATGGACTACATATTTTATCTTAATTTCATACCCATGGAAAGGAGCTTATAGCTTAAATTATTAAACTATACAAATACAAATTATTATTGTCTTATCTATGATAGTCAGTTTACCGAATCTGAACACTGATCTTCAAACATGTATTTCAGCAACCAGGTTAAAATCAAAACAAACACTAAATAATTTTGTCAAGGGCTGAGCTATGTCAGGAGGGAAAAAAAACAAGCTTTTTTTTCCCCTCCTCAATTTTGTCTACAGAACACAACTAAAAACAGTTAAAGTAGGGAAAGAGCAAAACGATCAAATCAGGAATCTCTCATTAAAATGTTAGAAAAGAATAGGACCAGGGGAAGAAAAAAAAAAACAGCTACTCAATTTTGGGTGAAAGGACTGGAATGGAATTATCTCCTATAAAGCAGGGAGGGATGGTTTGGGAGGAAGATAGGCAAGTGTTTAAAGTCTA
This sequence comes from Potos flavus, assembly GCA_028534135.1. NCBI lineage: Eukaryota > Metazoa > Chordata > Mammalia > Carnivora > Procyonidae > Potos > Potos flavus. The sequence continues at coordinate 88,999,309 of CM052886.1, forward strand.
AGTTTTGGAGAAACGGCAATTCAGAAAGAAGATAAAACAGGACTGGGGAGAAGGTGGGTCTCAGTTGTAGACAAGTCAGAAGTGCTAAACGGAAAGGGGATGGGGCTAGGTAGAAGCATAAATGAGGAGAGCAGAGACTGCTTAAAAGAACTGGTGGAAAGAAGAGAATGAGTGGAAATGATAATAGATGAGACAGGAAACGGATCTGGGAGGGGGTAAGATTAGTGGGTCCAGGATAAGGAAGATGAAGGAGGCGAGCGGGAATGATGTGCCTGGGGAGATGGGCAGGATGGGGCTGTGAGAAGGAGGACCAAAATGTAGGGAGGCCGAGTGGGAGAAGGGGCTAGGCTGGGGGACTGAGGGCGGTTAAGAAGGGAGCTGGGCAGAGGGGGGTACGGTGTGGGAGAATGAGCTAGGGAGAGGACCTAGCCAGAGCTTGGGAGGAAAGTGGGGGGGTGGGGGAACAGACCTAGAGGGAGAAGAGGCAGGGGCTGAAAGACCAGGGCAAGAGGAAGAACGCAGCTAGGACGACGAGAACGAAGGCCAACAGACTGCCTGGATGGAGTGAAAAAACTAGAGAGGATGGAGCGGAGGGCAAAGGATGGGAGAGACAGAGGATGAGGCTGGAGGGGGAGGACGACGGAATTGTGGTGGCGGACAGACAAAAGGTGGGGGCAGAGGACGGGTCTGAAGGAAGAGAGCAATTCTGGGCGGAGGAGAAGGCGGGTGCACCAAGAAGCGAGCCCTCCGGGGCCGCCCGGGGGTGGGGCAGAGAGGTCCTCACCGTGGAGTCCTTAAAGGACGTGCCCGGGAGAAAGGGCAGGCCATGCACAGGGTTGGACACCATCGCGGCCGCTTTCGTCGCCGCCACCTGGGTCCAGTGTTGGCCTCCCCGGTTGCCCGGGCGACGAGCCGCGTCCGCCGGCCTAGCGAAGCTCCATGGTAATGCCAAACATCCGGCGCGGCGCGCGTGGGGGCGGGGCCTGAGGCGAGGGCGCGACGGGTCTGCGCGTGCGCCGCCCGCGGGCCTGGAGTTCCGGCGGAGAGGTGGTCGCTGCCCCAGACACCGGGAGGTGGGAGCTGGTGGGCGGGGCGGGAGGAGGTGACTGCGAAGAGGCCGCCGTCGTGGCCGTGAGGTCCAGGGGTAGGAGCCGGCCCTTAGATGAGTTACAGTGGAGGGGAAGCTGCTTCCTTCTGTCCACCCAGTCCTCACCGCTACCCGCCCGCGCTGTGAGCTCGCGCCCCTCTTCTCCCAGCCCTGGGCAAAGGGCTCTTGTCCCGGTTCACAGTGAAGTGGTTGGTGATGGTTGGTTCCGGTTGAAAGTGGCACCCGGTGCCGGGGCTTGTCGGGGGCAGGGCCTGCGGATTATTCATGGTTGTATGTCTTGCTCAAGGATGTTCAGTGAACTAATGCAACCTTCTTGTCCCCGATCCTCCCACTGCCGCATTATCATTTTCCATCTTCACCTCTCTTAATTCTACGGTCAACACCTGCCGCTCTGCAGCCTCCCAATTCTTGAAGGCTGGGCCTCGCCTATTCACCCCAGGACACTCAGTATTCGTTGACTGGAGAGCTATAGGGTGTTTATCTCGATTCTCCTGATCTCTATACCGATCTGCCGCTGCAATGCAAAAATCCGACCCACAGGGGGAAATGCATCCCCTTCGAAGAGAAAACTAAGTCATAAGCGAACAAGTGGGGTGACATATTGTCAGGATCGTAGGTATTCTCGCCTTTGGGAATTTTTATAAAACTTGTTTAAATTATTATGCCTTAAAAGAAACATAATCCCGTTCCTGAAGCATTTTCAGGAAAGAAAGAAAAAAACCTATCTTTCAGCCCAGAGGAGTTTAAAAATAAAAACAAAAAGCAAACAAAATCCTGGTGCCAGGGCATGGGATTCATTAGGTCTGAAATAGAGCCCAGGAATCTGATTTTTCTAACAGCTGTTTCTGATAACGAGCGAGTTTGGGAACATGATAGAGTAGCAAGCCTGCCACAGACACTAACTCCACGTCATGGGTAGTTTAGTGCTAATGCAGACAGCAGCTTTAGTTTTATTGCTGCTTGTCAGACAAATCCCCCGTTGGGTTTTACTAATGGGCATGAAGCTCAGGGGGCCCAGGACACGAATCCACTGGTGGCACCTGAAGCAGTTATTGGTGGCTGTCTCCCACATCCTGCCCAGTTTCTTTTCTGCTAACCCAGCCTCTCTCCTCACTTCTGTTTCCCTGTTCTTGTCCCCTCGCCTTTTTTTACCTTTAATTTTTAAAAATTTTCTATTAGTAAATTACCTTAATGTGGGCATTTAATGCTTTAAAAAAATCAATGAATCACCATTGTTGAATTTACTGAAAACTTTGAAAGTGTCTGTCCATTGCATTATATCTTAGCCACCTACCTAGGATACAAGTCAGCTACTGGAAGAATATTTCAAAATGGCAAGTTCAACCTTCAAAGAGGTTGAAGATGCCTCTCTCACTTCTCTCCACCTCACTGATGCCAAGTACCCGGAAACACTGGTAGCTATAATCCTTGCTGACTCTTGATGATAACCTTTAACTCTTACCAGTTATATGATCCTGCCCTCCCCTCTATCTTAAGAAAAGTAAATCTGTGGCATTAGAATACACTTGAAAGAGCCTTTCCGGACTAACTGCATGGTTGCACTTGGGTCTATATTCCCTAGATTAGGTTGGGAAGGAGTTCATGGGGGCTGGAAAGGGTAAGTCATGCCTATATTGTCCGTTGTGGCATCTGTTTCTATTTGAGGAGTGGCCTCTGCTCAAATGTCTTTCCGTTCCGGAAGAACACACTAGTTAAATAGTTAACCAAGTGTGTTTTAACTACTTTTCAGACCCTTAAAATGCACGGTGAGGAAAACTTTTCTGGGTCTATATTCTAAAAATACCATCACCTCTGAGGAGAGGAAGCTGGGCAGTGTTGCTAAATGCTAAAAAGCACAGGGACAAGTCTGTAAAGAAGGGGAAAAAAATAAAAAAATAAAGGTAGGGCTTCGGGAAATTTCTTAAACCCTGAAGTTTGGTATGGTTAAAGAGTTTATATCCTGGGGCACCTGGGTGGTTCTGTCAGTTAAGTGTCTGCCTTCGGCTCAGGTCATGATCCCAGCAGCCCTCATGTCGGGCTCCCTGCTCAGTGGGAAGTCTGTTTCTCCCTCTGCCTCTTCCCCTGCCCCTGGCTCGTGCTCTCTCTTTCTTGCTCACACATTCTCGCTCTCAAATAAATAAATAAAATATTTTTAAAAAGAGTTTATATCCCATTTCTCCCAAACATGACTACTCAGCGTGGATCTCACTTCAGTTGCACACACCATTTTCCACTTTGTGCAATATACAGGAGAGAGTAGGAACCTGACCATCCCTGGCAGCTAAAGTAGAAAGTGCCATGGTCTGAAGGCTGTGCATAAGGCCTGGACTCAGAAGACCACAGAGGTATTGCATGACTTTAGCAGGTGTTTCAAAACTTGAGGAAAGGAAAGTATGGAAAGATCAGTCTGCCAGCAGACCAAACCTGAAAGAGGGCCTAATGCTGGATGATGACTCCCAAAACTGATGGGAGATACCAGACTGGCAGAGGTTAAAATAAAGCAGTTGCCTAAATTAAGCATCTCCTTTCTCAGCATTTTGCCCAGAGCACTGGCTTTATCCAGAATTTGTTTGCAATCCTGTGATATTATTCTTCAGTACCTAAAGTCACTGGACATATATCAAGCAGGTGTGTGTGTGTGTGTGTGTGTGTGTGTGTGTGTGTGTGTGTGTGTCTCCCTCGGATATTTATGCAATGATTTTGGGTGTTCTACTTCCCTCTGCTGGATAAAAGCGGTACAGCATGGTTTCTGATAAACTCAATTATACACCTGTAAGTTTGAAAGTGCTCCGGGTGTGGCTAGTGAGTGACCCTAGTGGTAAGACCTTGCAGGGGAGTGTCCCTCAGCCAGAGTGCTATCCAGCATTCATTTCCAACACTCCTTAGTTTCTGGAATCTCTTATCTTAGAAGAGTGACCAGTCAAGCCACCTCGATCTTTGCAAAGTATGGTAGAAGGAGAGAGAAATATCATCAGGGATTTCCAAGTAGTTACAGGAGCAGATTTAGGACCCAGAGGTAATCTTCATTTGACACAAACTCATGCAATTTTGGTTTAGACTGTTTTGGCCTTGTAGTGGGTTCCTGCCAGGGGTTTTGAAAAACTTGTGTTTCTGCTGATTTTTTCTTCCTTAAGTCAAACCCATTCTATGACTTTAGCTGATTCAGATGGAATTCCCT